>JAOTQP010001652.1:22356126-22379315 GCA_026413545.1 Cichladusa arquata | reverse complement strand
GGAGCATCTCTTATGAGGAGAGGCTGAGGGAGCTGGGCCTGTTCAGCCTGGAGAGGAGACAACAGGGAGGGGATCTCGGTGTTTTTAAACATCTGCAGGGAGGGTGTCAAGGGGATGGAGCCAGGCTCTGCTCAGTGATGCCAAGGAGCAGGACACGAGGCAATGGGCAGAAACTGATGGACAGAAATTCCACCTGAACATAAGGAAGAACTGCTTTACTGTGCAGGTGACTGAGCACTGGAACAGATTGCCCAGAGAGGCTGGGGTGTCTCCCTCACTGGAGATACTCAAGAACTGTCTGGGTGCAATCCTGTGCTGTGTGCTCTAGGATGAGCCTGCCTGAGCAGGAAGGTTGGACCAGATGAGCCCCTGTGATCCCTTCCAGCCTGACCCATCCTCTGTGACTCTGTGATATGTATACTTAGCTGTGTATCTGGATAGTTCCTTCGTGCCTAACTGCAAATGCATGAAGACAGCACATAGAAATACTTGCTGGATTCACAGAACCTTTTTCTCTTCAGACTTTATGAAGCTTTCTTTTTTCCCCTCACACTTAAAATGTGTTTTCCTGGGGGAAGTCTGAGAATGTGTAACTAAGCTGTTTGCCTGGCTTTCCCAAGGAAGCAGCTGCTGCTGTGCAGCAACAGAGAATGTGGTGGAGGAGGAGGCAGCACTGCTTTCTTCATGTAACAGGCACAGCTGCAGGAGATCTGAAACTTTGTGGCTACACTTGACCTGGTTTTCTTGTCAAAAGCACATCTGGTTTTCAATTTGATTTAACTTGGAAACTATGTTCTGCCTGTGCTGGGGCTAGGAGTCCTGAGATGCAAATCCTTCTGTAAAATGCCAGTGTGTTGCTGCTGGGAAAATTACCAAGAGAGCAGGTCTAAATGTCGTCTTGGTAGTCCTGTGAGAGAGGCTCACCTTTGTCTTGTCACTTTATGTGGCTGGGATTTGTGCCTGGCAATTTGAGTGCTCCAGGAACTGTCAGACTCCCTTCTCTTCCCTGTACTTCTTTGATTTGGCTGTTATCACCTGGCATCCCCTCATAGCAGCATTGTCTTAGTACAGGTGACTTTCCTCTCTTCTAGTATTTCTTGCCTGGCATTGTGGACAGAGGAGTCCAGAGTGGGACTCACGTGTGCTGTGCCATGAACTTGGTCCCTGTCTTCCCTGGAGCAACTCAGCTGAGGAGTTTCTGCAGCTCGCCTAAGGCTCCTACAGGAGCTGGGTCAAGGTGGAAACAAGCTGCTGTTGGTTGCATCCTGCACCAGAGGTACTGGAATTCTTCCTTGCAAATGAGCAATCATTTTCATCTTTAAGAACTGGGAGAATAAATGCCTGCAAACTGCAGCCCTCTGACAAGAGCTTTGCCTGCTTCTGGTATGGAGAGTGTGCACAGAAGAGATAAAACAGAGGGGAGATTTGCCAGGGTTACTGATTATAAGACTGTATAAATTCCTGAATAGCAGGCAAGCCTGAGGTTTTAAAATTCTGCCTTATACAATCCATTCCAGTGTCTTGTCTTAGGAAGGCTGTGTGGATGCTGCAAATGTGTGAATACAGACCCAATATTTGCAGTCTGGATGTTTTAAACCAGGGCCTGAACTGAAAGGCTGTCATGCAAAACAAATGCACTGGGGTGGCAGTGGAGGACGGAACAGCTAATAGATGTTTTCCCTTTGCTTGACATCTGTCACCTTCCCCCATGCCAACCCTTCCTCTGTTTATAGCAAACCATTTGCTCCCATTAATTCAAACTGGATTGCTGCCATCTGACTAGCTTTGTGCCTGTACAAATGTCAACAGAACCAGGAGTGCACAGGTGGGGAGAAGGGCCAGTCAGAGGAGATCTATTGCATCTGTTTGGGGAGGGAGGGATAGATTAGGGGAGGGAGGGGGGGAATGCCACCCCCCCTTTCCAAATCAGGCACATTGGCCTCTAACAATAATTGAAATGCAGACTGGGAGCCCCAGGATACCACTTTACCCAGCCCTTTTCAGAGCAGACTGCACTTTAAGCCATCCCCTCCAGTTAAATCTCCTTACCAAAGTGATCTGTATGAAGCCTTACATACAAGAAGATAATGGTGCTGTCATTTTTACAAATAATCACAATGGGAGCAGAAAAATAAGAGGTAGATGATTATGCCTGAAAATGCAATGAGGTTCCAATTGCTAATGCAGTGGAAACTAAAAGGAAGCTGAACCACAATTCCAAGCTGTTCCTGCCAGGCTGTCTTTTCTGCTGTGATTTAGGAGCATACAGCTGTGTTGCCATGACGTTAGGAAATGTACCTACTCTGGGATGGTTTTCCCTGTGTAAAATACTATGAAGACACAGCATTTAATGTGGTAGTTGAAGCAAGTCTTGAGTGGGAGAAATGGGTTAACATAGGCTGGTGTGGCTGGGTTGTAGAAGAAAAATCCCTGCCGACCCTCCTCTGGTTACTTCCAGCAGTGATGTTCTGCTTCTGCTGGGACCATGAAACAAGAGGGTGGCACTGGTTTTAACACTGAGGATTAAATCCCATCCTAAAAGGAAGTAGAACAGCAGGCTTCCCTCACTCCTTCATGTAACGGTGGGAAGTGTTTCTTTGTGATGTGGGATGGGGGGCGTTGATGGGATGTGCTTGTGTGTACCCCAGAGTACTTCAAGCCATTTAGAATGATGATGATCTGAATCTGTTCAGACATGGAGGACCTGAGTGCCAAGGTTGTGAGTGCTCCAAACATCTGAACTAATGGCAAAATGGTTTCTGGGGAGAAAGAACAGTGTTTTGTTCTCATAAACTTGGAAGGAAGGAGACCTTTTGAAGTCAAGGGTAAAGAGATTTCTAAACTCAAAAGCTTTGGAGATGTTTTTACAGCATGTTGTAGGAAGTATGTAATTCCCTTCTTGATGGCCTGGCATCTGGGGATCCTTCTTTTGTGTTCCCCTGCATGGACAGGGGCTGTGGCCCCCACTCTGCTGCCATGACGGTGGTGTTTGTCTCGGGCTTAAGTGCCTCATGTTTCATCTTCCAAATCAAAGTAAGCAGCTTCCAGCCTTAGTGTTCTCCCATTGGAGAGGACAGCTGTAGATCTCGAACAGACCTCTTTCTTCTTTCTCATGTTCTTGCCCCCAGTGCAAGATTTTTCTTCCCTCTAAAAATGAGCATTTTTTGTTTCTTTAAATCACCAGCACTTTCTATGCTGATGACAGATACTCCCTTTGTTGGTTAGAGGTGAGGCAAGTAAAACACAGAGTGACTTATCTCCCAAGTTCTGCAAGAATCTCGCCTAGCACAATATTTTCCCTAATTAAACTAACTTTGGGAATCATTTAGAGGTGAAGGTAAATGGACTCAATACATAAACATAGTTGGAAAGCAGAGTGTCTCACAGAAAGATGAATGGGGAGCAGTCTTTGTGTCTCATGGGTTGGTGGGGGTGGAACTGTCAGTCCTCTGAGACAAAAGGTGCCTCAAAATTATTAGTTGTGTCTGCATTAGGTAAACAGAGTCGAGTGTAATAAGAACTTGACAGATGCATCTTTTTCTGGAAAAAGAAATGTTACTGTGTCAGTTAAATAGCAGAGTATTAATTTGCTGCTGAGATGATATGTGCCAGTTTTAGTATCAGTGCTGCTGGATTACCAGCAAGCCTTTGCAGGTTTGGGGTGGCACTCATCATAGGAGTGTAGAAATAAGGCAGAGCTCTGCTGGCAGGTCCTTGCTCTTGGGAACAGCCCAAGGGCAAGAGAATGTGCATTTCTATAGGCTCTGTTTGGCAGACAGGGTAAACCACAGGGTTCATGTTTAAAGCCAAGGTCTTGTTCCTCTACTTGGAGCTTTACTTGAGTGAAAAGATTTGAGCTTTTCTAAAATATTTCTTATTTGAAAGTGTTTTGAAAATGTGCATCTGGAGAAAACACCATTGCCCACTACTTAATCCCTGTCTGTATTCTGTAAGTTGCTTTGCTTCTTCAAGAGAAATCTGTTGTGTTTTTCCTTTCATCCTTTTTGTGTTAGATACTTTTCCATATCTCTGAGCATCATCACCTGTTGCTCTTAATTTTTGCTTGGGATTTGTTCACCCTGGTTTGGCTTGTCACCACAGACTTTCCAGTCATTCCCATAAGAAAGCTGGGTTGTCCTCTCTGTGAGATGTCAAAAGGTGGGAAATGACAGAACAGATAGGGAAGTGAAGCAAAAAGGTGAGGCAGAAGCTGTTTGGGTGCTCAGCTGGGCATTCCCAGTTGTAACCACTGTATGGGGGCTACAGCCAGTGCTTTGGGTGGTGATGGTGAGTGGTGCCTTGTCACGGCCCTCTGAGGCACTGCAGCAAACTGCCCAAGTCTTGGGGAAAGCCTGTGTTCCTCGGAGAAGTGCTGTGGGAAGGTCTGGTTTCACTTCTCTGTGGTCTTAGCTATGAGCACATTGTGCCATGTTAGCACCTCTGGAACGAGATCTCTGGAAGCACACTGAAGAAATTGAGCTGAAAGGCAGCCAGTGGGAATGTTCATTAATGGCAGGATTATTTTCTGAGGAAGGCTGAACGGCTGCGAGAGCTCTGTTAAAGCCAGTGCGTCCGTCTGTTCAGCTGGCTGAAGCAGGGAAGTGCACCTGTGTACAGAAAAGAGCAACTGGGCTGCTGCAGGGTGCTAGCCTGCCTCAGGACATTCCCATCTGGGAATACACTGAGAGCCAGAGGGGGAACGTTACAGATTGCTGAGTTTCAAATCGCCATTCCCAAGACATGAGTGAGCTGAATGTGTGTAGCAGTGGGGCTTTCAAGGTGTCGGGCTTTGATGGATGGGGCGACCAGTGCTGACAACAAACTCGGGCTCTTACAAAAGAAAGCTTGAGGATCCTTGCAATTGTCACAGAAACATTTTGCAACTGTGGAGAGAGCCATTTCTTTCTTTTCCCACAGAATAGGCTGTTTCAGAATTCAGTCCTGATATCCCCTGAAGTTAAACAAAAGGACCAGGAGAAAAAGCCTTTTTCTGGTGCTTCCAAGAGTGCATGTCCTCATATTGATTCAGACACAATTTCTTACTGCTTCTGCTTTTCTCTAGCTTGTGAGTGATTTAGATTATATCTGAGGTTTTCAGCTTTTGTAGTTTTGGGGTTTTTCTTGGTCACGGAATAATTAAGTTTGGAAAAGACATTTAAGGTCATAAAGTCCAACTGTAAACCTACACTGCCAAGTCCACCACCAAACCATGTCCCCAGGTGCCACATGTACAGGTCTTTTGAATAGCTCCAGAGGTGGTGACTCAACCACTTCCCTGGACAGCCTTTTCCAATCTTACAATCTTCTTGGTGAGAAATGTTTTCCTAACATCCAATCTAACCCTCCCCTGGCACAATACTATTTGTTGGAGCATCCCACCATTTGGGAGTGATTTGAAATAAAGTAGAAAAACACTTAACCAGGTACAGCTAAATACTTTAAACAAACCAATGAATGCTTAGATTCTCCCCTTGTCCTGCCTCTGCTAGGTGTGCATTTGTGGCTGTTACTTGAGCAGCAAGGGTACTGGAATATGCCATATTCATTTGTGTACACAAACACCAATGGAAAACCAGCAGTTAAGCTCTACTGTCTCTTCCTGTCCATAAAAATGTCTCCCTCCTTCCCTATAAACACAGATTTTATGGAGCAGTAGCCTGGGCCCAGCAGCCTGGGTCCCAACCTGTTAGAGGTAAGAGACAAAGCAGAGCTAGGAATAAATGTGATGCCTAGGCTTCTTGTTGTGAAGTCCCTAGTGATGCACTTTGTTTGAGCCTGCTTTGTTGTTAGCTGGTAAAAACAACAAAGAAAGACAAGTTTCTGCAAGACAGACTTAGAGTGCATTAAATAAATATAAATTTTATTAAAAACACCCACATCTCAGCGTTATCAGGAATGATATAATAATAAACAGCTTTCAAATAACCTGCATTACATTACAATACTTACAGTATTTATAACCATCCTCAGATTCTTTTTATAGACATACCAAACATCTCATGAAAATGAATGAAACTAAAGTAAAAAAAAGTAGAACATAAGCATAGAAAATGCACACAGAAGTTCATTACCTTAGTGTCAAATTGCTAAAGTTTCCTACACAAGTTAACCACTAGCTTTAGAAGTGAACTTTATACTGCTGTGCGTCAATCAAGATGAAAAATTCATTCAAGTAAAGTTGACAACTCTCAGAAGCATCTTCAAGTATGGCTATAGTCAACCTGATAATCCTATACAAGCAACTCTGTCTGCTTTGTCATTCGTTCCAACTGAGGCAGGGTTCTGTACACCAAAAATTACAGCTCAGGTATTTACAATACAAAACTGATTCACCAACTAAGCTTCCTGCTCCTGCTGCCAGCAGTTTGGCAAATGACGGTGCACGGCATATTAACCAAACATCTACTATGGATTATATGAATTAGATAGGATTTTAAAAAAGAAATCACCAAAAGATGAAGATACATAATGATTTACTTAATCTGACATATAACAATTTTTTTTTCCCAAAAGTGAAACTTTTGTTTCAGTGAGTGGATAAAGTCACAGACTGAGAAAAAACAACATTGCCGTAATAAATATTTGACCATTAAACCCAAAGGCCTCCTTTGATTTACTTAAGTTATGTTGTGATTCTGTTGGATAGAATTTCTTTCGACCAAACTTAATCTTACAGTATATTGCACAAGATATAGCTGGGACATGGAGGTTTGCATGTTTAGGGAAGCCCTTGTACAGACTGTACCTTTTTATATTTTATTTTATTCATTACAGTATTCAAGAAGCCTTGTTTATAGAGTGACTTGAACAACTCTAGCAAACAGTCACTTGCCAAACCCCTGCCTTACATTTTTCCCTTTAATCAGCTCAGTGCATTCTACTTTCTTTTTGTTTAATCATTTGAAACAGTCAAAACATTCTAAATCTCTTAAACACTTCTGTTACAATAAAAAGAGCTAACAAATTTACAAAATTAGTTTTAGTTACACAATACATGTACAAGAAAAATAAGAGAAGGGATTCAAAAGAAAAACATTAAATCCCTGAAAAAAACCCAAAAACAAAAAACCCAAGAATAATATATTTAACCTACAACAGCTTTACATACACACAGGTGACACATTGGCATAGGAGAACATGAGCTGAAATATCCCTGAATTTTTAGAACCAAAAAGAAAAAAAAAAAGAAAAAAAAGTTGAAGTTCAAGTTATACTTGCTAAAATATCAAGTATTGAGTTTTTTTGTTTCATTTTTTTGTTTTTTTTCAAAGGCTTTTGGGGGAAAAAGATGGTATACAATATATAAACTTTCACACTCAGTTCAATATCCTATTGCCAAACTAGTGTTGAGGTATATGACAAGTAGGAACATCACTCAAACCTTTTAATGTATTTTTAGCTCACATTATGATATATTTGTAGCAGGCTGAGTAGCACCATGATGTGAATTCAGCTCAAAACCCAAATATATATAGATTTAATATTTTTACAGTACTAAAATACTAAAGCATTGCGTTAAAAAAAGTTTTGTTTACAATTTAATTTACTATACAACTCTCCTGTAATAGAAATTAATGATTTAAAACCACCACAGCAAGCCAGCTGCCTATTTTTTTTTCTATTAATCAACGGAATCGCACAGAACTAACCCTGTTTCATTCATCTTGTGTAGGCATCGGTCTGCTCAGTCTTCCTGGAAAAGAGGCCACTTGCACCACATGTACATAATTATCAACACAAAAGCAGTTCTGCCATTCCATAGGGAGAGCGCACAGATCTCTAGAAACAGCAGAAGCCCAAGCTAACTAGGTGTAGTTTGTTGCATGCTGCTAATTATCACCTGTGGTTAATATAAAATTCTTTCCTTAAAACTGTACATATTTGAGCAATGAACTTGTCATAATAATTGTAGAAAACAGTTTACAGTATAGCTGTGTGAGATGAGCACCAGAAAAAAATGTGTTTTGTGTACTAAAGTATTCCCTTATATCCAGTAAGCCCCATTTTTACCATAATTGACTGTATTAAAAATGGATATGTAGCCCACTAGCTGATGCATGGCTAAACCAAAAGTATTTAAAAGCTTTTTTAGTTTAAAAAAATTATCTTTGCATTTTAAAATCAAAGTAAACTCTTCTTTTTTTTTTTTTTTTTAATGTCTTAGTACCTTAGCATTGTTCAAGTTGCCAAGCTTAGGTAGACAAAGTGCTTTTGAAACACTATTTAAAAAAAAATATCTCTCTATTTTATTGTCCTTTTCTAGGACTTGACTGGATGAGCAAAATCCAGAGGTCTTTGTAATTTCCATATGTTAAAAAGTAAGCTTATTTTAACACCAGGTAACTTCAATACATACATGAATGAAAAGGTCCTCCTTGTTGCTGAAGAACGTTTGACAACATCATTGACATTTTGTTATAAAGGCATTAACTGTTTGAGTGATAAAATAAAGACACCATTCTCTTAGATAGCACCATGGTTTTAGAATATTCAAACAAATTCAGTGTTTTGCTGTCTATTTGTTTTATACTTATCTACTTTGTTAAATAAAATCAAAAGACTATTAAGATTACAGTAAAAACTGCATGTTAAAAAGCCATAATTCCAGTATTTCAGTACATCATAGATTCAGCACCAGATGTTATTTTAAGATTCCTGCAGTTGTAATACTACAGTATTATTTTTTAGGTTTTTTTTTTTGCTCCTGTTCCATGACTATGCAAACTTGATGACATTAAAAGTGGCCACAGATGTGCAAAACTGTAAGAAAAAAAAATTCCATTTGTGGATTATCTCTTTCAGTAATAGAGCCAGTGTTTTCTAATGTAAATTGTGAAACACTTTTTTGTTGTGTTCCCTCCTTTTTCCTTTACTTTTATTTTCTTCTTCTGTTTTTTTTTAATTTTTTTTTTTTTTTTTTTTTTTTTGCATAGGATGCTTTGGTCTTGTTTCCTACGTGCCATCTATGACCACTTAAAAATCAGTGGAAAACAAGTGCTCTAGTGAGATTTACCTCTTTTTGCTGGTGTGCTGAGGTGTTTTCCACCAATGAGTTCCATAAAAACACTGTTTTCTTCTCCACCCTTGCCTTCCATGAAACCTAAAGCACTACTGCCCTAGTGACAAGGTGTTTTTTCAGATGAGGTAACCAGCCAAGGTGTGAAGTCAGATATATCGGTTGTAAGGCCCTGTAACCCGTGTAAAGGCATATGGAGAGGTGGTTACGGTGGAGTCCGTGGTGACTGACAGTGTCCTTTGTGCCAGGGACTTGATGAAGCGCAGGTACGTTGGCTCAGAGGGCTCGTGGGGCTCCGCGGGCTCCCGCTTGGCTTTTTTGCCGTAGGATTTCTGAGGCACGTAGTCTGGGCCGTACTTCTCGCATTCCTCTTCTTTCTCTCTTGCCTTCTCAGCCATCTTTGCCTCCCACAGAGCCAGACCATGTTTTGGCTCGTTCATGCTTTTGTGCTGGTAAAATACAAGGGATATTCTGGTAGGATGGTTCCTGTTGGGATTTTTTAAGGGAGTCGTTGCGTGGAGCTCGCGTTTTGCGCACTCTATGAGAATTGACCCATGAGATGGAGCAACTGCCACTCCTCCAATTTCTGGATCCAGAAAGTTCTGCTCACTATCTGACCAGACTTCATCGGGATCCTCTGCTTTTTCTGGATTCAGCACATCAGTTTTATCTAAACCACCCTGGGGAGTAGTCCTGTCAGGGTTTTGACCTGGAAGCATGTTAGACAAACCATTAACTGCATGTGAAATCATTTTATTATCCTTATTTTGGAGATGCAGTGAATTAGGAGGACCACTAAATATACTTGGAGCAGAATTGTAGTCATGTGATAAATGTGGAGGGGGTTGCATGTGATGATGCTCACCTGTTTTACTCATGGAGGTATAATCCATGCTTGGATTACTCAGATTAGATTTTAACCTTGAGGCAATCTCCATAAAATGGCCATTGGCCTCATGGGTCGAGTAAGAGGAAAATGACCCTGCGTGGTGTAAATTCGGTCTAATGGTGCAATTACTGAAGGAGTCTACCTGCATATTTTGGTTTCCATAATTCAAGTACTTGGGACCAAAACTCTGGTTATTCCCAAACCTATGCTGGTATAATGTTTGGATGGGTGGTAGACTTAGTTTAGACATATGGTCTTGGCTCTGGCCACTATACAAGTCCATGTGCTGATGCTGGGAAGAGTAGGAGCCCAAGTAAGAGGGGCAGTTGTCCATAGCTATGTTTCCATTGCATTGGTAGGGGGGATATTGGTTATTTTGACTTAAAGATCCTGAATAAGGGTTCATGGGACTGGAAGAATTCAAATAAGACCCCGCAGACTGTGATGAGGTTGTATAGAGGTTCATGGGATTGGACCCTCCATATGGATCTGAAGTGTACGAAGAGTTTGGATAAGCATTGGCTGGATTAGGCAACCTTCCATAGAGATTTGCAGAACCTGAACCCGAGTAAGAGTTAACGGGATTTGACTGAGGGTTGTTAGGGAGAGAGCGCTGTGGATGTTGCTGCTGCTGTTGTTGTGTGGCTGGTCCTGAAAGACGTAAAAGATCTGTAGATGTAAAAAGGAAAAAACAAACAACCACACAACAAACAGGCTTTTAAAAAAAGGCCCCAAACCAACCAACCACCCAACAAATTACATACTTTATATGAAATTTCTAAGAAAAGTAGATTCATTAGCAGACGTTCCCCCTCTCATTTCTCAAACACCATCCTGTAAGAAGCTGAATAAATACTAAGCCTACTCTTCCTTTTTGGCATGTATCCAAAAAGATCAGATGCTAGTAGCAGTGGGGAAAAGAGGACAGTGCAGTCTGTTCACAGTCACATGCACAAAATCCAAAGAGTTGAATAATCTTTTTAAGTAGCCCATGAAATGGAGCATCAAAGTGCTCCCAAACAGCCGTGCACAAAGTGACTTTCTTTTCCCCGCAAATAAATAATTCTTCTCATCTACATGAATAGAACTGACTCCAAGAAACGTCCCTAGCAGTATGTTAAAAACAACATTCACTGATAGACAGAACAGTGCAGTAATGAGTGAGATTAACTGAAGACATAAGAGCAAAAATATCATTCATTAAAGTGCAATGGCATCATTTAATGGTCACAACCCCTGACTGGGTCATGGGACAGCTGGCTTCTATTCATAGGTATTTCAGTGACCTTCTGGGTGGCCCTGGATGTATTGCTTTTTTTCCTCTCTGGGAAAGCTGCTGCAACAATAAAATACTTCTGATAACTCCTTTGCTCAGGACTCTCAGATCTGCTGCTGAGAACTGCCATAAACTCTTACTCCACTATGTAAAACCTGCTTTGCTTTTGGTCTTGAGGCAGAGAGTATAAATAGTGGTAAAGAGATTATGCTTGTATCTCCTGAAATTAGGAGGTTCTCTGTAACAGTGGCAGACATTGAGTGATGTGTAGGTCATTCTTTGGCAGCAGCACCACACACTTCTCTTCATGGCTTCTAGCACTATTAGTGCTTTAAAGATACTTTACAATACACTGGATGGCAAGCAGAGTTTTTTTCTAGATTTCTACAAGTCTTAACTATCCAACAGTAAAAGATTTCTCAGTGCAACTTTTCTTTATTTTTTCTTCTCTGCCTTTTTACTTCAATACATTCTTGGGCTGAAAATAATGTTTTTCTCGAGGCTGTTTATAACTGACCCTGATTTGTAGGATGCTTACCACTGCTGACCCCGCTCAGATTCCTGTGTTTACCTGCCAGCTGCTTTGCGTGACCTGCTGTTTCAGAGGTGCCTTGCTTGTTGCGTGCTGCAGCAGACTTCTCTCTCTCAGCTTTGCTAGACCCATTCTCCAAGGAGGAAAGCTTTTCTGCAGCTGCTTTCTTTGCTTCTAGCTTCCTTTGCCGACAGGTCTTAACGGGCTCTGCTAACATCCTTACTTTTCGTCGAAAGGAGGTAAGGACCTGGATGCTGCCGTTCCTCTTCTTCTCCTCCTGGCCCTCAGTGCTTCCAAACTCATCCACATCAGAGACTTTGTATAATGGGAGCACGTGGAGCTGCTCATCTTCTGGTGTTTGGCCAATTTCACGATTGTCTTCTCTAGTCAGTGTGCAAACCTGTTGGAAAAGTGTATTAGATCTGAAACTCTACCTCTGCATTGTGCCTTGCCCTGACACTGTCAGCACTGGCATCTAGAAAGCTCTTTGTTAACTGTAAGTTTTTGTGCAATTTTTGCATATCACAACAAGCCTGCAAATGTAATTTCTTCCATTACTTTGCTGGACAGTGTTAAAAGAAACAGAAGGTGTATAGATACCTGTTTCTTTTGCTTGTGCTGAAATGAACAGTATAGTTAGGGATTACCCTAACGTGAAATAAACTCTGTGATCCATTGTACTGTGGCTAGAGAGCTAAAGCTGTGGAATCTGGGACTTTGTACTCACCTGAAGATTCTTTCACTACAATACATGAGATGTCTAGCTACCTGTTAGAGAGAGTGTGCAATATTGCACTGGTATTGTACTTCACACCCCCTTACAGTGTAACCATAATGTCAATAAAAAGATTTAGGGGAGTTACTGTTGACATGCAGCAACCCTGTTGTATTCGTTCTAGCTAGAACAAGTATTGGGAGGATCTTTGTGGGAAAAGATGCTGGTAGGGGCATATTCTGCAGCAAAATCATTGTCTCAGCTTGGGGGAGAAAGCTCAGCTGGAAATGTACATTGTATTGATGGTGATTAACTTGTGAATTAAGTCAGACCCTGGAAACAGGAAAAATTCAGTTTGAATTAAGAAGGCAGATACTCTCTCTGGTTGTAATAAGAGCTGCACTGTGAATCTAGGGAGCTGCTTCAAACTACAGCCTTTATGGTTGTTCAGAACTGAAGAGTATTCTTTCCTATGTTTGGACCAACTGTTTCGTCACAGAAATCCAATTGAAAACCAGCTTAATTTTTTAGTAACTTCTACAGAAAGTCTGCTGTACCTGCTAGAAATCATAACTGAGGAGAGTAAAAGGTACATGGACTTGCAGACTTTCTGTTCATCCAAAGCAGGAATAAAATCCAAAATTTCCAAAACTCTCTCAGAAAGAAGTTATTTGTTTCTACTTTTATTTTCTTAGAAGATATAATCCAAAGTTGTTAGAAAAATAAGGGTTTCAAGAGGGTAAATATGAACCATTTTGTGCCAGGAACCACTGAAACAGCATTTCAGCTCTGCTTGGGACCTTCTTCCCATTCTCGTCACAGTTCCTCTTTTACGAGGTCTGTGTTAAAACTTTCTTTAACACACCTTAACTCTCATACATTTGAAAGAAAAATGTGTAGGGGGTAATAAGTTAGCTCAGTTACTGCCTAATGGCTTTTTTTTTACTAATCTGCATTATGTAGTATAAATTTAAGAGAGAGGAGATAATGAATTAAAGCCATGAGCTGAGTGCTGGAGTGAGGAAGCTGTTACACGTCCCAGACTTACCAGAGTACTCCCATTTTGCATATTGTGCAAGTCTCTGTGAGCATGAGCACAGAAGTCAAGGCAGGCGGTGACCCCTGAGAATGGGCGACCTTCCTTCAAACCCAGGCGGCACTCGGGGGCTCTGTGTTCGTACTCGATCTGGAGAGACAGGACAGGTTTCACTGGGTGCTCCAGGACACCGAGTGCACAAGGAATGCTCTGCTGTGACAAAGGGCACCTCCTATGTCTTGGAGGTGACATCTTGAAAACAAATAAACTGCAGCAATTTGATGGCCATTTTGTATCCATGCTTCACTCCTTGCTGCTTTGTTCCTTGGTACCTTCAGTCTCTGGTGTGATTGTGACATCAGTCAATACTACTTTTCCTTGTGTATTACTCCTGGTTTTCTGCCAGGGGTTGGTGTTCTTACATGGCAAATGAAGTGCATGATTCCTGTGACTGGCACTCTGAGAGTGATACAGACTGTGTATAGAGTGTATAGACTGGAAGCATACCAAGCCATTAAGGGAAAATGGCTTTAGAAAACTGACTTCAGAATGACTTAATGAAAAATAATAATTTGCTCTTTGATTTGTAATACTTTGGCATGCTAAACATGTATTTCATTAGCTTGAGTACAAATCTAACCCCTGACTAAAAAGAGAGAGAATTCAGTCAAGACAGTACTTTGTACCCACGCAGTCATTATTAAGGAGCTTAACAAAGAACTCAAAATGCAACAACAAACCTTACACAAAAAGAAAGTATTTTGTAATGGAAGATAAAGTCTTAGAAAAATGATGGTTTCGTATTTTATTTAGAAAATTATAAATGTGGTTTATAAACCACATGATTATAAAATGCTTTGCTGAAATTCCTGAACCTTTCAAGTGTATGCACAGAACATCTACACTTAATGGAACTTAATAGATTCCTTTTCAAGTTAAGGTCAAACTAGAAGTTTTGCCAGGTCTTAATTCAAACTCACAAAAATATGTCTCATTTACTCACAGACATTTATTTTTCAAATCAGGATTATTTAATTCCCTGGAATCTGAAAATAAAAGTAGGACAAAACTTGAAAACTGTGTCAACTTCTTTGGAATTAAATGCGAGCGGTCTGAAATGTTAGCCAGACTATAATTGTCTGATCAAACTATACGGGTGCAGCTGCTGAATGTTCTGTTTGGTCCAGTTGGGAAACAGAGCCTTTCCAGTTCTTGATTGTAATCCAGAAGTGGTCCAGATTTGGATTAGAATAAATCTGGGAATTTGAAATGTGGTCTTAGTGCTTTTTTGGTTTCACACCTATTACAATATCATACAAATTAGAACTCAGTCTCCTCTCTTTGAAGCCACTGACAGTAGCTCAAGTACAGTTTCCCCTGAAACAAGCCAAGCTATATACACACCTTATTATATAAGGTAAAAATTGAAACTTGTAAAAGTATGTATTTTCAACAAGTGTTGGGTAGCACCACCGCTTACTTGGAGAAAAGTTCTTTAGTGAATTTTTGTGGGAAAAGAAAAGCAGCCCAAGCAAAGAAACAATTTACCGTTCACCGCCTCTTTTTTTTTTTTTTTTTTTTTCTTTCTCTTCCTATTTTCTCTTGCAGAATGTCTCTCAGATATTTGGACAGATAACCACAGCTAGTGGGCACATAGCCACAGTTTTCTTCATGCGTCTCCAAACATTATCTGGTCAGCAAACTGGGTAAGTGAAACTCTGTAAGTGAAACCGGGTAAGTCTGCACTGAGTCTGCTTACCCTGTCTGGCTGCTACTAAATACACAGTAAAGGAGTGAATTTTACAGCAGGTAATAATGGACGGTTTTGTGTCAGTACTGTTTAAGCTGAGAATCTGTCTTGTGCTGGTTGTACAGTGCTGTCAATAGGAAAGCAGGGTGATGTCACAGTTTACAGTAGATGCTGAAAGTTTGGGGACTGCAAGTTCAGTGAATGTTCCTAATGGTAGTAAACCTGAGCAATGAAAATGAAGGTCAGCACTTACATGTTGGTAGGTGGTTTGTGCTGTCAAATTTAGGTGTAACTTCTGAAAGACATTTTGTAATGAAATGTAGACGAGACACAGCCACACTGGGAATTTCATCAGAGCTCTGAATGTGCTGGTGTCTGAGAACCCACAGAAAACAGGCGTACAGGATCCCCTCATGCAAGAAGGCTGGTGCAGGCACTTGTGTGCATACACAGGCCTGAATGTATTCAGATAAAAAACTTCACTTTAAAAGCATATTTATAAAGGCTGTTTTGATGAAAACTAAATTCATCTGCTGCTTGAGAGAGCAGAACTGAAACTGTGGCTTCAGGACTTGAGTGCAAACTGTTGCCAACCTCACACCATATTCATGGCAGGTTTGCTGGTAATTCATGCTAAATGGAGAAATTTGTATTTTGGAGCTGAAGAGTAAAATAATTTTATCGTGTTGATGTAGGTGAAAAGATTAATTCTACTTAGTGAACCAAATCCTGCTAGTTTTACTTGTGAGAGCATTTTAAATGGAATTTTTCATTTCTATTTCTTTTCATGCTGATGTCAAAGAAACGTTGGCACAAAATGTATATAATGGTTTGGTGCAAGGCTGAAGCATTGGGAATTGGGTTATTTCCATGACTGCTCATACTCCTTTTTCTCCCCATCATACCTGGTTGTTATACGCATCGGGTGCAAGCTTCTTGTAGGTTGGTGCCATCAGGGTTGACAGATTCTGCAAATTGGATTCTAGTTTTTCTTCCTGTTAAGGATTGAAACAGGGTTCAATGACATCTCCATACTGTACATCTGGGATCCAACAAGTTAGGGTCTTACACAATCATGTTTACACTGGCAGTTGTGTAAACACATAAACCAATATCACTGGTGTTTAGACAGTGACTGTTGTGAATCTTCTTTTACTTTTATTGTTCCAAGGCCTTTAAAGGAATGGAGCAGTTACAGCAGTGTAGTGGGAAACCTGCAACAGAACATCGTGTGCTATACTCTTAATTTGTTTTATATTAAGAAAAATCATATTCTTCAATGTGGATATGTTTTACATCTAAATGTGATAATCCTCATTATTTTCCTTTTTGGAGTTGTGGGAAAAAAATACTCTTCAGAAAGCTTGAGAGAAATAACATCAGAATGGTCCAAGTAAATATGGCTAATTTAAGGGTTTTGCAAATTGCAATGACAACACTGACATACTGAAATATTTTTACATGCAGAAATTAAAAATATTTAAATATTGCAGCCTTCAAAGAGTTTCTAATCCTTAAGCAATGAAGAATCATGGATGTATCTAGTAATTGTTGATAGGGAGGTGGGAATGTCCACACCATCTTTTTTCTCTAAACTGTACGCTGTCAAAATAAAGCATTTTAAAAAATAATAACATACTCCAGAATTGTTCCCTATCATTTAAGGATGAGAATCCCAAATTTAAAACCTTGCTTGTATGAGGCCCTTATCTTTAATTTTAGGTGAATACAGAATGGTGGCATACTGGAGTGGCATATTCGTTTTCAGGAGTTTTTGTATTTAAGGAAGATGTGAAGAGCTGTGAGAAAACAGGTTTCAGAGAGGAATGCATTTCGTGTGTTGAAAGTTTGTATTCTCTACTATGGGACAATATCCTAGTTTGGTTTGAGATGAAATTGTCAAAAAATACCTTGCTGTGACCTTGTGCCTGCTGCCAGAATGTGGAGCTTTTGTATGGCCTGTAGGTTAGCATTTGTTAGTGTAACTTCTAGTTTTTATCAGTGAGTGCTGCCAATAAACTGTGTCTGTGCTATGGAACCCAGCCCCTGGTCTGGGTGCATGCTTTGGCTGCCCCCAACTTTGGGACCAGGACTGGAGGGTAAAATCCTCTTTCCTGCATAAATCTGGCTTCCATCGGAAGTAAATCCAAGAATACAAGTTGGAAGAGTACCCTGGTGTGCTCTGGTCAGCTATCCATCTTAGGTAGTTTAGGATGGCAAGCTGTGATGAAGAAGGCTTTGTGCCACAGCATGTCTGTGAATAGCTCATAGGAGGAGAGCTATTCTGTAGTTCTTGGTGCTGTAGAAGAGCAGTGGGCAGGAAAACCTGTTAGTTATGAGGATATTCTGAACAGTGCACTCTTTTCAGCACAGTCTGTAGGATGCAGAAATACCTGTCTCTCTGATTGTAACAGAGTAATGCTTGGATTTGTGTAAGACATCAGAATACAGTGAAACTGTGCACTAATGTGCCAGTACACAGGCAAGGGAATAAATCTGCACATCCTTGCCAGAAAGCAGACTGGGCCAGTGGAGCTTCACATGACTTGCAGGAGGTGTCCAGGAGTCACTGCAGTCATAACTTCAGGGTATCTCGTGTCCCGGCTAAGGTCAGTGTTTATTACTCTGGCTCATTTTAAACATTTGCCAGTTTGTTGTAACACAGAGCCCAGTCTGGAAGCATTCAGTGGGGCAGGACTGTATGTAGAATGTGTCTTCCTATCCTCTTCTTCCTATTGTCATCTCAGAGTTTCATCATGTTTGTCTCCATTCAACCAGTCTGCTCTGGTTCCCAGTTGCAGTGTTATGTGCCATTAGCTGGTAAACCTTCCACTGTGCCACTGGGGAATGCTCAATTGCAGGCCTAATACAGCCAGAATTATTCAGGCCATGCCCTCTCCTCTAATTTTGAAAGCCTGCAAACATGGTTTCAAGTCTCAGGGCTTTTACCAGCTGTCAGAATTTGGACAGTCAATTCAGCTGGCTCAGTGACTGGAATCAATTGGTTTTGACTGGCAGTTATTTAATTACCCTACATGTACAGCACTCAGGGAGGCCTCAGGCCCTGCTCTCTTGTACTGTATCTCTATTTACAGAGCAATAGAAAACATTTCTTTACACATGAAGCTCATTTCAGAAATGGACACCAACCTCTTTTGGGTCATCCCCCATCAGCTTAAACTTTCTTGGAATCTTGCTTCTGGCAAACTTACAGCCATTGTAGTACATGCTCCAGGAGCAACCAAAGGAAAATGAAGCACCACAAGTTTCAGGGTCCAGCCCTTGGCATGCACAAGTCCGTCTAAAAGATAAGAGAACACAGCTGTCAGCAGGCAGGTCTCCCTGTAGTGCTCCAGCAGTGGCCATCAGTGTTCTGCCAGTGCTCTGGGGAATTAGTGGTGTGGATCATCTTCCACCAGTAAATAATGAAGAAATGCAAGAGGGAGACATACCCAGACGAATTTATCAGAATGAATAATTTCATGGTTACAAAGCAGGATCTTTGGGGATTCTACACCTGTGTGAGAAACCCGGCTTTGCTCGGGTGAGTGTATGTTTGTGTGGTGCCTTGTTACGTATTGATACTCAAGGTGCCTCAGGGGCTCGTGCTGACAGCACTGCAAGAATGTGGGAGCCCTCTGACAGAGGCTGAACCATAATTCCTGAAATATCACTACCCATGAAGCCATAGTAACATAGAGTGATTGCTGTGGTAATTTTGATCTAAATGTTCTTGTCTCTCAGAAAGGCGTGGGAAAAAGATACAGTGCAATTTCTTTAGATTGAGGCTAGTCTGTGTCAGCTTACACAAGTATGGTTTAGTGCACCCAGCTTTTATTTCAAGGTTGAGGTATCAGCTATCCTTGCCCCTGCAGAGATTTCTTCTTTTAAATACTTGAGATGCTTCACAACTCTGGGAAAATGTTTTTCCCTATTTATAAGAGTGTTCAGTTTGGGTTTCCTACAAAGTTTGTGTGTTTTCAAACCACCTGAAGTAGCTGGAAAGGTTGTAGATGTTTCAGGGTGACAGCATGAGTAGAGATGCTGGGTCTGAAGATGAGGCTGCAGGTTTGGTGAGCACAGCCTTTGCTCCACTTACTCTTCGTTCAGGGCGCAGCGCCGGTTGGTGAGCGTGCCGTACTTCCTCAGGGTGTCGGTGAGTTCAGAGTAGAGCTTATCAGCCAGGCTGGTTGGGATTCCCTCCCAGACCAGGATGAGAATCACGATGACGGCCATCTCACACGTGTGTCCCGCTCGCTCGCGCACCAAGCAGAGCAGCTTCTCCTCCCGACTGCTTCTGCGGACTACCTGCATGTACAGCAACACACACCCCAGAGCCCCAACACAAACGATGGCATTCTTAGTGTGAAGAACAAGAGAATAGGAGACCTCAGCATTACTGTGTGTGTGGGGAGGTTACTGCTACTTGTATCCTCCTCTTTGCTTCTGGCAGTTCATTCTGTTTTTCTCACTGTGGTATGGCAGGGCTACCCTTTGTGTTTAATGAAGCTGACCCTAAAAGGTTAACTGATAGCATGGAAAGCTATGGTGGTGGAAACCAGCTTTGTAAGTTTCCTCCATGCTCTGATTCAGCTGGATTCCTCTCCTGAATCTATGTTACAGCTGTGGCCCAGATTGTTTGGTGAGCGAGAGGAAGTGAGCAGCGACCCACACAGAGCTGGGTAGTGGACACCTGTCTTAGGGCAGAAAGCAGGCAGGGAAAGGCAGGCAGTAAGGAAGGGACTTAACACCTGCACATGGGAGCTCTGTCCCCTTCCCTTCCAAACTTAAACATCTATACTCATAACCAGCCTCAGAGTTTTGTGACCTGCTCTTATTACATACAAACATTGCAGTGTTGGGAGGAAAGCACTAGATGTTTTTCCAGTAGCACAAGCACTGAGTAGCACTTTTTAAAGGGTGCAATCTGGCATGCATAAAACTATAATGTATTAGTTTCTCCTTATCCCGTCTTTCTCCAGCAATTCCAACCACTCAGTAATTTGTTCCAAAGTACGACAATGTTTGCTAAGAGGGCATCCTAACACCTCTCTCAAACTGGGAGAGTATTTTAAAGACATCACAGTGCACTTACTGGACTTATTTGTAGGCCAAAATTAAACAGCAATGAAAATGTCAGGTGGTGTGAAACTTACATCTAAGCAAATATGACCTTCTTCTTAGGTTTTCATGCCTTTAACTTATTTTTTCTTCTTGCTATTCTCTGTGCAACAAGTTAATGGAGTGAGAGATGGGTAAGAGCAGGCTACAGCCACCACATATTACTGCTGCTGTTGAGTTATTTTTTGTCTCCTAGTGTCAGTTAACAGGACATGTCACTGCTGTCAGCTACATGAACCATTATACTGGACTAGATTAATTTGTTTACATCACTTACCCATTTAGCAATTGGACATCCTTGAGAACTTTTGCCTTCCTTTCCAGTGTAGACAACCCTCTCAATTCTTATAGCTTTACCCTTCTGTCCAAATCTTAAACAAAACAAAAACATGTACAATAAGCAGATTCCTTTGGTTCTGTGCGACACTGAAAAGATGGAGCACATTTGCCAGTCTTATCTTAGAAAAATAAACATTGTGAATTACAGGGAAAGATGTGCAATGTGGTTTGTCATCATGATTTTATTACAGCGGTGGAATGATATATTAAGAGAGGCAAATATATATCCCAGATGGATAAAAATTACCAATATCACATTATCAAATATTTTAACCATTTCTTTACAGCATTTGTTATAGATGACATTTGGAAAAGTTGATTTAAAAAAAAGAAGATTTTGGTGAAGAATTTTTTCTTTTAATTTCTAGATTGAAGTTGTTTCTGTGAAATGTACATAATTAAGTTGTCATGGAACAGCTGGCATGTAACAGTCACTCTATTAATTTTCTGTGCTTGTTTCTGTCTTAGTGTGAATCAGTTAAGTCGGGATTAATTTGCATCATATCTATTTTTTGACTTTATCATCCACTCATAAATTGTTAATTACTTTTACTCCATTCTCTGCTCCAGTTAGGATCACAAGGTGCCCTCAAATAACACCATTTGTGGGTCTCTTTGTGGCCAAGGCAGGCAAGCTCAGCTCTTGCTAAAGCATTTAAACAAAGGGATTATGCTCTCAAGGCAGGCTCTTGTGCAAGCTCCATGTGCAAGCAGTGCTGTTGCCAGAGCAAAGAGGATCCACTTTCCAGGTGGAAATATGTGGCAAATGCCACGTGAAGGATATCTTGAGCGCGGGAGCACACTGGGACAGAAACCACAGTGGCCACAGTGTTACAGACTGAGCCACTCTGGCCACTCAGCTGCTCCTTGGGCACTGGGCAAACTGCACTTCCATCACCATTTCTGAAATTCTGCCACTCTCATTGGTTTTAACTTTTGATAGCCAAATGTAGGGACTGACTGAAAAAGTCTCCTTGTTTTTTAGCTTTACCTACTGAGCAATCAAGGTATATTCCTGTTATGCAGCCATTTAGTGATGCGTTAAGAACTTTTGACCCTTTTTCCTCTTGTTTTTGCACTAAAATCTTGGTAACATATTTAAGGGCCAGTATCTGTATTTAAACCTTTGTCCTGTAAAGGAAATAAAAAATGTTTATTTTTAGATGTGATCTCATTGTGAAGTTTCAGTGTCACAGGAAATTATACAAACAAAATCAAGTTGTACTACATGTGTTCTGCAGGCAACTCTTAGGTCAGTTTTTCCTGCTTAGGCTTGGATGTTAGTATTTATTTGTTTCTTTAATTAACCACATTAAATAAAAAAAACCCCACATTTTTAAATCTTAATATTTTCTATCAGTTTTCTAATATGGATTGCAGGACAACTGTGTGGATGCCTCTATAGAAGTATGCTGTACATTACACACTGCAAATGAAATGGACTTCATCCCAAATTTTTTCAGCTGTCAGAAAGGAATTTGTGCCTGATGTTTGTCATGCTTGCTTTCAGGCTTTAAAACTAGAGCAAATCTCACTGAGCATGACGTATGATTTGGGAGAAGGAAGAGGTAAAAATGTCTGTATCCGTTGTGGATTCTGCAAGAAATTAGTTCTAGTATAGCTAAAATATTAATTGTAAGTCTAAATCCAAATCCTGGCTTCTTTAGCAGTGCTGATACCTTAAAAGTCAATCTATATGCATGGGAAGCCAGGTTAAAAGTGCTTGAGTTGTGATTAATGTCACCAATTGCAGATGAATGCTTGAGAGTATCTTTATAGTGAAGGGTTTGGGTTTTTTTACTTAGGGATAAAAAAATTAACTAGTGAGTTTTGGAGTTCCTCAGTCAGAGAATTTCATAGTTCACACCATACAGTTGCTAGCCATTGTTCAAGTGCCTGCTGCTATACTCTGCTTCACCTGGCTGATTAGTTGCATGTTACCTATGATATCTCATGATTTCCTTCTGCCAACATGAAATGAAATTAATTCAAAAAAGAAAAGAAAAAAGGTAAGGTCAATATTAAGAATGAAAAATTACTTTCCAAAGTAAAAAAGCTGAAAAAAAAATCATCTCTGTAATTGACATTACAATATTAATGACTTTCCTCTTTTATTTATTATTTGTAAATAATAAAGAACCAGTTGATGAGAGCCCTGGAAATAACAGATGGTAAAGAATTTCTTCAGAGAGTCAGTGTTCACTCTCCCTTCCCAGAAGGAAGCTGATTTATGCAGTCAACATGCACTCGAGCTGCTCTCAAAGCTGAAAATTACTGGGGCAAGCCATGCACAAGAGTCACAGGGAAGGAGATACCAAGAAAGAGAAAGGACCTTAGGATTTAATCTGAAGGGTTTAATAGGCTACAAGTGCCCCATGGTTGAGCAGTGATGAGCACAAGCTAACAGACCTTGCTAAGAAATGGTGCTCCTTAGCTCAGATCCAGCACTGCAATAATGCTCACTTGCTTTGGGTTCTGCAACTAGCTGGAGCTTCACTGCTGTTTTGGAGTCCAG
>JAOTQP010001652.1:22309563-22356026 GCA_026413545.1 Cichladusa arquata | reverse complement strand
GAGTCCAGATTTTTAAGGTACTAGCAAATCAAATTCCCACCTGTCTCTGACTTAACTGAAGAGTTTTTTGTTTGCTTCCTTGTTCTCAGGGAACTGAATTCCCAGATACCTCTAAAAATCTGGTCATTGTTGGCTACAAGTAATGCAGAATTCACAGCGCAGAAATCATTGCTGTGATGGCTTTTAATCTGTATACCTTAGGCTGGTGGGGTTTTTTTAAAACAGCACATAGCATGTATCTGTTCTGTGCCTTTAAAAATTCCTAGCTTGGTTGGTGTTGATGTAATAAATACACCACAGGATGCAACATGATAACAGGGATTCATAATCAAGATAAGACTGGGTTTGTGCAATACTCCAGGGCAGGGGAATGTTTTCTCACAACACTACTTACCAGTTCTTGGGCTGAAATCCCAACCAGCAATTTTGTGGCACTCCTCTGGACGTGAATGAATGAGATTTAGACATTTAGTAATTTGGTGGGGGGAAACTAATGTTGAAATTTTGTATTCTGCTCTTCTTCCTCCTTCTCTGCTGGCATTCTCCTAGCCAGAGGGAACACCAGCTCCATGCCTGCCTTTGCAGCCACTGCCAGCCACCTTGCTTGGCAGGCTGGTGAGAACTTGTTCTGGCTTGGGTTTGCTGGCATCTGTCTCCCAGGGCACAGCCCGTGCCAGCCAGCAGACTATTAGCCCTGTCAAATATTGTGACTCTCTGGTGAATAGCAGGGTGCGTAATGTTGGCAACACTGGAGTAGCTAAGCCTACAAGTAATTACTTGATTTGCAGTTGTTTATTTCTTTATGTGCAAAAGCTGGAAAAATTCTGACATCCACAAAAGGGTAAACGTTAATCTGCTCTGTGCCTTTGCACTAATTACCTTTCTTCCATGATTTCTCTAATAGCTGCCACATTAGGACCGGCTCCTAGATGGGTATAGAAGGGACCTTCATCTTTTTCAATAATTTGCTCTGTTTAAAACAAAATAAAGGTTATTACTTTGAAGCTTAATTCTTTCATGTAAAATGTCACATTGCAAAGCTTACCTCTAGCCTGTTAGAAGAATGCTGTGTGGGCCTGGGGTCAGTTTTCAAACACTTATGTCTAAGGTATTTGCCCACATAGTTTGTATAAAACATGCAAAGCAATGGCTAATCCTGCAAACAGCTGTGATAGGGACTGTGTGCCTTTCCCTAGCACAAACACTTATTTCACATCCCAGGCTCTACACTGACGTTCAAATTGGCATTTTCCTGTTATCAGCAAACAATTTTCTCCTTCTCCCACTTCCTCCTCTCCCAGTATATATAAAGGAGGATAAATGGGATAACAGTGGTAAATATTGATGTTAGGGAGCTGTACCATACTTGTTTTTCAGCAGACATGTTACAGTGCAGGAACTTACAGCTTGAAAAACTGGCCACTAAGGTCACACAGAGAATTCCTGCACCCACAGAAAGACTGTGAAATGAAAAAAAGGTCCCAAGTTTGCTGAAAAAAATCTTGCACAAGGCCTGGTCAAAATCCTTGAATGCCAAGAATGCGGCCTCAGTTTTCTGCGTGTAGGTAGGACCATATCAGCAGTCACAATACATGCTAGTATGGCTTGATACCAGGAAGCAGGCTCCAGCTGTGTAAAAGAACTGGCCAGGCCTGCTTGGGTTCAGATGATGGAGCTGTGCTGACTGATGTCTGAATGCTGGCTTAATGCATTCTGCCATGTTAACTCTAAGGGCTGGATGGTGGTGCTACTCCTGACAGACAGCCTCTGGAAGCACGATGAAGGCATGGTGTAAATCTGAACGTGTCAGTGGGGAATGGCTTCATTTAATCTTTTTAAGGTTACATTAAATTAAGATTAAATGTTGCACATTGCTCGCAGCAATATTGATAAGAAAGAGCAATAAATTTATAGAGTATGCTGTGGCACTGGGTTCTTCAGAGAGTTTCATACTCCTGTATTTCCTAGTGTCTGCTAAAATGGAAGAATTAAAATGTAAATGGAGGATAAATTCTTAAGTTTGCTTTGTGGTTTCAGTATGAAAAAAAGAAAGTGAGGATAAGGAAGTAACTGTCAGAAAAACTTGTGCTAACTATATGGAAGAAACAATATAAAAAATCTCAACAAATGACAACTGTGTTTTAAAAAAACCTATATTTTTGAAGGTTGTTTATTATAAAACAAGTAACAGCAAGGAATTGGCTTCCAGAGTTCTGTCTGGGAGCTCTAGAAATTCACTACTTCCTAGTTTTGTTCCTACATATCATCTCTGAGACAGAGATTAGCCCCAACATTCAAAAAGGCAAAAAGATCCATTTTGCATTTTGGAGGAGCATTGATTCAACCTTCCTCTTTTATAGTTGATACAAAATCCTAGTAATTGAAACTGTGACAACTATTTTTCTTATTATTATTTTTGGTGCTGAACCTTTTGTCTCAGCCTGAATAGTTTATCCAGTAGAGTCTTAAAGTGCCTGTTACACTTGGCTACATGCAATGCCAGTACTCTACGAAAGCTTGGGCTAGGGGACCATGCTTGTCACTCTGCTTCCCTCTGCTCTATTTTTCCACCTCTCGGAGACAGGGTTTGCCATCAAGCAACAACAAGGGCCTCCCCACAGCTTTTTTTGGTATTGCTTGTGTAGGTTCTCTATGAAACTGTGGATCTCTTTAGCCTTACAGGAGACAAATGCCTGAAAAGGAGGATAAACTCTTGCAACAAGTGAGGAATAATCTGACATCTGTTTTTGCTTAGGCTTTACTAAGGAAACTTCAACAATTTCACTGTTAAAGCAAAAAATGGCCATGAGGCTCTAAAGTTTTGGACTGGGATCGTTCTTTTAAAAGCTGTATCTAACCTTGAGAAATAAATTAGGTCATAAAGTTATGACCTACTTTTTATCAGTATGTTGTTGTTATATGTCTGCTGCTCAAGGAGAATGGATGTGAGGCCATAAGCATTCTGACTGAAAAATCAAACAGGTAATTACTTCATGAAATAATGAGAAAGGGCCCATGTGTAGGGCTGGTAAATGGAGTAGGCATAAGTGTGTAAAATCCCAGTTTTATAAGTCTTCACTAATTACTGATCCTAAAAAACCCCAAAAAATCTTCCAACAAAAACATCCAACTAACCCTGTGATCCTAACTTGAAGGCTCATTTCCTTCCTGTGAGCTATTATGTTTTTAGTACATCTCAGCACTTACCAACACAGCTGCAAGATGGGAAATCATACTGGGTTTTGGCAGGTGTGTCCAATAAATTTTTTACAGGAGTATCCAATAACTTGGAAGGTGAGTCTAAAAAATTATTGAGAACAGTTCCAGCTGTTCTTTTGGTCGGGGTTTTCTCAGCAGACAAGTTTGCTTGCTGATCTGAGATTGGGGTTTGAGTGTCAAAATCTGCAGCACTGGTATTTCGTGATAGGATGGTAATAGGGCCTGCTGTTTCAACCTTCACATGTTTGGGTGATTTGAGAGTAAAAGCCTTATGATCAAACAGTGATTTGACCTGTATCTGTTTTAGCTGCTGCTCCATTGTCTCAATGATGCTCTTTTGTTGCACGTTCTCGCAGCCAAAGTGCTGATTCTCTTGTTTAATTGTTTTTTTCCACATTTTGTTTTCCAACTGTCCAGCTGATGGGCGCATGCAGACATTAGACTTTGTGCCAGCCTCAATTTTTATAGGCTTGCGTGCTGCACTGGGACCAATCTCAGTTTTGGGTTGCTGGTATGCTTGTTGCTCCTGTTTTTGCAAAAGATGCCACCGCAGAGCAGCATGCTTTTGAAAATCCTTAGGGGTCTGGGACTGCAAATGACAGCCTCTCTGGTCTTGTGCGTGGGGGGCAGTTTGGCCGTGTGGTAAGTACTGCTGAGGAATCTGTGGAGCTTGTTTGCTCGGGAGGTCTTGGTTCAGACTAGCACCATAGCCCTGTGAGGGCTGGAGGGGTGGCAACTGCAGAGCTGAGGCTTGTTGTGTCTGTTGCTCTTGTTCTTGAAAACAATGATTCACATCTTGCTTTGCGGTCAAGTTATTTGAAAAATACTGTGCATGCTGCAAGTCCTGCATTTTGTTGGCTCCAAAGCGTTCCGTATTTGCGGCGTTCCCTTTCTTCTCGGAAATCAGGTGCCTGTTGTTTGGGCAAGGGTGCTGGAGACTGGCGTTTGCCTTCTGAGTGTAAAGGGGAGCTTTGTTGTTCATGGCTTGCACCTGCTCTAGGCCTAGCTGAGGGTTAGGCAGTGGGAAGGCAGCTGATTTAGCATACTTACTCCCAGTTTGGAAATGTTCATCTACTTTAAGTTGATTGAAGGACATCCTGTCTAGAGGCTGCTCAGCATTGCTCTGGGGGTGGGATATGGCTTGGGGCAAGTCTTTAGTTTTCATTTGTGGAGCCTGCTGCTGGTTTGGGGTTAGCTGTGGACTGCATGGCAGTTGCACTGGATGTACCTGTTTTTGCAGCATCTGTTGCAAGATGTGTGAATGCAAGAATTGCCCGTTTTCCCCTGGCTGGGGATTCAAGTGCTGCTGTTTCAAGGGGGCCCCTAAAGGCTGTTCAGCTTGTTGTTCTGATCTTGGCTGGAAATGGAGCTGCTGTGGAGGGTGTTGCTGCACTTGGGACTTGAGAAGGGAATCCACCTTTGTGAGATGTGGCTGTGGTGAGTGCTTCTGGAACGGCAGCTGCTGGTCAGCTGGGGGATGCGGCTGCAGCTGGGAACTCTCACTTTTGTACAGTGGAGGAAATTGTTCCTGTTGCATTATCTTCTGGCTCTGGGCCTGTCCTGAAGGCCCCTTTAATGAATCAGGACTTCCAGCATACTGTTTTGTATAGACTGTTTGGGCTGTGCTTGCCTGGTACTGTAGAATTGACCGCAATAATGCTTCGCTGGGCTTTTGGGGAGGCTCTCCCTGGCAGAACTGGGTGGAAACTAGTTCTATCCAAGCTGGTTTTGAATAATGTTGAGCCTGTTGTACAGGCTCTTTCACTTGGTCCTTTTCTTTGTCGGGAGGAGTCTCAGGTTCTCTCTGTCCTGGGAAATGCTGATAGTGTTGTTGCAACTCACCCTCGCTTCTGTGTGCGTGCAGCTTTTGGAGGGGAGATTCTGACGCCAGCGTCACTTCTTCGGGGCGCTGCGGAATCGAGGCGGCCATAGCAGCTTGCGGGTTGCTTTCACTGACATCTTGGTGTGATGTTTGTGCCTGTTGCAGAAGGCTCTGCTGAGGGTGAAATTGTTGTTGGCTGAGGCTGGGACTTTTTGACATTGGTCCCTCCTGTTGCCCTTCATTTTTTATCTCCCCAGGAAGAGTTTCATCACATCTGTTGTCATAGGAATGGTGTCCTTCTTGCACCGCGGCAGACAGTGCACTGTTAATTTTTGGAGCAGGAGCGGTGGAGGAATCTTTGTGAAACGTTGAGTTCTGTGTAAAGAAAGCACCATTATTTTCTGCTTGCTCAGAGTACCTTTCCAGAGCAGTGCTCTGAGCTTGCAGGTTACTGCTGGAACTTAGAGAGAGGTCTTGGTTGGGAATCTGCCCTATGCTTCCATGAATATTACTGTTTCCTACAGGTAACTGGTGAGGATCATAGCCTGGAATCTGTTGCTGTAGCTGTAGATCTGGTTTCTGAAGTGAACAGTTACCTGGCAATGCAGGTGGTTTACTGGAGTCTTTTGTGTTGTAGACCTCAGTAACCACTACAGCTGGCACTTGAGGCAGCTCAGAGTTTGAGGTCTGTGGGGAAGTGATCTGCCCTGAGGTATGGGATGAATGCGTTGTCTCATAGGACAACTCATTAGTAGCCTGACTGGTAATGGCATTGATATGAGATGTGTTCTTCTGCATTGCTATGGAAACACGTTCTGGATAATATTGAGACAGTGTTTTCTCCAGGAGTTCACCATGCATGCTTTCCATGGAAGAGGCAGAAACTGTAGCACCATTAGGCATTGGCACTGCCTTGTTCTTAAGTAGTAAGACAATGTCCCTGTTATGGCAATGAATATTTTCCCGCTCCTGCTCATCCTGAATCAGAAGGTCATGAGGGTTTTCTGAACCAACACTGTTGAATCTTGCAGACGGTATCAAATCTGAAGCTTCATTTTCTTGTTTTGTAAAATTCTCAGATTTATTCTCACTGTAACAATTGGAGACACTTGGTTTTTCAATATTGTCCTCTGGCTCAGCTTTTTCTCCATTTACCTCTTTGTCTTGTTTCACTTTCTTGCTCTCATGAAGTCCATACAGAGAGGGCTCGCTAAAAGTGCGTTTGATCCCACCATTTTGCATATATTTGGAATATACTTTATTTTCTTGTAAAAGGTCAGGACTAACACGGTTGTTTGGATTTCCCTTTGGGTGGGGCACTCCAAAGTTGCTTTTATTGAATAGTGGCTTGTGGTCTCCATTTACTTCCACTTCAGGCCTCTCTGCTGCTGGACTCCCGTTCTGTAGCTTCACTGCAGAAGGCTCTGCCTGGCAAACGTGAGAAGACTGTGATATTAGAAATGGACTCAATCTATTGCCGTCAACATGGTTGGTTCTGTCCTCTTCCATCTGGCCTGCTCCGGGGCCATCCACAAGGCTACCCTCTGAACAAATCTGCAAGAGAAAATAAACAGGAGAGAATCTAAGTCAGTTTGAGTTTCCATTGAATGACAGCCAGTTACTGACAATTCCTGCAGCACTCAAGCACCCCTTGCCCTGACCAACTCCCAGGCCCAGTGTGAGCCTGCAAGAACACCTAAGGGGTGTTTCACTGTCCTAATGCATCTTGCACCCCCAGGTCTCCCTTTTTCTTAAAGGCTTGTTCTTCAAGATCAAGAGAGAGTGAAAATACAGAGTGACTTCCTTACCCCCTTCCTTATTAAACACACAAGAAGATATTTTAGGAGAATAAATCTCTCATAGTGGTACAAAAAAATATTCTCTGCTTTTGAATTATTTGCATAGACTCTTCCGTCATCACATTTTGCCCTTGGTAAGGCAGAAAGTTATGTTGAAACCATGGTTCCCAGACTTGGTGCTAATCCTGTAATTTGATTAAATGGGCCAAACCTCTTTTGTCTGACTTAAAGGAGTATTGCCACCAAGTTTCCAATTAGAGGGGAAAACTTTTTTTTCTGTCCTCAGCTGCCTGACAGGGTCTTTTAAAACTGGCATTCCTAAAGACCATGCAAGTGGCACAATACACAAGAGAAAGCCATGCTTAACTGCTGTCCACAGGAACTTTTACAGTTCATGAACAGATTGGTAACATTGACAGAAATAGAGTGATTTTTTTAAAGGTTTGATGGAAATGCTTTTTTTCAGGTATCAATGTCCTTTCAAATTTACATATAGACATCAAGCATGGCTTAAACTGTGCTTTGGGTTTTGAATTGAGCTCTGCAGCTGTGGAGCTAGGATTTTTTTTCTTCTTTGTTGGGATGGGAAATCCCATTTTCTCATATACTCTTTATTTACAAAGTGAAGTTTTTAGCTGGATAAAAGTACTGACAATGTGCAGTGAGTAAATTCCATACAATGACAAGCTAATCCTGTTCACATGTATCTTCCCAGAATTCACAGACCCAGTTAACATAGATAAATCCCTTGTTTGATTCTGCTTGTAACTTACTCTGTGTTCATTTATGGTTCTCAACCAGTCACAAATGACAGAAGGCAGACTGACAGATTTAAAGTTGCACAGCAAAAATCTGGACACATGCATGTCTTTTCTGAAGCTTTTATTTTTGGTTTGCATAAAGGAGAATCTGAAGGGTTCTCCATTACCAGGTCAGCTCCGCTCAGACTTCAGAGTCAGGAGAAGCATTATGTGTGGCTGGTATAGCCACTACATAGGAAGAACTATTATAATGAAAAAAATCCTTCCATCATGGTTGCTCTGCTTATGTATTTATCCTACATTAATATTTTTATGCTATTAAAATATAATTTTATATGTTATTTAAATGCAATTTATATAGTTTTCAGTGCAGTATTGTCTTACTCAGTTTAGTAATATGATTCTAAAATGCTCTTATAAGTAATACTAATTCATTAAATACATTGCATCCAGCAGAATTCTCTCTGCTTGCAAGTCTGATTTCAGTAGCAGGACAATTCAAATGCACATTTTGACCAGCAAGCACCTATATAATTTGTATTAATTTCCTTTGAATTCCAAACTTGTTTTCAGATTTACTTTTGACCTCCTGAAGTTTATTTTTTTTCTTCCTTTACTCAATTTATGTTTTTTTATGACAGAAGTAGAGAAGTTCTTGCTGCAAGTAACAGTACTTTAAACAAGAATTTTTGCAGGGAAAGCTAAGAACAGGGAGAGGGAAAAATATGTTTGTCAGTCTTGCCTGGGTTTTTTTGACACGGTAGTGTAGGCTTATTCCCTTCTAGAGGTATTTCCCACCCTAGCTTTTTAGAACCACAAGACATGAGCCTTTGCAGCTTTCCCAGGGAGATGATGTTCTATGCTTAGCAGAAAGCTGTGTGAAAAGGATTCCTCTGATGTATCATTCTAGGTCAGGCAGCAGAACGATGCTCCCAGAGTGTCTCAAAAATAAAATGCCAGACTAATTTGAAAGCCATTCTTTGCTGTCACACCTTTCATTCCTAAAAACTGCAGGTGAACCACAGACATGAGTGTGTAGGCTGCTGCATTTCACAAGTATGAAATGAAATAAAGGGCACCATAGTGATTAACACAGTGCTGTCAAGCTGCTTCTAAAAGAATTATTTCTTTAAAAAAAAGTTTTAGTCTGTGCAACTAAGCTGTGAGAAACTTTGTCTGGCCCTCAAAGTCTGCCTTGTGGCTTTTTTTCTGGTGTACCCTGTGGTGTACCCTGTGGGAATTCTGAGAATTCCCAGGCAACCTTTCTTCTCAGCTCCTTACTATCTATCTAACTATCTATCAGATAACCCAGTATTTTCTTTAGAAGTGGGGGCTCCCTGATTTCTCTAAACTTAGCTTGCAAACCTTTCAAAGGAGCACATCTGTGGTCAGAAAAGAGCCTTACGTTCATGCTGTCCTCAAAACCCACAAGGTTATCTTGAATTATTGTTCATGGCATTCTCAAATTGTCATGGTTATGTTCCCCCAAATTCTGACCACTTTCCATGTAAAAGGCGCTGGTGTTAGACATTGCAAAGAACATAGGAATAATTTGGTTCTTCAAAATACAAAGTTAATTCATGCATTAAAAGTGCCAGATTTGTATTCTTTGAAATGCATCTAGGATGGGGGTGACTTTGCATTATACTTCTTTCTCTCTGTCTACACTCAAGTTATTCACTATCCTCAAGTCACACCTGAGTAAAAATCTTCCTCAAGCAACTGCAAATCGCAGCAAATGTAAAGTAATGTAATTTGTAATGTAGAACTGGCAAAAAATAAATGGCCACGTTGTCTTTATTACTGGTTTTAACTGGCACACCATGAAGTAGTACTTCTACTTGCTGGCACCTTAAAAAGTCTTAGTGGTCGTCCTTACAATCATTGTGGGATGAACTCTCTACTGCTCAAAATAAATCTACCTTCCCCCAAGTGCAGCAGTTAGTCTTTTTAGTCTTTCCCATAGCTGTATTTTATCCAGATCATTTAGAAGCTCCACATATTTTTTTATTCAGCTATAATTCATCAGAAATTCAAGTCACATCATCAGCATCTGTGAAACAATTACTGCATCTAGGCCTGACTCTGCAGTCTAATCCATCATAATTATGACTGGCCTCTTTGAAGATGCCGTGATGCGTGACTTAAATATAGCACATTACTGTGCAAATGGATCAGCATCTCATCCCACCAATAGGCATTCAAGTTCGAATTCAGACTACCACTGTTTGACTTTTTCAGATGCAATCGATGTATGTACATTTATTTCTTGCTGCACACAAGGCACAAACTGGAAACTAGGCACTGAATGAGAGCCTCAGATTTTTTTGTTGTTTGTTTTATGGACAAGCTTGGCATATTCCTGCCACCTCTTATCAGTATACTATGGAAGGTGTTGTTACAAGCACAACAGACATTTCTGCAGCAACAGAAGTTGTATCATTTTCTTTCACAGAAAATCTTTCTTTAGCTTTAGCCAGTTCTAAAGGTTCATATCTTATTTTCTATAGCACCTGTATCTGGGGAGTTTGTGAATGCAAAGCAGCTCAGATGAATGAATGGATAAATACACCCACTGCAGGAGAGTACAATCTTCTGCACAACTGGGCAAGATTCCCAGGAGAAAAAGTAGGTGGGAGAATAGCTGTGGCAGAGCATTCGTAGACCTAAAAGGACCAAAAGGTGGGATGTCAGATGGGTTGTTTCCCCTTCTGGGGTTAGCTGAGATCAACATTTATCTCCTCAGAGGTCTTTTTTCCCCAGCAGAAATACACATCCTCAGATCAAAGCTTCAGCTGACTTGTGCTCAACTGATTATCGGTTTGAGACTCGGGAAAGCAGAAGTCAGACACTCAGAAGCTTGTTGATGGCTCACTGGGCTGTTCCTGGAGTGTTGCCACAGCCTCCATACTGCTGGCACCCTTCTGCCACTGCCAGATGACACAGAGGTCTAAATTGCTCCCAGACAAGAAACCCCTCTAGCACTTTCTTGACAGGAGGTGAATTTGCCCATATGTCTTGCCAAACTCCAGTTTGGTAAGTTGTACTTTCTGCTTAAAGTCTCCTGCTCCCGTTGTCTGTGTATGGTAGCTGGCTTCACTTGTGGCTACGTATGCTTATGTGCTGTTGTGCAGTTGCATCTCTCCTCTGAAGCTCATACATCTAGAAAAGGGTTTGAAATACTGAACTTCCAACATGTGAAAAAGCTCCTGAAGTTAGGGGTTTGGGTTTTTTCCTATTTCACAAAGAAATGAAAATTTGAGAAGAGGCACAAGTGGTTATTACTTAGGTAAGGGCACTCATGCATGACATTGTCAGAAATGGCAATTTCTGTTCTAAAACCTTAAATCTTCAGGACTTGCATACATGCAGAATTGTTTCTGATTAAGCCTATGAGAAAGCTTTCTCTTCTTTAATATTGGAACAAGATGTGTAAGCAGTTACAATGGTGCTTAACACCACGATTTGATATTATGGGATGTGATTCCCTGGCCTAGCTAAAGACCAGCTGCTGCAGCTGTGCCCTGGATTAACACCTGTAAGCAACTGCCAGTGTCCCTAGAGGAGAAAAGATGTGCAGTGAACTCAGATGGCTAAGGGGTGATGTAACACATCAAAGCTCCTTATTAGTGAGACAGTTCTGTTATTGCTGGGATAAAAAGTTGAACACGTGGTATAGAGTAAGTATTTCCTATATGTTTTGCACTTAAGGTACTGTAGTTTATACATAGAGAAACAAAGTGAGCTTCCACATAGAAACTCAGAGGAGAGGCAAGACCAGGACAGATTCAAGAGACATTGCATTCATACCCAAGGTGAACTGAGGCTCAAAACCCCACAGCATCCCCCAAGGACTTGCTCTGCTCCTTACCAGCATCACTGCTGTACTGCCCCACTGTCTATGTGGTGGGTGAGGAAAACACAGTGAAACCTCAAGGCAGATGTAAAGGAGGCCCCAGAAGGACAAGGACAATCTGTTGTTAGCTGGGCTCTATGGTTTACAATAGGGTCCTTTTGCACTACATTCAACTGTCTCTTCATTTGGATAGTTTATTTATGTAGGGCATTAGCAATGCTTTGGAAAAAACTTGAGTAAGGATGTCATACCTTGCCTATCCCTTGAAGATTTTTAGTTAAAGCTATATTTCTTCTTAAAATATAGGTATTGCTTTCTTACTGCAGCTTTAAAGAGCAGTTAAGGGGTTAATCTAGAAACTCCTCAATGACACTGTGACTGTATTCTGCAGAAGGTCATATTACATGAATATAATTGTCTTCTCTGCCATTTAGATCTACAATAATCTGTGTCAAACAAAAGAAAATGTGAGATGGATAAAAGTGTTACCTAATTTATAGCTAATTTATCCTTAATTTACAGGGAAAATGGTGACTAGTGAATATAGATATAAGCAGACATACAGGAATGAAGAGCATGGGATTTGTGACATATGAGGATTAATAGTTCATTAAATTTTATCCAAGCCAGATACTTCAAAATTCATGCATTTTTAAAATCAACTAGTGCTAAATCCCCCTCAGTTTACTGACACCAGTTCCTGCATTTCAGTGGGACAGTGGTCTAATTGCAAAAGCACTTGAATCAGTTTGATTTTTGACCTTAATATAGAGGGCATCATAGTAAAGCTAAACAGTGATTTCCCCTCCTACATTACATAACCATCAACAAGACTGGATACTGCGTAATTTCTACCCAGATGTGAAAAACTGTACTATTTTAACAATTGCATAAAATCAAGGGAAGTAAAAATTAAATGCCTCTACACTATGGGTGGAAAAAATTATGCAAAGGATATGAATTCAGGTTTATAAAATATGAGTAAACAAGAATTATAATGTCACATCACGCAGCTCTCCAGTTCCTATTTCTTGTGATTTGTGTTCCATACAAACTTTGCACCTAATTGTGCCATGTAGCACTTCTAGGAAAACACCACAGCCCCTCAAGCATGCTTTAAATGCCACCATGGTATGACCACATTAGAAATGCTTCCCGAAAGGTCAAACTTCAGAACCAGGCTGAATTTTAAGAAACAAAAGGACCCTCCCATTGCAATAACCAGATAATTCAAGATGAGGTTGGCATCTATGTCTATTCTTGCCAGTTGTGAGCTCTTTTCTGTAGTATAGGTTTGGAGTATGGTGGATCCAAGTGGTTTGTATGGACAGGCCATCCCATGGAGCTGCACTGTTCTCTAGGTTAGCTTGTTTGGTACTACCTTGCGTGCTGGGATGCCAACTTACTCTAAGAGCACTATTACTCAATTTCTTGAGCACCACCCTGACTATTAGATGTCTTTAACAAATACAGGGAAGATGAACTAAAGCACCTTTTCATCTTTGCTGGTTTTTTGAAAGTCTTTGTATCCGATAATAGTAATGGAAGGCTGTGGGAATGGGAGTTATAGCCTTAAATCTCAGGGGTACTCAAATGAGTGTATGTTGAGTGAGATGCTTTTGCATAATGAGAAACTTCTCCGTGAAGTATGGACCAGCAAAATTATTTCAAATTGTGATCCACACAGGACATAATTTGGTAATTCCGCAGTGCCTGTGAATTCAACACTGACAAAGATGTTGGGGTTGGAAAACAGAACAAAGCCTCTTTATCTTCATCTCAGTCTATTATGCTAGCTAGGTGTGTTGAGCAGTGTTAATCAGGTTCACAACTGGTGCTTTGACCTATTTTTGATGTCTGGGGAAAGGATTTCATTTGAGGGATGATTTTCCTCTCAGTACTTCAGCTACTCCATGTGTCAAATGGTGATGGTGATATGGGCTGCTGATTAAAATCAGCTCCCCGACAGCAAGAGCTGACTTCTCTTGCTGTTCTGGCCAAGTTCTGCAGTGCAGCCTCTTGTGAGCACGCCAGGATAAGCAAGCGTTGGTGGCTGAACTGTTCCTCAAGGCACACTTGATGTTATCTACCTGCTGTTTAGGGAGGGTTACCAAGAGGTCACTGTCATCATTATCTTCCAGTTTCTGTGATCTTTGTCCATTTGGCTTCAGACCTGGGTATAGCACGGATTTCTTGGGTTGATGACTTCCTAGCACTAGTCACAGGTCAGTTATCCATGATCATTTCATCACAGCTTTTGGCAGAGTGAAAACTGCCGGATGGAAAAAAAAGCCACTGGCAAGCTAAAAATTTCAAGGTTTCATTGTGTTGGGTCAGTAACATTAGAAAATAGACATATGAGCAGAAGAACTGATAGAAGAGAATAAAACCTTGTGGGCTGCAGCGTCCTCAGAAAACCTATTTACACAGCTCTGGTTTTCATTATCCTTTGAACTTCAAATAGGAAATCCTGTTGGTCTCACAGTTCTGTTGAAAACAGAATTTTTTACAAAATGCAGTTTTCTTAAGTTTCTTCTTAAAAGTTGAAGGTCATACTGAGAGGAGAGTGGGGAGAATGCAAAGAGAAGGTTGACGGCTCCAAGGTGTATTCTGGCTGGTGCTCCTGCATGTCCAGATGATAAAGCAGAGCTTTCAGCCCCTTCACTGGCCTCACTGTGGTAGCCTTTACACCCCTCTACACATTCCTGCTCTGTTTCTCTCGTGGCTCTGCCACACCTAGGCTGGGATGTTGTAGTGAACTCAACTTTTGGCTGCTGTGTTTTTAGAAATGAGAGGCAGCCAAAGAGGCAGCTCCCACACTACACAGTGTACATTGTGTGTGCCAGTATAGCCAAGGGGCAGGTTCTGGGGATCCCTGCCAGGGGCAGTGAGCCACAAGATGCCCTGTGTCCCTGTGAGAGATGCTGCCTGCCCCTGCATGTCCTGCTGGGGCTTCACTTCCACTCAGTGGAGCTGGAGGAATTGAGCCAATACAAGGTACTTATTTTAGAAACATCTTACACTGTTTTAATTGTTGCATGATTTAATTTCAAAATGTGTTTTCATTCCCACTTCTGATTTAGTTTCATTCCTCCTAATTTGTGTCTTTTGCGACTTACAAATCAGACCAATTGCTCATAAACACATGGGAAAAATAGGTATGTCAGTGCCCTATTCCTTGGCTTCAGGGCAACACCAGCCAGACCTGTACCAGTCCCCTCCAACCTGTTTTCAAAAGTCTCTGATGATGAGGGTTGCATAATAACACAGTTACATGCAATAATTAATCTAACTTATTAGAAAGCTTCTACCATTTAAAACATAACCTTAGATCTGCTCATCCCATCTGCCACAGATATGCAGAGCAGGGCTTTTTTTCCTTCTGTGCTATGACTTCTTTCTTTTCCTGTAACTGAAGACTGTCATTAATGCTCCCCCTTAGACAGAATAAACAACCCAGTTCATGACATCCAATCTCCTCCCTGGGTGGATCTATATCCATACCCTTTGTTCCCTGACCAAATGCATAGAGGTCACATAGCAAATCCACAGTCTGTCCTCTGGAGACATTATGCACATGCTACACTCTGCTAGATTTTCTCCAAATTCAGATGTTGATATACAAGCAGCTATAATGTGTATCTGTATAATCTTCCAAAAACCTGTATGAATTACCTTGACTTTCCCCTCAGTAACTAGGCAGTTTCATTCCCTCACTGTATAAATCACACTGAAATCAACAGAACAGGCTTGTTACTTCTAGCAGAGCTTTATAGGAAAGGTTGTTTCCTTAAAATCTCTCAGTGTGCTTAAGTCTTCGAGCTACTCACACAAACATCTCTTCTGACTTCCACTGTTGCTGGGGCACCACAGAAGATAACAATCTAATACATTTTTAGAGGTCTATGAGAAAATGCTCCCTGGAGCTATGGTTGCCATTCAGCTTTTCTGCATTTGTGTGTGATCTTCAGGAGCAGTCTTCATGTGGGTTGTTGCAATCTACACAGAGCAATGGCATGGATTATTGGGCTGAAATCCAGATCTGAGAAAACAGTTATAGTTTACCTCTTCAGATGTACCAGAGATGAAAGACAAGGTAGTTTTGATGACCAGAGCCAGCTGACAACCTAAGAGCAGTCAAGGTTTAATCCTGATAAAGTTAAAACTCTGGGAGAGAAACAAAATGTGAGCCAGTGCTGCCATACCACAGTTCCAAGCACACAAGAGAGCCCGGGCACAAGCTCGACTGTTGCCATCCCCTTCAGCTTTAGGTTGGAGATGAAGAGGTAGGATTACGTTTTCATTTTGAATACTCAGTATACAAGCTTGGGAAGAACTTGGTCATTGATCCTCTTAGATAAAAGGGCTCAGGACCTAAACAAATTGTCAGTTGAGAGACACCAACTTCACATCATGGCAGCATTTATTGAAGAGTTATAGCCTAGCTTCTTAAGCTTGGCTCGAAAAACAAATTTTCTGTAGTTACCTTCTTGGCTACGGTATTTTTCTTCCCTTTCTAATTTTAGTTTTATATCCCTTGCCAATAGAGTTTTTAGGTTTTTCCTTAGAAGGCCACTGTTAATCTTGTTCTGAGGATCAAATGATAGGCTCCAGTTCATGCTTCCACACAACTGAGCCATTTCCCAGTTACTTCTTACCTTGTTCAATCCCCACTTACAAAGGATGTGGGTCTTATGTACAGCCACTTAAAACTTCTTAGTATTTAAGCATAAATGGGCGGTATATGGGGAGTTCTATGTATTTTGTGACAAAACATTTAAGAAAACATTTAAGAAAACTACTAGAGAAAAAAGATTATTACAAGGATACAGCCTTTTTCCTTTCTGACAAATACCACTTTGGTATTCCAGGGAAACTGGAAGCCAGTAACAAGTCTAGATTTTGTGAATGGGATGATTGCGTAAAAACACAGCTCTATCATGAAAATTTCTCCCTTTTACCAAATTAAAAGACTGGATAAAAACTTGGAATTGCTGTGCTGAGAAACAGTTGGGACCCCAGAATGAGCTGGCATCCCTGCTTTCCTTTAATTTCCAGTAATTCAAAGGAACATTGTTTCTCCTGTTTAAATTTTTCCCTTTGTGGCGGGATGCAACATGAAGAGGCCGAAAATTCACTGCTGCCAAGCTAGAAGGAGCCAGGGGAACTGGCAGATTGTGATTTAACTCTCACTAAGACTTTTAGACTCCCACAGCTGACACTTGGAAGAGCAGCATTTGAGCAGTCCTGAAGGGAACTGCAACACTTCTCTCTCTGTCCTTCCTTTTCAAATATTTTCAAAGCTTTGAAAACAGTCGGTTGTTCTTCATTCTGGCAATTTGCCACTTGCTGCCGGCTCACATCAGTTCATAGTCTTCTGAGGTATAGTGGCCTGCATGGATTTGAGAGAGTTTGAAACTCTAATGAAAGACCTTTGATATTTTGGGATGTTTAAGAGACATACAGAAATGGGTGAATTAAAAGAGCTGTTGTCAGCCTCTGCAAAGCCCACTTCATATTCTCAGTCACGAGATACCATTTCACTAATTGATTATTGTCTGTCCACAACACAGCCATGCTCTTGGTGCACAAAGAAGCAGTGTGGATGAAAAGCTTACCATTGTAAAGACACACTCAACTGGATTTAGAAAGCTGGGAACTACAGACAAACCTAAGATATGAGACTACTTTGAATGAAACTCTTAAATCATAGATGAGTCTTTTTTCAGCTTAAGTAAACATCTTTCCTACAGACGATGAAAGTTAATGGAAGCCTTTTAAATGCCTCTCTTTAGTCTTCCTAAGAGGACCTAAGCGGGGGAGCTCTCCTCAGAAGGGTCAGGTGACTTTTTATCCTTTAAATCCACACCTCCAGCAATGAGGACTTGATCCCACAAGCCCTGCAGAACTGCTCCTACCTGGCAAGGTTATGCAGAGTGTTTGCCAGGCTAGTCCTTCAGCCAGCAGCCTCATAGCTGTGGTGGTCTTGAGCTCAGGAATGCAGGTGTAGGAAAGAACGCCCTGCATTGTGTGCTTGAGCGTGTGCATGTCCTCGTATGCCAAGTGGATTGCACAGCACAGTCCCTGCTTTTCTTGCCAACACAAACATATGATCCCTCTGTCACCCTTGGTCCCCCCAAAACACAGCAGGGAGAGAACAGTTTCGAGGGCAAAACAAGGAAGATAGGCATTAAGCTCTGATATATGCAACTGGTTTTACTCAGAAGAAATACAATGCAGTCTATAATTGGTAGTGTTACTTCTATACAGCCTCTGGGGCCAATGAACAGCTGGTTTTTCTTTAAAAAAAAAGGCAGGGGGAGTTGGGAGAAGAGAGGAGACATCTATCAGGATACTCAATGTCTAATGCAGTCAGTTAAGCTAATATGCATGCCACTGTCAAATGTGTGTAAGGGCACTTTGGTTTGTTAACCTTTGAGAGTCAGCCAGGTTGATTATGAGTAAATGAGCTAATAATTTTACTGTGGGAAGGGTGAGGGACAAGGATGAATGGTAAAGTTTATCTGCTTATTATACTCCCCAGCAAACAAACCTTCCTAACAGCCTCATCTAGCTCATAAAAGCTTTTTGCTGATAAATCAAATGTGTGCCTCAGCTTCCCAAGCCAAAATTGTATTAAAAGTCTATGACAGGTATTGGTGATTAAGCAAATGTTCTGAAAAGTTAGTTGCACCTAAAATTAGAACTGAAAACAAGATGGGAAAAAAAATATATCTTGGAGTACATGCAGTTAACCTTTATAAAAGCATGTGGAGAACTAAAGCAGATCCGGTGAATTCTAAAGACAGAACATGTTCCCATACTGCTGTGCATCAACTGTGCAGCATTACAGAGGGAAATTATGTCATGAAGCTGTTTGGACTCTGTGTTCAGGGTGCTGATGGCTCCAAGCCCATCCCATTTCCTACCTTTTTTCTCTAGCACTTTAAAGTCCTGTTACTGATAGGTCCCAACAAAACTATGTCCTCTTTTCAAGCAGAGGGGCCAGCTGAGCACACAGTATATCAGGACATGTGTAAGCATCATCCAGCAGGGTCCCAGTCCCATCCTGGAAATTGATGGGGATCCCAGCAGCTTCCAACCTTCCCCTGCCTGAGCTCCCTGCCCCAGCCCTTGTTCCTGGAGGCAGAGATGTCTTCAGAGTTGTTAGATGTTTTCTCATACACTGCAGTGTAACCAGGCATCAAAAAAGTCTTAGTCTGCACTTCAGTTTTTCTGTCTTCATTGAAAAAATTCAATGTCTTGAAAACAGCTGGTACTACTTAATGATCTTTTGGTAACTAAGGCTGATTCCTTTTGTTATGCTCTCTGAAGATTAAATTTTGCTCTGGAGTCTATTGCCTGAAGGAGGCTATTGTAAAACAAGATACTTGGAAATCAGCAAAAAGATATTCAAGCTAAAACAGAATACCAAAACATTTTAACTCTAGTGGTGCTGCTGCCAATGAGTTAGAGAAAAGATCCTGACATTATGCTAAAACCAGGCTTGTATAGTGGGCTAATGGCTGAGGAACTGCTTTGTAAAAATGTCCACAGCCTTGTAAATGAATCAAACCTCCATGATACAGAAGATGCTTCTTTGATGTTTGGTTTTTAATCCTGACTTGGTCAAACAGGCTATCATGGAAATAACTACATGCTGGTAGGCACTGCTGTTGCTTTAAATTAAAGGAGGGAAGTACAGAGCTCAAGGATGTGCAGCCCTCTTTACAAGAGACTCATTGGGAACAGCCTGTGTCTACCGAATACTGAAAAGCTCAATCAGGATTCCAAAGGAAATTGCTATAAAAGATTAAATATGTGGTCAGCAGTAATAACTCTCCTTCTGTTTGTTGTGTCAGATTATATTTGTGTTGGAGGAAAGATTGGTGTACTTCAGATAGCAACAAGGAAGAGAGGGAGAGAGATTTTGAGAGAGATTTTCCATTACAAGGTTAACAAGAGGAAGTGGATGGGGATGAGGGAATGTGCTCCACAGAACTGCAGGAAGTTGAAGTTGGAGGAAGGCAGTGCAGCAGCTAGAGACTGTAGCTAAAAGCTTTGATGACTAAAAACACTGAGAGTAGTTTTTAGAGATGAAATTACCAAGGACTGCCAACCAACAGCCTTCAAGTCTCCATTGTTGGGATGCCCCTTCAGCATCTGTGAGGATTGGCCTGTGAACTCTGGAATCAGCAGGCAGTGTCCCTTTGTTGGGTGTTAATTACAGAGGCTTCCTCCTGGATCTGGCTCACTAGGAACCTACTGCAGAATTTGCTCTGACTTATTTGAAAGTTTAAACTCATGCTTTGCAACCCTGGCACTCGTTTCCAAGTGATTCAAATCAATCTTTATAGGAACTGGCCCATGCGACCTTCTGACCCCTCCCAGTGCAGAGCAGCTCCGTAGGCCTTCCCAGTTCTGCCAACTGGCACTGGAGTGCTCTCCTCCCATCTAGCCTGGCACCAGCACACACTTGTTTGACCAGAAATCCCACGTGTGGGAATTGTGAAGCCACTTCTTTGAGGCTGTCTCTGGAGAGCCCTCTCACTCCCCACAGATAGTCACTGAACGATGCTGGGGCTTGCACGTGACACCACTTCCTTTGCGCTCCAGCTGGAATAGGGTAGCAGCCTTTGCCAGTTATTTTGCTCATTAGGTCACAACCACAGATGCAGACTCACAGGGAACTGTAGTAACCAATACATAACAATGCACAAAATGCAGGAAACACATTCTGTAAGCACTTGGAGCATCACTGTTTCCTCTTTCTGTTAAAGCTACAGATATGTATTTATAATACACAGAACCAGGTTAATTAAGGCAAGTACTGCCAACATTATCTTTCAGAAGTAGATTTGCACTTCACACATGAAGACATGAACAGTAACTAGTGCATGTTATGCTGAGCATAACTGAGTAACTCTCCCTGAATGATTCAGGGTGGCCAGACACTGTAAAACAGTGGCCACAGGCCATGAACTGTGTACAGCGTGGCATGGCAAAACACTGAGCACATAGGACAGGATATAGGGTGTTTTTTTCCGATCAGAAGCTCAGGGATGAACTATTCACAGGCATTGTAAAACAAACAGCTAAGCTTTTGCTTGACTTGAGACTTAGTGGGTTTACAATAAGCTGACTAAAAAGAGGAGCAGCTGTAACAATCTGTTATTAAATTTTGTTCCCATTTGTGGCCTCATCATAATTTAGGTTTACTTTTAGGTACAACAACTTACATAACTGCAAAATGATTTGTTACTTTATTAATACTTTAATTTCCACGGACTGTACATAGAAAAGAGGACCATAAACTTTTGCATCCACTGCAATGAATGGAAAAACTGAAGTTGACTAGGCCAGAGATTAGATTTTTAGACAGAAACACTACAGATTCTAGTAACTTAAAGATGCTAGCATCGATTACAGGAAAAGTAGTGGTGGTATTTTGTATATTGGTCATGCACCAGTAACTCCCACAGTGCTCTTCTGTTATAATACTGAGTGCTTCATGGGTTGACAATGTTTATTTGCACTCTTTGTATTTTTTTGCTTGAAGGGAAGGTCTACTATAAGCCTTTAAAAAAAATAACAAAAAAACCCCTTTATGTTTAAACTCTAGTTTCTGTATTTCTCATCTTCTCATCTCATTCTAATCTTCTCTTTTCTCAAAGGGAAAAAAGAGATTTATAGTATCTGAATAAGAAGACAGATAATATTAAGTACCTGACACCTCAAAAGAGCAAAGATCATCAGCATTCTCTTTCAATGTTATAGTTAGACAGTGCATTTGACAAAGTTAGGCTGTCAAATAGATCATCTGCTGAGAAGATTTACACAGTTTTCTCACTTGTTATCTCTACTCATGACACAAAGCTTAGTTAAAGTCAAGTCACTCCAGATGAAAAATGAGAAACTATGTTTCTTCACTTAAAATCTTTGGTGATTTTAAAATGTACAAAGTAGATGCATTAGTTTCCTGCCCTGTATGATGTTGGTCCTAAATGCATATTTAGCATCTGAGCATTGGAGGCTGAGCCCTGGAAAGTCAAAATGACAGCACAAAGTCTTAGATAAGAGGGATATTACTGAAAGATTCCCCATACCAAGGAAGGTATGTAAATTCATACCCCATCTGACTTTGGTCCATGTTCAGTGTCTGTCTTACAAGCAGAATTGAAAAATGCTTTACAGTGGAAAACTGAATCAGTGTTGGATGGGCAGAAATCTTTCTTTCCTCAGTTCTACAATCCTCACAGCTGGTTGCTTTTATTGTCTTCATTTCAACTTTAGCTGTATTTGAGAGCTGCTGAGGAAGAAAGAAAATCTAGGAAAATCTCATGCTTATACTTCTTGTCTCACAGAAAAAGTTCTATATTCCTTTTTCTTTTATTCCTTCCCAATGTAAAACAGAGCTAAGAACTTTCTTGACTATCTTTAGGGGTCAGGGAAAGGGATTATTTCCTAGCTTTAAATGGCATTCTAGCAATTCAGAAAAACAAGCTTTTGTCATAATGAAAAACAGTATCATCACCTTTTAGCGGGTGATACAAGTGGTATAGCAAGATTTTTGGTTTTGCAAGAGTAAACCCTAGTTCTGTAGTTCAGACGTAAAATAGGAATCTTTCTAGATACGAGGAGGAGTTTCAGAAATGCATAATCCTTGTCACAGTTGACCTTTTCTCCCCCTGAGCTTCTGGGTGTTTTCTCAAGGAGTAGAAATTCCTGTTCTTGTTCTTGTTCTTGCTGTGCATGGAGGAGATAAGGACAGTATCACAGAGGGAGGCAGTTGTGTTTTCTTAAAAGGTAAATTGCTATTTAAAGAGGGAGGAAAAGAACAGACAGAAACTGTTTGGGGGGATAGTTTGCCCAGGGGAAGAAGAAAATATGTAGTATCACAGCTGAGACTAATTACACTGAAAAGACTAAGAAAAAGAAACCACAACAGTGAAAAGGGGAATCCAAGCCTGTGGAAGTAAAATGCACCCACAAAGGGTAAGAATGGAAGATTAGCATTCAGATTTGAAACTGAATTGATTTGCTGACTTTCTATAGAAAGAAAGAGGCAGGATCGATTTTTGGGTTTTTTCTTGTTTGAATTTTTTAAGTTATCATCTGATTAAATACTTAGTTAATAGCCAAAAAAAGGAAAAATCCAAATACAAGAGATCTTCCTATGCCTTGGTAAAGAAGACTGTCAGAGTCACTAACACATTGATTGAATCCTGCTTTAGGCAGGTAATGACTTGAAACTCCCTGCTGAAAACAAAGGTGATTCACAATGATGCATGACAGATGCAAAGTGACTGTGAGATGGCACAGTTATTCCAATTTCAGGGACAACAGGAGTTCATCTAAGGATAAGGGAGGGAGGGATTCCCTTTGCAAGGTCAGTGTAGGGGAGAGATCCAGGGGGAGGCCAGCTGTCTGTGCTTACTAACCTCTAATCCAGGAGGATGGCTTTGTTTTGCTGCTACATTACAGAACAGGTTAGACTGAATGCTGATGAGGTACCAGCCATCTAGGAAATCATTTTCTGTTTCGCTGATTTTGGTTCTCGTTGGTTTGTTTTCCCTTCTCTTTGTATGTAAAACAAGCGTTGAAGGAGTTCCTGAACAGAGGTTGCTCTGCTCCTCTCGAAGAGCAGCCTTGCAAGCAATGAGGCTCTGCTGGCCCAAGGGCTCACCAGCACTTCACAAAAGGCCCTGATAGTACATAAATTCAGATTTTCACCAGATAGATAATTTTATGTGGTCTGCAGAAGAATAGGCCTTTGTCAGAAGGAGATGATAGCTGACTTTGTTCGGGACGGGGAGGGGAGGGACGAGTATTCTCATTTTCTGTGTATTTCTATTCAGCTGCTGCAGAAACATCCCCATCTGCTTCGAATCTACATTTTAATTCCAAACCCTAGCAAGAAATACAGCAAGCTGGCTTGTTCTGCCTGGCAAAGTACATACAGAACAAGTTGCTGAGCTGAAAGCTGTTCCAAAATCTAGGAATGTAACAAACTTTAAAGCCAAGTTACCTGGCCTTGTGCTCTGTTTAGCCATATGATGATGATAATCAAAAATAGATTTCATTTGTCTGTCCTTTAAATGTTGTCACTTACTCAAGAGTATGTGCTTTCTTTCCTATCTGCTCAGTCAGGAAAATTTGGATATGAAATGGATTTGGGTTTTCATTTCTCTGGTGAAAGCAAGCAATGGAGCTTTGCGTGCTTTTCCTGCATGATGAAAGGATAGTGAAACAGGAGGTGCAAATTAAATTGTTGATTACTGTAATTTATAACACCTGTATCTGAATTCATGTAGTATGACAAGACTTTTGCTAGTAGCAGTGAATTCTTGCATGGTTTACACACATACATATATATATATATATATCTGTGTATGTGTATGTGTATATATATATATGAAAGCTCAAAGGCTCATGTTAGCTTTAGGATCTCCACAGCTGGAGTTTCTGCTTGCCTGTCCTAGAGCATAAAATTTTATCCCTAACTGTCAACAGGTGTCAGAAACAGAAGCAGCTGGAGCCAGAGTTGAACAACATTTCTGTTCTGATCTGATAAACTTGCAAATAAACCATGTGTAACTTCTGTTATGGACACCCAGCAAAAGCTACTTGTGATGCAGACCTTAAGTTAATTTCTGTGCCTGTTTCACAAGCTACAACAGGATAGTGAGGGGTATACAGACTAACTCACAGGCTGATAAGCAGAACTGCCTCTAAATTGTTCTTGGCTTAAAGGTATCATAGAAATGCAAGTTATTTGCATGGCACTCTAGAGAGAGTACAATTTAAAGGATTTTTTTTGTGATGGAAAGAAAATGGACAAGGAAAACTGTTCATGCAAACTTAAGCTGTTGTGAAAAAAGAGAAAAGGAGAAGAGGGTTTACTGTGAGCTGAAAGGAGAAAAGAATTGAAAGATGCCCATTCAAATGCTTCATGTGCCTGCTAATTTTAATTAAGACTCCTCCTTTGTAACTATGCCACAGAGCCTGAGTCTTTAAAAAAAAATAAATTGTCACTAGGCAGATTTCTGAGAGTCTCCTGATTGAATCATCATTTTAATCTCTTCACTGCCACCCCCCTCTCCTGAGCAGAAGCTACCCGCAGCACTATGTGACAATTAACATGCTGAGAAATGCTACTGCACTCCTCAGGGAGTTTCAGTGATGCAAAACACTGTTCTGCTGTGTGACAAAACTACTAAAACCTTTAAAATATCTCTCTGGTGAAATATCATGGGTTTTAAAGCCTGGATGCACACCTTGTTTTCAGTAGGAAAAAGTACTCTTCATTAACTTTTTCTGACGAAAAAAGCATTCCTTTCCTTCAATTCTTCTCCAGCCATCCCCAAAATCCTCTCCAAGTTTGGAGAACTTGACAAATACTTTGCAAAGAATTACCAACCAGTGACAAAACCTGCTCTCTGGGTTTGTGTGTCTTTGCTCAGTGTACTTTTACTTTCTCAAATCCTTCCTCATCCTTGCCTTACTGCTTCATGTTTAACCTCTTCCCTAACAAAGCACTAGAAACAGCTTCTTGCTCTGTGCCTGGTGTGGTCCCAGCCTGCTCTTCTGCACTGTCTCACTCCAATCCCACAGGAGCCAAGCCAGGTTTATTGAACTGGGTCACTGCTCTCAGTTAGACACCACCCACTGTACCAGTCTCCTCTCCTAGCAACACAAAAAGAGGGGGGTAATAAAAAAAGCGTCTTCTCTCTGTCACCTTTGTAAGTCACAGATCAATCCAAGCAAGGTCTGCCCACAGGGACATGCTAATTGAGATGCTGTTTGGCAGCAGACTCTGTCCTTGCACAAATGTTCACAAAATTACTAATTAAAAACAAGCCTCTTGCCCTGCTTCCTTCCCTTGACAGGCTAACATAGGCACGTTTTTCCTTTCATTATTTTATGGGCAGCAATAATGAACACACCAAAGAAAGAACGCTTCAGGAACAGTTTTGTCTGAAGAAAATACCAAGGGTGGTTATCCCTTTCTTCTCTCACACCCCAATGGCTGCCAGCATTTCTGGGAGGGTACAGTCCAGGAGGAAGTTGTGAATAGGAGGTGTATGGGGAAAGGTGAGTCACTCCAGGCAATTCTTAATTATAGTGAAAAAGGAGGAAATATGCTGAAGCTGAAGAAGTCTGTTTCTGTTATTCCAAAAGTATTTTGGGTATTTGTAAGGAGAATAAACAGATTTTCCATGAAGCCAGGAAGGTTAGGTCTCAGTGAGAAATCCTTTGAGATCTGCTGCTCAGCTGAATGTCTGTCCTCCCATGGCCTTGCTTGGAAACCAGAAGGCACCAAGTAGGATTGCAGAGTGCCACATTACTCCAGAAAGCATACACCATGCCAAATAGGCAGAGCTCTTAATTACATCACAGATAACCATAGAGTAATCATTTAAACATGCAAGGAATGGGAGTAACTTTAATTCAGGAAAAATAGCTAAGTGGGTTGTGTAATGGGGAAAACCAGCAAATGCAGGAGGAGAACACAGTGGTGAGGTGACTGCTGCAAAGCAGGCAAGAGAATGATTTCCATCGAGATCAGATATCATGAAGCAACAGGCTGGATTTTTATCTGGCTACTGTGCGTGACTAACATCAGCTCTGTGTGTACACGAAATGCTGAGAACTACTTTTATTACTATTCCACTGCACGTGTGCTCATTGTTGTCTAAACTTGGGAATAATTGCTGTGAAACTTTCAAGCACATAAGAGCATTCCTGTAGGCAGAATGGACAAACTCCTAAGGGAGAAACAAGCTGGCTCCTTCTGAGGGCCTTGATCTCAAGACTTGGAGAGGAACAGCTTTGCTGTGCTGGAAAAAGCTGCATGCACATCCACGTGCTTTGGAGGCAGCCTCCTCGCTGGGTGTGAGCCAGCTGCTGAGGAAGCAGCTCTCCATGCACAGCCAGACTGCTGGGTGAGTGCCCAAAGTGCACAGGGACACGGAGGGGAAGCCATGGTTATTCCTGCTGAGGCTACGAAGGGACGGCAGCGTGGCACTCAGCAAAACCTGCGTGCAAGACTGAAGACATGAGCTAAAGATGAGCCAAAATGTGCAGTGGTGTTTAAGCACATAGACATGCAGATGGACACATCATGGGAATTTACATAGACAGAAACTCTATGGAATTACAGAAATACCAGCCTGACTCTCCAAACATCTGAATGCTGCTGGAGAGATGGTCCTTAGGGCCTGTTTGACCAGAAGTCAGGTATGCAGGTTTGGTGACCACAGAACGCACAGGTCAGATCCTTGTGAACACAACTGTCCCACAAGATACCTGAGCTCTGCTGTGGACTGCTGGTGTTTCGGTAGCCCACTCTCCATAACACCAGCCTGTGCCATTCAGTTAGCAGTCCTATATGTAGTTTGTGGAACTGCTGCTGAGCTCCACAAGATCCTGCCAATATGTGGAGAATTGCCAGAATCAGCCCTATGAAGCTGAGGTCAAAATGTAATGAAAACAAAACAAAACAACCAAAAAAGTGCAACAGCAATTTCACCTTGATACTGGACCTCCCTTGCTAAGCAGGTAAATAAACTTACAAGGAAAGCCAAATGCTACAGGAAGTAGGATTCATATTTCCACATATAAATCCATCTTCCCTTTATGTTAGCTCCAAACCCTCAACACAAAAAGATGAAGTAATCTGATTTACAGGCACAAAAAATCTGTTTTCCTCTGAAAAAGCTAACTACATTTTTGTTCAGAGTAAGGAAAGGGCAGGAACTAAAAAGAGTGATCTTTACATGTTGGGTTTTTATTTATGTAAGCTATCCAGAACACCTTGATGATCTTGGGGATACACAGAGCTATATATAGAAATGTGAATAACTGTGTAAGTAAGCATGACACTGTGTGCAAGCCAGAATACTCCTGAATGTTTTCAGCCATATGCTTTCTTCCTTCCCTATAGCTTTGCACAGATTTTTCTAAATCACTTTAGCAATATGTAAAATAATTTTTTCTTGCCTTTTATGGTAGTTATTTCAGTATGAATATTATGTCGTCTGAGGCTTCCTCAAAACCTCCTGGTTTGTCTTGAAGTTTCCCCTGAATAAACACTTATATTAAGATCCTGTAAAGCTTTACTCTATCCCATTGAAGTAGATCATTCTGCAGTGAGCAGGTTATACAGAAACCTCATTGCTGAAGAAGTGCTATAACATGAGGATTAGGAGATCAGTAACCCCAACAGGCTGATGATTTCTCCAGAATCAGTACATACCTGTCATTATCTTGAGTTACAGGGCTTTTTAGAACACAATGCAAACCTACCAGGTAAGGTCTTTTCCAGGGGTTCTGGTACCATTAATGTTACTTGTATTCTGAAAATGCTGTGAACTAACTGGTACTCCTGAGCTGAAATGCAAATGCTAAATTATTCTGGCTGGAGTGGGAACTATTCCTGATTTGGGACCCATGGCATGCTTTCTAAGCAGGTAGTTTCAGGAGCACCAAGCCTCAGGAAGACTAAGATTACCTTGGATTTGCTTTTCTTGAGTGACTGAGAGTTTCAGCGGTGAAACTCTCCTGCTTCATAGGGAGCTTTTCCTGTAGCTGGAACATTTTTAAGGGCTCTCTCTCATGACACTTTTCTGGTGTTTAATAACATGTGAAGTTATGTTTTTGTTGTTCCCTCGCTGGGATGTTCACAGGGTCTTCTTCCTTTCCTCAGCTTCTGATCTTCATAACAGTTAGAGCACTAAATCTGTCATATATGGCTGAAAGCAGACAGTTGAATGGGGAATGTGGGGGATGGACATGTGCATATGCACAGTTTCATCCCATATTATTCCCTTTGGTGGGAAACTAGCTTAATATACATTTTTCTAGTCACAGGAGGGATGTATGACTGCAATAGCTTGTGGTAGTGAGCAGAATTATTGCTGGTATTCATGGATGAGGGAAATATGTTCAAACCAAACAACAGAAAGCTGTCAGACACAGAACCTTAACCACAAGTCAGAAGACATTTGGGAACACTCCCTGTTAGAACTGGAAGTAGAGAGGAGACAACAGAGAAGGGTAATTTTAAACAAGTCTGGACAGTGGTCAAGTCCTGGACCTTGCAATCCCCCGTGGGGGTTAGGCGAGGAGCTCCTCCAGAGGCAAGTGGAACAGGTTCATGGAAGACACTCCCTGTTTGGGATCACAGAGAGAGGTGAGAAGGTAAGAAGTAAAACTGTGCAGGTCTTTTTGAAGCAACAGATTTACTGGCTAGAGGACAGTACTTTGAATTTAGAGCTTTCTTGTCTTCTATGGAGAGAAGCTTGATAAATAACATTTTGGAGAAAGTAAATCAGAAGTAAAGCCCAGAGCAATGCTTCAGAAGGGGGTAAGGCACATAGGTGGTACAGTTTAGAAAAATTCTGTATTGTTTTAATGCATGCTAAGTCATGAAACTGCAGGGTAGGAATTTTGTGCCAGTCAACAAGTTTTCCCAGAGAACATTTCACACACAGTAAAGTAATACATATGTGAAAGAGAGGCTGGAGAGCCTCAGAACTAAAAGGGACAGGAAGCTGGGAATATGCTAGAAGTAGCCCCTTCCTAATTTTTAAGTTGGGAAGGGAACTGTTTAGGAAAGAGTTGAAGATAGTAGCAAAGTTTGGTCACAGGAACTGAAGAGAGAAGTTTGAAGGATGTGAAGGGAAGCAGGTAGACACACAGGCAGAAAATGTGTCGGTGCTTTGGGAGCATGCATCTGCTAAGAATTGGGTATACGGAGAGTGCTGTATATATCCAGATACAGATACCTTGGTTAGATTATTCAGATGTCTGGCCTTCTTTGGGAAAAACAGCAGTGAGATCAAAGGAAGGATCCTAAAGGAGGGCAAGAAGGGATGAGTGAGAATGTGAAATGGAAAAGGCTAGATATGAAAAAAGAGGTTCTAGATAGTAGAAGAAAAAGCTTACAAAAGCATGTTTTGAAATAAAGCAGTGATATTTTTCAACTTGCAGAAAGTGAACAGAGCAAGTGAGAGGTGAAAAAGAGTTTATAGAGGCAAGAAATGAGATAAGAAATAGGATTTTCTGTTTTCTTTTAAAACTAATCTAACAAAATGGTGAACTTCAGCTTTCTGTGTATGACAGTTGCTGTTCTTCTTTCCTTCTAAGAGCTAGTGTGGTGTGGCCAAGTGGTAACAGTGATGGACACAATAAGAAAAAGATCTCTGGTGTAGCAAAAATACAGGAGGATGATTTTACCTATCTAGTTAGTTCATAAGAAGTGCTGTGAACTCCCCATTCAGAACGATTAAATGGCTTACACGATATCTTTTCTGCGGCACGTGGAACCAAATCTGTGTCCTGGAGTAAGGTCACTACACTGTCAGCTGGGTGACAAACCCAGTGTGAGCACTGACTCAGGATTGCAGGCCATGGGCCTCAGGCCAAGGGACGTCGAGCGTGCCACAGAGGTGACGCGCGTACTCCCGGCGGAAGGCTCCCAGTCCACCGGCACACCGCCGTGCCATCCCTGCCCCAATCCATGCAAAGGCAGCCGGGCCGCCTCCACAGGGAGTGCGACTTGTCTGCCTGTCCAGATGGATGTGGCATTGTGCTGGCAGCAGTGAAAACCTGGCAGAGAGGAGGAAGTGAGTCTGTTGGGTAGCCACTCACTGTTTGTGACGAGCATTATAAGGAGACTGAATGCTTGCTGAGGATGCCCTGTTAGCTTTGCCCAAAAATACCTGGTATTTTGCAAGAAATAGCAGAGACCAGGACAGGCGTTGCACTGCTGTGGGTCAGGATAGCTCCCCTGTTTCAGCAGAGTCATACTGGTTGAGTTTTGGCTCAAGGTCTGAGCAGTGGCATTACACAGTGAGGCTGTTACTGCACTTCTGTAAAATGAGACCATTCCAGATATTCCTGGTGTAACACAGATGTCAACCTATCCCTCAAGCATTCCTGTTAGGATATGTTGCTATTGAGAATTTATTTGGGATTTCTGCATCAGTTTGAAAGGTAGCAACCTCCTTGCTGCAGCTTAATCCTTCAGACAATGCCATGACAACTGTCCCACACGGTGCCTGTCAGGTTCAAGCAAGGACATAGTGGAGTACACATCAACAGTGAAGCTGCAAATGAGGTAATGTGTTATCAGCAGACAGGTCAAGGCTTTGTGTATCAATTCCTGGAGCACAGAGTAACTAAAAATAACTTTCTATTGCAAGTACCCATTTCCCAAAGAAGGAAATGCCCTTGACTAACACCTTCCACCCCAAACAAACCAGGAATGACTCAATGTAGTGCCTGTGCCCCTTTACATCCTGATGGTCTAGTTGGATGCCTGGCTCAAGTACTCTGCTTTCACCTCCAGAAGGTGACCATAAGTCAAGAGTAATATAAAGACCTGAGCAATCCCAGCCACAACCCCATCATCTGACTGTCACCGTGGATAGTATTACAGTTATGCACCAGCCTCTCTCTGTCAGGAATGTGAGTGTCTGGAGCAAGTGTGATGCTGAACTACTCCTCGTGGCTTTTGAGGTACACATCATCAGGTCAGGATCTAGACTACTAAATTACCTCACACGTCAGCTTCCCACTTGGGTCTGAACTGTGAACAGAGAAGCCTTTGGCTTCTGTTATGAAACCAGACTTTATACCTATACATAGGCACCAGAGAGATCCCAAGGAAATATTTGTATTATTAAAAAAATATAATATTAATCTGTAGCTTCTGGAGTACCCTAAGAAGTTTATTTTATCCACTAAACTGTAGTGGATATTTTGGTCCTTGCCATGTATGAAGGAGTCTATAGCACAACACTTCAGTGTGAAGGGTGTGAGTCTGTTCTCCCTAACAGTGTGGAGCAGCATGGACTTGAGGCAAGGGTAGAAGTGAGTGACGTCCAGTTCATTATTAATACTGGAGGACAAAAAAGAGTCAAGATTAGGTACTCTAATTGTGGTTTTACATCTCCATTAAAAATGTTTATTTGATTTCAGAAGGTTGTTTCACTCTCTTGTCCATCAGCTTTGATACTTTCACTCTGGCCAAGCAATTCCTATTCCTCCTGCCCTCCTAATTATACTTTTCCATATATTTACATTAGTAAGTCGTGGAGTATGATGATCCTGTCTAATCAGTGACAGGTTTACAACTGTGCCACTATAGGCTAATGCAATCTTCTCCTGAAAACACTACTGCTTTGAGAACAAACAACAGAGAGCAAAAATGAAAAAAGCATTTTGAAAAGGCACCTACTAATGCTAATAGATACGCCAGAAACAAGCATGGTAAATAATTCATGGCACATCTTCTAGTGACCAAAACCACAGGTGTTTTAGTAACACACATAAGCAAGGAGCTTAAGCAGGTCCATTGGATCAGGCAGGCAAAACTCCTCTGCATTTCCATTATTTGACTCAGGATTGGGCTTTTTTTTTTTTTTTTTTTTTTTTTTTTTTTTTTTTTTTTCCCCCGCTGACTACACACTGTGCAGTGAGTATAAAAAGGATAATTAAGCAGCACTGCTGAGCATGTCTCTTCTTCCCATGTTGCACACCCTGGCAACAAATCAATTTTGTCCTTTACTGCAAGACTTTCTCTCTGCTGGCTCAAAATTACTCTCCCAGAATCCTCTAGAGCAACTTTTTTTTCCCCCTTCACAGTTTATCCTGCCAGTTGCCACTCCAGTAAAAAGCATATAGCAAGCAATAACTTTGTGTTTTCCATTCCATCTGAAGGTTAACTATAGGTGAATGTTTTATTCTTTATAACAAGTAATTGACATGCATGAGCCAACTTTCTGTTCAGAACATAATTTGTATTCTTGAGAGAGCTGTGCGTGTTCTTGTTCATATTGCTTCTTCCCTGCAGGGATCTGGGAGGGGGAGGAGGAGGAGAAGCTTTTAAAGTTTGGCTCACAAAAGTTACAGAGAAAGATCTGGGCTTTCAGCTCCATCAGATAAATGCTAATGTAACTGCACCGTGTACAGTACAGTGGCACGTTCTGATAGGAAAAGAACAGAGTAAATAAAAGGGAGGAAGAAGGGGAGACGTGAGCAGGCAAAAACCCCAGAATACTCAAGTGTTCAGGCAAGCTTGCTGCTAAAATATAAACCATCTGGAATTTTGATCCCAAAGGTTGGTGGGCCCATTAGAAATACAATTCAGGTGGGAATTTAATGAAAGCTTTCTAATGAAAAGTTTATGTTATGATACCTGAGCACTTGGTCAGCATTTGCTTAATCAAACTTAAAGATATAATCCCAAGATCACTGAAATTAGATTTGTTTCACTCACTAAAGTGAGTTTAGAATGAAGTTCAAAAAAGCACCAATTTATGGGGGTGTGGCGGGAACTTTCACAAGGCATACTTTTTTTTCTTTTTTTTAATAAATCAAGAGTCTTCTCATGTGGTTACATCTTCTTGTGAGAAGGTCTTTTTAGAATTTTGGTTTAAAAAGAGTGTCAGCACATACGCAACCCCTGTAATTGAGAGCATAGCTTGCGGGTTGTGGTCTCCTTGGTCAGGCTGATAGGTGTGGTGGGTACAGCTGTGTAATGCTTGTGATGCTGGCATCTGTCAGCTGCCACTTTAATGTTACCATACAGTAGTGATTTTTTTATCTTGTAGTAAGGATCTTCAGCCCCCTTGCATATGTTTTTTTCAAAATTAAACAGACCTAACATCCCCTTTAGCAAACACTTTAACCTAAGAGGGTAGCTCCTGCTGACCAGCAGTAACCCACTCCCTTAGCTTGTAACATTCAAATTTGTGGTTTTAAAAGAGTGAACAGTAGAGTTTTACTGAAGAAAATACAATTTACAGGCAGAACTGGGACAGGATTGTTTGTTAGTTGCACATGATCATGGCCATTTATGAGACTTAACTAGTGGAGTCTTTGCTACTTAGGTTACAGTATCCTCTTGTAGCCTGCTCCTTCCAGTTTCCTGATGCACCCACCAACAAGCATTCTCCACACACAGATTCCAGTTATCTACTGAAAAATACTCTAAAAACTAAGGAACTAAGGCAACTCAGGCAGACAAAGCCACCTATTTTGTACAATAAAACCTGAAAGAGCACCATGAGGTTATTCTTTCCACTCACACTATTTCAAACAGGTGTGCAAAGGGAACATATCAGCGAGATTTAAATAAGTTAAGCAGACTGTGAATTTCCATCTACTCTTGGTCTAATTAAAGCTATGAACATACGTGAGACTGAGAATTTTGTTTAGAGTAATCCCCTTATCAAAACTGTCATATGCCAGGAAATGTTAGAAGCAGAGTTGTGTATTCCCCGTGTTCTTGAGCTACTGTGTTTGCCATTTAAATATCAACATTTCTCAACAGCTTTCAGTTTAACCCACAGAGGTTTTCCCACAGTAACGTCTGGCTGACTCGTGAGCCCTTTACTCACACCGGTGATTAGTTAATTCCACAAATGCAATTGGATCACATTTAATTATAACTGCAGCAACGTAAAAGGTTTCCAGCCCTTCAGTACTAACCCAGATAGTGCTATGAGATAATCTCCCAGAGGCTGTGATCACCAGACTTTTTTTCTACTTCTGCTTGCGTGAAGGATAAGCCACTGCCACCACAGACAAGTGACAGAATGTTCCTATTGCAAGCCATACTAAGCATGGCTTAGTCTTTTTTCTGTCTTTTTTTTTTTTTTTTTCTATTGTTATCTTCCTACAAAGAGCTTTCAGCCTCTTTTGACTCATATTCTACCATAAAAGCAGAACTTTAAGGTCTAGGGTGCAAGGATTTTCCCAACTTTACACCATCTCACTCGATGCACTTCCAAGCTTTGCACCTCCACCCAGTATTTGCACTTAAAAATAATTAACATATTATACAGAAAAAATATTTTATGTGCTATTTATGTACCACAGGCTTGTCTTCAGGCATCTGCTGAGCTAGAGGGCCTCCTGTTAGACACTGGAAGGATATAAAATGTCCTTTTATCTCCCCTCACTGTTACATGTTTCCTCTCAAAGGGCTATAGAGTAGTTCTTCCATGGATGCATGTAAGTTCTCACATGTGATCTCACTGCAGTCAGTGACATTCTTTGTGAGATTAATTAATCAGCACTATGGAAAAGTACTCATGTTCATGTTCTTTTCAATGAAAGGAAAAGGGGAAAAAAGATTTTCAGTACAGGGACTACAATCCTACGTGGAGCAGCAGTCAAAGGCCAGAACTGGAAACAGGTGCTCGTGGATCACACAGATCCTCCTGAAGCCACCAAATGGGTCCAGGGCTAAATCTACGTACAGACCGAAGGGTCATTCCCTTAGGGCTGCCCATTCCCTTAGGGCTCCTTATCTTGCTGCCTGAGGGACAGATTTCCCTCAGTTTTTGCCTACAAGTTACAAAGCTCTTTTTTAAGAACTGCTATGTAATAACCTAAAATAGCCTGCACCATCTATCCTGAGTGCAGCCCGGCAGAGTTCCTTCACAGTATCTGTCATGCCTAAAAATATTCCTGTAATGAAAATAGAGACAGAGATGTCTGATCTTGTGTGCTGTGCCTGTGTGTTTAATGTACCTGTACATGCATGTGGAGCTAGTCTGAGGGTGAGCTTCCTCATCCTCAGAGAGTGAATGCTATACTGAAGAATTATTTAAAATTGAGCATAAGATAAGGGCTTGATACCTGTTTCTGAGTATCTGTCTATAGCTCTACTGCTTCACTGCAAATACATCAAAACCAAAGCAGATAGTATGTAAAGCAGAGCAGGGAATACCTCTGACTTCTGAACTTGCTAAACTTGCAAAGCTGTGGGCAGTGCTACTCACAGTAATAATTCACAGCCACAAGAGAAATATAAAGAGCAGTGAGGTAGGCTAAGCCTCATAAGTGAGATGGGGTATAAAATGGGGATTTTTGCAAGGAAAGAAACTAAAGGACAGAGCAAAGTAAGGTAAGATGTACCTTGACTGGTGTGAAGAGGATGACAGTGGTGAGGGTCACAGTGACAAGGCAGAAAAAAGGGAGGCGTTTTAGGTCACATGTGGTTTTCCTTGTCAGAAAGTTTTAAGTCATAGAAAAAGCCCATAAAGAATCAGATATTACCATACAGAAACAGGAACTGAAGAAAGAATTTAAGTCTTGGGGTAGAGGAAAACCCTATTAGTTGAGTGTTACTCACAGGTTCTTTTTCCCTTCTGGCTTTTAAAATGATGGTGTGTTCAGCTCCCTAACAGAGGCAAACCCTGCAACTGAACCTGTCCAGTTGAGGTGTTTTAAGGTATGAAGGGAAGCAAAAACCATGCAAGCACAAATATCTGCTGAGTTTAGGAGAACAGAAAGAAACAAAAGAAAGGATAAAACAAAGAAAAGGCCTTGGTTGTCTCCAGTTTCCTCTGAACCTAGTCCAGATCAGCACTGTTGCTGACTATAGTGCAAGAGAGGAGTTTCTGCAGGATGCCCAGATTGTATGAAAGGATGTTTATTTCTCACAAGTGCTATCTTTACATCCAGTGTTGCTTTGAAACTTTCTTTGCTTCATAGTTTCTACAGTTCTACAGCCAATCTCCATGTATTCACCCTCTGAGACTGCTGAAAGCTACTTCTAAATTCCCTGGAGAGAAGGACACAATCAGATGAGGTAGCACTTTCCTGCTCAGTTCTGCACACAGAACCTGTAATCCTTCCAGAAAGACCATTTACCCCTCGAATGTCCTGATTTAGTTCAAACCATATATATAATTAACATTTTGAAAGGATTTCTAAAGTCTGTGTCATAGCCTGTAAAATGCTTTGGCACATGCAGAGAAATTTAGGTACTTTCAGGTTAAAACAGTTTTGGCAAAATAAAGAAAACCAGAGTCAATAATAAAAAGCCCAAATTCTTGAAAGTATATGATGTGTTCTTCTCCATGCATTAGGCTGCAACAAGTGTGTTAATAAGCAACATTAGATATGCAAGGACAACGTAAACAAAAAGCCCAAGGATTATGAAGTAAATATTTGGGTCTATTAGCTAACTGTTTGGGGATGTTTTGTTTTTTAAAATTTGTTTGTGTCAATGTTTGAGTCCAACTTGCCTTCTAAAAAAAGATAACTGAAATGATCTGTCTCCTGCACACAGTCATCCCCTCCATCAATATTTTTGTTTATCTCTGTTCTCATGTTTCATGTTGTTTCAAGCAGCTCTTTAGCAAGCCACAAAAATGTTAGCTATCCAGCTAGGTTTAAGTGAACCCCAGCTGAAGTAAATACTCCAGGCATATTATCTCTCTTTTCCATTTCTTGGTTAGTATTCTTTGGGCCTGCTACATGTAGATCAGGAGTCTTTAAAATGTTTAGTGAGGGAACCATGCATTACAGAAACTCTTGCTTTCACAGTGCTGTGTTTCTATAGTAACCAGCTTATTAAAGCACTGCAGCCATCTGCTTTAAATACTAACTTCACAAGACCATCAGGACTAGCTTAAAACAATATCACATGTTCATTAAATATTAAAACTAGAAACAAAAGGAAAGAACTAAAGGAGAGAGCTTTTTCCTGTTCCTTCAATCTAATCTTTAAAAACCCACAACACTTGCTTGCTCTTTTTAGATAATTAAACAGTTCGTGCCACTGCTTTACAAAGAACTGTGGAAGTGGCCACACTTGCTGCTGGTGGCATAAACTACAACTTTCTGGGATGTTGCAAAAATGAACAAATGAATAAAATAGCTTCTTGGGGTATGCAGTCAGTCTGTATGTGTTCCTGATAAGAGATTTTCTGGACTGTGTTTTTGCAGCAGTACTCTCAGACGTACTGTGGTGAAGTCTTTAGAGGAAGGAGCACACAGGGAAACAGCCAGCAGCAGCTGAGAAGTGCCACACTGAAGCAAACAACTGTCTGTTTTTATCATAGTCTGCTAAAGGGCAAATGCCTCAGTGAAATGTATAATCACTCAGTAATGATTCAGCCAACCTCCAAATGATAGTTAAACCATGAGACTTAAACCCCCTACAGACTGTATCCTTAAGGAGCAGGAGCCTAGACATGGTCCTAATTCAGAGAAATGTCTGCTGCTTACAAAGGAACCTGCTTAAGTGACTGTGATGGCGAGGTCTTTAGATTTAAGCACACCCGCTGTCTTTGTTTCCTTTCAGCACTTTGAAATATGTTGGCTGCTACCTTCTTTAAATACTGTCTTTCTTCAAATTGTGCTAGAGAGCCAAAGGGAGCTCCTCAGAGCCCTTCTTTGTTTTCAGTGTATGTTACCTAGCTCACATTCCAGAGTTATTTTCATTGTGCTTTACTTCCTACTCCCTCATTCTGTGCTGCCTGCTTTGAGGCCCTGATCCAGCACAAGCTATTGTATTGGAAGTCAGAATATATGGGAACACTCATAATTTGCAAATTTCATCTGAAAATGCCACTGCTACAAGAAAGAGGAGGAGAATTCAGATCTTCCCATGGACAAATCGTACACCTCTGGCACTATAGCTCAGGAGAAATATTTTCTAGCATTTTGCATTCTCTGAGACATGTTTCTGTCTTCATTCACTACAGCTTAACAAAGCCATACATACTGCTAAGATTAAGTACTGTGCTGCATCTGTTTTCCCCACTTCCCTTTACTGCCACATTGAGCAAGTGCCTACACTTAAGCTGTGCATTGTATTGTCCAGATCTTCTTCCATGGCAGAAAACTCTTTCCATTATGCACAGAAAAGCAGCAGTGTGCCCAGGTAACACGGGCATGGTCCTTGGCAAGAAATGCACACTCTAATGGATCACCAGACCCTCACAAAAAAGTGTAGTTACTTAAGATCCTCTCACTATGCAGTTCCTCCTCCTTGATGACACCAGCTTCTCTGTTTCACACACTAGCTTTTTTCCTGAAGTTCTTAGGGGGTTTCTTGTATTGGTAGCCCGAGGGCAATGTCTCAAGGTAGGAACAATCATGAGCAAACACACTGAATGAGGAACAGGAGTTCCTGAAGTTAGAGTGAACATCAAGCTGAGCAGTTATGTCAACCTTTTTGAGAAAAAACGGTAATTTTTGCATAGGCACTTTTTGTGGCTTTTTCAGGCATTAAGTTACTTTTCTTAAAGAAGGCAGAGCTTCAACTGAAATGCTTTATCTGTCCAAAAGGCAAAAATGTTCCTCAAAATGAGAAGACTTGGAAGAGTATAGAAACTCTAGCAGCAGAGGTCTTCTAGAGCAGATTATCCACCTTTTTATCAAAAAGTGCAGGTTTTATGATTTGGCTGACTTGGGAGAAGAAGATGGAACAAATGGTCTCTTCCATGACTATTTCAGACAACTTTTAGGAACAGCTTTTCCAGCTTTCTTACTGCTGTGCACTGGTACAGGGAAAGGCTGTTTAGTGTATCCTGATGAGAAGTTTCCTGGATAACAGTGCAAGCAAGTTTGAATAGGCAAAAAGGAGTTCACAAATGAAAGATATTGACCACTCTTCCCCTCAAAATTAAACTAACCTAAATTTTCCACATCAAAACTTTACACTGAAGCATGACATTCTTTAGCATCGAGTTTCACAGGAATTGCTACTCTTGAGACAACCATACTCCATGTTTGTGGGCCTATAGCAAGGATAAAAAATCAGATGGGAAAAAAAAAAGGCTGCCAGGATAGTGAAACATGAGCAATAGATAAGATTTGATTTTGCTGCTTCTGGAGTATCTCTGTTGAATTCATAAATCAGGGTTTCTACAGCTTGTTAAATATATGCAGCTGCTTTCTTTCATTGATATATAACTTGACTACTAGAAATAGGGCTTTGGTCATATTTTGAAGCTTTGGAGGTGGCCAAAGTCAGGCTGGTGGGTGAAGCACAGTAGTGTTTCTTGTAGGAAACTTTAGCACCTCACTGGTTTCATCCTGTGAATATGAAGAAAAGCCATTGCTGGTATGGCTCAGCCATCTTTTGTTTTTTTAAACTCACTCTATAAGGTGGGATTTTCTTGCTTTCCTAAAAACATCTCCAGGCCTTTTTCCCCAGTACTGTAAAAAATCTGAAATGCTCCTTGTTCCTTGCATTGTTTTTGTTCTCTTATTCACATATTATAGTTCTTGTGACTCTTGAATTTACAGGACTTGTTATGTTTTAAAGTAGGGTGATGGGAAACATTTTCTGCCAGTGGTTTATGCTGAACATGTATTTTGGAGGCCCATTGCATGTTCCCACCTTGCATTTGAGTGCTGCGGGCAGTTGTTAGTATAACTTAATATACTGTCCAGCAGGCATTCTGTAAATTTTATTCTCTGTGCACAAAACCAATAAGCAATTGGTCTGTTAAGGAACCGTCTTCTGCTGAGAAAACAATGAGTAAGAGAGACAGAGGAACAATTTGACCCCTGTCTGTCAACCTTCTAGGGCAGGAAGCCCTCTCACTGCCTCATTCAGTGCTTCAACTTTTGGAGCACAATTGATGTGCACATTCAGATCCTATCCAAGATTCCCAGCTCCAAAAGATATTAATACAAAACCCTCAGGTAAATACCAGAAGTGCTGTTTCATGTCTTCTCCATCTTCCCCTGCTTTTTTGGTAGATTGGCTTTTCAGAGTGGTGAGGAAAGAGTATTAACTGAAAAATATGAACTCGTGAATAATCTCTTGCTCTCTCCCACACACCTAGGAGGCAGAGAGAGCTGTGCCTGGGAACAGTTGTTTATTATGCCAAGGGATATTCTTCCCCAAACTGTGCACTGTCATGACTGTAGATCAATCCATCTAAGTATAAGAAAAATCAAAAGTCCTAAGTCTGTTCTCTGGGAGTTGAGTAAAACTCTTTAGTAAGGCTTGCACCCATGCATCTGAAGACATAATTAAACTTTAGGTGTGCCTTTTGCTGAACTTGTTAAACAAGATTTCCACTGCTTTTTTACCTAGAGGACAAACCCATGACAGAGTATGTATTTATTTTGAGATACTCATCTAAACTGACACAATAGCGGTATTCACCCTGTAGCATACAATGGTAATCTTACACTGTTCCCTTACCTCCTGCCCCCAACTAAAAGCATTGAATAAAATAAACTTCCTCATAAACAGCACTTCTTCCCTTATATTCTCTTCATTGGGTGGCTAAAAGAAGCTCTTCATATAATATAAGAAAATATTATAAACAATAAGAACATTCTCCAAGTCAAAGATTCACCAGACAGAATTTGTGTATCTATATAGTCATTACACTGGTTAAATGTACTGGTAAAGCCCACAGTCATCATAAATACTAATAATAATCCAGTCCTTGAAAACCTCAGTACTTCCTGATTCAGAACAATTTAAAAAGTGCTTCAGGGTTTCTGAGGAAAGACTCTAGAGGATGCACAATGATGTACCCAAGAGGAAAGCTATATACATTAAGGGATGATTTTACACTAAGGCTCTAATTCTCCATTCTCCCACTCTGCCCATACTTGTACAGTTTCACAGTAAGGTGGATTTGCTTTCCTTAGGCAGGAGAAATGCTACAGAGAGCTCTTAAAATAGGAATACAGCAGCGACCTATTTTCAGTACTTCTATTCTTATTTCTAAGTCTATTATATACAGTGTAATGAACATTGTAATGAACATTCAGAAGTGAAATGACATCAATAACTGACCAAGTACATCTGCTCATTCTAAATACAAGATTAAAAATAGGAGACTGAACAAAATTGACAGTGAGTCAGGGGCTGACCTGCAGAGCAGTACCCCAGCTCAGGTTAGAGCTATCAGAGACCACGTGAAATGAGCTAGTGACCAAGCCAGACTGAACACGTGTAACCCTCTCTTGTTTCATTTTGTTTACATAGCAAATAAACTTTGCAGGAATTTTTGACAACTCTAATGCAGAACTGCCATGAGTATGGTTGGAAAAGATGACATCTATATTAGAAAAATTTTATTCAGTAGTGGAATTGAACTGTATTACAGAAGAGGCGTGGAGAAGCTTGTAGTGTGTCTTTCCTACAGGCTTTATCATTATGATATTTACAAACACTGAGATGTATTACAATAACTAATATAAAATAGAATTACCATCTTTCTACCATCTCATCTGCTTCTGAGAAGTCAAACTTTCTGTTTGAGAGGGGGAAAATAATTTTTCATCATTTAGGAGGCTTTTGCAAAGCTGAGATTAAATTCTTCAATTCCAAAAGTGAAAACTGGAAGTGATTTTTAACAAGGATGGGTTATTTTTGCTCATTTAGCAGCTTTTCCAAGAAAATTGATTATTTTGAGCAGTCACTCACAGTTGAAATACCGGTCTTCCTCCACATACGCGTATTTCTGAGACAACTTCAAGAATGCTAGAATCTGTCAAAAACTAATTCTTGGATCATGTACTCCACTTTACTATAAACTGCTAACTTCTAGAAAGCAAACTGCTTTGGAGTACTTTGGCATACAATACAAACTTCTTTCAAGAGCTTCAACAATGAGGAAGGGATGCTTTCTTTTTTTCAGTAAATGTGTACTGTAAAAAATATACATGTGAAGATAGAACATGGACATTTGACAATTGAGCATTCAGTGCTTGGTTTGCTGAAGCAGCATTTCAGCTGTGCTTTTTTTCTTTAAGCCCGTGTCAAAAAACCAAATCAGCCATACAATGGTATTCATATTTTGTAGATGGAAGTGCTTCATTTGAAATTAATAAGGCATCTTTTTCCTAAATGGATGGTCACAGCCTGACTACGAAGCATTCATTAGTGCCTGAGTGTTAATAGAGGAATAAAAAAAGGAACTGTCAATCAGGAACTACATGATCATGGTGTTCGTTTCTTTTAGCCAAAGTAAGCCAGCTTTGCATTTCCTTCCCGTTGTGAAAATTTTATGTGCTGAGTTAGTTCAAGGCAGAAACAGAGTGCTGAAGAATACAGTCACTTCTATCCCTGAGTTGCTGAATCACTTACCCGCCGCTCCTGCTAGTTAATAGTAGCTATTTTTAGTTTATGGTGGAAAACGCTCTCATGGTGGCAATGATACTTCAAAACAGTTTGGGAGCAAAATCATCTGCTTTGAGCGGCTCCCAGAGCCTGTGTTGGTACGAGCGCCTCGCTGCTCGTTCCCAGCGCTGGCGATCTAGGTCAGGCTGGCGCGCGGGATGTGGCACTGGCTGCCTCTTTCATAACCTCCCGTACGAGTTCTGGGGTCATGTTTGTAAACACTGCTGCCATGTGCGTAAGCACGTGGCGAGACAGCAGCACGACCTGGAGTGCCAAAGCCGAGAGGTAAAGCTTGGCGCCAGGGCGATGTCGCTACGCCAAGCAGCCCCGTAGGACACCACGGCAGCGTGTCTGAAGGGCGCCTTTTTCCTGTACGTAGCACACGTGGATGCGTGCTAATGTTGATGGTGGCCCCGCAGGTTCGTCTGTCACTGTAAGCAAATGGCAGTGCTGAATTGTTCTTAAGAAAAATGGAACTCCTTTCTGCTCTAAGTCACTAAAATTGGAGCCCACATGGTCCCAGAACACAATGCAAAACTGTGGCTCTTAGGGAAAAGAACTGTATAAGGGCACATTGCCAAAGTTTCCAAAATTCCTTCAAAGATACATAACAGAGTATTCGTGTCAGTAATGGCTTTTTGCTGGCTTTGCACTGATGAAATTAAGACCACGTTTCAGGCATTAGAGGAAGTAGCTCCTAAATTATTTCTGTTTATCAGTAGAAGTTGCATGATATGGCCGGTACAAACAAAAGTCACAAGTCTTTCATTTCCTCTTAATGAGAAATAAGTAGATCCAGCCACCCAAACCTGTGCAAAGTTTCATCTCATGCCGTCCCCCCACTTCATGTGCTTCACAAAACGTGACGGGGGGAGCAGTCTATGGTCAATGTCCTCTCCATTATAGCGGCTCTGTTTCAAGCGCAGCTGTAAGTCTCATTTGCTTTGACCTTTCCTGGGAGAGCTGAGAATAGGACAAAGAGTTAAAGTGTTACCAGTCTCTGCTGAGTCTGCACTTCTCGGCCAGGCAAGCCAGAGAGGCGGCTGGAAGAGGGTGTGCACGCAGCAGAGGGTGAGCGGGAGGGGGTGCAGGGAGGGAGAGTAAAACAAAAGGAGAAAAATAAACTGTGCACACCCCGAAACAAAACAGGGGAACAAGTACAGAAAAAGTGCACGTCTTTGAAGAACAGGAACTTTTCTGTTTGTTTCCCTCCATGTAGTTATATCTTGTTATCTGAACTCAAAGTACGGTAGATATATGAGTCCTTGAACTCTGAACTGGTAGGGAGAGTAGCAAAAGTAAGTGAATACAATTTTAGCTGAGCAGCTGGAAAGAAACAGGCTTTGTCTTTTTGTGCCTCAGCTATGGGAAGCCATTTAACACTGCAACACACAGCTGTTCAAACCTCTTTCTTGCTATACGCCAGTGGCCTGCTAAAACAAAGCAGAACTGAGGCAGTCTTCTCTGAGTGATAATGCAGCTCTGGTTTTAAATAATAGCTGCTCCAAACTATTTGTGGTTTTTTGAGCCCCGTCTCTTAAACTTGGACAAGAAGTGGTCCCTGGTTTGTTAGTGGGAAATGAAAAAAAATAAAAGTGTCAATTCATTTCCACAGGCTTTTTGAAATCCTTCCCTACTGTAAACGTTACTCAATTCCTTAGTAGTGTTTCTGGAAAGCAGAAAAGTACCTTCCTCACTGTTGTGTGTACATCTAGCTAGCGCTCTCCAGTGCTACTATGCTATCGAGCAGTGAAGTTTCTATTTTTGACTCACTGTGAACGACCTTGCTCTAAACCACTGGCCTGAATAGTGCTTAAATGTAAAATGAGCAAACCTGAACAAGCTAGCAGGCTCCACAGCCCATCATAGTCCTGCCTTTAGCCAGGACTAGGTGCAAGACGGGAGCTCTCACAAGCGGCAGTGTGGCACCCAGTGGTGCCTGGGGACACCTAGGAGGGTGTTTGTAAACAGCACGGCCACGTGCACAGGAGCCACGTGGGGCTGGGCTGGCTGAACCTCCAAACTGCTGTGGGGAGAGGAGCAACTGTGGGAGGCAAGTCTGAATGCTCTGCTCCATCTTTTTCCAAAGTAGTTTGCAGTGGTATTGTATCTCTAAACATGGCAGGGAAAAATCCATCTGTCTTTCATGGTCAGCTGCGTCTGCCAGCATCCAGAGATGCTGCATGAGCTAAATTACTGATTGGATTTTATTTCCAAATGCAGTTCATCATGGATTGTATCACAAGACCATGAATGTGCTGAAGTTAAATAGGGTGGGCTCTTGGTTAAATGCACTATGTAACCAGGCAGGCTGAGCTGTGACTATGACCCACAGCAAAGGAATTCTTGAAGGCCAGAAACATTAAAGCTTGCCATCTCCAGTTCGGGTCTAGGAGATGAAGATGGACTCTTGAACAGAAAGCTATGAATGCTGCTATGGTTAATGTCAGTTAATGCAAATTTGTACATCTCATCTCCAGCAGAGAGATTTCTGACACCAAATTAAAATTGGTTTTATTTTTGTATTTTTCCCTCCTTTGAGCTCTGCTACCAAGTGTGATGTCAGCATGAAGGTTCGTGGACCCTGACAAACCTTTAATTGATAAAACAGATCAAATGGGAATTGTGTGGTAGATTGGAGCTGCTGTACATGAACGGCTTGCAGACTGTGGGAAATTTTGCCTGAATGAATAGGAGGATCAAGGGTATTAAAGGGAGTTAATTGGAGTACCTACTTATAGAAATGTCATAACTGTTTCACACACTGTGATTAACTGACACAACCTACTACTTTTAATTATTATTTTAATTATTTGTTTGGAGGTACATGGAGGTACTGTCCCTACACTGTCAGTAAAATAGAGATAACATTCTTCCCTGCATCCTTTCTCACTTGGAGTGGAAGGTTTAAACAGTGGCACAAAGCAGTGAACAAAAAGTCATCCTTTTCCCTGAGGAGATTTATTTAATTTTAATTTGCTGAGTTGTTTTGGATAAGCACTGCTGATTTAGAGGTCCGAAAGTTTGTGCAGCAAAACCAGAACATGTTGTCAATCAACAGAAAATGCTACTGAAAACCGAACTCTAAAAAAAAGTGAAAAGCATCTAGTTTCTGTTTCTTAAAATTGATACTTCTGTTATCTTAGTAAGCAGAGAAAACGATCAGTAAACTTCTGAATGAGCAGGAAGGAGGGTATCATGGGTAAAGCACTGGGGTTTAGGAGATATGGGTTCAGTTCCCAGCTGTACCACAGCTTTCCTGTAGGTCCTCTAGGGTTAAGAAAAAAAAGGCACGGAAAATGAATGACTCCAGCAGGGTTTGTACCACATTGCATGATCTTTGTGTGCTTTGGCTCTCAGTTGTTGCTTATTAATTTTATACCCTTTCTCTCCTTCTTTGCGTGTTTTGCCTGCTCATTAACATCAGCACCCTGGGGAAAAGGCTGCAGCAGTGCTGCTCAGGAGCTCCTCTCACACACACACACACACACACACACACAGAGCAGGCACTAATAGCAGCTTTGCTTGATTTACTGCAAATATTTAGTTTTTTGAAAGGGAGCTGCCTGCCTCTGCTATAAACAAGAGTTACTAACACTCTGGCCCCTTGTGTGCTGCCAGACCCCTTTTCTCTGCCTCTTTCACTGAATTAAATAGTAAGACAGAATAAAAATGGCTTATGCTTGTACAGCCCCAAGCACAGTGGGATTCTGTTTCGTGGCTGGGATATGAGGTGCCTCCTAATGTGCAATAATTAATTTCACTCTATCCACTCTCCTTATATTTAGAAGCATCAGAGTTGCCATCTTGAATTAGACTCATGCTCCAGCTTGTCCAACAAAGCATCTCAACCAGCTCCTTGTTTCAAGAAAAAGCAGCTATTCTATTGGTAGTTAGATCCTCTCTTCCAGATGCATAATGTCTTATTCATCTGCTAGAGTCTACATTTCATAGCAAAATACATGTTAACTTGCAGCTGCTTTCAAAGTTGGGGTTTCTAAGTAAAAATTTGTTTTTTAGCTTCTATACTCGTAGTCTTTCAATGCATTTCTTCTCCCTGTCCAAAACAAAACAAAAAAAAAAAAAAAAAAAAAAAAAA
>JAOTQP010001652.1:22253850-22300655 GCA_026413545.1 Cichladusa arquata | reverse complement strand
CGACAGCGCGGGGCTTTTTTCCCGGCTGCTGACGCTCTTTCTGCCTTTTGGGGATTCCCACCCCCGCCCTCTCGCTCCCCCGCCTTTTCTGCTTTCGCCGGTGGGTTCGCGGGACACGGCGGGGCGGAGGGTACCGCCCTCCCGCGCCGCCCCCCGTGGGACACCCCTCATCCCGCATCCCTCGAGCCGGCGGCGCTTTCCCACGGCTGCGAGAGCCCGTCTGCTGTGCCCGGGCTGCTCTCCCCCGGCTGCGGCGGGAGGCGCGGGGGTGCAGCGTGGTAGTGCTCGGTGGCCGGCTGACACGGTAAAAGAAAAGCCAAGAAAGAAAAGTGGGGGGGAAAACCGACAAAGTCTCCTCAGGCTTCCCCAAAATAAAGCGCTATGCCCGCAGACACCGGGCTGCCAGCGGGGATTGAGCCGGACACACATTCCCGGGAGCGCCCGCAGCCCCGCGGCTCGGTGCGTGACGAGCGGGACTAGCGGCACCATTCCCAAACTATGGACTCGTGGCTCGCGCTGCCCGCGGCAGCTGGGGCCGCAGAAGGAGGTCTGGCTGCCGGTGCCAGCCCCGCAGCCCCGGGAGCGGAGGTTGGTGCCCACCGAGCCCCCCTGCCAGCCCCGGCGGCGGGGGACAGGTCCCCGCTGCCATCCGCTCCGTGCGCCGCTCGCCGCCGTTCACCGGCGGAGCTGGAGCCCTCCCAGCTGGGCAGCTGCGGGAGCAGAAGTAAAAGTATGCAAAATCGCCTCTCTGGGAACCGGCGCTGGGCTTTCCCACGGCCGAAACACCCCCCGGAGTCCCGAGCGCCGGACGGACCCCGGGGCGTCCCCTCCAGCGGGTCCCTGTGTTTCCCACTGCGCCGAGGAGAGCCGCCTCCAGACCGCCTTCCTCCGGCCGGGCCGGGACGCGTGCGGGGCCCGGGAGGGCTTTAGGAGAGCATTACCTTTCCGGCCAGACCGTCTCTCCCTCTCCTGTGTGTCCTTCGCCCCAGGGGATGCCAAGAGAAGGTCTACAAACGCTGCATTCATCAGCGGTGCCCAAGAGATGCTGAATCCCCATCTGTCCCCTGCCTGGCAGAGGCGGGCTGGTGAAAAAGGGCTTCATCAAGATGACAAATCTGGTGCATTTGATGCAGATCGGGGTGATTTCTAGGAAGTTTAGGTCATCATTGAGTAATTTGTTTTTCATGTCACAGGTTGTTGTCTGAGTTTTGGTTTTACTTTAATTTCTGCGAAACATTTCAGAAGTACACTAGAGATAGAAGTTTGCCCTTACAACTTGCTAAAGTAGCTCTGTGATGGTGGCAGAGTGTCACCTTTGCAAGGCGGCTCGTTCTCCCCAGCCCTTGGAAAGGTGCTGGGCTGGCTAGTCATATCCTGTAGGAAAATGTATGGGGTTTCTGACAAACACCTTTGTGTTTATTTCTGCGGAGCTGACTTCAGCAGCATTTAGTGCAGCCTAAATCTATACAAATAGACTCAGGTCTCTCTCTTTTTGGAAAAGTCAATAATGCAAAAAACCGGTCAAGATCTGCCTCAGTTTTGCCCTATTTGTGCTTTCATAGCCCTTGCTTGATTTCCAGCTGGCTTTAATCAGTATTTAAAACTCTTTTAAGTTTGCCTGTTTTATTAAAGCCTGGGGTTGCTTTATCCCCTGGTGTGGCATGACAAGGAACGAACATGCTCAGCCTCTCAGTGGGCTCAGAGCGCTGTTTCGTCCAGAGCTGCTCTTACGGCACTGCAGACACCTCCATCCTGTGCACCGTCTTGTTCTGCTCGGTGTCGACAGGGTTTGGCGGGGCTTTTCTCTCTGTGCTTTTCTCCAGCAATTTGCATTGCGCTGGGAGAGGTGACCCTCCTTTGCATAGCTCATATCCCTCCGGTGCCCGTGAGCCCTTTGTGGCTGGAAAAGGCAGGTGGCTGGTTTTGGCAGGACCGTGCTGTATCGGAGCAAAGACCTCTCTTCCCTTTGCATGAGCAAGCAGCTGCAAACCTAGGTAACTGATGGGGTGGTTAAAATGTAAAAAAAAAAAAAAAAAAAAAAAAAAAAGAAAGAAAAGGAAAACCCTCCAACAGCCACCAAACCCAAAACCCACAAGTTTGGAACTGAGTTGGGATTGTTTTGTTTTCTGACTGTGCTCCTGTGCTGAAGATCAGAGACCACTCATGCATGTGTTACCTGCACATATGAATGCATTTTTTAAATGCTTCCTGACATAGGTGTGGTTCCCTTCCCTAGTCTTTGCTCTCTCACTCTCCCTCTTTAAACTTTACTGCCCTAATGACAGCCTGTTGTAATCACGAGGCTCAATAAACTCCGGAGCAGTCCTGCTGAACCAGCAGCGCTGTCTTGCCTCCCGGAGCACAGGGCACATTTACCGGAGCCTCCCCTGCACCACCAGCTTGTGCTCAGCTGTCCCGACCTGCAAACCTAAGCGACCCGGTGCCATCCTGCTACATCTTGACAAGCCAGGATCTTTTGTCTTGCAAAACAATGGCTGTGTGTTGTGCATACCCCTGTGAAAGGTAGTGTGCTCTACAGTGCACGATACTTGGTATCTGTTAGCAGCCTGAGGGGAGGCACATGAACCTCAATTCTCCCTGGAGTAGTTCTGTTTGCTTTTATGTATTTATTGAAAGAGACATTTTGACCCATTTTGATTTGTCGTATCTATCAAACGGGGAGAAAAGTGACTGAACATGACCACAGTGAGAAGTGACATAAAACCCCCTGCCACTTTTCACCCTTAAAGATTTGGGGACAAAAAGTCTTTTACCTCTCAAACCTGACTTAGGTTGTATGCATTCCTCAAAGCAAGTATCTGCTGTAAAAACTAGATATGCAGCTTCTTTGGAAATGTGCTGGAATGCACTTAAACAATGTTCTGGAGCTGTTTCTAGAGCTATCCCAGCCACACCATTTTTCATGGGCAAAATGTCAGGTAAAAAGCATCCTGCAATTAGAGGGCTTGTGTGTACAGCGTGTAATTGCACACAATTAATCCAGTGATTTCAAAGAGCATGGGGCTTGCCCCTCTGCTAGAGGAAAACTTGCTCACTGTCAAGGATGGCGGGGTGGCCAGGATGAGAGCTGTACCAGATTCCTCCTAAAGCTGCAGGGAGCAAACCTGACTGACTTACTGAAGGAGTGTAATGTACTTGGCCTCCTCAAAGCCCCAAATGAAACATCCAGAGCGATGTACAGTGCAGATAATATTTCATCCTGTGCCCTTCATTGCAGAATAAGTGGGTTTGTATTAGCTACCCACTTCACATAGCTTGCAGGGACAAATTGAACTCTGACTTTAAATTTCTGTGCAATAACCAGTTCAGAGCCATAATTCAATTGTTTCTACTGAAATGTCAACTTTTCACGTTGTTTTTATTCATGTTGTCTTGCCCCCATAATAAAATGTGAACAGCTATGTCAGGTGAGAGGAAAGAAATTTGGTAGATACCCCATTTCACCTGCTTGAGCAAACCTCTGGAGCCCAGAGAACTGTCTGCTGTAACGTGATGGGCCTACAGACAATCTCTTGTGTCCTTTCTCCACACAAACATTTGTCTCTGCCACAAGGGACACTGATTTCTGATGGGCAGCAGCATCCACCAGAAGCCCTAGAGGGACAAGATGAGAGAAAGGCAACAGGACCAGTTCAGTGAGCTGTTGTTTTGCTTTGGTTTATACTTTCAGCAGGGCTCTTTCAGGTCCTGAGACATCAGCTTATCCATAAGTTTGAAAGTCCAGCCTCAGAGCTGGGGGATCACACTGATGCTGGGGCTGCAGCCAAGCCAGCAGATAGCAGGAGGTGGCCCTGCCAGACTCCTGTTGATGACAGGATGCCACCTCACTATTTTCCCCTGAATTCATCAAAGATCATTATTTGTCATTTCTTGGCATTCCTACACTGGACAGGAAGTTGCAGAGTTGTTGCAGAGGAAATACGTGGGAGTTTTGTTTGTTTGGGAGGGATGTGCCCAGTGGCTGGGATGCCTGCAGGGATGTTGTGATGTGTTGTCTGCCCAGTGCTGTCATTCTGTTGGTGGGAGATGTGTGTTTCCTGTAGATGGCTCACCTTTCCAACCCTTGGCTTTTGCCAGTGGGTGTAGATGTCTTTGTGCTGCTCTTGAGTGTTTATGGCTCTAAGTGACTGTAGCCTCGCAATTGCCTAGGCATTTATGGCTGGAAAGCTTGAATTTTGGCACACTAGACATCTCCTAAGCAATTCCTGCCCCCAGGATCATGGTTGGGATGAGTGCCCTGGGGGAAGGAAGCCCCTGGCAGAGGAGAAGGGGTAAGGGAGGCTAAAACAGAGGTGAAGCAGAAAGACCCTTTCTGAATGTACAGCTTGTCCTTTTGGGATCCCAAGCTTGCTTTTTCATGGTTGTAGAAGTAAAATCTCAAATCCTCCATGCAAGAGAAGTAGAAGGTTTACTCATAGGATGTCGGGGAAGGTCGGGGCTGAGGAATGGACACCAGGTCTGTGATTATTCCTGAGGAGTGGCACTTTACTTTGTTGACTTCTGGTAATAACTTTCCAAGAAAGGGCCAGAAGCTGACCTGCAAAGGAAGAGTGCTCAGCAGTGTGTATAGATCCTAGATGCAATTGAGTTGGTGACATTCAGGATCAAAATCAGTTCTTCCTGCTCTGCTCATCCCACTCCCTGGCCTGCCAGCATTGCTCATTTGTGTTCACTCCTGGACTGCAGCACCTCTGGGAAAGGCAGCAAAGCTGGGAAAACAAGTGCATCAACCTAGTACCACAGACCAACATACACAGGGGGCAGGAGCAGAGTGCATGGTTGCCCTTCCCCAAAACACCTCCCTGTGAGCAGAGAGGGCAGCCAGTCTCACTCCATCAGTCAGGCTTGCTGTGAATGAATGTTCTCCCTCGGGCAAGTGCCTGTCACAGCAAAGTGTGGTGAACTGTGCTGTGTTTCTGTCAAGTGCATAACGCAGCCATCAGGTGGCTTGAAGCTACAGTATCAGTCAATCCAGCTCTAGGGAGGAAAACTGTGCTTTGAACCCTCCTCAGAATCGTTGAGCAATGACATGCAACCAGGACTGCTACACTAGTGTCAGGTTCTGAATGTGACAATGTGCATCTCTCACTGAATTGCTGGGCTAGAGCAACATTTGGTAGCTGTATCCATCCGTTCTCTGATTGTTGGAGGAATTAAAATCCTTTGATAACCCCTGAACTGTGAGCATTTTGTGACTACATGAATACCTTAGGGCTTGTGTGAAGCAGGGATAGGTGCAGAAAGCTTTTGCAGGAGTTTGGTTCTTCTGTTGCTGGAAATCAGTAGTGTTCTCAGTCTGCCTTCTCAGCTTTACCAAAAAGTGTCCCACTTTGAACAGTGGCTTGTTTTCAAGGGCCTCTCTCTCCTCTGTCCCTGAACATGACTTTTGCGTGACTACAATTTGAACAGGATGGAGGGAAGGCTAAATTCCTACAGCTGCTGGGCTCTGAAAGGGGCTCAGTGTCTTTTCTCCCTGGAAACTGACTCCAGATTCCTCAGAACATCATGGTAGAAAGTGAAGGAGTGACTGAGCACTGATCTCCTGAAACCACATTTTCAAATTACATGTCTTAAAACAGACTCCCCATGTCTGTCGAACTGAGGAAAGGTGTCTGTTCCAGGCGAGCTTGATGTCCGCTGGTGACACTAGTGACAGTCTCAGTAATCAGTAACCTTTCAGGTTAGATATTTTCCAATGTATATATTTAAACATACAGCTTTAGGTATCAGGAATTTGGTCATTTTCTACAGTTTGTCTCTCAGTTAGGAAGGAGGAGGTTTTGCTGTTAACTGAGAGAAGTCGAGGATATGTGCCCCTTTTTGCAGTGCTGCCTGTGATTTCCTGGCATATAATGAAAGCTGGCTCCTAAGAAAGTCTTGAAAGGAAAAAGTGCCAAGGGAAAACTAGAAGAGACTGATGAAACAACTAGACAGGCTGATATACATACACCTAGAATGTGATACAGCAAATCCCGGTCTTTGGAAGGAGCCTTAGCTGTCTGCCTGGGCAGGAGCTGGGAAAGGCAGGGCCCTCAAGGTTCTGTGACTCAAAGAGCTTTACTTTTTCATTTTTAATCATTAGTCTTTTTAACAATTTCAGTAGGACTTTACTTGTTGGTTGCCGTTCTCCCAGTCCATCTAGATGAGAAACCCAAACCTTATAACAGAGTTGCCATTGCCCTGTGACTCAGAAATTCTCAGCCCCTGAGCAGAAGTGTCACATTTGTTCATATCCTTACTGCAGACACAATTATATTGAGTTAAATTCTGCTTAAATCAATTTTTACCCTGTAAATGAAAGCTATATGCAGAGCTAACTGCTTTGCAGCATGCATTTAAGCAGCTAAATAGTGTTCAAAAGCAATGTAAATGCGTGCGTGCCGGTGATCTCTTTAGTGTGGATTTTCTAATCTAGAAGCATTGTATAAAGAAGATAAATGTTGTAGCTGTCTTTGTCTCTTTTGATTTCCTTCTCTGGCAGAGCAGTTTGTCTGTGGTCCTAGCTGAGCTGTCAGCTTGCTTTGATTTTTTGTTACATGCCTGCTACTGATTTAGTCAGGGAGTCAGCACCGTATCTCCTCAGGGCAAGGCACCCGAGGAATCTCCTGTTTGGACACAAACTGGCAGTAGCCTGGGGTTTTGCAGCTCAAGGAAGGAGCTGTGCATTCAATCCTTTTTCTTTGGGTGAATGTGGGGATGTTATAAACAGTTTCCTTTCTGCCCTTCTTCAAAAAGGTGGTGAGAAGCTCTGCTGAGAGATGCAAACATACATCAGAGTCACAGTCACTGCTTTATATGAAAAGGTACATTTTTATCTCAGGATTTGAAGAGTGAGAAGAGTAGACTGTCAGGACTCAGCAGCTGTTAGGCACCAACAGAAGCCCTTGCCACCCTGAGCAGCTTAAAACCCCCATAAATTCTCTCTTCTTTCAGGAAAAGGCAGCTGCCTTCCTGGCTCATTTGGGCAGCTTTCACTATCACAAGGTTTCCTCTGTCATCATAATGTACCACTGTGTGCCCCTTTCTGGCTGGCAGCAGGGTGATGCAGGTGGGAGTTGCTTTTGGTCACTGACATCAGCAGGTACTTTGGGCAGGGCTGAGGGCTGGAGTCCAAAGCATGTTCAGTGGTCAGCCCTAAACTAACTATCAGCCTTAAACAAGTGCCTTTGCACACAGCCACTGCCTCCAATGTAGTATGCCACTGTCAAAATGAAAAATAGCTGTAGTGCTTCTTGGTGGTGACAACCTGCCCTCTTCTGCTTCCCTTAATAAGGTGTTGAGAGACAAGGATAAGAATGACTTTTCAAAGCTGGCAAAAAGTTAAAAACATTATAGCTATTGGGATGATGTCTGCCTTGCTAATTCCATCTCTGAAAAGTTAGGACACATATTAAAAAGTAATTGCTCTGCTAGAAGAAGGTTATCTGTGACTGAGGACTCTGACTGCCACATAGCCTGCAACGTACTTTTATCTTTCCACAAAAGAACTGTGGGTGAGCTTCCACCTCTGTGGCAGGATCCTCAATTTTCTTCAGTACCAAGGGAGTGGGGATGCCAGGATGCCACTGTTTGGAGGTCCCTAATCTGAAGCACCTTAAGGGGCATGAATTAGATGATATTTATCTGACATTTTCAGAAAATTCAACTGCTGGATGTTTTCAGGACATCTCAAATTAGAGACTCATTTTATGAGATTTTTACTTCCAGTCCTACTTTGCCTTGCTCTTCCATTTGTAAATAAGAACAGTAATACCCTTATCAGCAGAGGGATTTAGCAAAGATAAACAGATTTGGCTTTAATTCCTTCAGAAATCATGCCAGAAGTACAGAAAATAAACAGGAAGTATTTGGATACTTAGCACAGAAGCAGACCAGGATTTAACAGGCACCACAGAGACTCTGGGGGTCGGATTACAGCTTGGAAGGATGCATATGGAAGGGCACGGCTGATTTAGGAAAACTAAGCAGAGAAAACGGGGGTTAAATTTTGTGACAAATACCAGGAAAGGTTGCTCTTCGTCTGACGTTTGTGAGGAAGCAAGAGGAAAATTTGTTGAATGATTTTATAGACAGGTAAAGAGGAAAGAGAGGAGGGTGTCAAGAGGAGGATTGTTACAGCCCACTTGGGGGAAAGGGAAGTGTTTAGGAAGGTGCTGCCCAAGCAGCTGCTGAACAGTCACCCACTGGCAGTGAAGGGCACCTGCCCTGCCCACAGCTCCCCTGGAGGGGCACAGGCTCAGCATCAGCAGAACAGGCTGCTCTGGAGCCAGCCAGCCCAATGGTGCTGTCCAAGGGCAAAATGTGCCCCACAGGGAGGTATCCTCTGGTGTTCACAGCTTGGTGAACCTTTGGATGGAGAAATGCAGCCAGCTGGAGAGCTGCTTCCAGTAATGTATTAGATGAGGGAGTTCAGAGGAGGACTGCAGGAATGACAGTTTATACAGCAAAGCTCTCCCCCTAGCAGAAGGGTTTGGAGTTGCTGAATTGGGATTTTGGCAGCTGTGAGGACATGGTAAGTCATCTGCTCCATGTTGAATTCTGTTAAAATGCTGAGCAGCGACTACCCTTTACAGCCTCTGGAAATAAAGCAAGAAAAACCTGGGTAATTGGCAGCCATGCACATCTATTGCCAGGACAATAGATGTGACTGGAAAGATTGTTCTGCACTAAAAGAAGCTGCCTGGAGAAGATATTACTCCAGAGGCTCAGCAGGGTAAGGCATGTCAGGAAACATCCACACAGGCCATGGATGCACCAGAAGCCACCTACAGTCCTTCAAAGACCCATGTTTCCTTCATGTCAATCAAATGATTGACTTATTTTAAGAGTCTCAGGAAGAACAATAGTGTCCCGGTTGGAGAACACGCAGAAAATAAAATCTGGGTGCTTGGAGTAAGATAAGTAGTGGAGATGTGCCATTTGCTAGGCTGTCCACACTTAAGGAGTTGCAGAACATATTGCCACAAAGGAAGGAGGGGGCACACTTTACATTGCTCTTTGCTAGGATGCCAGGGAGTGGACTGAACCTGGAATCAAAGACAAAACAAAACAAAACACAGCAGATGAGGGCTAAAGCTAGAGAAATTCAGCCTGAAAGGTTCTCATTTTTAAGCACAAGTGGCATTTTTTTGTTAAATTGTGAAATAATTTAGCAGGGGAAATGCCAGAGCCTCTCCATCAAGGGTTTGTCTAAAAGACATGGCATGGTGCTTTAGCTGGCTACCTGAAGGCTGTGCTGTGTGAGAAGCCAGAAAAGATGATTGTGTGGTCCAATTTAGTTGGTGGATCACACTTTTAAGCCATTTGTGCTGTTATTGTGACTAAAGCATGACACAAACCTAAAAATGTCTGCCTTGTTACTGGAGGTCTATGCAGAGAGCAGATGCCTGGGATTCCAAAGTGAACAGATAAAATCAAGATGTCCCACGCAAAAGAATTGTAATGGTATTAATTTCACAGTCCTTCCAGGGCTTTTGAAACAGAGGAGTCAAGATAAGTGGCTGCTAGCCATGAAGGGAGCTCATGAAACTCCCACATGTCCTGGTCATCAAAGAAACTTTGTGGGCTATTGCTGTTGGGCTCCTGTGGCTTTGACTGTTTCAGCTGGCTGTCTTTCCCTGCCAGAACTCTTAATTTTTGAGCAAGAAAAGCCCCTCTATCTGAGGGAGGTCAAGAGAGCAAGACGTTTATAAAAAGGGTAGGATTCAAATTAATAAATGTGGGTGGGATGGAGGTGGTGAGGTGCAGTTGTCTTTCACATCTAGTCACCCATGTTAATCTGTCCTAATTGCATTAGAGAGAATGAACGGGCAGCAGAGCTGATGTTTGCTGAGGCTGATGTTTGTCACAGCTCTGGGCGTCTGCTGGGGGATTTCACCAGGTCAGCTGCACTGAGGGCAAAGATACCGACTCCAAGTGAAGGTAGACACTGCCTGCATGTGTGTACATGTGTGCCTGTGTCTGTATTAGATTAGTGACAGGGAAGTAAACATATGTATGCATAAATGCTCTCAGGAAAGACAGCTTAGGAGTTTGGTGAATATAATGCCCCTTCACTCCAAACTTAGGTGAGACCCACACTTTGCATGTTGAAAAGCAAGCCCTTAATTTCTCATTTGCTCCTCTTGTGCTTTGAACGTGATGTTTTCCCAGCAGGTAATATTTATCCTGTCCCCCACAGTGTGCTGGTTCTTTCAGACTGTTCTTCTCTGGCAAAGCTTTGGAGCAATGAACTGTGTCACTGGGGCTTCAGTGCAGGTCAGAGTCTGAGTCTCATTAAGGGCAAACTTTCCTGAGGCAAGGAGGACAAGATCCAGTCTGAGAGCTGACCATCACCTAGAATTGATGGTTTTGGTGTCTCAGTCCATTTAAATTCATTGGTATATTTCTCCCAACTCCATGGTTTTGCTATATGCAGATCAGCAGCAAATGGGGAGGTAAAAATCCCCATCTAAAGCCTCCTCATGGCATTGCTGTACCTGACATGCATCACCTGTGCAGGGAGGTGACAGTCTGTTTTAATGATGCCTCCAAGCCCTTTTGGCCCATGCACACCTGTGGTGGTGTCTGTGGGTGGGGAAGAGTAGAGAAGAGCAGCATGGGAGTGCAGAGACTTTGTATGCATATTTGTTGACCCAGCAGCTGCAAGGAGTTTGCATTTTTTAACAATGCCCTCATTACCTGACCCCTGTCTTGCTTTCCTGATTTGTTTTCTGTATTTAGGTATGGCAGTGGTAAAGGAAGGGAGCTGCCCCTCAGCAGAGCACTGAGCTGGGTATGAAATGTGATGTGTAATGAAACCTGCCAGGTAAAGGGCTTGTCCTGGCCTCATCTTCCTCTCATCCTTCCTCCTTCTCATCCGTTTTCCTAGTCACCTTTCCAGTCCACCCTGTGGTCCCACAGAAAAGCCGCAGCCTTTTCTTTCTGCAGGGAACTGGTTGGCACCCCCATCACCACGGCTGTAGAAGCATCCACAGAATGCAGCCATGGAAAGCTTCTTCTTAAGGTACATCCTCCCTCTCCCCAGGGCAGTTGAGAAAGCAGGGGGCCTGCACTCATCTCCTTTTTCTTGTGCTGTCAAACCAGCCCTGTTTTAAGGTATCACAAATTGGGGCTGGCCTGAGCGTGGGGAAAGCAGGATGCTGTCAGCACTACTGCCCAAGGAAGGGACATTGGTTTGCTCAGGGTGTTGCAGGCTGCTGAGGGTCTGCTGTTCCTCCTAATAGATTCACTGATTGTTCTGTGGCTTTCAAGGTTATTCAGGTTTTGAAAAAAACTTCCCCCCACTTTTCCCCACTTAGCTTTCCTTCTGCCAGTGGATTTAGAAAAAAAACACTCATAGTATGTCAGGCCTCATCCCGTGGGAAGCACTAAATGAGATTTAATGATTAACATCTATTTCCAAGCCAGCACAAAGGTGCTGACATTTTTCCTGCTGTTAGGTGCTAAGCAATAGGCACTAAGCTGTCTGTACTTACCTTGCATGTGCTGATTAGTCTGACGTGTGGCTGGGAGTCTCATATGTGGTGGCCATCCCCACATACCTGCTCTGTTTGGTGCCCCTTCCCCAGAGGTGAGGGCTTGGACCTCTTTCCAGACTACCTCTGTGCTGGTACAGGATGAACCTTAAGGGCAGAGCATCCTGAGGAAGGATGGGCACCCACTAGTGCAGCTCAGTGAGCAGCCAAAGCACCTCCAAAGCATGGAGAAATGCTTTTAATTTAAATACACAGGCACTTTAAAGTCAGGGGAGCAATCTCAGAGAGTGACAGCCTGCCTGGGCTTTAGCACACTGAATTGAAGAGAGCAGCACAGCTCCCAGTTGCAACAGGGACAATTTAAAGATGGATTTCCCTAAAGAGAGGGGTAGCCCTAGGCAGCAGAAACCTCGTCTTGTTTTGGTGCTTTTTGCGGGATTTCAATGGCATTAAATCCCTCTGAGTCCTGCAGGTGTGTTTTTTCTCCTGAGGTAATGGTATTGGGTAGAAAATTGCCTATAAATGTCCATCCTTTGAGATGGGGAGTTGACTTTTGTTTGTTAATTTTGTCGATGTATTTATTTAACATTAAGGTGTGGAAAATACATATTTACAAGAAAGCAGCCACCAAGATAGTCAGTAAAAGCCTTGATGGTCTCTCAGAGTTTTGAACAGACAGTGTTGTTCTCTGCACTGCGAAGCCAGCCCAAATCAGCACAAACAATCGTTAAGCATTAGCAAAGGCTGTGAATGCCAATAGTCCTAATATTAAGCCTTCTGGTGCTCTCCCTGGAATTGTCTGGCTCGATTGCATCCTGTTACACTTGCAATCTGCTTTCTGCTATCAGCAGATAGGCTGGCAGACATTTAAATTCTCATTTAGAAAAGTCTGAGAGCGCTTGGTTTGGGACATTTTTGGTTTTTCTCTGGCTTTTTTTCTTGTTCTGACAAAATGTTGTGGCTCCCAGAGGGCAGCCTGGGGAAGGACTTGATCTCCTTTGGAGCTGAACAGCAAGTGGTTGCTTTTAGGCTGGTATAGTCCACAGCAGGGACAGCTGGGAGGAAGGGTGAGCCTCGTTAGGTGTGGGAGATGTCAGTGTGCTGCTCCCACCTCTGTCCTCATCCTCTGTCCCTGTCCCTTACTGGATTTGTTTTCCGAGGAGCCACGGGAGAAGGAGATGCCAGCATTCCTCACCCCAGAGAGGCACAAGCCTTTTTGCGGGATTTTGTGGTGCAAGGAGACAGCGTGAGGGACATGGGGGGAGCTGGGTCTCATGGAGCTGGGCTTTGGGCTAGGCACAGGGAAAAGCTTAAATCTTCCTTGGGACAGTGAGGGAAAGAGAAGTTGTTCTAACTCGAACAGGGAGGTTCTTCCTCCTCAAACTATTGCTCTCCTCCTCCTCCTGGCACAAAGCACGGGGGAGCAGGGAGAGCCCCCTCTCTGTTATCCCCCCCGTTCGTGCAGTGCGACCCTCGGGGCCGCATCCCAGCGCCGCGGGACTCACTGCCTGAGTGGGCAGGGCTCCTCCCGAGCCTCCCTCCTTCCTCCCCATCACCTCCGCCCTGCCTGGATGAAAGGCCCTTTGCTGAGACACCGGCAGCACTGGCCCCCGCAGTCGCCTCTCAGTCTCGTGGAAGATTTCCCTGTGCAAACTCTGCCCGAGGTGAGAAGCTGCTGCTGCCAGCGGCACCGCTTGGTGCCTGCGGTTTCGGCATCCACAGGCGTGAGACACCGCTGGGGATGCCAGCTACTGGCACAGCCTATGGTGGCATTCAACACTAATTCATTTGCTCCATTTGACTGCGAGAAAGGCATTTCCAGAGAATTTTAAATGTGCAGGGACATGGATTTCCCCTCCTGAACGCTTATGTGTAAGTCTCTCGCTTTTGCACAACTGTGAAGGTGTCAGGAGGTTTCCTGTAGGATTTGGCTGGGATGCCAGCCCTGAGGGCAGCTTTTGCATCCTTAGGTCTGATATGTGGGAAGGATCTTTAGATGTGGAAAACCTTCTTACAGATACTATCTGCCCAGCTGCTGGATTTGGGAGACTTTGTCCTGAGGGAGTATTTTCTAATTTTTGGTCATGGCTCCATGAGATAATGAACTGTAACTATGTCCTGGCATATCTATCTGTATACAAATCATTAACCTAGTGTAGGGAAAATAATTTGCCCAGCAAAGTTTAGCTCCTTGGTGCTGCTTTACGCAACTAAATTCTATAAGCAAATAAAACTTGACAACCTCATTTTTTGTCTGTAATGAACCACAGCTGTCCTGTTGACTGCCTCCTGAGAGAGAGCTGCACACACACATCCCCAGTCGAGGAGCGCCATCACATGTGCCTAAGCTGTGCTCAAGGACTTGAGGGATGCTTTGGGGAGCATATTTTCTCCATGGTAGACACTTCTTTGGAGGGGGCTGGGAAGCCACAAGATGCAGATACATCTCAGGTATGGCACATCCTTTTTTCACTGTCATGTGAAAACCATCCTCCCTCATTCCTTCAGTTCTGTGCACGGAGGTAGGCTTGGCCTAGGGCTGGTCCCTATGTGCATGGTGGGAAGGAGAACTGCAGGGTGGTTTGGGGCACTTTGGTTTAATCTCATCTGCCAAAAACAGTTTCAAGGGAGTCTGAGGGGACAAGTGAATGCCAGGCTTGCCTAATGGCTGCGCTGCCAGGGAGACACGTGCTGAAAATACTCAGGCAAATGTAGGAAGCCTAGGAGAAGCAAAGGGCATTTTGGTGGATGCTCTGAAGTGCTCCAGGAGCAAAGTTAGGATCAGCAGTTGAACAGAAGTCTCATGACTCCAAAATACAGCCTCACCATGCTCTTTTCAGGCAGCCCACCAATCTCTTACTTCCTCACCCGGCTCTGCAAGGGACCAAATCAAAACACTGGAAAAGTGGCTACGGCATGTCTCTCCCACCTCCCTTCCCATCTCCTCTTGGCTTTGTTGGGAGAGGGGGGTGCTGGTGGTGTTCTCCCTGCCAAAACTGAGTCTCCAGCTGCTTGGGCGGGTGTGGGGGCTGCACACCTGCCACCGTACCTAGAGGCCAAGTTTGTTCCTTGCAGCAGCTGGTGGGGAGGAAATGGCTCCTGCCACAGAAAGGGGCTTCATAAGGAAGGGGCAAAGGGGCATTCTGTCACTGCCATCTCCCCTTCAAGGGAGCAGAGATCTCAGGAGCACCACCAAACACTGCCAAGGAAATTAATCCCCTACTTAGAGACTGGGCAGGAGACTGTGATGAGACCAAGCCCTGCTAGGAGGGCTAGGATAAGAAGCTCCTCACATGCCCTGAGGGGAAACTCCTTTCCCTTTTCCAGGTGACGGGTTTATGACACGTGGCTGAAGGATGCTCAGTTTCTCAGAAGTCACAAGCATCCCTCAGTGCCAATAGTAGCCAAATTGCATGTGCTGTCTCGGGGTATACGTACGACTGCATAGGCAGTTACACATATATACGTGTGTATATATGTATGTATGTGTATATATTTATTTATTTATTTATTTATTTATATGCCCACACGTATGCATGTATATGGCATGTGCACCCAAAGCTTTTATCAGTGATCTGGGTCTGACTCAGGGTCACAGAGATGTCATGTCATGGCACACATTCCCCACCATCCCTGGCTCCCTCCCTCCCTCTGGGGGGTTTAGGCGGGGTCTCCTCTGGTGTGTGGGTGCAGCGGCTCAGCAGCACAGCCTTTGGCACCAGCTGCTTCCCGTGCTGCTGCTCTGAGTCAACACAGGTGGCAGATGATTCATCTCCTGTATCAATGTGATGCTCATTTGCACAGTCTCAGGTTAGATGTGTTTTTTTTCTATATTTTTCTCTTTTTTTCAATGGCAGGATGATTAATCTCCTTGTGCTGGAACTTCAAAAGCTTCAGTCCCAGGGGCACTCTCTTATGTGGTTGGTCTTCTAAAGAAAACTGTGCTACCACTTCCCTTCCTCTGTGCTAAACTGTACTGTCTGGGTTTTTGCACTTTGCTCTTTCCTTTCATGCTTATGGTTGGCTTTTTGTAGCATCCAGATAGCATTAGCTATCTGTGAGTGATGATTTTCCCTGCCACCTCATCCCTAATAATTTAGGAGGGCAGTGATTACCACGACATCCTCCAGCCTCACTCCTGCAGGACTTGGTCTAAAGCTGGTGAAATGGTTTGGCTGAAAACATCTTACACTACCAGAAAAGTCTCCCCAGCTGCCTCTCCCTGGACTGAGTGGGCATTCCTCCTCCTCCTCCTCCTGAAGCAAACCAAAATGCTCACCCAGCATGGAAAAACACATATTCAGCTTTTAGCAGCGCAGAGGTGAAACCCTTTCATCTACCAGCAATTTTAGATATTGGTCCTCAGTTGTAATTGCTGGCTCCTGAAGTGGAGAGAAAGAGACGCTGGACATAATGAGTGCTGGACATCATGAGAGCTTTAAATTGGGTGTTTGCAAGCACCAGCTGGAGATGGACAAGAGGACATCAAAGAGCCATGATATTGGTCCAGACAGCAAGAAAACTTTCAAAGTACAGATATATCCAGAGGAAGGAAATATCCCCATGGATGTGGAAAAGAGGGATGGTGAAAGAGAATGGGGAAGGTTCAGTCCCTGAATGGTGAAAGAGAAGGGGAAGGTCCAGTCCCTGGAATGGATGCAGCAGAGACTCTGTGGGTTTCTGGCCTTGATTTTGATTTTAGTGTTTCCTGAAAAATAGTAATAGTTTCTCAGAATACTCTGGCAGGTGTGAAATATGTCCTCACCACAGATATGTTTTCACTGCTTGTGGTGTTCCCTCTGAAGCGGGCTGTAAAAAGCGTGCCTTTCTAATTGAATTTGTGTGTAGATGGAGAAGGTGTAATCTAAGATAATTAATGCTAATTAATTATTGCATGGTCAAATGAGCAGGAAATGCATATAGAAGCTTGAAAAAAATTAATTAAATGAAAATAGGATAATTGCTTGTGTGTTCAGATACACATTTATCTGAGCAAGCATATTCTCAGCATTTTAAAAAGGGTTACTGTAGGACAAAAAAAAAGCTGTGAAGAGAACACATTTCCTAAAAGACTCCCTACTGCATATTAGGGAAACCCCAAAGCTAGAAAAAATAGATGAAGGTAAGAAGAGGCTAGTTTCAGTATCATTTGCTTTTGAAAGGGAAAACATTGACATCACACAGCCTACTGCACTCTCACCATACAAATACACCTGGCCTCTGAATGTAGCCATTGTTAAAAAATCCAGAAAAGGCTAAATTTTGATAATTTGTCTCAGTGTGCAGTGCTTTGTTTTGTAAGGAGCTTCAGTGAGGCTGGAGAAAGCAAGAGGAGAAGGCTGAGGGGTGAGTGACTGAGACCCATGGGATGGGAGAGTGCAGAGGCAAACTGATGGTTTTTACATCTGCCACAGCTTGGCATGAATACCCATTACAGCTGCTGCAGACAGAAGCTGGTTTCCTTACAAATACAAAAATACTTGCTTAGAAAGCCTCCAGAGCTATCAGGATCCAGGTTTTCTTCCCATATGTTTTTTCCCTGTCAGCTCCTTGACTGTAGTGCATGATGAAATGCTCCTCCTAAGCAGCCAGGGCTGGGCTCAGAGCTGGTGGAGGCAGGAGGAGACGGTGGCTGCAGCCTAGGGAACTGGGGCACCTTAAAGGGACTTGTGGGGTTCACCTCCCTCTCTCCACAGGCTCTTGTGCTTAGGTAGTACAGCGCTGCATTGCTAAGCAGATGCACTGCCTCCAGGGTTACTGGTGGGATTTGGGACAGTTTGTGATGGAAAATCTTTCCAGGGAGCATGAGATGGACTCCTGGGGGAGAGAGATTTAAAATATAAACCTTTATAGCCAAAATTTCTCACTTTCTCCCTCTTCCTCACCCAAGGATTCAGATTTTAGATGGTTTATTGAAGAAGAAAGCTTGCCAAAGGTTTGCAGAAAGTTGCTTGGTGGGAAACCTAATTTTGTCCTGAAAGTGTGTTTAATTCAGAAATTCATCCTAACCCTTGTCTGAAGACTTACAGTGCCCAGACACATGCCTTTATCTGCTTACATCTTTCCTGTGAGAAGAAAGTGGTAGGAGGATGACCAGAGCTTGGACCTTTCTCCACAGAAGAGCACCACAGTTTGGTGTTGTGCATCTTAGTACCAACCTTCTATCATCTTTGGAGAAAAAGAAAGGAAGTTGAAGGAGCTATCCTTGGAAATGGATAATGGGCTCAGCATTTTTTGGGGCCTGCTCTTGTCCAGAGAGCTGGAGGAGGAGCTCAGTGCTGCACCTAAAGGCACAATCAAGTCCTCAAAAATATCTAACAGCTGAATTCTTATCTCTAAAAGGCTGCAGCAACACTGGTTTAGGATTCATCAAATGTTTTATCCAGGCACAGGCATCAGTTTGGCTTCCAGGAAGTGGGTGGATGAAAGTATGAGGGGGAGTGTGTGATTTGTATTAAATTAGAAATAATCAGTTAAGCCAATAGTGGTTCCAGAGAGCCCCAGCAGACCATTTCCAGTAATTGATTTTTTGGGAGCCCCGCGGACAGAGCTTTTCTTTTTTTTATATAATGGATCTGTCCCCTGATGATTAACTAAGTAATTCCTCTAGCAATTACATCCTCTCTGAAATGACAGTTTCATGGCTTAGAAGTTACTGGGAGCTGCTCTGATCACCGAGCCTGTGCAGTTTACGGACAGTCCCACCTCGTCCCTCCAACATCCCCATCCCTCTCAGCTTCATCTGTCCCCACGGCTTGAGCCCCTTGCTCTCTCCTCTGTGCTGCCCACTTGCACATGAGAACCTCATTGCAACACTGTAGATGTGACGTGGAGATGCAAACAGCTCCCACCCTGCCTGGGCACAAGGGCTGTGCCTGGTCTCTTGTTGGGTGCTGAAGCCTGCGGGGCAGGATGGGAGGTGTTGGCAGATGCAGGGGTGGCTGCAGAGTGCAGGAATTGGGGCACAGGCATCTCATTTCTCACCTGGAACCTCGGCATGTGGTGACACTGGGGACACAGTGGTGCTGGGCAGTAGCTCAGACAGGAGTGACTTGTCCTCTCTCAGCAGCCACAGGCTCGTGAGTATTTGCAGTTGGAGGTGAGACCGCTCACAGAGGAAGGGTGTCCATCCACGTGCGGGGCCAAAGGTGGCACAGACAGATCCTCTGGATGTCAATGTTGTACACTGATGCATTTTGGGCATACCTAGGAGGTGACAGGCGTATTTCTGGTATTCTATTCTATTGTATTTAAAACTGCCTCCTTAACTCTACTAGTGGAGCGTGATTAACCACTTTCACCTTTGAGTGGGAGCTGCACAGGCACATCTCATCCCAGAAGAAAGCTGTAAATTGAGGGCGTGTCCTGGAGACAAGTCCCTATGGCCACTGGCCAACAGTGAATGATTACAAACCAGCAGGGCACTCACTTCCTTCAGATAATTATCCTTTGGCTTCGGTGTCATCAGTGCAGCATTGGCTTGTCAAGTTGGCAGGAGCCTGTTCAGTCTAAGCAACAGGAAGTTTCCTCTGTGAATACTTAAAACTTAAATAATTATTTATTGAATAAGTAGGATGAGAGCCAGGACATAACAGAAATGTGAGGAGTTTCCCAGGTGGCTTTCCAAAGTCTTTGAGATACTAGCAGGTCCAGCTCTAAAGTTATTAAAAGGACAGAAAATTCTCTCTAAAGAGCTTTTGGCTATTTGTCTTGCTCTCTTTCCCTTCCTCGTTTATCAGGCCAAATCTCTTCAATCTGCCTTTGTTTAGTCAAGTTAAGGAAACTTTTTTAAAATAAACTGAGTCCTTCCTGAGTGATCTTGGTGGAAGAAATAGAAGAAGAGAATACAAATCACAGCACCATATTTATTCCTGACAATGGGAGCTGTTGCTGCTAGTCCTGAGACAAACAGATAAGTCCAGTAATTATAGATAAGTGCTTTTGTTTGATCTGTACAACAATTTCTGAATTTTCAGGTAATTTCCCTTAGGCGTTCACAGGCAGGTGGGAAGCTGTTCTTATACAGTCTGTATTTTAATCTATTTTCAATTGACTTCTTTATAAGCAGACAAACAACTTTCTTCCATTTTTAGGAGTAAGCCTTTTCCTGAGACTGTATATGAGCTGAAGTTATGACAGATTTTTAATATTACACTTTCTGACTTCTGCCCTTTCCTCCAAGTAAGTCAGCAAATAAAATAAAATACCCAGTTGCTTCACTCTTGATTTTTCCCAGTAGAAAGAACTTCAAAATGCCCTGGCATGTTGCAAGGCCACCTTACAACACAGAAGCCAAAAGCTCTGGCAAAGATTTGTCCTAAGCCTGCTAGAAGTTATAAAAACTTCTCCAGAGAAGTGAGAGTGGTGTGTGAATAACTCAAAGCATTCACTTTCCTAGCCTTCAGATTCCTCTGAAAGCCCACTGGGATGTTTTCCAGAGGTATAAACAGACAGAGAGGCGCTTTGCTAAATCCCATTTGCAAGCTCACACGCAGTCAGAACTTCAGGGCTGCTTGCAGACACACTCACTCCCCTGGCCAGGAGGTTCAAAAGTGGACATGAGCTGAAGCCAGCTCCATAATGGAGTGATAAAGCCAAGCATTTGCTCTCCCACCTTCGGCTCCCTGAAACAAAGCCAAAGTGATGGGGCAGGCTGAGGTGTTGGCAGGATGGCTCACACAGGTGTTTAGAAAGCGCTTGCCTGTCTGGAATTGCCCCACTCTGTTGGTGGCTTTAGGTGATTGTGAGAAGTTTCTGCTAAGGAGGGACGTAATTTTTGATGTCTGAAGTGAATGCAATATTAGGTTACTTGTCAGCTTGACTGGCAATTGTTCTTTTAGAGGTGAAAGAGCAGCAATTTGAGAAGACCTAAAGCAAACTAGGCGTGTTGATCTTTGCATCTTGCTCCTCCTCTTCTTCTTCACTCTTTCTGGTCCCAAGAGCAGTAGTACTGCTTCAGTACAACAGCATTCACCACTCCTACCTCAAGGCTCAGTTTGACCCTAATAGTAACCCCAAAAGGAGTGGCCAGTGGGTCTGGCTGAAGAAGAGAGTAGGTAGGTAGCTTGCTTTTGGGTTTTTTTGTGAGTGTAAGAACAGAGCTTGCCAGCATAAACAGCAGCTCAAAAACCAAAGGGTAAATAAGAACTAGAATGGTCTCTCTACAGATGTGTGTGAGTATATATTCCTTTCCTTCTTATGATTTTGGTTATGATTATGAATGCTGATGCTGAGTGGACTGAATGGCTGTGAAGAAATGCAATGAGAGTGTGGTCCAAGAATCATATAATAATAGAATCATAGAATGTTTGGGTTGGAAGTGACTGTAAAGATCCCCCAGCTCCAACCCTGCTGCCATGGGCAGAGACACCTTCCACTAGACCAGGTTGCTCAACACCCTGTCCAACATTCTCTTGAACACTTCCAGGAATGGGGAAGGAGTTTGCTTGCTCTGAGCAGTACCTTGTGGCCTTGTGCCAAGGGACAGTTGTCCTTTGGCAGTGCAAGACCTCTTGTGGTCAAAGGAAACATCTCCCTTGGCAGTACTGTGATCAAAAGCCGTATCAGAATGGATTCCAGCTCAGCTTTTGCAATGAAGCTTCAAGGATGTTTCAATGAAGTTTCTAGAGCCTGATGAGCCCTAGAATTTCTTAAGCATCTTGTCTGTATCTGAGTTACTGCCACTACCTTAATTAAAATCTGATGTTGAGCTTGATGAAGAAATATCAGAATAAGGCAAATGGAGAATGAGGCCCCCATTTTGGGCCAGGGAATATCTAGTGGGCTCATATTGGGCAGTGTGATTGTGCCTGGCAGTGAGAGAAGCATGAGTGTTTAATAGTGGGCCATGTTAGTGTCAGCTAGGTGTAGAGGGAATGAGTGTCTAATAAGTATTTAACACAGTTCACTATCAGTCATGGTAGATTAAATAACAAGACATACATTAACTCATTTAATAATTAGCTACCATCGTATCAACTTGATAAAAGAGTACTATTAAGTTAGTCTGACATTGTATTAATACAGTCTTTAATTTTTAACATGGAAGATTAAGATAAAGTGACTGTCAAGGATTGCATTGTAACACCTTTTCCAGCTATGTTGGGGTAAATATCTTTTTGACAGCATTTGACCTGTTAACTCCCATGTCTGGTGTTTTTCTGAAACTTTGTATTAGTATTAGTTGCCCCCTTGCCTCCCTTTTCTTTGGGAAAGAGCAAATTTGGAATGGGCACCTGCCACAGCAGAGCCAGTTCAGGGGAGGGAATGTGAGGATGTGGTGAAGAGCAGTGACTGTCCCATGCTGGGGACCACAAGGAAGAAGGATGGATGAAGGACCTGGCTCAGGTCTGTCATGGGGTTCTCCATTCTACTCAGTCTCTTCATTCACCTCTCTTTACATTACCTTATCTGAGTAAAAATAGTAATATTGATCTTTTTTTCCCACGTCACGTAGTTTGCTGTGTCACTGCTAGCGCTGCCGTACTTCGTGTGGGGTTAACCACATTTCCTGGCGTGGTTTGGGAGGCAGTGAGAGCGCCAGAGCTGCTGTCCTGTGTGCATTTCTGTTGACCACACGGAAAGTCTGGGTTTATGCTAATGTGGCAACAAAAGTGATGTGTGGTTTGCAAGTGACTTAAGCTGGTTACACTGAGCAGATACCTTCCTCATAGTGAACTGAGCAGGAAGTCAGATGAGAAGCAATCATTCAGGTTATGAACACGTTGTATAAATTTGTTGTGTGTATATTTTGTCTTTTATTTTGCTTCCATTGGTGCTGAGGGGTTTTGCGCTAGCAGTGCTTTTCTGAGCCCTTCAGGTAGCATCCTCTGACTGGATTTTTGGACCCTTGCCTTCACTTCTGGATGTAAAAGCCACGCCGGGTAAGACTGCTGGTGGGAATCACACCCAACAATAGGTGGGAGTGCAGCAGCCTCTGGCTCTGCTTTTTCCTCTGGCCAAAGCACTGGTGGGCACCCAGGGGAAAGCAGAGCTACAGTGGGGTTTTCCAGCAAAAACTTACCCAGTAAAGGTGCTCCATAATGGTGCTGGAGGGATTTCTTTTGTAGGAGCTCATCTAAGCCTCTTTCTAACCTATTTAAGCTTTCAGCACCCAGGAGGATGTGCTGCCAGGATTGGCCATCCACTGTGCAGATGAATTTCTTTCCCATCTACAACACACTGCCTGCTAGTTCTTTTTTCCATTCCTGCTTAGCTGCTATGTTAAAATGAGTGTGACCAATCCATGTCTGTTGATGCATAACAGCTCATTGCCTTTGCTATATCAGCAGGCAAGTCACTGCATATTAATGTGAGGTTTTCGGGGGTTAATTTCGGTTTAAATTCAGAAACTAGATTTAGGGGTTTTTTTTCTGGTGGAAAACTGATAGAAGATGAGTATTTTGTTTGCAAATAGATACTAATCACTAATTTGAATATTTATTTCTGTGTTTATTGTGGACATGAAAGACTAAGTGGCCACGCCATAGAGGGATTGGAGAGATCTTTATGAAAGGGACTTGAATACTGTTATGCATTCCTTGTTAAACACCACAGTAATGCCAGTGGCTGATATTAAAAAATAATGGTGGGTTCAGAAAAAACAGACATCAGCTTAAAATCATAAGAAGGAAAGGAATATATACTCACACACATCTGTAGAGAGACCATTCTAGTTCTTATTTACCCTTTGGTTTTAGAGCTGCTGTTTATGCTGGCAAACTCTTTTCCTATACTCACATGCTGTATCAATACTTTTTTATTACATTGAAAATGAGGTGCACATGATATTACTCATCTGGAGGGCCAAGGCTTTAAGAAAAGTAAATATGACAAGATTATTTTTCCTTGATAAAATCATGGGAGATGACAAGCTACTGTAGCTGCTTGAAGTGTCTTTACTGGTGAAACATGTTGAATAGTCAGTTGGGAGTGGGTACAGGTAATGATTCTGAAAAATCGTATTAATAGTGCTCATTCAGGAAAATGAGCCCTTGATAGGAGGTGCTAATTGTTATTAATTAAACAACTTAGAGATGATATGATTAGTATTGACCCACAATATTAAAACAGTAAATTACTTACAGTGTGGGCAAGACTACAATACAGGAAATTGAATAAGTTAATAAATCAAAATTAATGGGTGTCTGGAACAATTATAGCCATTAGTGGAACTACAGTCACTTTAAATATGTAAAGAGAAGTTCATAAAAGCTAATAGTGTTGCCCTGAAAAGGAAACTCTTGGACCAAAACAGAGATACAGACTGCCCCAGATCCCATGCAATAGGGGCATCAAATGAGGGGTCACCTGTGGTCAGGAGAGGCTTTTCTTCCCTGTTGCTTCTTTAAAGTGGCTCAGAGAAACAGTTTGAGCTGTATGCAATATACTCCTCCCCAGTGAAGCCAATGAAAATTAATGACTGAATATATCTCTCAAGACTAGGCTTTGATGTGAAGTCCTCCCAGAGATTTACAAAAAAATAAATTGCACTTAATTTAATAAGCCAAAATCCTGCTCTATACTCATAAGGGCTTTTTAAAGTGCTCTGAAACTTGGAGAATTACTAAGGGTTTAGAAGAAAAACTACTGCTTGTTGGCTGCTGCTGTGACTCTGGGCTGCCAGTGATCCACGTTGCTTTTGCTTTCTTACCAGGCTGTGTTGGTACAGCTGCTTTGTTCCAGTTGGGAGCTGGGGCCTCAGTCCATAAACTTTGTCTCACCCTGCTGAGTCCTATGATGATGCCTTCACTGGCTTGAGTGGCATGACACACTTGGTCTCAGACTGTGGAATCTCATGTATCCCTGTGAGGTTTCTATCTGTGGAAGAGAAAAGGGCTTGCACTTGTAGGATGAACTATTTCCACCACTGAGTGCAGAGGACCTTGTGTTCAAAGATGATCTTCTTGCCCTTCAACATAAAGCTGTACATCTTCATCCCCTCTGGAAACTGTGGCCACTGGCTTCTGGCCTTCAGGGTTGAGAGGACATGTAGGGCTGCTTTTGTGGAGAGAGGGACAGGAACACACTCTGAACCCGTGTCAGGGCAAAGGAGGTAGCATGCTATGGATCTGCTCTCCCTTGTTTCTGTAAACTTATGTGGAAATGCAGTGAAGCCTTAACACCCAATCATCAGGAAACTGAATATCTCCAGCCAAAGCTGTACTCTGTTACTGAGGCAGATTTAATCAACAGGAACCAGTGCTGCAGGGCAGTGACAGATAAGCAGAGAAATTAGTCCCAGAGTCATTGTAATTAAAAACATCTGGGTGATGTCAGCTTGCCTAAAAGGCCATTTTCATGAAGAGTTTGTGAGTACTCCTAAAGCCCCTCATATTAATTGGCAAGAGCAAGCCTGTGCATTACCTGCCACCCCTTTTTTCCCCCCCTGTGTGCCTATGTGCATGTTTCTGCAATATTTATTGGTTTGGATATTCCCACAAATAAAATTTCCCATTTTTCAATGTTAGAAAGCTTATGCCACTTAAGAATTTAGAAGGACAAATTGATGGCCAGACTCCTCAGCAGATGGAAACGTTTAACAAATTTCCATATCCACTGGAAAGACTTCCACAGATGTATCTTACCCAGAGACTTCAGCCAAGTCTTTATTTGTACATGGGGAAATTCTTTTTTTATATGAGAATTTTCTTTTCACTGGCACCGAGCAGAAACAAAGAAGCAGTACCTCTCATCCCCACCTCTGAACCAACAGAGTTGGCTCTCGTGGATGCAACAAAGATGGAAAATGGGCAAAATTCATCTCTCCTTCCTGGGATGTATGGCAAGACCTTAAACATCAGTGTCCTTCAATCGAGGAATATGTCCTTCACCTTATTATTAAATAGGGAGAAGACAAATGGGTTACTTCAGGCCAATACTGGAGTAAGAGTTTTCCACTGGGACACTGGGATAGTTGAGCTGACTGCTGGGCATGGGTAGGGATGTCGAGCTCGGTGCTGCTCTGGTTTTTTCCAGCAGGGGAAAACGAGGCCACAGAGAAGGAGTGGATGGACAGAGGACACTCTTATCAAGGCACCACAGTGCACACGAAGCAGGGCTGACTACAGACAGGCACCTGTGCTGCCTTTCTGGGGATGGGCTGCTTAGGGATATGAAGAGGATTTCCCTGCCAGGCAAATCAGCCAGGGCAGGTGCAACCACAGGATGTTTTCCCTTTCCCAAGGTCAGTAAGACTTTTTGATGAGGCAGGACTAATATGCTTAATATCTGAAAGGGATTTTTATTAATGTTTTTATTACTCAGTGTAATTGACAACTAGCTGGGATTTTCAGTGTTTGTAGGACATGCTTTGTCCCTGCTAAACCTCACATCTTATTGGTTTAGTTTACAGTCAGAGCAAGAGTCATCCTCAATTAATGTTAGCATAAGACTGTCAAGTAAAAGAGAGCTCAGGCCTTTTTTAGATGCTCTCCTTGTTATCTTGTGGAATCCAAAGCAGGGGACCGGATGCTTCAATGCAAACTTGCTCCTGCTGCAAAGACTGATGTGAGAAGGGGCAGTGAGGGTCACCGGGAGCTGCTGCAAGACATGCCATGCTGTGAAGTGTCACTGACATCTCCATTAATGAGCTGCTGCAGGAGATTGTAATTGCACTAAAATTAACCTGGGATATTATTTAAGCATTTTCTCAGACTGATCTAATTTGCTTTTGCAGGTGTTTATAACATAACCATAATTGGGGTGTTTTTGCACGCTACAAAACTCTCTTAAACTCTGTGAATATGTTGCATTAGAGATTGAGTTTTCTCTGTGTGAGCATCTCCCTGGAGCAGAGAGGATTTGCCTTGTGTTTCCTGTACAGAAGAGTGCAGGGTTTTTGGTTTTTTAATGAGGCCACTATAATACATTCCAAGCTTGCTGTGACTTTCTGATTCTCTGCAGCAGAGAACCTCATCCCTTAGCCCCACACATTCAGGAGCAGCCTCTAGCATGCAATGCTGTGTGCATCAGGCTGGTTATTCTGGTGCTGGCTCACAGAGGTGGGGAGTTTTGGTTCCCCACAGGCCCTGGCAGGACCCTCTGCAGCTCTGAAACAAGCCCATGGGCTGAGCACACCACAGCTGATGTGTGAGAAAAATAGCAGCTGCTTTTGTAGATGTCAAATGAGAGGGAAGGAAAAGAGCCACATTCTCTGACCTCTTTGCTGCAATATGCTCACCATATTATTTCTCCTGGCCCAGAGGAGGTCATGTTTTGTAAAGTGCACAAATAGCTCTCCCAGTAGCCAGGGCTATTTTGAAGATGCTTTTCTGCTATTTTTAATTCTCTGCCACGCAGTATCTTGAAAATACTTTAGCTTTCTGCTAAATAGAATGTAAATTTTCTTAAAGAGATTTGTGTTGTAGGAGTACACACAGAAAGAAGCCCTGCCATGCATTAAGAATACCTAACTGAACCATTTAAATTTGTGTTAAAGTGTGTCATCAAACCCACGAGATGAATGGGCTACATCTGGGCAAAGTCAGACATGCTGTCTTTTAACCAAGCTTCAAGGCAAGTCATGTGGTGGCAAAGTCCCTCCAAGCAAAGAAACAGGCAGTCAGAGGGAGGCTTGTTGGCAGCCCTGCTGCCTCTTCCTTCCCTTGCAGCCCCCAAAAGCTTCCTCTATGGAGGGGGTGAGAGTGTCCTGCCAGAAATGCTACATGGCTGGGATGAAGTAGAGTTATCAGCTTCCCTGCCCTCCCAGAACTAATTCCTACCGTGCCCCCAGGTCAACCATGGTGCATTTTAAAAAAACCTAAGGAGGCCAAAGGGTGCCCATAGGGTGGGGTGGGGGAGCTTGTCCAGCTGCATTTGTTGCTGCTCTACCTCCCAAGGCAGTGGTGGAAGGGTGCAGGCCCTAACTTTTGTCCAGCTCTAAAGCCTTATAAAACATCATAGACCAGATCAAAGGCCTCTGCAGCTTAATAGCCACTTCCCTCCTTCCCTCCTAGGTTTTTGCTAAGGCAGTGCCAGAAGTACAAACCTGAACCAACAGGTTGAGAGCAAAATCACCTGTTTTCACAGGGAATGACATTTGTGCTTCAACAACCAGGAATAAAAAGGCTGAGACCAACAATTTTCTGAGTGCCACAGCCCATTAGTTATTAGGCATGTACAAACCTGAGGGAATGGCTGCTCCCACAGCCTCGGGCTCAGCTGGAAGTGGGCAGGGAGGTGGTGATGCTTTTGCTGCCCTTTGCATCGCTCATCAGCCTCAATTCTCTTTGCTCCAGCAGTGAAAACTGGTGGTACCCGCTCCACTGGGATCTGGGATCTGCCATTCCTAACAGCAAAGCACCACGGGCACTGGTGGTGATGCACTGAGAGAACAGAGAGGAAACTGCCCAGTCTTGTCACTGTGCTGGTGCAAGGGAGGCAGGGGATCCCTAACAGGTGTATTTTTGAGGTGCTATCTTTACCCCACAGCATGGCTCCTAGGAGTGAAATCTATTTCATGCCTTACTGTTTTTCCTGTTCCCATGCCCCAAAATGTTATTTTGGAACAACTCAGCCTGTTTATTGGGGAAGTTGATCATACCAGCTGCTGCAGATGGTATGGGAAATTAGAAGTTTTAAACTTTTGAATGTCACCACTATTTCCAGTTTTCTTGTCAGGTGGGGCTGCATTGAAGACAGTATGTGAAACTTCTAATAATTACCTGATTCTTCCTGAAAACAAAGGCACAGGGCAACTTAGTCCTTGTCACCTGCAGTGCAAGGTGACAGATCATCATCAGAGGAATGAGATCAGGATTTATGGAACTCTTGCTCTATAGTAAGTGGGTGAATGTAGTGTGATGCTTCCCATGACTATTCATTCCCATTTTAAAAGTGACATTACATCAGCCGTTCTGGGGTAGTTGTTGTCTCTGGAGATTATCCAATTAGGGGTACTGGCTAATTTGTTTGCCTTGAATTTTTGAAAAGCAAAGGTCCTTTGCAGTGTTTTCCAAGTGAGATGATGTTTTTTACAGAGATGGGGATAGTGAACACTGCCCTGTGGGGTCCTCTCCCCAAGCCTGCTGCAAAACATAAATCTTCCTGATGATGGAGGGTGGGGAAGGCTTTTTACCCTGGTAGTGAAGGGAAATGAGGGTGAGCTAAATTGTGGCTGCTACTGTCTTTTTGAATTTGGAAGGAGATTATCTTGATATCAGGTATTTTATAGCATGCCTCAATCTTCCTCTGGATTTTTTTCACGCTTCATACAACAAAGTTTTATTCCAAATACAGACATCAGAGTTTAGATGTAGCAGTGCTGGGTTAGGGTTGTGTCCAAATATTGTGCTGAAGCTGAGTAACACCACTTCTCTAGGCAGAAGTTTTGCTCTTGATATCCCGGAGTGTGGCAGAAGTGGGAGCACACAGCACAGATGGAATGTCTGTGTCTGGAGGGGGCTGGTTGCCAAGCATGCAAGGTTGCAGGACACAGGCTAACCACGTCCAGCCTGCATGAGTTACAGGAAAAGCAGCTCCATCACTCCAGAAAAGCTGGAGATCTTTAAAAGTGAGAGGTGCTGACCATCCTCGGGAGCCTCACCTGGCTCCTTTCCCTGCTACCCACAGCTCTGGCAGGCAGTGACAGCTCTGCCAGCCGCTGGGAAAACATTTGCTCTAAACATTTCCGAGCTGCTGTTTGGATCGTTAAGAGCCTGTTTGCATTAGGAGAGGGGGAAAGGGGCCATGCAGTGAACAAAAGAACTCCTGCAAATCTTCCAGTGCTCTCCAGCTTGGCTGCAGGTGAACTGGTTACAGCAAACACCTGTGTTGGACTCTGTGTGACTAAAAGCGTGGGGCAGCCCCTGCTCTGTGCCTGGGACATGGAAGGGGTCTGTGGGAGCTGCCAGCCCTGCCAGTGTCTCTCCTGGAACTGTCCTGCCCCAGGCTACAGCGAGGCCAAGTGTGGGACCCAGAGGGAAGGGTACATGGAGAGGCAGCCCAGCAACCCCCACCTGTGCATTTTTCTTGGGGTATCAAAGCTGGTTATTTGAGTTGCAATATTTTTTTTCTGTAAATCATTTTCTGCTTTAGTAAAGAATGCTTCACCGAGCTTTGCTTTTAAAAGAAAAGCCAAAGTAGCTTTGCAGGGTGTTGCCAGCCCTACCCTACTTTTAGCTTTAAAAGACCTTATTAAGTTGAACACAACTGACGAGTCATATTTTCAGGAAGCCAGCCAAAAATGTTTTCACTATTTGTTTGAGTAAATTCAAGTGCTGGGCAGTTTAACCCCAATGCACCCTCCTCATCTGCTCACTACACACATTTTAAAATTGGTTTCGTAAAGGAAAAATGTAGCTTGGCTTTTTATGCACTGAATCATGTGTTTTCTGCAATGTTATAAATATGTGGATGATCATTTAGTAAAAGGTAACTAGGAGGGAAGGGGAAGAAAACCCCCAAAGGTGATTTCCATCAGTGCTTCCAGGCTTCACTTCCACTGTTATGCAATTAAATCCAATTCAGTTGATGCATTAGTCACCCAAAATGGAAAGACAGAAGGTTTCTATCTCTTCCCATTATTCTGAGTATGATGAAAGTACCACAGGACCCCATCCCTGATAGGCACCACTATTGTCTGAAACATAAAGCTGAGTAATAAACACAGTCCCCAGGGGAGATTCTCAGCTGGTGTAAATTATCACAGCAATTAATGTGCTATTTTGAAGTATGACAATTTACAACAGATGATAATCTTCCTCCTGGCCAGGAAGAATTACTGATTTTAGCACACGATTCTATAAAGAGAGCTACAATTGCAAACTGCCCTGATTTACACGCTTGGCTAAAAAACACCTTCTCTGTCACATTCCTCTGAATTAAGAAGATTAAATGCAACATTTGGGTTCTCCCTCTTCTTTGCAACAGACACCTGTTGAGCATCCGCCTTCCAGGTGCAGCCAGTAGTTTTTAGGCATTGCTCTTCTGGTGGAGAGTTGTCTCAGCCTCCTGAAGGGAGGCAGGACTTGCCCTGTTAGCAGTACCCTGCCTGTACTGTCTTCCTGCCTGGTGTTATCAAGGTTTGTTACTCTAAAAGTGTGAGATTTTATAGTTGCTGCTTTAAGGAGTCTCTGAGATGATCTTTGGAAATGCTATGGGAATGCAGGAATTGAAAAGCAAAATAGCAGGCAGAGGTGGTGTATTTTGTGTTGTGCCTTGAAGGATAAGGAATGATGAGGTTAGTGAGAAACCCTTGCTGAGCCCCTTCCTTGCCTAAGTAGGTACCAGCACTGGCTTCTCTTGGCTTTACAGGCTATACTCATCTGGCACCTTTGGGCATGTGAGTATCTATCTGCTATTACTTTTGTTACCCTGTTTGGGCTTTGGTGTATGTAGGACACCAACATCATGGAATGAGCTGAAGTGACCCACAGGGATCATTGATTCCAGCTCCTGGCTCTGCACAGGAGCATCCCCAAGAGTCACACCACTGAGTGGTGGGCCTAAGTGTGTTGTCTAAATGTTCCTAAACTCAAATAGGCTCATGCTGACCACCCTGGGGAGCCTGTTCCAGTGCCCAACCACCCTCTGGGTGAAGAACCTTTTCCTAATATCTAATCCTGATCTCTGCCATGGCTGAAGTACTTCTGTCTCTCCAGAAGACCCTTGAGGAGCACTGCATTTTTTAAAGAGATGCATACAGACTTCCACAACGTCTAAAGCAGGAATTTTAGAGTCTGACTGTGGGTTTAGGCACCTAAATTATCTAAACCAGTCTCAAGCGAGGTTATTTTTTAATTACCTTTTACTTTGTGAGGTTGGATTGCTATTGTTTCTTCTGTACACATTTATTTTTAAACCTATGAATTACACTGAAAATTTACAAGAGTGAGGACCCCTCAGATGTACTTTACACCTAGCACAAATACACACTAGATGAAATCCTGGCTTGATTTTTTTTATTTATCCTGGTAATGTTCCAGATGCCAGTGTTGTTGATTGTGTTCAATGAAAAAGGATTTCTTTGTCTGGTTAAGCACTTTTGGATCCTGCAGGATGTAGACATTACTATTATAATAATGGTTATGGTAATTTCCAAGGTAGGTGATAAATCTATCACTTAATCCATCTCTTCTAATTAGACAGCAAGCATAACATCACTATCTGGGCTAGAAGCAGTCTCAAGTGAGATCAGTGTTTAAAGTCTAAAATTCAAATTATCCTTTCCTTTCTGAAGATGCGGTGGGGGGCACTGTTTAAAAATAACAGACTCCAGTGATTTATATGGTATCCTCTTGTCTTATAAAAAAAATGCAGATTCAAACTGAAAAGGCTTTAGTGGTCCTAATGGAGAAAAGTCTTGAGTTTAATCCTACCAAGCATTTTAAGACCATGAGATGATACAGAACACAGATTTTAAGAGGCAAAATGAAATACTTAATCTTCATCAGTTAAAAAAAGCACCACTTCAATACACAGAAGATTATGTAACTTTGAGGAGAGGGTTTAAATGGTTACTACAGCCTAAGTAAACCAGGACTGTGGGAGCTGGGGGCAGGAGATGTGAATGGGGGTTTGGGTTTGACTCAGTGTTGGGGGGTCAGTGCACGTGAATTCTAGACCTAGAATTGTGTAAGTTGAGATCGTGGCTCACCCAGGGCCCCCCTTATGCCGGAAAAGTCCAAAATGTTGGAATAACTCCAAGGAGCAGGGTGAGCCGTGCATGTCCCTGTGCTGAAGCAAGGGCCAAAGTGGTGGCTTGGCTGGTTCAGCTCGTGTGGGAATGGATTGCTGGTCACAGTCTGCATTGTCTTTTACTGCCCTCATTTTAACGTGCTAAACATAGCCCTTTTGGAGAGGTTTTACAGCCACTTTTACTGGTTCAAGAAACCTTTCAGGTTTCAGGTGTGGCTTAGAGGTCTCCTGCCCATGAACTGGAGCTCTTGTAAAGAGCTCTGCACTCCTGCCTATGGCTTCTGGATTAGGGCTGTTATTATTGCAGTGCACTTGGCATTAAACCCCCATGAGCTGCTTTCTCCAAAAAGCTTAGAGTTGAGAATAAACTCTAGCTTTTGCAGGGAAAAAAGGCAAGTCAATCAGCTTAAAATTTCACCCAGTGTGAGCTTGCAGGTGATCTGCTAGTGCTATGTAGCTTTTTATTTATGAACTTTTAACGGGATGCATTTGAAGCTGGGCTGTGGCCACAGTTCATCCTTTTCCCTCTTATTTTTTACTGTTCTAAACTTTTTCTTTCATTAGAAAAAACAAGGTGCTTCCTACACACAAATCAGAATGTTCTGAATGCCTCTGATGAAACAGGTGGCTTTGAGAAGAGAAATGTTTGTATTTAGGGTATTTTTAGCTGATTTGCAGCATAACAAGCAGCTTATGTCTGTGACCCTAAACATGAGTGGCAGGGGCTTGTCACTCATAAAGCCTTATCTGATGCAGAAGTTTTCCTCCATCTGGAGCTTCTCTGTTCTGCCAACTTTTATCCTATTGTGGAGAAGCTATAAGGATTGGATCATTAATTAATAGTGGTTATCCTAAGGATATTGTCTTAATCCAATGCAGTAAAATAGAGCACTGATTTATTGAGTTCTTTCCCCTGCCTTATGAGACTGAAAAAACTCCCCCTTCCAAAAAAACCTCCAAAAAACCAAACCCCAGAAGTGGAGTATTTTATAGTGGCCAAATCTAGCCGTAGTGAAACTGCTGCATGGGCTGGAGGATTCGGGAGGAGGGAGGAAAACCCCATTCTGCTTTCCCCTTGGTCAGAAACCCAGTGTGTGTAAAACAGCTGCAGTAGCTTACAGAGAAAGCAAGGCTGAAATCAGCATTTACCCCTGCCTCAACAACAGCCCCTGGGATGTCCTCTGTGGCCTTGCTGGCTGGGATGGACATGTGCACCCAGGGTCAGTCTCTGCAGAAGCACTGCTTTTGGAGGAGATGTGCAGATTAATACCAGCCAAGGACTTTCCCCCACCAGCCATTAATTCTTTTTTTTTTTTTCTAATTTTAATTTATATCGGCTTAACTCAGATCAAAATTGGGACCACGGTGCCAATAAACCCACGACCACTGTCCTGATGGGATATGGATTGGTGGCCTTTTACTTAGACCTGCCTGCACTGGTTTCATATACCAACATAATCATCTGGCATTAGCATCCAGATGAGGGTCTTAAAAAAGGAAAATTAACATGACATATTGGAGGTCACATTCAAATACAAAGTCCCCATAATTTTCTTGACTAGAATTCTGCAATTACAAAAAAATGAGCCCATTACGTGCTGGAGGTCCTTTCAGACTGCAGGCAGGGAATGCAGCAATAAGACAAACCTCACTTTGTGTTCAAACAGTATTTGACAGCATTAAATATAACACAGGCTCATCTAACCTTCACGTCTCCATTCAGATGCCTGACTATAGCAGCAGTGTTGTTTTATTATGGATTGAAGTGCAACTTGACTAGCTTTTCTTTGCCCTTCAGACCATGCTAGAGAGATCTAGATATCCTTTTTTTTTTGGTGTATTGAGGGAGCTGAGGCAATTCTCTTAACTCACACATCTTTCCCACAGCATGGACAGCCAGCTGTGGGGGCTCAGCACGTTCATAGTCCTGTGAGGGGCCAAGGCTCCTGCTTCTAGTTCAAGAGCAGCACTGAGTATTTGGTGAGTGGCAAGGAGCTGTGTGGAAGGGATGGGAAATGGAGGAGCAACAGATCAGCCACACTGGTACTGTTTGACTTCTCACACAATCAGCAGCAGAATGGAGGGAATGCAGGGTCTGACTGTGGGTTAATCTATCCTGACAGCGGAGCTGTCAAGGTATCTTTGCATAATGGGACCTAGAGATAATTAGATGAAGCACTTAGGGCCAAGCTGTGGACTTCTGGAGTGAAGGGGCTGGTAATTTGGATTATTCCCCATGGCAGGGTCAGGGTGTCTGCCTAGCCAGGAGGTGGCTGAGGTGAAATCTTTGCTAAAGCCCCCCTTACTTTCTACTGAGCTTGGGGTAACGAGCCAGAACCCATGGCTCCTTCCTCAGGGTGAAGCTTATTTTGCTCCTCTTCATCTCAGATTACTTTCCTGCCCCCCCAATGATTAATCTCAATGAATATTTTGAGAAAAAAATATTGATATAAAATTGTTTTGTTTTGTTTTGTTTTGTTTTAAATTGTGGTCTTATACAGCATTTCAAACCATCCTTAGGAAATAATAGAAGTTACAAAAGTCAGAATAAAAAGAAAGATGAAACACAATTACGCCTAAACATAATTTAAAATGAAAATTTGCCGGAGAAACTGCAAACCCCCAATTGCAGTGTTCTCTCTTATCTTTGCTTCCAAAGCTGTGTGCTCCCCTCCTGCCTCCAGGAAGGGCCTCAGCCGCGGCTGTGCTGCCACACTCTGACCTCTCCAGCAAAATAGGGGTGACCCAAAATAAGAGCAAGAGGGGAAGGGGTGCCTGCCCCCCTCGGGACTCAGGGGTCTGCGGTGGGTGCCCCGGGATGGGAGCTGGCACCACGGACGGGGTGGGAGCAATGACTTACAGGGAATAGTCTCTGAATATGTAGGTCTGGAGAGCACCAAACTGCTGCCTGCACCTTCGAGTCTGTAATGCCAAAAAAACCCCCCATAATTGCACTTTAAAAGGTGCTTAGCTGAGAAGTTTGGAAATGCTGCAGCTATTGAGATGTGTTTTCACAGAGCCTGGTAAGTGAAATCTAAAAAAAATGTACTTAGTTTTTGAGCAAAATGTTTGTAGCTCTTCAAAGTTGTCCTTGATGGCTGAAATGCCTGGTTGGACTGTGTAGCAGACTGCCTGATGTGCTCCACACACCACCATGGCCTCCAGGAGGGCACCTTTTGCCTCTGGTTGGGTGGCCAGAGGCAGAGGGGCCTCTCCAGTGTCCTCTGCCCTGCCTTCATGGGCTGCCACTGCCCAGTGGCAGAGTCCCAGTGTTTGCATATGGACCTGTGGCTGTGCTCTGGTCATCAAAGATATCCTCAAGGACAACACAGAAGCAATTACACCCCATGATCTTGGACAGGCTGGCCTCCTGTGAGTATCTCCAATCACTTTCTGAAGCTGTTTGTGTTTTAACCTTTGTGTTAAGTAGCTCCCATGGTTTTACCCTGACTCCTTGTGTGGCATTGGAGGGTCTTTGTCAGGCTTTGTGCTCAGCATCTCACAGTGAATTCGGAAGAACTGGCTATTTATAACCTGTCCAGCCTTCCTGTGGCTTTTTCTGCTTATGGTCTGTCTCACTTTCTCTTTAGTTATGCTTTATGTGTGCACTTGAGATGCCCTGAGACTGATTCCTGACAGGCAGTGGAGTCATTTCAGAAGCTCTGATCGCTGTGGGAGGAGCTGACGCCTCCATCTCCCTTGCCCAGGGGTGGTGACAGACATCCTGCCTGCCACAGGACTGTGGGGTTCATTTCAGCACGAGGGGGAGCAGAGCCAGATCTGCGCTGAAAGGCACCCAGCAGTCGGGGCCTCGCAGCGTCACAGATGGGATTTGCTGGCCCTGTGCTCACCGTGGCTGCAGGACACGTTTCCCTCTCCAGTCCCCCCAGTGCTGTACTTTGCCTAAATTTTGGCAATGCACTGAGCTGAAGCACTTACTTTGTCTTTTCACTGGCAAGGTTTCCCAGAGGCTGGGACACATCTGGGATGCAGGTAGGATGTCTCTCTGGTGTTTCCCAGAGCCTGAAACTGTGGTTGGTCTGAGGGTGCTGGAGTGGGAGGTTTTTCTTGTGCCTCTGACCCAGCAGAGTGCTAATGTGAGCAGTGGAAAATCCATTACCTTTGTAACAGTCCTAGATGGCATTTGGGAGTAGGTAAAAAAGAGGATGAGGGCAGGCATATGACACTGTTTCTACTTGCACAAGGAAATAGTCAAATGGGTTGTGCTGCTTCAAACAGATTCCTGCTTTCTCTTTTCCCTTTTTCCTGTTGCAGCATGAGGTAGGAGAACCAAATCAGCCTATTTAGTGGCTTGTGTTGTAGATTAAATCCAACTTCCATTGGCAACATGGACTCAGATCCTTGCACTGAAGTGTCTGAGCTGCATCCTGCGGGGCCAGCATCCAGGGCAGGAGCTGCAGGATGACAAGGACTTGTGGGCCCAGCTTCTGGGTAGCCACATGTAGGGCCTGCTGCTGCAGTGGCTCCTCATTGCTGCTTAATTTTGCTTATCATTGCTCTGCCTTTTGCAGACTCTGGTCTGCTTTTTAGGGTTGTATCCTGCACAGCTGCTCTTCAGCCATGGGGGTCTGAATTCCCTCTGTGATTCCTCATCAAAGATGTATCTGAGCATGACAAGGTTTTCACAGCCTCTATGCTGGCTCTTTTGGGATAGAATGGTCATGGCAAGGCTTTTGGGATGCTCTAAAACAGTGAGAAAAGGGTTTCTTGGCGTGGCTGCTGGCCTCTCCTCTGGCTTGCACTGAGGGACACCTGTGGCACAGCCAGTCACATGCTGCTTGTCTGCCATGCAGAGGGGACAGGGCTTTGCAGGCAGGCTGGTGTGTGTGTTGCTATCCGAGCTGGTTTGGGTGAAATGACTATTGCTTGGCACATCCAGAGCCATTTAACTGCGTGAGCAGCTTGCTGGCAGGTACAGCGCCAGCTGGAAGCACAGCTACAAATGTAAGCATGAGGAAAAGGCATTCACATCATCTGAGAATCAAACCCTGGCTCTTAAAGGCCAGTGTGTTGTATTTCCTGAGCTGGGATCTTGGATTATTAATGCAGCTTTATGCTGGAGATACATATTAGATGTGGAAGTTTTTGGTGTTACCACTTGTTGGTGACCTTTCTGAGTTGGGTTTTGCCAATGTCCTTGACTTGATCAGTACTTTGTTGAATAGTGTCCTGCATTTTCTCTGGAAGTACTTGTGCTGTGCTACTTACCTTGTGGCCTAATGGCATGGTTTAATTTGGCACATCATTAATGCTGCTACTGTTAGTGTGTCCTCAGAGCACCACAGCAGTGTCTCAAGCCCTCAGCGTGCCACAGCTGGGCAGGAGGGTGGCAGCAGCAGTAGTTGTCTTAAGGAGCCTAAAGGAGCAAATTAAGTTTCAAAATGAGCTTCCAAGTGTTATTCCTGCCCTGAGCCTGGGTTGGATACTGTGCCCATTCAAACACAGGCATCACCCCACTCCTGAAAGCTCCCAATGGCTTTCATTCCAAGAGTCTCAGAAATCTAACCACGATGCATAAACACTGCTTGAAAAGATGTTTCTAAAACCAAAATGTGGGTCATCCTTAGTTCCTGTAGGTGGGTGAAGGCAACAGGTGCTTGCTCTTGTGCTAACTGCAATGTGACTTTCAAATTTTGTTGCTGGAGGTTGGGTGCTTGCACACAGTTCAGGGAGCTGCAGCCAATGGTTATGGCTTGACAGCAGCAGAGCTGAGCAAAGATTTATTTCCACCTAGCAGAGCCATAATGAAAAACTTCTTGCCTCAGACAGACACGGTCCTCACCTGGCTCCTTCTGTGCTGATGGATGGGAAAGTGAATGAGGTTTTACTTGCCTGTGGAAAAAATATTCTCAAAGAAAGCCAGCCTGAGCTCAGCTTGTTGGAAGAGCTGCCAGGGACTTTTAAAGCCATTTTTGGGGGTAGGGCAGTAGTGAAGTAATTATTGTCTGAACGCATACACACCATAAAATGGGGATGTTTTCTAAATGGTCTCTTAAAGCAAAACTGAGTAGTAAGTAGGAATGCTTCCCTGCAGGCTGGCAGAAGGACACAGTTGGTACCACACATTTTAGCAGCTGGCATGTTAATGAGGCCATTTTTATTGAAATGAGCTAAATACTATTAACATTTGTGGACTCCCAACTGATTTCTGAAGCATTTATTGAACTTCAAAAACTGCCTCAAGAATCAATTAAAAAATAATTTTTTAGATTTGATAGAGAGAAGACGAAAGAAAACTGTGCCGTCACGTTTATGTTTATCTGAACAGATCTTACCTTTCTGTTGCTGACTTTAAAGAGTTTCCTCTTTTTTTTTTTTTTCTTTTTGGTGCTTAAAATACCACTGAAAAAATATCTCTTTGGAGAAAGTGGTAAGGTAGTTTGCAGTCAAGATGATTTTTGTGGGTGTGGGTTCTCTTCTGCACAGGAAAATGGTTGGTGTGTGGTTGAAAATGATCATGAGGCTCTGTTATACAGTGATTGCATTTGGTCACTTCTACCAGTGAAGTAAAAGTGTATATAAATTATTAATTAAAATACTAAAAAGTTTAAGAAAGGAAGAAAGCAATGAAGAACTGTCTGGCTTATCATTGTGGGGGATTGGATGACAAGCAGTGCTTCCCTTTTATCCTTTCACCAGGCAGATCTGGGGGAAACCTTGAGCTTTGATATGTTTTGGGAAGCCTGAGCAGTGAAGTCTGGGAGCAGCAGTGAGGAGCTGCTTGTCCTCACCAGGGCATCTGGTGGTCCAGCACACCCAAACCTACCATGGCACAGGCAGATGTGTCTCCTTGGCTGCTTCCCTTGGCTTTCGGAGAGGTGCAGCCCAATATTGAAAACATTGTGATAAGCTCCAGTATCTTCAAGGCAGAGTCAATTATTCAGTGCTAGGGTGAGGGGCTTGTTGGTAAAGACAAATGTTAAAAAGAAAAATCAAGCCACATTCTTGAAAGCAGCATTAATCTAAGCAGTGTGTCAGCCTGCAGATGCTGCTGGAGTCATTATCCCAAGCTGTAAAAACAACCTATGCAATTTTATTTCCCTTGTTTTGTATTTTTTGTCACAGCAGGGATTCATTGCCTGAAAATACATGTAATGTTCATCAAAGGCAGACAAAGGTTGCCCTGAGCCTTGACAGTACATTTAGGGTGGCAGGAGCCAGGCACAGCGTGGTTCCTGAGGGCACCCCTCGAGCCATGGGCTTGGAGTGTCCTGTGCAGCTGCTTCAGATGGGGGCAAATCCACAAAAAGGAATGACTGGCTGCTTTGTTGAAGTAACCTGGGTAAGGGTGGCTGGGCCATTGTGTGGCCTCTCCCCAGGGACTGTAGGTCCTTCCTTGCTGTCAGATGTTCTTTATGGCTGGGGCAGAAAACCTGCTCATCAGCAAGGCTCCCAGAAAAGCAAGTTTGGGTATTGAACGCTGCTGGAGGGACCAACAAAAAAAACTGGAGTGGGAATTCTACTCTTTATCCCAAGCGCATCTTGCCCATTTACTGATGAATCCAGTCAGTGGCAGAAAAATCCTCTTGGCTCCATTTAACAGCTCTGGAGAGGAAGGCAGAGCATTAGGATATGATCTACAGTTGCATACCAAAAACACAGGCTGTTAGGTCTGCTTGTGGTTTGTGAGACCACAGCCCGCTGCAAATGCGCAACCATGCAACAGCTGAAATGAGCAGCACTTCTGTTTCTGTACACCCTCCAGAAAGTTGTATCATTGCTTCTAATTTTACCTCATATCTAACCTGAAAATTACTAGCTACTAGGATGATGATTTTTTTCATTGGTTTCCTTCTAAAGAAAAAAAAATACCACAACAAAACAAGCAAAAAAGATCCCATTATGAAAGCACAGCCTGCAAGAAGAAACCAATAGGCAAAAAAAAAGAGACTACTTGTTTTATAAATATGCCTGGAAGTGGTTGGGGTTTTTTTTTCTCATCTGACTGGAATCCTTTCCCAAACTTTAAATATATCCTCATCTGAAGGAAGGATAATGAAACAAGAAGATACAGCTTTTCAACCCAGTGCCTTTAACAGGAAACCTGTGCTTCCCCAAGCTGCCAGGCCACTGCCCAGCCCACACTCAGGTGGTGGGAGTATGATAGACAGGCAAAGGAGACCAGAGCTCACCCTGAGGTGAAGGATCTTCTCCCACCTTTAAGTGCTGGAGATGAGATGTAAGCCAGGACAGTGTGGAGGCGAGGAGATGAGCATCTGTGGTGCAGGCTGGAGCTGTGGCAGCAGCATGGGGAGCTGCAGGCTCATCCCACCAGAAAGTGGCATCCCTCGCCTGCCTCCTTCACCCTTTCTTGCCAATGGCATCCCTTGTGTGCTCTGCTTCTGGCTGTCAGGGAAACAAGCTTGAAACTCTCTGCATGCAGATTTCAGGGATCTTGGTCATGGCTGACAAAGTCAGCACACTACAGCTGGAGAAATTACTCTTCTGAAGAAGTCTGTCATGTGAAAAAGAAATATGGATGATGCTGTTGCAGAAGTTACTTGCTAAACACTGATCTTTGTTATTTAGCCCTGTGGCAAAATCTGGTTTAGCTGCTTGTTGTTTCTGAGGCTGCACAGTCACTTCAGGCCTCATCCAGGAAGGACTTTGTCCTTTTACCATTATGGAAATTGTGGAGTGTTGCTCAGCATGTGAGACAGCCCCCTCAATGCAGTGGGGTGACTTACCTTCTGTTGAGCACAAACACATGTGACCACCCAAGATGAGCTTCAAATTCTCACTCTGTCGCTCTCTCTGTGAATGATTTCTGTATTTTTGTATTGTATTTATTTAGAGTCCAAGGTTAGTGACGTGTCTGGCATAAGTTAATCTCTTTTAAGACCACTTTCATTCTGCTGGCATAGTACACCTGTGGATCTTGCTCATTCTCTTGAAAATGTAGATTCAAAATACTCCTAGAACTCTTTCTGATCACTTTTGAGTGACCAGAAAGCATGTTTTGACTCCTTTGTGCTGAAGTTCACATTGTCCACTTGATTTCCAGGAGAGGGGCAGCATGCAGGTAAGCCTGCTAAAGGGAGGCCATGTGCATTAGTGTGGCAGAAATCCAAGATGAGCTTGTAGCTGTCCTGCAATTACAACACACAAGTGATTAACACACTTAAATAAAACCCCCAGCCAAGGTGTTTGATAATAAAGGCAAAGTTCAAAAGCTCTGTAAATTAATCCCTGGGAAGGGCTGTTGTTCCCCAAGCCCAAGGGCTGCAGTGGGGCTGGAGGCTGGGCAGGGGCAAGGGCTCCAGCCCTGGCATTGTGCAACCAGGCACAAATCCAGTGGGTTATTGTTGGGTGGTTTTAGCATTGCTTAAACAATTTGTATAGGTCTCTTTAGATGCTGAATGGTTTTGTGGCAGCTGCTGCCTGGAAGGCTTCATGTGCCAGCGCCCTAATCCTGAAATTGTAATTTAGGTGCTAGCTCTGACTAAGATTAGTAGCTCTCTTTTACTGGGATGGGATTGTTCCCAGTGAGAGTTTGCTGGAAGATGAGCAGCTGAAGATCAGCAAGAGGATGTGATGACTGATAGGTGTTGAAGGAAACAGAAAGGAAAACTAAGATGATGGCATTAGTTAAGATAGAATTGCAGTATAATTCTTCTTACTACCATACAGCTTCTCTTATATACTTTGTCCTGTTCCTGTTTGGTTTTAGGGGTTTTGTTTGGGGTGGTTTTTGGTTGATTGGTTGGGGCGGGGGGTTCTTTGTTTGTTTCTTTTTTTTTTTTTTTTCTGCAAGCCCCCACTTTCACCTTTTATTGTTCAGAGAAATCCACCTCATCCAGGCCCTGCCTATCTCAGTGCCTTTGCTGTTGCAGGGATGTTCCTGCTCCTCTGCCCAATCTGGCCAATGAGGAGCACTGGCAATGTGCCTCCTTGGGAAGCTTTGCTATTTGGTTGCTGTTTCACTTACATTTTCATTTAAAAAATTAAAAATGTACCAGCAGCGGGAACGTTGCCCTGAGGACTCCAGCGTGCCAAAATGAGTGGAGCCAAATGGCCCTGGTTGCAGCTTCCTGTTCACACTGTGCCACTGGATCCAAGCATCGTTTGCTGAAGCTGGACAGGTTCTGGGTGAGATTGATGGCTCTCATACGACACAATGAAAACTGTTAAAGAGCAGGGCTGGCTCTTGCCTACAGAGAAAGTAGGTGGCTGCTGAAGAGCAGCAAGAAAACCCCCAAAACATAATGGCCATTTATTGCCTGAGAGGGCAAATTATTATTTTGCTGGCACATGAGAGTTTAGAGTTGGCATGGGTAAAGTCCATCTTTCTCCCCTGCCTCCTGTGTGTGTCTGTGCCTGTGTGAAAGTCTAGGAGGGAAGGGTTACTGGGCAGGGAGTGACCTGTACAGGCACTTGAGATGGGAAATCCCAAAACAAACACTGTGGCTAAACTTTTCTCCTCTGGGCTTGGCTTTGCTTGCCCATTTGGTGGGGAGGTGCCTGCCTTTCTGGGACAGGCAGCCCTCACCCAGCATGTGACAAGCAAGAGCTGCAAAGAGTTACTGAGATAAGTGAGTTCCCTGAGTGCCAGAATAAAAAATGAGTTCAGATGGGAGCTAGCATCTCCTCTATTACTCACTGAGTGACAGCACCAGCCTCAGCTGCTGTACACAACCCAGAAGCTTTAGCTCGAGGTGACTCATTCAGGAAATAACATTTTCCCTCCCTCCCCATCCAGCCATTCCACTCTTCCAAAGCGGTGATGCCCCCTCTGTCTGCTCGGCTGCTCCCCCTCCCAGCCCAAGGGAATATTGGCAGCCTGGAGCTCACCTCCCTGCCCGTGCCTGCTGGAGGCTTGCCCAGGGAAGACATGCAAGGGACAGGACAGTCATTTGGTAGAGACTTGCCCAAAACCAAGCAGACTTCTCTGTGTGATGCTGGAATCAGTGTCACCTCACACCTGGACATGTGCACAGTGCTGAACTGAGCTCCTGCTTCCTCCAGCTGCACTTGGTTGTGTTCAAGAGGCATCTTTCTGCCACCCTCAAAACAAAGAAACAGAAATCCAACAAAAAAAAAAAACACCAAAAAACCAAAAACAAAAAAAACCCCCAACCCCACTTTCCCCCTTTCCCATCCCCCAACCCTGGCTCTGTGAAATAGAGTAAAGGTGTAACAATGAAATGAGGCAGATGGAAGTGTTCTCTCCTGAGCTCTATTCTCCAAAGTTATAGTGTGGTCAAAGTGAAGAAATCAGAGGTCAGATGTTTTTAAGGCTTAAATAATGAATTTTTTTTAGTGCAAACAAGGCATAAGGGCTGACATGGGACTAGATTTAATGATTCCTGGGTATCAGTTGGTGTTGTTAGATGTGTAAAACCAGGGAAAACGGGACTATTTGAGGAGCTGGTACAGTCTGTTGATGGTAAAGCTGGACACAAAATTGGCATTCAGACCAAAATCAGTGCAATTAGTAAAAATAACTCTCTTGCAAGGTCAACATTTTTGCAAACACTCGCTGTATCATTGCTCTCACTCATTGTGACGAGTACCAGGGGCTGCCTTCTGAATTATCCTGTTTACATATAATCACCTTGAAATCATGCGATGGTGTTGTAGTCTTCTCCAGAAAAATGCTGTTTTAAACAGAAATCTCTGCCTGTAGAACTATAAAAAATGTATGACTCTGTAAACACAAACTAAAAGGACTGAATTTATCTTTCCCTGTAACTTTGCTAAAGCTGATGCTGTGATCTGTCTGCATAAATGAAATCAGCCTGAACAGCAAGGGAACCAACTTCATACCAGATTATTGCAAATCTTTGCAGATATTCTACTTTGCTGCCAGAAGTGCATCACTGTCACACAGATTTTAAGTACAATGTATCACATAAAACCAGAAATAGAAAGTTCTGTTTTGTTAAATGACTGAATATCAAGTATTTATTTTAAACACCCCACTTCATGAGACATTGGGAAACTACTTTCACTTATATTTTAAGAGCCCACTTGCAAACGAGCAGTTACTAGGAAAATACAGAGTTCGAACCTTGTTTTTGCAGTAGGGTGGCTTAAATGGTTAGATTTGGTGAATTTTTGCTGTTCTGGATTGTAAGCAAAGTTATTGTTCTGCTGCTGTCTCTTCAGGAATCATGCTGTTTTTTGCACTTCTCTGTGAATGGGAAAAACATAAAGCAAGCTGGCATCAAGGACTGTGCTTTATAAGAAAGGAATGAGGAAAGATAAAATGGCTACATATGGCAATATGGACAGTTTCCAACTAAATGGAAATAAAAGAGTCAGATTTTTGCAGCATATAGTGAGAATTGAACTGTATTTTTATGCAAATGATATAGAAAATGCAGCTCAGCAAAGGCTGTTTTCTGATGTTGGCTGGAAAGCATTTTGAGTGCCTAAAGACTTATATATTCCACAAGAATTTGGTGAAAAAGAATGAAAAGGGGTAATAGAGCATTTAAACCCATTATACCTACCAGAGGTTTCTTTTTAAAAAAAATCTAAGAATCAGCTAAGACGAGGAAACACTACTGAGCCTTTAACAAGCCTAAATAGTGATTCTTCCTTGCTGGTTTGTTTGTTTGTTTGTTGGTTGGTTTTAAATGCAGGTCAAACCCAAATTTGTTTGTGGAGTAAAACACCAGGAAAACTGGTGTGTGCTTGCACAGCACAATCCAGCCCTGAGGGCTGCTGCGGGAGATACTTTAGGTGCAATGTAACTTTGGTAGGGTGGAGCTGTGTGTGTCCTAGAGGAAAGCCGAGGTACAGCAGCACAGCCCTGCCGTGCGGTGTGGACCCAGCCTCACCCAGGCTCTTCTGTACCGAATGATGCTGAGCACATTGACTGAAAACTCACTGCATGCGATGAATAAGATGCTATTGCTATCAGAGGGAGCTCCACCATCTGGAAGAACCTTGGAGAGAGGGCAGGTGGGACACGCCTTGGATGAGCATGGCTCAGAATGAGGGTGCTCCTTAGAGTAAAAGCTGAAGGGGCCGAGCCCCTTTACTGGCACGGTTGGGATGGGCTGACTTCCTATGTATCCTGTTACTGTGGAAACAAACCATGTGGTGTTAAGCCTGGGAGACTAGCAAAGAAAAAATTCTTGAGTAAGTGCGAAGGAAATTAACTTCTTGTTAAGGTGTCCCAGAAAGGGGAGAGAAGGAGTTTTAGGCTGTGTGGTTGTCACAGTAACTTCTCCACGTACCTGTGTGCCCCTGGAGTTAACTGGGACTGAAGGAGACGTCTCCTGCTAATAGGCAGAAAGTGACAATGTATTTAAGTGTAAACCAGACCAAAGAGCAGCACCCTGGAGACTTGCCAGGTAGGGCGAGCCAAGAGGTAAAATGTAGAGCCCTATGTAAGGCAGTAATTTGTTTCACAGGTGGCACAACAGGAAGGCTGGAGGAGCAGGCGGTGCCGTTTCTCAGCTGCTGTGGGTGAGACTTGGTGCCATTTGTGTAGGGGAGGGTGACTGCGGAGAGGCAATTGGATAGATCAGAGGAGCAGTGGGGTGGATTGCAGAGTCTGCGTGTAATTTCACCTGCAGATTCCAGGGCAGCAGCTACACCAGCCATACGTGCTCCTACGACTGTGTAAGGACTTGTGGGAACCATAAAGTCACTGTAAATCCTCATTTACAAATGGGTCAATACCCGATTCCTACACCATAAGATTCATTCACAGCAGTTTTGAGAAGGGGGGGAATTCACATCTCCCAGCTTGCCCTGAGTCTTCCAAAACTATTTGAGGGTGAAGATACCCAAGGGGCCATTTACAACATGTCAGTAACCCTCAGAGTGGCCAATCTATATGCCACGGGATGAGGTGTGGGAGTTACCTGGGCTTTTGGGGAACTTTTAATGAACAGGATGAATTCAGAGGAACAGTTCTGAAAGTTGGAGGGAACACTAAAGAGACAGCAAATCTATGGCTGTACTGTTAAGAGAAGTAGGCTCATTTCACTTCACCAGAGTTATTTGCACTTTATTAGAGCAGGAGAAATCTGGTTATTAAAAAGGAAAACAAAAATAATTAAGAATGTACTGGTACCACAGACTACTGTTTCTGATCACATGAAGCTGTTACAGTTTAAAAATTTTATTCAAATATATTAACCTTGATCAGCTTGATGTCTGGTTTGTTTAAAAACTGAAAGAAAAGCTTCATTCAGAAGAGTGAAATTAGATATTTTGGCAATCAAATGGTTTGAGCCCTTTGATGCATTTTATTCTTTAGCATTAACATTAGTACCTGCACTGGAAGGATTGGTACCTGAAATTTCAAACATGTATTAAGAGATGAGTTAAAAAAACCCTGTATTTTTATCTTACTGGACATCTCAAAACTAGCCATCATTCATCTTAAATAATGCTGCTTTGCTGTGCTTCTTTTACTACAAAACCCTTTTGTCCATCATTTGCAGATAAATGCTAGAATGACTTGTTGGGGTGAAAATACCGTCCTCATCACCAATCCAAACCTACTGCTGGAAGCATCAAGGCTGAGAATATGTGTTTTTCCACTGGTAGAGGCCAGATAGCAGACACTGAGTTTTGTTGGGTAAGCATTTTACCAAAATACCTTTCAGAACAGACCCTCAAAAATGTTTTCTTGTACTCATGGAGAGAAGAGAAAAAAAAAAAAAAAAAAAAAAAAAAAAAAAAGCA
>JAOTQP010001652.1:22242943-22253778 GCA_026413545.1 Cichladusa arquata | reverse complement strand
TGGCAATGTTGGGCACATTTTCCCTTTGATTCTTAGAAGATTTTTGGTTTCTTAGTGTAAATTTTCAGGGACTTTTCCCTTAGTTCTTTGCCGGGGGGAATACTAGGAACAATAAAAAAAGCTTACAAAAGAGACACACTGGTATAATTACCTGAGTAGTACCAAGAGACTGTTAAATTTAAAAGGAGGAAAAACCTCATTTTGTATGCCTGCTGCTTTCCTGCAGGGCAGAGCAGGCAGCAGTTTGTGCCCTCACAGCAGAGCGTGGCACTTGCAGAGGCCGGGAGTGCTGTTACCTGGGACTGTGTGCTGTGCCACCACATGTTAATTTTTCAGGGGGGAGAAAACCTGCTGCTTTCACTGCTGGCTGGGGCACATTCCTGGTGCCAGGACAGGATATGAAGGATGGGAATGTGAAACAGCCCAGGTGCTTCATGAAACAAAATTTGCAGAACCCAGAGCAAGACAATCCCTGTGTTGCCCCCAGTCCTGGGATGCCCAGCCTGCCAACCAGACCAAGTGTTTCAGGAGAGAGTGGGACAGATCTGCTTTGGTGCAGTGCTACAGCTTCCCTTGGCTTGCACAGGTTGGCTGCCCAGAAAGTGTCACCAGGTACCCCTGACAGAAGTCATTCCCTGTGCTGAAATCAAGCAGACTCAAAACACCTGTCAGTGGAAAAATTCTCTGTTCCCTCTTTCCCCCATGTAATGCCCTAAGTATCTGCTCAGAGCTAATGGTGCCAGTAGGCAATTGGATGGGGCAGGGAATTTTGGCAACAGATTTTGTTGCCAGAGAATTTACTAAGTAGAGTTAAAGCAGGTGTGATGAAGAGATGTGCTGATTAACTGAAAAGCTTGGAGCAGATGTAATATGTGGCTCCAGAAGTCAATAAAAACGGCTTCAGTTTTACAGATTTTTGTTGTTCCACAAAATAATACCCAAGGAAAGGAAAGAATGGAAAAATGTGTGGGCTTGCAGAAGGAAAGGGCAAGAGAAAAATTAAACATTTTGTTCCCTCCCTGATGCCCTGCACTGACCATTGAATTCAGAATGCTCCCCCAAGGTTAGGCTTGTGATTTATTTTTCTTTTGGGAATGTCATTGGGATAATGCACAAGGGAGAAACTCACTGTATTGACAAGCTGTGCTTTAAAGCTTATGGGGCTGCTGATTTCTAGGTCACTGGGTAAAAAGCATCCAAGATTTTGTTCTGTTTCAATCATGGTTATTGCACAGTGGGATTTGATAGACCTTCTGTGTCCACTTCCTCTCAAGAGTTACTGGGTTTTAACTTCTTCATGTATATCAGCCACCTAACTGGAAACAGCTTATAGAAATGAATATGAAAGGTAACAGCAGCAACCTAAAAAAATTGTTGAGAAATTAATTGAAAAAGTGAATTGTAATAACCTCATTTAGATTTTTGCAGTGGGCAGCACAAATTACTTACAGCTGATAATGTTTCTCATCAGATAGACTGTACCTCACTCACTTGGAAGACAAACACCCACAAGCCTTTAAGAGTCAGGTCCCTGACAGATAGGGAGGACCCATCCTTCCCTGTGATGTGACTCCTCCCTTGAGCATCAGCCAAGATTTGGCCCTGGTAAAGGAGTACTGCCCAGGTGATGGCCTGCAGGGAACTTGGCCAGATACTGAAGTTGCTGGTTTGTTGACCCCCGAGCAAGGCAGGAGAGGAGCTGTGATAGGACCTCTGTGCACCAGGTTTGGTGCATGAGCAGAAAGGTGAGGGTGGCCCGCCCCCAAATGCAGAAGAGTGGCCCTGGACAGCCCTTTGCCTCTTTCTTTAAGGGCTAAACCTTGCAAGATGTGTATACTTCACTTGTCTGCTTTTACAGTCTGCTTCATTTTTCTACTACATGATTTGAGAAGAAGGAAAAAAAAAAAAAAAAGAGTTAGATTGTACTTCTCAGCTCGCTCTTCTTAGAGGGAGAAAATTTGCTCCTATGGAGCCTATTAGTATTACCAAAGGTTGCCTATTAAATGCTTACCTCTTATGGACTGTCCCTGTAAGTCTCAGAACTGTCTGACTATACCTTTAGCACTGCCAAATCACAAGCTGAAGGGGAAAGAACTTTCCTTGAAGCTTTAGCTCTGGGATTTGTGTGATTAAACTGGATTCTCATTTTCCATTGTAATAAAGTAAGTTTCTGGCTGCTGTGATTGCAAAGAAAAACTTGAAAGTCTAAGCCCAAAGTATGCAAAGTAAGAGAAGCAAATAAAAAAAAAATATGAGCAGGTTTTTTCATTTAGTCCTATGTTTTGAACTACTTTCTCCAGGAGGCTGATTCATTCTTTTGAATGGATTGCACAGGTTATATGGGGGGTTTTTTTGTTCCCATAAGGGATAACTTCAGTGCTTTTCTTCCAAAACTTCTCTGCCCAGTTTAGACATCTCTTAGAAAAACTAAATGAGAAGGAATTTGTAAGAAAAATTAATTATCTGCTATATAAATTTTTCACAACTTTGCACATGGATGGAGTAGATTTGTAGAATTACAGAGTTGCAGTGACTAATAATAGTAATAAAGTGTCTGATTGTACTATGTAGTTAAAGATAGTCATAATAGTCTCATTGTCTTGTCTTCCCACTTCTTGCTGTGACATCAGCTCATCTCAGACCATCACATCCTGCTTATGGCTGTGTCTTTGTTGATAAATAGTGAGTCATTATATGCTCTGCTCTATGACTCGTACAGCTGTATTGCCCAATTTTCCTCTCTCCAGAATGAAATGCCCCTTTGCAAGGATTTAGTATGCCTTTAAAACAAGCAAGTTTGTCTTGTGACAAATGTGCACCTCAGCAGAAGTAGGAATGAATAAAATAAGGTTTTTTCCTGTCTGATACCTGAAGCAGGTTCACCTACTGTAAATGATATATTTTTATTAATAGCAGAACTTCACCACCACTATGTACTGATGGCACAATCTACCAATGCTGAAAGCATCATTTCCATGCCTTGTTCCTGCAGGACACATTTGACCTGTAGAGCCCTGCTGCCACACTGGCAGTAAACTCTGCTTGGAATATTTGGATGCTTACATGTAAACAGACATGTGGAAGTGACACGTTTTTACCACAAATACCAAACTGATTTAGTAATACTGAAATCAAAACTTCTGGCTCTTCAGCATGCTGCTACCTACACAGCATACTCAGGAAGCTCTTCTGAAACTAAAAGGATGGCAAAATCTTTTTTTTTAAAGTACAAGAAATAATCTGAATGCTTTCCAAAAAAGAAAAAAAAATATGCTCTGACACTGAGAACACTGAAGAAATACTGTGATCATTCTGGCACTCTAAATATCTGATTTGCATAGTTGGAAGATAGTTGTTTTCTTTCAATTTAAATTTAAAAGTATGATCAAGCATGTGGCATAACAAACTTTGAGTTCTGCAGACCTACTGAATTAATATGAAGTTCTTATCAAGAACCAATGAGCAGTTCAGTGTGCCTACCTTATATAGATGAGTAGAGGGGAAAGATCTAAAAGTGCAACAGATCCTCAGTGAGGCAAGATACACCAGGTGTTCGTTTTAACTTGATGCATTTTACTTGGTTATTTTGTAACTCATCCTTGGAAAGACTGAGAGACCAGATGGCTCAGGGCGTTGCACTGAGCGTATTCATGGATAAAGGAGGGATAATGGAAACCAGGACAAAACATGTGGTCCCAGTGATGGATGGATGGATGGATGGATGGATGGATGGATGGATGGATGGATGGATGGATGGATGGATGGATGGATGGATGGTCTTTAACTCCTACTCTCATCGCTGCTGCCTTGCCCTCTTTACTTTCTGTAGGCTGAGGATCCCAAGCCCCAGCCTATCAGCTGCCAAACAAGCTGCACTTAGTCAGTGATCAGGTGTAGACTAAAGCATTGGCAAAACCTTGCCTGTAAATCTTGGTTTGCTGGTGACCTCCCGTGGGGCTGCACCTGTGTGCCTCAACAACCTTCCACCGCCCTTTCCCTGTGTGCAAGTGCAGAGCTGTAATGCCTGTGCCAGGAGAGGGGTGAGGTGGTCAGGAATTGTGTGGGTGTGCTGCTATGAAGCAACATCAACACTTGGGCAAAGTCGCAGGTGCGTGTTCAGAGGTTGCTCTGTGGAAAACCCTCACCTCTCTGGCACAGCCTGTGTGTTGCACTGAGCCTGCAGAGCCTCCTTAAGAGCATCTCTTTTCCACTAGACCTAAAGTGATCCAGGTAAGTCCTGTCCTGGCTCTCTCCCAGAAGGATCCTGAGTGAAACTTTCTCACCCCTGCCCATTCACTATGGGCTGGCCTGGTGCAGGTGCCAGAAGGCTGCTCTTACCTTGCCAACAACCCTCCTGCAGAAATGAAGATGTTTTCACTGCACAATGCAGTGTATTTCATTGCAAAAGACCTGCACAAGGCATCCCCTGCCCCCTAGCCCCAATTAAAGAGCCATTCTTGTGCACAGGAGGGACTGACTTTGGATAAACAGAGAAGAGCCCCTGCAGCCCTGCATGGGAGATGATTCAACTGCCCATTTGCTGCCTCTTTCTTTCTCTGTTCCTTCTGATGTATTTTTGGGTGGAGGAATTGAAAATTTGATTTGTTAAATAGGTTTAAGAAAATGTAAATGATAATTATAAAATTCCCTGAGTCTTTTTTTTCGTGATAGATTTTATGTAGCTGGCAGTTAAAATAACTGATTACCTCATAAATATCATTTTAATAGCCTAGTCAATGGTGTAGCCTCTGCTGTTCTGAGATTTTTATCTTGGAAAAGGGAGGGAAAAAGTCCTTTCCTGTGGATTTATATTGCTGTAGTGGCTGCTGCTGCCGCTCATTACTTGCTGAGTAATTTGAGGGGAACATATTCTTCTCATGCAGGCAGACACAGAGTGAGTGAGCATGGATGCTGCTGGGGGCTGACTACCCTCTGCCCATAGAGCCAGCTGTGTCAAGTGCTCCAGCTGAAGCTTTTGGGGTAACAACCTGATGTTTTCCAAAGCCAGTCATTCCTGCACACGAGCACCATCCTCCTCTGTCAGCAACAGGCAAGCAGGTCAGGACCCTGCCCACATCCTCATTGCTAAATTGGAAAGAGATTAATTTGGTGAGTGCAATATTTGTTGGACAAGGAATTGGCTGGATGGCTGCACCCCAGTAATTTTGCAGTCAATGGCTCAATGTCCAAGTGGAGATTGGTTACAAGGGATTTCAGAGGTCCGTATTGGGACTGGAGCTGTTCAGTATCTTTGTTATTGCTACAGACAGCTGTGGCCAGTGCTGCCTTGGCAGGTTTGTGGATGACAGCAAGCAGAGGGTGCAGTGGACTTGCTTGGGGGAAGGGAAGGACCTGGACAGGCTGGAGGGGTGGCCCTGTGTGAACCTCATGGAGTTAAACAAGGCCAAGGGACACCTTTTCAATTCCTTTCGACAGATATAAAGGGGGTTGTAAGAAGGATGGAGAAAGACTGGCAGTGACTGGGCAAAGGGTGACAGTTTTAAACTGAAAGGGGATAGGTTTAGCTTAAGTAAGCTTAAGTAAGAAATGCTTTACTCTGAGGGTGCTGAGGCAATGGAACAGGTTGCCCGGAGAGGCTGTGGGTGCCCCATCCCTGGAAACGCTCGAGGCCAGGCTGGAGGTGGCTTTGACCAACTTGATCTAGTGCAAGGGCCCTTTGTAGCGGGAGCTGGAGCACAGATGGTCGTTAAGCTGCCTTTCCACCCAAACCATTCCGTGTGGGGAGGCTGGGGTATCCTGCGATTCCAATTTGGAAACCGCTGAGCCCCGAAGCGAGCCCGCCCCCTCCCTCCCTCCCTGAGGGGGCGGCGGGCGGCGGCAGGGGGCGCTGCGGCCCCGCCGTTGCGGCGGCGGCGCGGGGGCGGCGGGCGCGTTGATCCTAATTGGAGCCGACGCGCGGCTCCTCCATAATCCTCGGACATCCCCCCGCCGGCTCGTAATTCCTGGGCGGGCGCTGCCGCCGGCTCTGCGGGGGAGCCGCCGCAGCCGGGCAGGTGTTGCCGCCGGGCGGGCCGCGCCGCGCCGCCCCCTGCCCGCCTCCCGCCGCGGGGGCGCGGCGGCCATGTTGTCTCCCGGCGTGAGGGAGCGGGAGGGTGCGGGAGGCGCCCGCCGCCGGGTTAATAATAGAGCGGTAAAAGCTCCTTTGTGGCGGTAATTGGCGCACGTAGCCCCGGCGCTGCCGCGTGCGAGCGCTGGCGTCATTCCCGCAGAGGCGAGGGATGCCTGGGCTCGCCGCTGTTCCCCGGAGGGCAGGACGGGCATCCCTGGGATGCTGGCCCCCGCAAGGTCGGTCCTGTCTCGCCCGCCACCTCGCAGGCCGTGTGTGTTCCTGTGCCGGGTGGTATTTGGGGGAAGAATTGGAGCAACTGGGTCCGGCTCCAAGCCCGTGTGTGTGTGGGCACTAATGCTGCCACTAACAATACCAGTGACTTTCCGGGTTGTATTGGTGCTCTCGGCGTGGCTCAGGAGAAGAATTGAGGTGTTCAGCATGGCTGCTGGTCAGCAGGAGAAGCTGCCTAGTGCTGTCTCTTCCCTCCCTCGGCATCTACCTGGCTTCTGTCTGAGAAGTAGAGTTCCTTTGCTCTATGCGCTCTCTGAGCCAGGGGTGCACGTTGATTTTGCTCCTGGGCTGTGCAGGGCCCCTGGACTTCAATTGCTGGAGTCATTGCAACGTGTGTATGTGTTTGGGACAATGGGGCAGAGATACCAGGATTTGCCTGCTGGCTCCAAGCCCTGCTCTCAGGCTGGCATTATCAGATGACCACTGTCTGTCTCTGTGTTCGTGTAGGCACTAATTTTTTCTCTCCCTGTGAGCACACAAATTCATCTTTCTAGGGATGGTGTGCTTCTGCAGGTTTGACAGAAGCAGAAATACGGATTGTTCAACTCAGCTTGAGAGGTTTGGACTCTACGGTTGTTTTCACATTCATTTTAAACAGATGTAAGCCTAGACTTAACTCTGAAAGAAGAGTTGTGTGGCACAAAACCATTGTGCATTTCTGTGAACAGATACAGCTGACTGTCGGAGAAATGAAAATAATGAAGTGGTGGAGAAGCCAGTCACCTTGCTTTCAGCTGTAATATGCAGAGTTTCTGAGGAGCAGATGTTCTTCCTCTTGCAACTGCTGGTCTCTAGCTGAACATGGCTGAGGAGGCAGTGAGGTCTCCTGAGCCTGTGTGAGGTGTGAATGTATGTACAGGTTTTAATGATGTCATAAAGGCAGAGTCCCCACAATCTGATCCTTAGATGTAGAATTACAGTATTACAGTATTTTGGAGCAGATTTATATTTCTAGGTGGATCTTGTAATCACTGGTGCCGTACATTAACACCTTCTGCTGATTGTTTGTTCCATAGTGTAATGTAAGGACTCCTTCAGTCCTTTACAACAGGTAGTAGTGCCATTTCCTACAGGACTGGGCAGCTCTTCCATTGCCTGGGCTTTTGTTGTGTGTTAGCAGGATTGATGAAGGTTTCTCCCATCCATTCACTTTAACATGACCCCTGATTCCAGCACATAGCTGTGTTCCAAACTGGGACAATGAATCTTTGACCTTTACATGAGCCAGAAACAGGCATGAGGAGAAACTACACTGGTCTGCTCCTCTGTTTCTGCATTTGGACTTGAGGTGAATTTGTCAACCAAGAGTATTCCATTCTCAAATGCTTCTGTTTTTATTCTAGTGGCCACCTAGAGAGGATTGTTTATTGTACACCTTAAGGAGGTTTGCTTTACAGAATTTTCTGACTATTTTCTGTATTTAAATAGCTTTTCTCTTTCTTTGCATTGACCCTGCTATATTCAACAGCCGCTTAATAAAGTCTCAGGTACTGGACTGTATTGATTTGAGATTGACCTGGACACTTCTGAATCTTTTCCATTTCTGTCATTCTGAGCAAGTTTTGCTTCAATTTGGTGTACATCCATTTACATATTCGTTTCTTCTAGTGACTGTTATTGCTCATTTTTACTGGTGGCAGTTCTGGTATATATGTGCTGAATGCAGAAGTCTAAGGACTTAGGAACTTTTTTCTCTCTTGTCCTCCTGAACAAATTTAATTCTAATTTTGGTGTATGTAGTAGAGGATATCTCTTGGTATTTAGTAAGGTCAGTTTGGGTGCAGAAGCTCTTGAATCCAATTTAGCTGATTCTGTGGAAGTGAAGGAGCCAGCTACCAACCCCACCAGTTCTCATAGAGGTTTCCAAGTGTGCTCTCTGCCAGCCACACATGCAACAAACTACTGAAACTTGTGGAAATGTGCCTGTCGTATCTCATGGACTTTACTGCCACCAGTGGAATCTGTCTGTACCTTTCATTTCTCATGGATACTGCAGCAGGACTTCAGGAGACCTAAAGAAAGGGGTCATTACTTATGGTAAGTGAGGCTGCTTGTCCATCCTTCAAAGGATGGTATTTAGTCCTCTTTGTGGGGAAAAAATTCCATCTGTCACATTTTTGATTCATACTGATGGAACTGATAAGTTTTCTTGCTTGAAAACTTGATTCTTCTTAGACAAAACTGTGGTCACTAGATCTCTGTGGTTCAGTCTCTACAGTTCTTCCTGTAGACCTCAGCAAAGTGTTCTAAGTAGTAGGTTTTCTCTCAGGGAGAGCAGATCTACTTTGGTATGACATGAAATTTGGTGATGTTTCTTACAAAAGTTCTCCCCCAAATCAAAGAAAATGATAAAAGGAAATATTAAAAAAAATATTAATTTTGTGGGCAATTTTTTTCAGGTAAAAAAAAGGAGGAGAGTAAATAATAAGGAGCAGTAAATATTTACTGTTTTAGGGGCAAACATTTCCTCCTCTGTTGTATTTTTTGTTTAGTATTTTTGTTTGGTGTGCTTTTTCTTTCCCTTAGCCAAACGACTCCCTTAGCTTTTATTTCAGGTAGATTCAACTGAAATTTTTGCTGCCCATGATTGTTTTTTGTTTGGCCATTGAACCAGATAATCCAATATTTGCACAGCACTCCCTGGAGCTGCATGAAGAGGTAATGTTGTCATTATGACAGGTAGACCTCAGGAGATTATGTGAGAGCACGGGTTCTCCTAGCAGAAGCTCCTTGGCCTTTAAATGTTCACTCTCAGATCCTTAGGATTTCCCTGCAGATCTCTGGACTGTGTTATTTTAGAGGGGATTGAAGTGTTGAGGGGGTCTATGGTTTCCCAAAGGAAGAGCAATAATGGTATTCAGCATTGGAGGGCATGGAGTTTCTGGACTGTTCATGAGTATTTTTCTCATAAGAGAAAGATAAGGCTTCTAGTGCTAAATGTTGGGATTTACTCGTATGTATATTTGAAATTTATTTTCTTTTTAGTTTGTAGTCTGAAAATATGGTGAGATATACGTATGTGTGTGCGTATCTGTATCTTCTGCTATGGGTTCTTGTTTAGGTCAGTGTACCTTGTTCTGTTTGTACAAAAATATTTGTTCCTAATTAAACTCACCTTATTATGTTTGTACCAAAACATCCTGGGCTTGTGAAAACTGCCTGACCTGTGAAGCTGTCTGCTTGGACAAGGATTGTGCAGATCACTCTGTGCACTGAAATTCGAAATTTCTCCTTCCTGGCTTAGATGGTTAGTAGTATAAATTTTTTAAGAAAACACCCAGTGTTATAAGCAGCTGCAGATTTTGTGCTTGTGAAACCTATTTGCACAAATATTAAAAGCCACCACAGTCTCCACCCAAATCTGCCACAATTGCTCAGATCTCCAAACAATTACGATCTAATTAGAGCTGGCATTCAAAGTTGCCTCCAGCATTTGAAACAAAAGTAATTTAGCTGTAATAAAAGTGTAGATTGGCAGCTCTGGAGGCTGAACTCTGCTTATCTGCAAAATGTACTGAGGGTGGGAAAGAGCTACAAGAATCACCACAATGACTGAAGGGCCTGACCCCCTGCCTTGAGATGACAACCCCCAAGGGATGAACAAATGGGCAGTTTTCTACAGGTCTCTTTACTGCCACTGCCAAGAGTGCTGCTAATTACTGACAGTAATTAGTATGTTGTCTGTGGCATGAATACTTTTCTGTTAGAAAAAAGCACCTGATTCATTGTGTGATAACAATCAAATGCCCATCATGTAGTGATGGTGTTTGTGGAGTTAAGGATTATTCTGAGTTGGAACCGCAGCCTTTGAGGTGAAAGGCTTTATCCTGTTACCAGTCTGCCGTGTGTGAGGCACAGGGCTGTGATTACTAATTCATTTCATAAAGGCCAACCGTTTAAAATTCTCTCAAACTAGCAGCTGCTGGAGGAATGAAAAAGCAACTGGGTCTGGACAAATACTTTTTTTTTTTCTTTCTGTGTTAATTTAAAAAGAAACCCTGCAATTCTTCCCCCTGATGAATGAGACTTTCAATCAGAGTTGAGCTATCACTGCTGAATGATAGCTTGTCTGTGCTTGCTTGACATAAGGAATTCTTCCTTATTCCAGAGGTGGAAGTCATGTTTAGGCTGAAGAGCACCCGAGAAAATAAGCTGCTTCATGTTACCAGTCAGTAGGAGGTATCATTTGGATTTGACGTGGAGGTAGGTTCTAGATGAACCTGCTTTAGCAGAGATATTGCATTTGATGATCTTCAGAGGTGCTTTCCAACCACAATCATTCTGAAAAGTGTGTGAAAAGAACCCACGTACCTCAGTTTCTTGTGGTGCTACTGGATTCTTTTATTGCTGTGAATTATAACCTGTCCTGGTTTGAAGGACAGGTGTCTGCCAGTAAACGCAGAAGTTTTCCTTTGAAATAGAGACTTTAATTCCACTCCCCCCAAGTATTATAATTGTTTAAATCAAGGACTCT
>JAOTQP010001652.1:22218946-22242843 GCA_026413545.1 Cichladusa arquata | reverse complement strand
AGGGTCAAATGCAATTTCCAAACCCAGCTTTATCCTACTGCCAGGCTCAGGAGCAAGGCTTTTGCCCCTCCCCTTCCCTCCCCTTCCCATTTTTGTGCTCTAAAATACTGAATTATAACATAGAAAGGACCACCAGTGACTTCTGAAAACTGATGAGTCTTAGCTTTCCTCCAGCCAAGTTAGCATACGCCTTAGTGCAGCAGGCAAACTTTAATTCAGTTGGCAGTAGGATTACAGCAGGTATATTTGCCCACAAGAACACTCATTTTCCATTTATAATTATCATCTTCTCTGCTGAGTCAGGAGGAAAATATAAATTATCCTCTGTTTTAGGTTATGTTTTCCTTGGACTGATGTGAAAATTCTGGGTGACATTGTCAAAAGCATCCAATTTATGTAGGATCAAAAGACTGTGGCTTTCAAGATCATCTGCTCCTCAGATGTATAAGGGACATTAGAAAACAGTACCTTTGGTTTCTGATGTTGAAGATGGAGACAGAGATAGAATGTTGCTGCTTCTATTGCTGTTAGTATGGGATAAGATCATAATTTGTGTTTTCAGATGAGGCTTTGAGTATAATGGTCTTCTGTGTTCTAGCTAGAAGCAAAGTTGCCCCTGGGGCAGGTTTCAAAAGTGTGTGAATGTGCACTAATAGTTCCGCTATAATTTTTTTCTTTGTCCCTCTGCAATATGTATTTCTGGCAGCCACAATCCACTCCAGAGAATGAAAAAAGAAGGTAGGAGACTTTGTGGATGCATGTGAGAAAAGGTATTTTTTCTGGGGAAAGTTGCGGTTTCAGTTTTTGGTTGGTGGTTTTTGGGTTTTTTTTCTGTAACATTCTTCTCATTTGCAAATTGCTACTTCTTGCTTGAAAACTGTGTGTAAGCAAGATGCTTTTATGCCTCCTTCATCACTATGTTCCACTTTCCCCACAAGCAGATTCAGACAGAGGATGTCCCTCATTCCAAGGAGTATGTATGCCACCAATATCCATGCCTCAGTGATCTAGAAATAATATGTTGGCCCACTCAAAAAGCCAAAGCTGTTTGGAGCAGTTGTACCTAGAGATATGCAGTACAGGTCCTTTTCTTTTCCAGTTCCGTTTCCTCATCCCTATTTAAGAAAAGCAGAATTCTGTGAACAACTATGACAGCCAGCAACCTGTCTCTTCATCTGATTGCATGGAGCTATATCAGCAATTTGGCCCAGCATCTAACCCAACACCTCATGAATCTCACCAAAATACAAGCTAACAATACAGATGGAGTAAGATAACAATACAGATGGAAGCATTTAAGTTAGTATATGTCTGTAGAGTAATTTGGGTTGATAAATGCTGCAGAAGTTTAAAGCACCATTTTGTCTCACGCTCACATAAACTTACATTCCTTGGCTTTGCATTTTGTTGTGTGGATTAAGTTATAGCAGATCTGTCTGGAACATCCATTGAGGCTAAACAGTGGTGCTTCATTGTTTAATATCAGCTACTTTATTACGGGAATTCAAATAAAATTTGACCTAACAAGGCAGGCCTTCCTGCTATTTTTAGAATGTTATGCCATATCCTATGTCCATGTTTCATAGGCCAGTGTGTAATTAATGATGTGTGTCCTTCTTTCTCTTGTTAATTGATGCACAAGTTTTTGGGAGGTTTAAAATCATGCAGAAATGTGAAAAGTGGAAAAGGAAAGAAAAGAAAAAAAAATCTGCATGCCTTGATACCACAGTTGAAGTGGGAGTGGGGGTGGGTTTCTCTAGGCAAGTTCAGAATTGCATTGCCTTACAGCATTGCTGGGATCCATGAGCTTTGAACATCGTCTGGCTCCAATGCCTCCATGATCCTGTTCAGAGAAGTTGTTTCAAATGCATCTTTTCCTTCTGTTGCCCCTTGCCCTGGCATCTGGCAAGAGGGCAGAGGAGCCTCTCCTTCAATTTTCTCCTGAGTGATCTCCATCTCACCGCTGTTCGCTTTCAGGTTGGAGGCAGGTGTGCAGGAGACCGTAGGTTCCTTTAATCCCTATTAAGAACAGCAGATCACAGTTGCCCCTCTGGCCTTGTTCCCTATGACTATGAAACTAGCTTTAGCAGCAGAGAGATTTAATCTTTCTAGTGGAAATGTAGTGCTGGTCAAAGGTCTGCACTGCATCTTTTAGGACAGTTTCTTAGCTGTGTGAAGTTAATTGTGAGGCAGTGTCCGTTCCCAGTCACAGATTTTGGCAGAAGGCTTGTGCTACACTCTTGCCTTTCTGCAGCTCTGCTCCATTCCCTGAGAGAGATCTCAAAGAAGAAAGCCACAAACTCTGTCAGATGTGCAAAGAGGCCTCCAGCCCCTCTTAGAGGCTCCTTTAGTTGCCTTGCCTCTTCCCATTACCTTCTGGTGACCAGAGGGAGGGAACAAGCCATTCTGGTATGCACTGCAAGCTGCGTGGGGATGATAAGCAGCTCTGTTTTCCTTTGTTATCTCTAAAACCTACCTGGTGCAGTCTGTCAGCTGCTTCAGGTGCTCTCTGAGAGCACGGACGAGGATGAGCCGAGGTGTCTATTCTACACAGTACTCTGGCTGTACCCTTGCCAGTGCCTACAGCAGATAGGACAGGCTGATAGGAAGCAGCCAGTCACTCCTTCAGCAGTTGCTGCCCAGTTTTGTTCCTCCATCTTCAGTTAATTTAGATCATACCTTAAGTGCGTCCACAACTACGTTTAAGCAAAAGCTGTTGCCATAGAAACACTGGAGATTTTCTAAATGCAGTCTATGATGTAAACAACTAAAATGACTGTCACCCCAAATAGTTTATTTCTTCTATGTAGTTTATTGAGTATTTAAATATGTTTTGGCACACACAGATTTACCACTTCTAAGTATAACTTGAAGGAGTAACACATCTTTTCTTACTGCTTCCATTTCAGCAGATCTGTTTCCATGTCAACAGCTCACATTGATAAAGAATTGACATTCTGACTGCATTTGGCAGTGTAGGATACAAGGTGACAATTAAAATAAATCAATGTTTCTAATGATGCTGATGTTAAAACCATGCCAAAATACTGGGATTCCCATGCACAGTAGGCAGTGATTGCTTCTTTTAATCTACAGAGAGGGAGGCAGGAATTCTCATGGGAACAGACTTTCTTTGCAAGGTTTTTAAGCCTTCCTACTTAGAAATGCAGAAAGACTGGGAAAGCAAACTCTTTCTCTCTCACAGAAAAATGCATCTAGCACTCTGTGTGTATGTGCACATGTGTGTTTGCTTTGGCTCATCCACTTCTAATCTAGGTGAGGTCTAGGAATGCATAAAGCATGTAATAAAAAACTGAATGTAGTTCTTGGATTAGAAACCTGTTTTGAGCTGAGTTTCTTGCAAAAACTGTGGAGCATGTGCCCCCTCTTTCCACTCCTGATTTCCTTGTAGTGAATATATGTGTTGAAATTACTGAGGGACAAGAAGCATGGAGGCCAGGAGAGGCATTTTTTAAGCTTGCCAACCTCTTCAACCGACTGGCACTTCAAATTGTGCATTTTGAAGAGGCTTTTCTCTGTCTTTGTGTGCAGCATGTAGGTACATGTCACAGTTGAGGTGTCATCACTCTGCTTGTTTTCCCTTAGTTCATAAGGGATGAGATTAGTGTCCTAATGTGTTAAGCATTAAGTTATACATTATATGAGAGACAGAAACATGACCCCCATTTTACAGGGCCAGAGAGGGATTGAAAGAAGTTTTTCAAAGCTGCAGGTTGGATTGGATGCTTCCAGGTGGGGCAAGCTCCCTACCTGTGGTTGGGATGCCAGAAAAATCCTTTATCTGGTATTGGCTCGGGGTCATACTGAAGTCTCATGTCAGACATGGAAATCCAGCTTAGCTCTCCTGATTTATAATGTACTCACCTTCAAGGGTGAGCAAAATTTGGGAAAATATTTCCATGGAGTCATTCAACTTGTCTGTCTAGTTCGAAGTAGGTTTAAATCTATAATTTCTGTTGCATCTGGGCCTGTAAATGTCTTCCAATGTTAGGCATGTAGGTGATGTGCCTAGTGATCTTAGTTGCTGTGGATTCTCCTGCAATCCAAGGAAAACAAGTGGTGCCTGATACTGCTTTGTGAATGTGTAAATTCATGTGTTGCATCTTTCATATTATGGAATTGTGTAAATTTTGGTGTTTGACAAGTGCACAAATTTACTTTGCCTAGTGAGGCTTCTATTTTTGAATGAAATTCTTAGGTTGTTTTAGAGAAAAGGCTATAAAAACAGAAATACTGGTAAGAGTAATGTGGTTCCTGGTACCACTGAGGTATACCAAAATCTGGTGAGATTTGCTCTTGTACACAGAATCAGTCATTTGTGTAATGGAGAGTGGAGATGAATATAATAAATCCTCCACATGTACTAATGACAATTTTATTTTCAGATTGCATTCTTTGGAGGATCTCTGGGCACTTCACAAGAATTAGTGGATTATGCCTTACAGCGGCCCATAAGATGGTAAGTATTATTACTGTATTTTGTAAATGTGAAAGAATTGTGTTTTATTAATAAACAGAGAACTTGCAAAATCAGTCAAGTGCATGGCAAATAACTTTTCCCTATAGAAAAATCCCACTCTTTCAAATACAAGACATGTGCAATGTTTGTATTTCAACAAATGAGCCATTGCTGAATGACTTTAATTTGATTGCGCAGGAGTGAGACACTTTTAGGACATACCCTGTCAGACAGGATGTGTAATCTCTGTTCTTTGGTCTTGACTGTTGGCTGTAGCTGACAGCAGAATAGCAGCTGGTTAGATGGGGCTGCACAATAATTAGGGCTAAGAAGATCCAGCCCTCTCTGTTGAACTGCTGTTGGCCTTCCTTACTGTATTACCTCATCTCCTCACTGCAGGGGTTGGCAATCCTTCAAGGAGGCGTGCACAATGTTGTTTTCCCCCACCTTGAGTTAGAGGTATAAAAGTAGCAGGGCTGTATCTGCTGCTTCTCAAGGATTGGGCTGAGTGAGGGGTCCTGAGAGAGGGTAACCTCTAGCACCTGTGGGATTTGGTTTTGAAGGGCATCAGGGTCAGGCAGGTGTCCCTCCTGGTGCCACAGCTTTCAGTACCTGGCTCTGCCTGAATTCTGGTCTCTACACTCTGGAAGATTTTACCACACACTTGTGGCTGGCTGTTCATTCTCAAGCTGAGTTTCAGTACCTATAGCTATTGTTCCATGGAGACGTGACTAGCCATATGGTAGCACTGCTTCCACCCATTTTATTACCTAAATTTAATTAACAGCCAATTATAATATCTAGACAGACAAATATAATAACGTACTATCATGCTTCATTGTAAATAATGTCTGTATTAGCCAAAGCAATGTTGTTTGACTTAATATGAATGTGCTTGACATATGCCATCTAGAGTGAGATGAACATGATGCCTAAGATAAACGCTGTAGTAACATGTGGTCCCTGTTTTTCAAAAGCTCTGGAAGCCCATCCATAATCAATAACAGTAAAGTTTTAAAGAATTAAAGGGTGGTCATAATCATTTGTATATGAGTTAATGCAAACCAGAAGAAATGCATAACCAAACACAGACAGGAATTGAAGAACAGCTATAACTTAGTCCAAGAAATTCTGTACTAAAGACCCTGACTTTAACAACACTGTAATGCCTAAGACACAGCTGAGAAACCTTTGTGCAAAACAGGAATTAAGGATGTTAAATGGTGTTTGCCTGTAATTTGATACAGCCTAAATGCCGTGAAAACATTAACCTAATTCTGTCCAAGTCTGAAAATAAAGTTTGTTCTTTCCACCCAAAATTTCTTCTAATTTTGCAGAGATGCACTTGTGGACTACTAATTGATTAAAAAAACTATAATTCTAATAGCTGAGCAAACCCTGTTCCAATCCAACACTAGAAAGTGAAGGAGGAAAGAAATTAGTTACAACCCCTCATGTAAGGAAAAAAAAAGCTGGGAAATAATAAAGAAAATGAGTTTTTCTAATAAATCTAATATATTACACTTTTGGCTTCTGCCCTCCTAAAATAAAAGAAAGCAAGAGGTTTTCAGTGGAAAATACTACATTGTTGGATTTTAATAGAATTATAAACCCCATTCCTCAGCCTTTGTGAAGATGTAGTGGAAATACAGATGCCACTCACAGTTCTGCTTGGTTTCATTCAGTGTCAGAGTTGCCTTTTGTTGTCAGTGGGGTGCAGTTCCTATGGAGTGAAACAGCACATACAGCATGGACTAAAGTGCCTCCAAACAGCTGTGTGCTGCCTTAGGCAGTACCTCAGTGGTTAATAGGGATAATGAATGTGCACACTAACAACAGTGAACACAGCCAGTTTAAGGATCAAGACCAAAGGTTATTTTTGGGTGAAAGAGAGAAGGTGAAAATACACAGGCGTGCAGGAATACAGTGTTGTAAGCAGATTTAGGGCTTTGGCAAAAAACAAAGACTCTTCTTCCTCTGCTGTTACTTTGCAACAAAGGTTTTAACCTGAAACATAAGTAGCTAAAATACTGCTTCAAGCTGCCTTAAACTTCACAGAGGCTCTCTTTTGCTGAGGGCTGGGCAGAGAAGAAGGGAAGGGTCATAACTAGGGCTTTTCTGAGACCTAGTGGGGCTTTCTGCTGGGGCACACATTCCTGAGCAGTCACTTTGCTACCTTTTGGAAGGATAAGGATGCTCTTCCCAGACTCTTCGTGCTGGTGTAGGTAGGTGTGCAGGCACAGAAAACTCATACCAGAGAGAATGCTGCAGTTTCAGTAGTAATAGGGTTTTGGCCTTAAAGAGGATGAAAGAGCATGCAGTGACACATGCAATACCCCTGTCTTCTTCTGCTGTCCTGGATGTGCCAAGTCTTCCTGCTCTTTTTCTAGTCCATGGCAGAGGAGCAATACAGCAGATTGATTGCTTGCTCCGTTCTCTCTCCTGTAGCTGCAAAATGAGCTGTTCCTACGACTGGAGGAGTGGCACTGGGTCTCTGGTGACAATGTAAGCAGGTACCAGTGACTGGCAACTGCATACTGCAGCAAAAGGGAGATTCCAGGGTGTCAGAAATGTCTCACTTTGGTTCTGTCTCTGGATGTTTAAACGTTGAGTCAGCATCCCAATACACTGTGTTATTCTGGAAGAAAGTTACTCCATTTACTCCTCAGGTTCCTAATTGCTGGGGTCAGAGACTGGCCTATAATTGCAGCTGTCAGCTCACTGTTAAATAGAGAGATGTAAAATACCTCCTTGCACATCATTTATTAACATTTAAAACCCATCAGGGGACATATAAAACATTCCTTTTTTTGTAACATTTATAAACTACTGAGGAGCGTAGAAATATTCCCCTATATTAATTACGGTAATTTAGGCGATGTCCATAGAGGGCTGGTGAGCACAGCAGCTATGATTCTCCCCCACAATTCTTTTATTGCCAGGCACTGAAGTTCCCCTGAGCCCCTTCCAGCTGCAAATTCTCCTGGCATGAAGCAGAGTAATGCTGGAGAGTGAATGTATTTTCAGACCGTGTATACATGAGGGAGTTGCATGAAGATTACTGGTAAGCCTGCTTAGTTAAACCAATGGAAAATGTGGCATGGACAGTCTTATTTCATCTGGTCACTTCTTTTAGATTTGGATTAGGTTTGAAATCAAGTAAACTCCCATTTAACATCTTTAAATAAAGATGTATGAAGGCATTCACATCAGTTTAACTTGAATTGTTGCAGTCAGATTTAAATGAAACCGGTGAAGCTTTCTTGTACTGAGGTGACCTCAGTAAATACAAATTTCTGTCTCTGTTCTACAGACCAAAGGAGCTGCAGCTCTTCTGGGTTTTCTCTAGGCATAATTTTAGTCACCTATGCCAGTAGCCAGTGGGAATTATAAGCTTTGCTGCATGAGGGTAAATCAAGTGAGGGACATTTAGTGGTCAGGAAAGGAACATGAAGGAAGGCAGCTTTACTTGTCACTCAATGAAAATGAGCACAGCAGCTTATTTGAACTTCTCCAGGCCTAGTGCTGTGAATGGTTGGGCCTGCCATAGGCCCTCAGTGTCTTCTTGTTGTCAGGATATCCAGTGGGGCTAGTACAAGCACACATGGGGTAGTCCAAGGGATGCATCCTGACTGGGGAGGGGTCAGCCTGCAATGTGTATAGATGGCAAATTCCCTTTAGAGCATTCACTCCTCTGCTGGGACAATACAGAGCTCTTGGTACCTGTGTGTGAGAGCAAGAGAATGGGCAAGTACCTATTCCCCTTGGGTTATTTCAGCCAGGTGATACAAAGTAAAAAATGCAGCTACTTTCAGTTCATGAAACCTTGGTGATGGGCGTGTTCTGTTGCAGTAGTGTGACATTTGGAGAATAGAGTATGTTATGCTGAATATCATCTCGAGTTTCCCCCATGAAATAATTTGAAGAATATTCCCCAGCTGCACATGCTGAGCTGTGAGAATTGTTGCTGAAAGCATGTAATGTGGTGTATTCTTAATTTTAAATGACTCCATCATGAGAAGTGTTAGAGAATTGCTGTGGTTTTGAAGGGTACAGGTACGTAATTTTCTTCTTCAGAGGTGAAGCCATATAAACACTTGTCACTTTCTAGTTATGCACTTGCTGTGTCACCTGTGTTTCAGTCAGTGTCCCAAAACAGTCATGGAAAAGCACTGGATCTAAAGTAGCAGGGATCTTGAGCCAGAGGGGGAGCTGATTAGATCCAGTGCCTGAAGGGGAATTCTGCAGAAGTATTCTTCCCCTTACTGTGCCACTAGGCCATATATCATTGGAGGGCTGAAATTTGTTTTTATCAATTCAGGAACAAGATCTTACATCTGTTCCTAATTACAGGTAGGGATCTCAGAGGAGGTCTCAGTTACTGTGTATGTGGATATCAAAATGCCTAGCTATCATTACTTGAATAGGTAAATAATTTTATTCCTCATCTGTGCAGGGACGTAGGAAGCGTAGCCTGGGAGATGTTAACAATTAACAGCAATCTCATCTGCATTACTGGCTATCAATATCTTCAGCTTTTCTGCTCAGTAGTTTAATATTGACTGTGTAAACCCTCTGAAAAGGGATAATTTTATTTTTTTTCATGTGAATTGGACATTTACAAATATATTTCTGGCTTTGATCAAATTGAATTTACATTGTATTTTTCTATAGAGGATATGATTTATGGTTTTTGCTCTCTGTGGGGGAATTAGGGACCAAGTGTCTTCTGTAAAACGTGTGCTACTGCAGCTTGTGACTAGCTTCCATTCAGGACAACATGCTAACTATCGTGCAGGACTTCTTCCTGTGTCCGAAGTGGGTAATTTCTCTGGACCCAAAATTTTACTTTTGGCAGAGCTGCTATTGTTGCTTTTCATTTTGAGGGCATCTGTCACTATTCCATACAGTGTACAGTTTTACTTTCCAATAAATGCAAGGATTTGCTCTTAGTTTTTAAAAGGCCTTGCCCCCACTGTGCCGTTCCTCTAGTTGCTTGCAAAAAGGTCATGTGTAAGAAATGCACCAGCCTGTGTTGATACAATTTATTGCTACACATTCAAGCAGACATGAGAGAAAATAACAGAAAAGTGTAGCTACTTTCAGGCAAATGCAGTACTATTAATATTTTTAACTTAAACTGGCTTACCTGAAGCACGCTGGTGCCTTTTACTGAAGTCATCTGCACAGCCAGAGAGTATGGGCAAGAAATAGTGCCACATACCAGATGCTGATAGGACTCCTCTGTGTAGTTTAACCATGACACTACAAGGTGGCTCTCCTCCCTGTAGAAACTGTCACTCAAGGGTTGTTAACTCAACCCCCTGTTAAACTGTAACTGCTGGGAAACTTTTTTTTTCCTGTTAGAAATTCAACTGTATTCCAGGCAGTACAAAATGCTGCTGACAGATTTGTTCTGCCCACTGCTAATTGTGGTAGCAAAAGTGCTTTGATGATTTCTCTGTATGAGGCTGGGAAATCCCTCTGAGAAACTTAACACATGCAGTAATGTAAAATACACTGATGCTGTTACTTGAATTTTTCAGTTTGCTGAGGTGAACAGCAATACTGTTAATAGGAACAGGAGACAATCTGGTGATTTTGAATTAGTGTATTTAATTCGAATTCAGTACCAAGCACATTTCTGGAGTTATTAGTAAAACATTCAGTTTGGAAGCAACTACAGCAATATGGGTGGTAAATAGATGGCAGCATGGATTTATTAAAAGTAAGTCTTACAAACTAATTTCTTTCTCTGATAGGAAAAAAAGCTTAATGAATAAGGTAAATCCACCAGAATTGTGTGTCTCCATTTCACAGACATTTTTCTTACAATTCCATACGACAGTCTCATAAGAAAATTAGAAGCATGGATAAGATATAATATTTTATAAAATATAATGGACTGTGAGCCATTTTGAGTGACAGTAAATATACATGTCAAGGTATATCTGAAGTGCTTGTCACATTGGTACTTACATATGTATTAATAACTCAGTTTTGAGAGAGGAGAGTGCTATCTTCTAGGAATCAATTCTGGCTCAAATACTACGTTAATGGGCTCTATTTTCATTAATTGCTTTGATGGTAGGCTTAGGACTTCATTGATTGTATGTGTGAGTGATATTAGTCTGCTTGGGACTGCAAATACCATGCAGAGAGCAGTCATTAAATTATCCCCTTCTGTGCATATGTGTTCCTGGCACGCATACTAGAATCTTGGACAGGGAATATGTGCATATCTGTGCCACTTTAGGATTTTGTCTATAAAGAAAAAATCCTTCTATCCTACCTGGGATCAAGAAATTGACTTTCTATCTGCAATTACTCTAAAAAAACCAAACCCCGAAAAACCTCACATTGAAAACTTTCATTAAAAGAACACTGAGGTTGTAAAGCCAACCACTGAGTAATTAGGAAAAAATAGAATTCAAGTGGCCTCTATAATTTTATTTCTGCTTCCTAATGCATATTTATTATGATGCAATTTTTAATTCCAGGAAGTCACATTATTTTAAACTTAGGATTCTTCTTTGGTACCTGTCTGCAAAGAGATCCAGACAGCTTTTGGCTTCATGTAATTTCATGAAAAATTCCTCAGAACTTCATTGCAGGCCAGTTTGCAGTCCACTGTTCCTAATTATATTCTTGCAAAATGGAGATGTGCAGGGAGAGATGTTGAAGCACTTCAGAAAAATGTTTCAGAAGCACTAGAAAGAAACATGTAGTTCTGAACTGCAACAATCATTTAAGAAATTGGTGAAATTTGACTTTTTAAAAAAACATAAATAAAACTCAAAAAATCCTTCCAAATTCAAGTTTCAGTGCAGATACTTTGCAAGGTCTGTAATTAAAGTCATAATATGATCCCTATGTACACTGAATCTTTGTGTCTGAAGGTTTGCACTGTTGCCTTAGATGCATGACAAGTAGGCATTTTCTGTTGGATGCTCTGGATAATACCATTAGATGCACAATAATTAGGTGTTTTCATCTCATTAATATTCATTTTCATACATTTAAATGCCTCTCTTATAGGCATTTGTTAATTAACATACATTTACAATGGTATATTCCTCTTCCCCATTCACCCATTCTGACTAATTTAATGAGCTGACATATCAGATGACTTCTCGTACAGGATTCTGCTGTTGTATCTTTGCTGGGAACAAAGGAGTGGTTATTGTGCTGTTTGCAAGCAGTATTAGCACAGCTATTTTTCCTCATAAGGAATCTGGGCCATGGAGAGTTTGTTCTCAGTGATGCTATTGCAAAATAGAAGGCTCCTTACTGTCTATTTCCTTTTGTTCATCTTGGTAAAACCTGCATTGCAGAAGCAAAGTTTGTGCCCTAATGTATTATTCAAATTGAAAGCAAATACAGTTTGTACCCCTAAAAGTTTGTGTTTTGTGAGTCTCAGAGAGCAGAGTACAGGCTATGAGACTGTAGTGAGAGACACATCAACATTAACAGAAAAAACCCCTTTAAACATTCTTGTAAGTAGGGCTAATTTAAAAGGTAAACTAAAATATTCAGGGGAGTTGAAGGAAATCCCCATTTCCTGATAATGTCTGCAAGGAGGTGAAATAGTAACTGAAATGTTGCTGTATAATTACACCTGCTGGGGATACTCATTATGATTCTTTGGTTTCTCTGGAGTCTGACTATTAGTAGTAAGTTAGACAGCTTGCCTGTGTATCGTACAAATATTTTAACAGACCATGCACAACACCTCCCACAACAAAGTCTGTGGTTTCAGTTCCTGTGTTGCTTCTGAAGAATAAAATAATAATAATAATAATAATAGCAGCAAAACACATACAGAAAATAAACATAGTTCCTTTTGTAGATTTAGCAGATAAAGTTTTTTTGTGACACTACAGTTTTTCCAGTCTCGTTTCACCAAAAATTAAGGTGAAAAACTCCTGTAAAATTCTTCATACTGATACATCAAAAAGCAATCTCAGCAGTTAACAGATTATTCAAATTCAAAGGGAGAAAACACACCTGGAGGGGAATTTTCAAAAAGGCTCAATGTCAACTTAATTCTGTTCCCACTGAAGTCAATGGGAGTTAAGCCAGTACAGAGCATTTTTTAAATCTTAACCCTGGGATCTGCATACCCATCTAAGTTCGATGGGGTTTACTCTTTAGGAGATTCCAAGTTATTAAAGGAGAGATTTTTCAGTAGCACCTGAGGGATTTAGAAGCACAGTTCAATTAGTCTTTCAGTGCAATTTGTGTTTCTAAATACCTGAGACAGGTTTGAAAATCTCACGCTAAAACCCTGTCTCAGCTGTTGGTTAAAGCCTCAGTGCACATGTCTATTCTGATAAAAATAGGATTGCAGTGTGAGGCACATGCGGAATTTTGCATGTGGTTGGATGGTATGCCAGGAGAATAGGCTGTCACATCCTCGTTAACTATAAATGAAGGGCACTGTCAAGTGAGGAGCTTTGAGCAACACTGCAAACACTGCTGCCACTGTCCTGTGCTGGGCTCTGCTTAATACTGAGGAGCCACGTTCCGTGACCTGTGTTAAACTGGGAGGCATAGAACTCCCTGAAGATGCAAGGAGGGTAAGTTAGTATTCATTTTGAGCACGGTGGTGGGATCTGGTACCCCCCTTTTTGGATTGACATATCACTTAGGAGTGATGGATGCAGTTATACGTCAGAGAACATGATTTACATGGGTTTAAATGGCTCCTTTTGACGTGGTTTTTATACTGCAGCCACCCAACAAAACCTTGCCCTGCTAGTGCACTGAAGATTATAAGATTTAGGTGTCTTGACAGCCCCTCGCTTTTTCTGCTGGCAAGAAGAGACATATCCCTCCTTTCCCAAATTTCATGGAAGAGAAAACACACTTCCTTTTAGGTGTCTTAAAGAGAAAAGACGAGACAATTCTGTCAGTGTGTTAGAAACTGGGAGATTCAGCTGTGGCTTTTAGGAGAAAGGTTTCAAAGTCCAGTGTTCCTTCATTTAATTGCAGCTTGGCTGGCAATGCCAAGGTAACTCCCTCACTGTTTGGAAGCTCCAGATATGAAATGCTGGTGCTTCAAAGGTTAGTCTGCCTTCTTTGCTCATAGGATGCAGTGTATGTTTCACATAGAAATGGGCAGTAGGCCTGTTTCAGAGGTCAAATTCTCCGTGAGATATATCTAAACACTCCCACTGATGGGAAGTAGCTGGATGGCTACTGAACAACATTACTGCCAGATTGATGCTTTGAACCATACTGGTCCTCCTGAAGGCCTCTTGTGAAGGTGCCTTGCTTTCCATTTTAGGTCTGCTGTGTTGTACTTGAGCAGGAATTTGGGGATCAGGAAGGAAGAAATGGGAGTAAGAAGCTGATAAAGGGTTGTTTTCCTTTAAAAAAGAGATGGCTAAAGAAAGGATACTAAATTTGAATTAGTTTAGTTCGCACAAAAATGAAGAGGAAGCTTGTAATTTTTTTTGCAGGGGCTGTCCTAGTCACTCTGAAATTAAGCTTAACAGAAAAATCAGTCTTAGTCTTTACTTGGGTAGGCAGATGGGTGAAAGAATGTAAGTCTTTTTTTCTACCATCTCTTCTGCTCAGCAAGCCTTGTACTCATGTCACGGGGAGGAGCAGCAGGAACATTACAGCAGCAGACCTAGAGAAGTGCCAGATGCTCTACTGTGAGCAAAGGGGGATGAAGCAGCAGGAAATGAAAGGAGCCTCATCCTGATGAACGCAGAGAGGCAGCAAGCTCTGCAAAGCAGGGTGAAATAGCTTTCCCCACTCTGTAAAAGGAAGGAGTCTGGGAGGTGAAGTAGCGGTAATTCACACAACCCATGCCAGCCTATTCAAGGGAGTACTGTGTAATTCAATACAGAGTGAAGAATTACCATCTTTATACACTATTGGACCTATACCAAGCCCACAGCCCAACTGTTTCAAGGGAAAGCATTTGCACTTGTACTGGAAATAACAGTTAATGAATGACTCTAGAAGCTTCAGATTACATTAAGAGTTGAGATTTACTGTCTGAGTAGGATATCTCTTATGACAGTACTTTTGTTTAAATATAGATTCCCCTTTGGAGCTGCTTGATAAAGGAAAATACGACCAACAATGTTATGGAGCTCACATTTCAGGGAGAAGAACTCTGCTGAGAACTGCTGCTTCTGAGGCCTTCTGAGTACACTAAAGTAGGAAAGCTCTGAGTGTCAGAAGGGTGGAAGGGGATTTGTAATAGGCAGTTCCTAAACTGAGTAAGACAATGCAATGTGTGTCTGGCTCATCATCAGGACAAAAAAGTAGTTGCATTATGAGGAGGCTAATGTCATGGAATCTAGGATAGGTCAGGAGGCAACTGAATTAGAGGTGAGGGAAGTGAATAATAGAATGGTTTTGGTTTGGAAGGGAGCTTTGAAGGCCATATAGATCAACCCCCCTACAGTAAGCAGGTGCATCTTCAACTATATCAAGTTGCTCAGAGCCCTGTCTAACCTGACCTTGAGTGTTTCCACAGATGAGGGATCTACAGCTTCTCTGGGCAACCTGTTCCAGTGTTTCACCACCCTCACAGTAAAAAAAAAAAATCTTCTAATATATCTAGTCTGAATCTACCCTTTTTTTGGTTAAAACCCATTTCCCTTGGTCCTATCACTACAGGCTCTATTAAAAAGTCTATCCCTATCTTTCTTATAAGACCCTTTCAACATACTCTAAGGCTGTTATGAGGTCTCCCCAGAGCCTTTTCTTTTCCAAGCTGAACAACCCCAAGTCTCTCAGCATGTATTCATAGGGGAGGTGCTCCAGCTCTCTGATAATTTTGATGGCCATACTCCAGAACTCACAACATCAGGGATGTGTCTTTCCTGTACTCAGCTGTATACAGGGGTCTCACCAGAGAGAGCAGATGGGGAGAATCAGCCTCCTTGACCTGCTAGCTGTGCTCCTTTTGGTGCAGCCCAGGATATGGTTGTCATCCTGGGCTGGCAGCACTCATTCCCATGTCAAGGTTGTCATCAACACTCTCAAGTCTTTCTTCTCAGGACTGCTCTCAATCCATTCTCTGCCTAGTCTGTATTTGTGTTTGGCATCACTCAAAGCCACATGCAGGATCTTACACTAGGCCTTGTTAAATTGTATGAGATTCCTCTGGGCCCATTTCTTGAGCTTGTCCAGGTCCCTCTGATTGGCATCCCATTTCTCAGGTGTTTCAGCTGCACCACATAGCTTGGTGTCACATGCAAATTTGCTGAGGGTGCAATCAGTCACTTTTTCTGTGTCATTGGTGAAGGTATTAAACAGTGCTGTCCCTAAGGGACACAACTTTTCACCAGTCTCCATCTGGACACCGAGTTGTTTATTGCAGCTCTTTGAGTGTGACCCTTCAGCTAATTCCTTATCCATGGAATAGTCAAATCCACATCTCTCCAATTTAGAGAGGAGCATGTTGTGAGGAACTGTCAAAAGCCTTGCAGAGTTCCAGAGGGATGGTATCTGCAGCTCTTGCCTTGTCCACTGAATGGATGAGCTGTTGGAGTAGTCACAGGATAATGTAGCATGAAGAGAAAGATGTAAAGAAGTGAGGAGAAGACAAAAGTATCCCCTCAACCCAGATAAAAGACTGAAGAGCTCTGGGTAACTTTTCTGATTTGGGCTGTGAAGGTATCTGATGCACAGAGACTCCTATTGGTGGTCAGTCTCTGAGCAGGCACTTAATGCAGTCTTATTTTAGTTTCAATTTTGTGAAAAACTGCAGCTCCTGATAATCAAACACTGGAAATATCCTTTTGATTCTGCATGGCTTGCCTGGCCTGGAGGCTAGACCCAGAGTGATGGGTAATGGGAGCTTTGACAGGAGCGCTGCACAGATTGATGGTTTGGAGAGTAGCATTTTCTTCACTCGTGGTCTAATCTTGGAGGAAGTGAGTCACTGCTATCTTTTTTTCATTTGCTTGGAAGTTGTGCTGGTAGCAAGAACACATTATAGAAGAGTCAAATTTGCCATCCTTCCTTCCTATACTTGTGTCTCTCTTGTGCTAACTTAGTGCAGAAGAAACCACTCAACTAGAAAAGGGGTCCATAAACAAGTGGCTCGAAAAGGGACAGACGAGCTATTTAATTAATGGCTTCTGTTCATCCCTGCCACCCAGCCTAGCCTGCTCCTGCCTTTACCTAGCTCAAGGGGAACAGATGATAGGGCAGTAGTGCTGCAGTGTTCCCTTCTAGGCAGAGCCTGAGACCTGTTCAGCTTTGTGGGGAAACAGTGACCCTGCAGCAGCAAACCCTCTGTGAGATGCTAATCCTGCTGTAAGGATGATAGTGGTGCAAAGCTGTCTTAATGTCAGCATTAGCAGGATGGACAGGTGAGGTGTAGAAACAGCTGATACAAGAATTTTGGGAGATTCCTTGGGGCCGTCAGTAAGATTGTGCAAATCCATGTCCTCTAAAGATCCTTCTCCTCCCTGACCCCCCAGATGAGCTGTTCTTACGATGCTGAGGCCGAAGGCTGGGACAGAGTGCATATCCCTAAGGTAAAGTAGAAATATAAACATATAGCACAATTTGTGCTGTGCTCCTTCCTGACGTAATCAAGTACTGTAAGTTTTACACACCAGTGCACAGATTACTGGCATTTACTAGGAAGAATGAGGAGCAGGCTGGCAACTGCTTGGAGGCACATGGAATATACAGGCAATTGCTCTGGAGCATGGGGAACACACAGGCAATTCAATTCCCAACTGGTTTCTAGGCAGGAGCTACCAATTAAAATTAAAAGAATAAAAGACCGCAAGCTTCGGACTGATGATACGCTCTGGAGAGAGGAGTTGCCAACAGTCTGTGCTACAAAGATGCCTCTCTTTCAATGGATTTCAAATGGTGAAAGAAACTCAGGTAACAGATCATTCTTTTCTTCTGGCTTCCCTGATTTTCATGTACTCAGTCGTACAGCCAAAATTCCTACAAAGACAGACGGGGCTGCTCCCCGTGAATTCCAAACAGCAAGCCAGCCGTTTGAGAGCTGATGCAGTGAATATGCCAGCTAGTCAGCTATACCTGGGAAGTGAGATTTTAAAACTGGGCATGTCAGTTACCTGAGCAGAGAATGTTGAATGATGAGGCTCAGATAATCCACTAATGAGAGCATGCTATATATATATAGGTATAAATAATGGTTTAGGAATAAAAAAAAAAAAATTAATCTGACATGTCTTTCACATTAATTGTTCATGAATCTCTGAAGCAAACCTCCCCTTCTGATGAAGAAAACTGAAGCCTGACTAGGTGAGGTTATTAAACATATGTAGGATCTGCAAAGCTGGGATTTATGCTGTGTCCATCACAGTGGTCTCTGAGGATCATGTGCGAAGTGTGTAAGTTTTAAGTGTAATTACTGAACTGCAGCTGCCATGGGGCAGATGAAGTTGTCAATCATAATCTGTCATTTGTTATGAAGTCAAAACATACTTTCCTTTCCTCTCTGAGAAATCATGTGAATGTTGATTAACTAGCCAGGTAGAAGCTGCTGCATAGGAGAATTTTCACAAAAAATCAGTGAGTTTACTCAATTTTTAGAATGCTTTGTATGAAAGAGGACAACACAAAGATTCTTAGTGCTTCAGGATATGGAAGTCCTAATGGTGGTGCAATGCAAGAATTGTGCTCTTACCTGAACCTCCTGTCAGTCAGAGAAAAAGCTGTGCCCACCAGCCACTGAAAAATTGTGGCACTAATCCAGTCAAAATACACTTCCAGTCTGGAGGAAGTGTATGCATTCTGTCGACAGGTGGCCTTTGCTTGGGAATCAGAATAAGAAAGTGAAAACTCCTCTGGCACTTCACCTCTGTTGGGTAACTGAGGAATGACCAGACTCCACACCACATACTTCAAAGTCATTGGAGTTCCTCATGTCAACACAGTTCTGCTACTGTAGGGTTTGCTTTGTGAAGGATATACTGAATGGCTTTCGGATTTCTCTTTTGGTGAGCTTAATGCAGAAACTGATCCACCAGCAGGTGCAGGATGGAATCATTAATTATTGCTTAGCTTAACAAACTGCATCTTAAATTATGATATTGATTACAATGCTGAATGAAAAGGCTGAGCTGGCATTACAGTATTTGACACAAGCAACATTTTAAAGTGTTCACACTGATTGCATGATGCACCAGTATTGTTTTTGGGAAGCAATAGACTTAAAATATGGCATCGCATAAAGTGCTAGGTGCTTCTGAATTCCTTGACTTAAACTTTGATTAAAAAATTTTGTATGGCAAATGGTGCTCACCCAGAGTTCTTGCTCTCCTTAACGAGTATAGGCCAATGTTTGCTGTATCAGTTCACCAAGAAAATGACATTAAAGCACAGCAAAAATACATTTGCAGCCTCCCTAGTAAGTTCTGTAGGATTTCCTGACAGGATAAACATGTCTTTTCTGCCCTCCTTTTTTTCCCTCCCCCCCAAACGAGCAATAAAAACATTTTGCATAAACAAATTCCAAATTACAACTAATCATAGGAAAGCTGACAAATGTATGCTATGCTTGTCTGTGAAAATACTAATCAAAGCAGTCTGTCAATTGTTAAAGTTAATGATTTAGATATGCAAAACTCTGACTAAATTTTTGTGGATAATTACATAATTACGCCTGGGTTAACACAATCAAAAATAGTAATTGCATGCTCCATCTTGAAACTACCACAGCAGTTCCCTACTACCTTTTAAAGGCCTCTTTACCCTTGCTCCCCCTGCACACAAAATGCAGTAGGGAAATAAAAAACTGGGAGTCACCCGGGAAGGAAAAGCAACTGTGGTAGGTGTCTCCTGCCTATTCCAGTCACTCTCTGCCCTCTGCAAAAACAATCCCCTGGAGAACAAAGAACCTGCTAGCGTGGGTGGAGGTGTGGGAAAAGACAGGCAGATAATGGAGGATTGGAAACAGGAGAGTTATCTGCTGTAACAAGCTGGAAGAGCAGCACCTCCACCCATGGATTAAAATGTGTGTGACATTGAGCTTTTCCTGTGGGAGGCATTGTAGATTGAAGGGGAGGGAGTTTATACTTTGTTTTAAAGGTCTTGCTGTCATGCAGGAGCCTAGGACTGGCAAGGATTACCTAGGTAATTCATTTTTTTCATTTCATTATCAAATCACTCAAAAGTTCCTTCAGAGCCCAGACAGCCCCCTACAAGTGTTTGCCCTAGAAGGTGCTATCAAGCTCTTCCATTCAGACCCCACTCCCTTGAGCTATGAAATGACCCCTCCACCTGAGCACATGCTTAAAGCCTTTGCTAAGGTGCTAGAGGAAGGGAGACTTTTGGTGAAGGGAAACAAAAGGGAGTGAACAGACCAGGTCCTAGTGGGCGCTGGTCTTTTTACATCTCCTTTGAACACTGCTCGGAATCTATTCTAGGCATCTTTGAAAAGCCTAGTCTTTGGAAATCTTGAATTTCTCTTGCACCACTTTTTTTCCCCCTTCCTGTGTTGGCTTTGTGCTTTCTTTTTATTCTAGGTCTAACTAATACTGTATAGAGATCCCAGTCGTCAGGAATCTCAGGAAGGTGGCAGAGTATAAATAAAATGAGTATTGAGTTCTTTGCTGAATGTCACATTGGCTGGGATAGGGTAATGGTAGTGATGGGGATTTAAAAAGTAATATATCTCTTCTGTAATTTTTATCATAATTTTTCTATAGAGTTTTTATTAAATAGATGAATGACCAAAACGAAAAAGAGAAATAAAGTGGAAGTATAAAATCAGTCCCTGTCAAGAGCTACATAAAAAGAGCCAGCCTTCTGAAAGTGGCTGCCTAAACTCCAGAATCTGCAAATAGATGTTCAGGTAAATTGACTGGCTTTACTAGTGGCTCATTACTAACAGGGATCCAACATGTAAGGGAAGCAAATGCTTATTGACACAGATGTATTCACAACACCAGCCCTCTGCCCAGAATATGCTGTCAAAGTCAGCTTTAGCTCACTGATGTTATGGAGCCCATTATTGTTTTTTGTTATATTTTCAAGTGTAGCTATTAGAAAAGCAGTCAGTGAGTTGCTCGGTCTGGATTAAGGGTGTGAAATTAAATAGTAGTGCAGTTGGATATCTGAATGAAACCCAGAATGTTGTTTTGGAAACCTCACAAGCACCTGGAGCAATATCAGAACTCTGAGGCACTATTCACCAGTCCTACACTGCTTACTTCTGCTGCACTGATGAAGCAAAAATAAACTTCCTGTACTTAGACAGATTTTAAACATTTTTCTGCAAGACAGAAACCAGATGGAATATTTTCACAGCTGACACCAAAATTCACAGTTTTCGTGACTTCTGTGATACTGTGATTTATACAGGGACTTTCTGTATCAGCAGCCCTAAGCAGACAGCGTCTTGCCATTCAAGCTTTTAAATGTAATTTGGATTGGTAGGTCAAAGGATTATATTAGCTATGTGAAACATGAAGTATCAGTGGATTTAAATGATAGTTCTGTGAGCTGTTCTGTTTTCACATCTTGACTATAAGTCATAGTAATAAAATATGTTAAAAGTACCCTGCTCCAAAATGGATAGCAAACCCTCAAGTCATTTCTAGAAGCAAACGAGAAATTCTTATGTCAGGGCATGAGCACAAGGCAGGCAATTGCTTTAAGCATTTGCTAGATCTTTTAAAGGGGGGACATGAGTGACAGAAGGCTTTCTGCTTTTGGCTGCATGTTTCACAGGCAATATTTTCAGATAAACCTGACAAAAAAAGTGTTGAATGTTGTTTTGGCATTTTGGGGAGATGGATTTTTTTTGATTGATTGTTTTCCCTGCTGGGAATTAGGAAGCCAAGTCAAAATTGCTGGTAAACCAGTTGGAGAGAACTGGTGGTTTATGTAGGACCTGGCAGAGTTTAATGTAGTCAGGTATTTTTCTTCATGTCCTATTTAATTTGTTCTCCGCTTGTGTCTGGATTAGCTTATTCTTTGCAGCCAAGATTCTTCCCATCTTTGTGGGAATTCACTGTTTCATGGGGAACTTGTCTTGACCTGTACCTGAAAAAAATTCAGAAATGCATTGGTTTTTCTGGTTTTATGAGACTTTCTCTGCATGAGAGCAGTATTTTGGCAACCCTGGTGGCTGCCTACCTGTTTCCAGATTTTATGTTTTTCTTTCACAGTTGTAGCTGATATGACTTTTGGCTGTGTGATATCCTTCCTAATCTGAAGCAGCATGTTGATAGTTTTGGTTCTAATCATACTCAAGAGTTTAGTCTGCTGAAGGAGGTTGTGTTGGAGGTATTCCTTATATGTGTGTATTTATATGATCCCATACTCTGAAAATCCACTTGCCCACTTTTCTCACCTTGCAAGAGAGCTAGTTTGCATAGGGCTCCAGAAATCAGAGAACTGTCTTTTCTTTAATCAGGTGTTTGTTTAGGAAGAGTTGTGTTATTCCTAGGGAATGTAATTTCATAGATGCATAGAATGGCTTGGGTTGGAAGGGACCTTAAACACCATTTTATTACAACCCCCCACCATGGACAGGGACACATTTCACTAGACCAGGTTACTCAAAGCCCCATCCAGCCAGGCCCTGAGCACTTGAACACACATCCCTTGCCAGGGATGAGGCATCCACAGCTTCTCTGGGCAACTTGTTCCAGTGCCTAACCACCCTCATAGTGAAGAATTTCTTCCTAATATCTGCTCTAAACCTACCTGCCATCAGTTTGAGGCCATTCCCCCTTGTCCTATCCCTATGTGGCTGGGAGCCCCAGAGCTGGATGCAATGTTGTAGGTGGGGTCACAGGAGAGTAGAAGGGCAGGACCCCCTCCCTTGTCTTGCTGGCTGCACTGCTTTTGAGGCAGCCCAGGACAGAGTTGGCTTTCTGAACTGCAAGTGCACATCGACAGTTCATGTTGAGCTTCTCATCAACCAACATCCTCAAGCCTTTCTCCTCAGGGCTGCTGTCAATCCATTCTTCACCCAGCCTGTATTGACACTGGGTGTTGCACTGACCTTGCTGCAGGATCTGGCACTTGGTATTGTTGAACTTCACTGGGTTTGCATGGGCCACCTCTAAAGGCTGTCCAGGTCCCTCTGGATGGCATCCCTTCTCAGTAATTCCAAACAGCACTGGTCCCAATACCAACCTCTGAGGAACCCGATCCATCACTGCTCTCCACTTAGACATTGACCACAATTCTTTGAGTGTGACCATCCATCCAGTTCCTTATCCATTGAGTGGTCCATCCATCAAATCCATGTCTTTACAGTTTAAAGACAAGGATATCAAGCAAGATGGCACCAAGTTCTGTACAAGTTGAGGCAGATATGTAAGTCCTTCTTCTGTCATCTACCAATGCTGTAACCCTGTTGTAGAAGGTTACCGAATTTGTCAACCATTATTTCCCCTTAGTGAAGCCATGTTGGTTGTCACTAATCACCTCCTTATTTTCCACATGCCTTAGCATAGTCTCCAGAAGGATCTGCTCCACGATGTTGTTGGGCACAGTTGTGAAACTGACCAGTCTGTAGTTGCCTAGGTTTTTCTTTCCTTTTTAATAATGGGGGTTATGTTTCCCTTTTACCATTTTCCAGTTTCTTGACAGCTCTGAGAAAGATGGAGGTATATATAATTGTAGGTACTTCTAATATGTGCACCTTATCATTATAGAAGGATTTGTTGTGTAAATCAAGGACAAAATAAATAGTTAACAGGTAATATGCAGCAAGGGCAAGGCTAAGACTCAGTCTCCAATGTGTTTTTCCTACCCAAACAGTTCTTGAGGCATGCTGAAGTATCCTTCAGTCTTCTGGAACATGTGTGCCAGTCTCAAAGTAGCATTGAACCACATTTACCCTTTATCCAACTTGATGTTGGACTCCTGCACACAATCCACCCTAAAAAAAATGTACAAATATGGTAGAGATGGAGGGGGAGGATGGTTAATAATTTACAGCAGATTTTACTGAATTTTGTGCAAAGTAAATATTGTTTCCAATGATATCTTTTGAAAATTGGCATACAATAAAACATTTGGTGATAACATATGGAAGGAAGTGTGAGAGACAGTTGAAGAAGCTTTCCTCTTTTCTGTACATGTTTATAATCTAGTGTCCTCAACATTATAGATACTACATATTGAAACTGTCTGTATGCAACCTGGCTTATGGAAAAAAAAAAAAAAAGGTACTGTTATGAGCAGAAAATACTGACATTGTCAATTCTGGCATGTTATTTCCCTATTTGGACCTTTTATTCCTGTATCTTTTCTTTTCTTTTTTCACCACCAGACATCTTCAATGAATATAGACACGGTTTCACAAGGTTCATGCTAATGAACAATTTTTTAAAAGGCTGCAGCACAAATTCACGGTGTTCTTCTATCGACAGTCTGTGAAATCCAGGAAACCACATTTTAAATGCAATGCTGATATATATCTAGGGCAGTTTAA
>JAOTQP010001652.1:22177168-22215144 GCA_026413545.1 Cichladusa arquata | reverse complement strand
ATTAAAACTTTCAGTGCTAATTATAATACATTTATGAGGACTTCTGGTTTCCTTCCTATAGGAGGGTATTTTCATACCTCTTGTATTTTGGCATAGTCTATTTTTCTGAAAGGAAGAAATATAAAAAATCAGTAGCTAAGGTTGTAATTTTAAGAGGTGCAATGAGAGACTAAGTTAAAAGAAACTGCAATATTCTATATAATTTCATGGACTGTTCTAAGAAAATGTGTAAATTTTATGAGGGCTCTTATGGAAAAATTCTGATTTTGTGTGGATTCAGGTGAAGAGATAAATTTCATGGGATTTCTGAAAATGGCTGGATTTCACTGGTTCCATGAAATCTATGACAGCCATGGAAAAAATGCACAGTGTTGTCATGGAGGAAATTTTTATTGCGGTTTGCAGAACTTTTATTTTCTGTGTACATCTGTTCCTCTGACACATATTATGCATTCTGGACCTCTTCCTCATCTTGTAGTCTCTTCCTGTGAATATTTTACCCTTCTTGATAGATGCATAGTGCTCTGATCCTCAGATGATAGAAATCCATGACTGCCTACAAAGGAGGTTCAGGGTGCAAATGTGGGTGGGAGAAGGGCATGAAAAGTAAGAAAGACTAGATACAGTCCTGGGGATTTTGTGTTTTATGGTAATGCCAGCTTATTTCATGCAATATATGAGGGAAAATAATCAGGACTGAGGAATAGGAATGATGTATCATATTCAATATGACATCTAAGCAATGTAGCATCAAAAGCCACCTACCTGCAATCTGTAAAATCTGGGCTTGTGTGGAGGGTCCAGCACAAGACCACCTGAGGAGCATATGAAGCTTCAGAGGAGAACAAGTGCATTGTGGCATCTCAATTTATCCTCTAAGCAATGCCCTTGTTGGCTAGGACACAAGTGTGACTCGACTCTAGCATGCTCGCATTGTTCCCTGTCTTCATAGAGGCAGCAGAGCTGAAATAGATCTTGCTTTTCAAGGAGAGAAATTAAGACACAGGAGAAAAGGAGTGCATCCTCAGACAGGGCTTGAAAATCAATGGTGAGATGAGGTGAAAACTTACAGGAAGGCTGTGTCAGAAGGGCATGGGAAATGACAAAGAAAAAGCGATATTAGATAAGTAGAGGAATTGGAAAAAAAGAGTTGTGAATCAGATGAAGCCAAATCTATGCAGAGTTTTAAATGAAGAAGTCTGAACAGTGTCTTGAGACAAACAGGGAACCATCTGATTAGCTTTGATTTAATGATATTTTTTAACATCTTTGTGTGCCTGAGCAGCCAGAACTGAGAACATTCCTGAGAGGAGCCTCTCCTGGGGAATTGCCTTCCCCTTTGCTGAGGGAAGATGTGGAATGTCCCGGTTTTGGCTGGGATAGAGCTCATTTTCTTCTTAGTAGCTCTTGCAGTGCTGTGTGTTGGATTTAGTGTGAGAATATTTAGTGTTTTGATGACACAGGCATGTTTTTATTACTGCTGAGCAGTGCCTACATATAGTCTCAAGGCCTTTTCTGTGCCTCAACCTATCCCACCAGCAAGGAAGCTGAGGGTGCACAAGGCATTGGGAGGGGACACAGCCAGGATAGCTGACCCCAACTGACCCAAGGGATATCCCACACTAAAGGATGTCATCATGGTCAGCTCATAGAGCTGTGGGAAGAAGAGAGAAGATGGAGTCATTTAGAGTGATGATGTTTGTCTTCCCTAGTAATTGCCATGTGTGAAAGAGCCCTGCTCTCCTGGGGTGAACACCTGCCTGTGCATTGGAAGTGATGAATTAATTCCTTGCTTTGCTTGCTGGCACACGGCTTTTGCTTTGCCTATTGAACATCATCACCTTTTGCTATATTCTTTTGAAGGAGATTTTGGCCTGCTGAGACCTAGAGCTGCTTTTCCCACTTCAGTTCCAGCTCTTCTTTGCATTTGTGCTGTATGTTCAAAGCCAGGTTGGATGGGGCTTTGAGGAGCCTGGTCTAGAGGAAGATGTCCTTGCCCATGACGGGGGGGTGGAACTAGGTGATACTTAAGGTTCCTTCCAACACAAAGCTTTCTTTAAATTGGTGTACTCCGTGAATTTTCTTGGGTCCCAGATGATGTCATGTACCACTCCCACTGCCATGAGAAATGGGAAGCAGAAAGCTGACACTGAGGCTGGCTATTGATGCACACAAAAGCTTGTCTATATTTAGCGAAGCCAAGGGGAGGTTCTGAGAGGCAAAAGGAACAAATGGAAAGCAATGGCTGAGGTATGAGGGAGTTGTTTGTATTAACTGCAGTGGACATAGGTATTTGTGCTGCATGTTACACTGTTGATTATTGACTGCTATCCACTCTCTTCACTGAACCTAGGATCTGTATTCCCTTTTACTTGGTTTCTGTAAATGCTAAATAGATTTTTGCTGTGTATAATGCTTTCCAGAGAAAACATCGTCACCTTTTGTTAAATTGTTTTGAAAGAGTTTTTTGAAAGTCTGCTGAGACCAAGAACTGCTTTTCCCACTTCCCCATCAAACAACTTGCAATCCAGCTCTCCTTTGCATAATCCTGTTTCCAATACGAATAATATGAATCCTCCAGTTTATACTAGCAAGGAAATTTGCATCGTTATATTTCATCATTGCCTTAGAGAAGAAGGGCAGGGCAGCTGTCAGGCTGTCTGTACAGATTTTCTCTGCTGAAATGTAGTGAAGAAACTGTAGTTGTCTTGGTAATATATTCAAGACTTTTCTCCCGTCTTTTACTAGCTCACAATACCAGGAAGTTTTGGCTGTGCACTTTTCATTTGCAGTAGATAACAGCCTGCCCACCTCATCCTCAAGATGTACAGGTCAGACAAGGTCCTACTGTCTCTTTCTCTGGCTGCAGCATCTAGATATATCTGGCTCTGTCTTGTTGACACTCAGATCTCTGTCGTGATGCCTAAATCATCTCTAATTTTAGTGAGCTTTTCAACATAAAAAAGAGGTGTTCAGCTCAAGAACAGCAAACCTGGAAGCAGGTATCTGTAATAGTATTGACCAAGTTAAACCTCTGGTTCAGGGAGCCTGCACAAGGAGCTGCAGGAGGTTGGAGTAAGTGGTCTGCATCAGGCCTGTGTTGTGGTGACCTCTCTTTTGCCAGGGAGCTAACACATGCTCTGCAGGGCTGATTACCAGCAGAGCTTCTCCACTGCCACTCTTCGTGTTTGGCAGGGCTGGAGTTTGTATCTCACTGGGGCTCCCGTGCTGCACCTTGTCCCTGTGGTGTGGGAGTCAAAGCCCAGTGTGATGTCTTGTGGGGTCAGAACAGGATGTGTTGGCACTTCTATCAAGAACATAAATCTATTTTGTTCTCTGAAACTTCCCAGTTGATCCTTTTCCTTACATCCAGTGTATGCTTGTATCTTTTGTCAAGTCAAGTAGGAAGAAAATGTCTACCTGGTTTAATATGTTTTGACAGACTGTCCCTTTTTCCTCAGAAACAGCTTGTGCCAATATTCCACCTATCTATCCACTAAATATACATGACTAATGTCTACAGATGTATTAATGCTGATGGGCCCCACTTGTTGAAAGTGTTCTGTTCACATGAGATGCTGCAGCCTTGACCATACATTTGTGGATTAGCACACTTGATTAATATGAGTACAGAATTGGAGGTCACAATGCAAGGCATGGGATGTCTCAGCCTTTAATCTCAAATGTACCCCATGGGTAAGGTAGATGGATTAGTACTATCACAGGTAATCATATAATTTTACCTCTGAACCTCATTGGTTGTCTCCACCTTGGGAATCTCCAAAGATCCATGGAGAGATTTGACACCTAGGTGCGCATAAGCAGAGATCCATGTTACCTGTGGTGGTGGTTTCTTTCCACCAAGGAAGAGCTAGGTGACAAGCCAGATATTTCCTTTTGAGTGTTTCCTTTCAAAACAGAGGCAGTGGGACTTGGAGTGCCTAACACCCTGCTTTTTGCATGTATCTGACATCGTCATTTCTTCTCCAGAGTAAGCTGGCTAAATTGATTTGATTTTAAAGAAGTGAAGCACTGAGACTGTGCCTGACATTTTCAGAATTCCAGGACGCTATGTTCCCAAATCAATATGCTGATTTAGTAACATAACTTATGTTCAGGAAGGCCACATGACACTCTCAGACCCATCTATCTTAGTTGAGCATTTCTATTAGAGCTGTGCAAATCCTTTCCAGGACTGCAAGTGAGATTTTACAAATTTCCCAGTAGAAGGAGGTAGTGTGGAATGACAAACACCCTGCTATCCCCCACATCAAACATCAGATTTGAGTATACCCCTTTTCTGGTTTGAGTCTCAAGCAGGCCCTGACACAGGACCATTTCTGTATTGCTAGCAGTCAAATACACAAGTGCACACATCCATAGATGTGCAGATATAGCAGTGGTAGCCTACTGCCCATAAAATATGCACTTCATATGTAGATAAAGATCCATTTTTAAGTAGGCACTTTAGGGAATCAGAAGATGCACTCGAAAAGGTGAAAGGGTACCTCAAGAGATATTTAAGTTTTTCACAGATTTAAATAGAGTCAGAATAGTGCACAAGTGTAATCTGTGTCTGTCTATGTGAAAACAAACCCAATGCCATTTGGTCATGTAGCTCATTTAATATATATCAAAAGTGTTTGGCTGTAGGCCATTCATGTTTATGATACCCAAAGAAACAACATGTTGGAGGCAGCAATTGCTGACTCACTCAAACAAAAAGTGGCTTTAGGACACAGACAATGTGAGTGAGCTTCTTATTTTGGCAAAAGTGTTGATAAAAATATATCAGAAAAAATGCTATTTTCCTTTTCTTTGTTAAACATCTGCATGACACAATGCTTTGAGTTTATATTTCCTTTCACTTACAAGGTACTGGCAGCTGAATCTCCTAATAGTACTGGAAAAGTCTTTGTGTATTATTTCAAGGTGCACAGAAGCTGTGTGTTTTAAGCAGTGAGATTGTAGCAGTGAAGTTGCCTACCTTTTAAACTGACACCACTTGTTTCTGTGTAGGCCCAGCTCTGATTGAGGGTATTTCAGTACCATCCTGTTTACCTGTAGGGACATTTGCCTCACTACAACTTTTAAGAACAGGCTTAAACTTCTGCTGGAAAGTGTCTTACCAAAGAACACAAATTTTCTTCTCAGTGCCTTTCCTTACTCCAAGTAGCCCAAGTACTCCTGAAGGCATCACATCTTTTATGCCCTGTGCTGTGGCTGGCAGAGACCAGCACATCAGAATCCTTCGTGCTCACCAGGGAGCCAGGATTTGAAGGATCACTAAACTTAGCCATTTTGTATATCAATCCACGAGGCAGCACTTTAATCATGTGTTTTCAAGGTTAGAGTGTTCATTTTGGCCTCATACTTGCTAAGTGGCACAGAGATGTTGTGCACGGTACATGGTAATGCTATAATTTATTGCTTTCTAAAAGCCACCCAAAGTGCTGCACTGTAATCAAATAGCACTTCTTGATGACATTGCGTGCTCCAGATATAGCCTGAAACAGACTGACACAAATAAGTCATTTAAAGGTGCACAGCCAATCAGAAATTCTTGCCAAATGGAAGATTTGTGAATAAGCAGTTTTCTGTTTTTAAATTATGGTTTTGTCTTAATGAGACATTTGCTAACAATGAAGCTGTGTACATGCATTTGGTCTGTCCCTGCTACTCTAAATGAGGTAACTGACATGGGCATATTCTGATCTGCAATGTGGGACCAAACTGAGCTTAGTTTGTCTCTACAAGAAGAAAATATTCCTGTTACTCCTACTCCTTACTTGACTTGGTTACTAACTAAAGAACCCCAGTTTTTATACTGGCGAAAAAAAGTCGGAAGACTTGGACAGAAGATGAAAGTTGCACTCAAAGTGGCTGTTTCTAAGGAGATTGTTTTGTTTTGTTTTTTGTTGTTTGGTTGGGGTTTTTTTTACCTGTAGAACTGGGAATTCTCCACCATCTAACTGCTTTCTGCCTCAGTTAGTTCTTACAAACATTACCAGGTTACTTTAGATAGTATGGAAGGCATTAGTTTTTATCAGGCTTGTATAATTTAAAATCTGTCTCTTGTTACACTTAAGTCACTGAAGACTTTCAAATTTCTCTTGAATTTCCCTTTTATTTGTGAGGACCCTCCAGTGACCACTTCCTGCCATGCTCCTCCAGGAAGGTTGGAGGAGCAAACTCACAGTTTGTAATGCTCCACCTCTTACCTTTGCCAAGGTGCTTCTGACTCCTTGAGTGGCCAGGCTTCTGCCTGTGCAACTTTCTTGGCTCTACTCGACTTCTGTACTCAATGTCTGTGTGTTTACTGGGGTGTTTACAGCCTGGTCCAGGCATTGTTTCTGCCATACTGTGCTGTCATTTGACCACCAGTTACAGGAGCTGCTCTTCCATGCCTCAAGGTACCTTGTCCAGCACCTTCAGGTATAGAAAACAGCCTCAATTTCTCGTGACTGGGGGAGATGGGTAAATCTTAGCACACCTGTTTGCCGTTATTTCTGAGATTACTGAAGAGATATTTGTAGGGGTAGGTCAGCCACCACATCTGTGTGAGGCCAGATGACATTTATATAGTGTCTTCTGGATTTTTAGAGCTCTCAGGGACAGGCATCATTTCTTCATTACCAATCATTATTGACAACAAGAAAACAAAGTTCATAGTATATTCAATACTACACCTAATTCTCAGTGCAATATTGCTCTGTGTCTTTGTAGAAAATGTAACCTGTATCCCAGGAAACAATGGACCACATTTGACATTGGGAATATGTGCAACAACATAAATACAATTTTGGCATCTTAATTTGTAGAAATGTTATATTTAGCTATGTCTGGTATATTTTTAAATGCTTTTCAGCACAATTCATCTGAAGATAATTTATTCTGTAAGACAACTTGGTCAGCACTACGGTTCTTGGAGTCCTGTAGCAGAAGGAGAAGCTGGTGTATTTGTGCCTTGTGAAGCCTGTGGAAGTCTGTCTGTTGACTTTCATGGGGCTCTGGATTAGATCTTTAATGAACATCTCCTGATATCATTATGGGAGCAAATATTGGAGCAGCATCATGAAAACTTCAGATTTAGTCGATACGAAGGATTTATTAAATTTTTTTTGAACATACAGTAGTTTGAAAATTGCTTCTTGAAAATTGCTTCTTCACCTACTGCTCTGTTCATGCTTATCCCACAGTGACCTGAGCCACCCAAAGGATTGTTTTGTCAGAAAGAAGCTGAGGCCAAGATTAGGGTAAATGAAGAAACCATGCAAAATTAAAGCAACCGGTTGTTTTGAAACAAATAGACAAGGTGCAAATCCAAAAATCAAATCTGGATGCATCCAGAGAGATGTTGGGAGAACTTTTTGAACCTGTTAATTTCAGAAGTGTGGTGTGTTGGGTTGCAGAGAACCTAGTAGTTTTGAAACATAAACACATGGTATGTAAAACATAAACCAGAGAATTAATGAATCATGCTAATTTCACACTGCCCCCGCTTTGGACTAATTAGTGCAAATTAAATGTTGCACTTGTCAAGCAGAGCAGTTTGTGCACCATGTATTGCATTAAGAATTATTTTCGGATCCGTTTGCACAATGTGAAAATAGTGTGAAAATATTTTCATTTCAATTAGTGGTAGTTTTACAGTCATTAGAAGATTTCTTTAATAGGCTTAGACTCCCATGGCCTGCACAGCTGCATGAGGTCTGGTTTGCATTTAAAGGTGGGAAATGATGTAGTGGGAAGGAGGACATTTAGCTGGCTGGATTTACTTAATTACCCCCCACCCCATTCTAAAATGCCAGACCAGGCTGGTCAATTATCTGTCCCTTCGTCAGAGGCCAATTGCTTAATTGCAAATTATCCATAATAATTACACAGCCAAATAACTACTGGATTTATTTTTAATGAATGTGGAAGCCCTTAACAAGGATTTAAATGTACCCACCAGGATTAGTCAAAATCGACAGCTATCAAAGGGCTGGAATCTGCCACTCACACTTCTGTGGAGGAGAGCATTGCTCTGCTTATTTTCTGTTCATTTTCAGTGAGACTCAGAGAAGTGAGGATGCTGTGTCCATGCTCTGTAATGTTTTCAGGGTCTAATATTTCCATTGTTTCTGTGAGATAGACTGAAAAAGAGGGATTACTGAAAATGGAAAAGGCTGTCAGAACGTGGGATGCTGTGAAGCTGGGGCAGAATATAGGACAGAGTGGAAACACTGCCTTTTCTGAAATGAGATGGAGCTCTGCCAGGCAGCAAAAAAGGGATTGTCAAAGCAGCAGCGCGCTCCTCCTCGGAGGCATTCCTGGCGCGGGAGAGGAGGTCTGCCCGCTGCAGGGAGATGGAGGCCTTCCCTCTCGGTGGGATGCCGCGCTCGGAACTGGCCGGCAGCAGCAGGCATGTCATTAGCGCTGACACAAAACACAAGGCAAGGCTTTTGACGCTTGTTTTTCAGTTTTGACAGAGAGGAAAATCATGAGAAAGGTGGCCTTTTTTGTTTGTTTGTTTAGGGTTTTTTGGTTTGCTTTGGTTTGGTTTGGGTTTTTTTGTTTTGTTTTTGCCTTTTGCTTTTTCCTTTCTCCTCTCTTTCTCTCCCCCCTTAAATAGCTTTCTCTTTTCAAATTACCTGAAATCACTGGGTACGTGGGCCACGTTCCATGGTGCTGCCCATTCCTCCACATTTGTCAGCCTGGAAAAAAAATATATACTTTATTGAAATACTAAACAAAATGAGGACAGGAATTTAAATGTAATGCTCTGTCTGCTCACAGGCAGACAAAGAAGATTCTATAGTTGAAGAATGTAACAGAAAATTTGGAGTGTGAAAGAGGAAATAAACTGAATGCAAAGGAGCATGCAGAGGAGAAGTAAACTAATGTGGTGAACTGTTTCTGAAATGGAAACTTGGCATCTGTCTGTTCTTGGTCTTGCCCGTATTGGTGTCCAGAGGTCCAGTTCAGAAATCTCTGTCTGACTGTGCTAAGCTCAGTGAAAACACTGTAACTTAGTGTCTCCCACCACTATTGCCCAGCATCTAAGCAAAAGCATTCTCTCACTTCTAATTTGCTTTTTCACTTTTATGTTGCCTGCTCTTTGTCGGTCATGTGTAAGCAATTTTTTCTGTTGCTTTTTCTAGGAGGTTAAGTAATTAACTTGGAGGAGAATGGGAAGCTGTGATCTCACCTCACTTTGAAAGGCTATTTCCTGAGATTTCTGCAGCATGCTTCTTCCTCTTCTGAAATTTCTTACACTGAATTCTTGCATGGGGAGTTGATATTCTTGACATAAAAGCCCCATCTGGGATCTCTTTTTGATTGTGAAGCATCCTGTGGAGTATTATGCTTCTAACAATGATAGATTGAGGCATGATGAAATATTGGACTGTTTTGTTTCAAGGCTTGTTTTTTTTAATGACTGAGCCCTGTCTACTTGTACCCTGCTATGATGGGTGTCAAAGTTTGCTAACGCAAACACAGCCTGAAAATTTCAGATTGTGCCTAATGGCTCAGTGGTTAGAGGATGCAGCCCTGAAGTTCCTGAAATGTGTCCGGGTCTTCTGAATGTCACTACTTGAAATAGTGATCCCCCATAACTGATAGAAACTTGACTTGTCCTCTAAAATCTGGATTTATTTAAGATGTAGTTGATCCCCCAAATATAAATTCAGTACCATTAATCATTTTTATCTATGACTTTGAATAGCTTCTCTAGTCTGTCTCTGTTGTTGTCAGTCTGACAGGTTTGTTCCTTACAGGGTTAATTAAGAATACACTCTGGTTTCTACACATGGGGTCTACACATTAAAATCAATATGGATTTCTACCTACACTTCTTGTTCACAGAAAGGAAACTAAGACCCTGCACTATGAGGACAGTTTCTGCATTTATTCTCTGTACCAGATGCCAGTAATGAGATAGGGAGGAAAATCACCCAACCATTCTTCTACATTGAGCAGATATTTTCTTTCCTATTTTTCTAATTGATATACCTTGCCCTTCCATGTTTTTATTATCATTTTCTCATTTCTTCCTCCTTGTTTTCTTTTTCCCTTAAATTTGCATCCCAGTCTGCACTGCTGTTTGCTCTTCTTAAGTCATGGTGTGGTTTTGGCTCTTAGTCACATGAAGAATATCTGTTTCCAGTATTTCCAGACCTGAAATAAACGCCTGTAATCATTAAGGGTGTCAGAAAATTCCAGTGCTGTTGTTTTTTCTCATATTTTTATTTTTATTCTGGAACCAGTGCATCTTGCAGCTTTCTCAATTCCCTTGTAATTTGTTTAGCATGAACACTTTTCTGAGAGCAATGCTAGGTACAGGTACCTTGCTTTTTTTTTTTTTTTTTTTTTTTTTTTTTTTTTTTTTTTTAAGATTTCTCTTTTCCATCTCTAATGTGGATTTTTATGCACCAGAAATTATTGCAAAGCAACCTTTTCCTCAACCCACGTTTCTCAATGAATCTTCCCTTCCCATATTCTTTGTCTTGTCACAATGAGCATTCAACAGTTCCAGTTAATGTTGCAACTAAAATTTCCTCAAGGAGTAGTTGTTACGGATGCTGTTAAGTATTCTGAGAACTGTCGGGGGGTTACTGGGAAAGAGGAGATCTAGGAATTAGAAGCAATGGAAGGTAATAACCGGCCCGCTGCCCCCAGGAGGGCGGGTCCTTGTGACGCGGAGCCCGATGGGCTTCGCCCGCAGCATCCGCGGAGAAACGCGGCTCCGCGGGGCTGCCCCGTGCCCGGGACACCCGGCCGCTCTCACCGAGCATCGCTTCGTGCTCCGGGCCTGGCACGAACCGGGCCGGGCTCCTTGGCTTGCCGGGGTGGCAGTCTGTGTGTGCTGGGGTGTTCGCTGCTTGCTCTGGCTGGCAGCCTCAGAGGGACTGGCAGATCAGAGAGGAACTCCCACTTCTTCCTTCCCCACAGCCCGAGCTTCAGCTGCTGTTGCCTGTACTAAAACAAGGCTCTGCAGGCACTCTTAGCCATATACACATATAAATTTATTTTATAGCATGTTTGTTTTGTAAAAAAAGTAATGAAAATTTGGTAAAAAAATAACTTTTTTTTTTTTTTTCTGCTTATCCATTTAACTCCTTATTGCCTCAGATTTTTTTTTCTTTAAATATTATTTAATCCAACCCTTCCACTTAGTTTGTTTGGCCTGGTACCCTGTGTTTTTGCTCCTCCTAAATGAAAAGTGAAGCATGGTGGAGCATCACTCTCTGTTGTAAGTATACATTCAGGGAATTCAGAGAATCTCCTTGGAAAACAGATGCTGGCGCACCCCAAGATAGAAACTGTGGCTTTGCTTCAATGCACTATTGCAACAATGTCAGTGCTGCTGGCATTGCCCGCTAGGAAGGGCAGTAGTCTGCCCAATAACTCTTTAAAATGCATAAAATCAGATTGGAGGAAAAAGAGGAAATTACCCTGGGTTATCCTGGCAAACCCTGGAAAGTCCTACAAACAAAAGTAAGGAACATCTAGAATGAGCTAAAGGAAAGATGAAGCTTAAAAACCATTTATAACAGGGAAAGCACAGAATGGCCTCTCAAGTGCTGTGAAGGCCTCTCGTATTTTAATACCTCATTATGAAGCTGCATGGGAACGAGGCACCTAAATATTTTAAAATATGGTCCCAAACAATAAGATTTTAAGCTGTCTGGAAAGGGAAATGATCTTCTGTTTCAGGATATGAAAATGTGGGATGTACACTTAGTGTCCACTCCATTTTTTTAAGATTTGTCTCATCAATCACAAACCTAGGGAATAATAGTAAAGATTTATATTCTATACAGCTCTGTACTGGTTTATTCTGAGAAATACAGAATGAGAAGGGATGTTAGAGGTCCTACTTTATGAATTAAATGTCTTGTAAGTGGAAGTTGTATCCTGTGAAGTGATTGGCTCTGAACATGTGTAGCGTTCTATGGGACTATCCCAATCCTTGATGGGTGGGTATGTGTATGTCCCTTGTGAAATCAAGGCACATCCTAGTTCAGCCTGGAAAAGCTGAGAGGCTGGGGCAGAAGCATTCAAGGTATACAGAAATACTCTTTCCTGGTGCAGATATTTTGATCTTTTGTTCCTTTAAAAAGACAAACCCAAACTTTTTCATTCAATCTTAGGTATGACAAATTTGAAGTTTTAGAAGAAAACTGCATTTGATTTATGATGCTGAGCTAAATTTTAAAATGGTGAGAAGGAAAAAAAGGCATTCCAAACGTAAAATTTGGAGTTAATGTTAAAAAAATTCAGTATCTAAACAAAATTATAAGTAGCTGAGAATAGGAATTCAGAAACTACTCTGTCCTCTCAGTACATTGCTACCATGACACTACAGTAATTTATTGCTGCAGAACATTCCCTTCTAGAACTCTCTAAATATTTTAAGGAATTTCAATTACATATTGCAGGGGAACATCTTTAAAAGCGTTCAGGTTTGCTAGCTTTAAGGGCCTTAGAGGAATCCATATGCAGAAAAGCAAACAAACCCAGTGAGATATGTACACTGTTTAATTAAAATACTAGAGTTTGGCACATTCTTTTTCTTACTATGACTTATTAAGGAAAAAATCCCTGCATAAAATCCCTTAAGTGTACAGATAGATTTTTTTTTTTTTTCTTCTGAGCTTTGTACAAATGGCTTGTATTGTCACACAAAAAAAAGTCATAGACTTGGGTGTATGTTTTGTTCTTTTCAAATGTTAATGCTTTAAAGACTGTGTTGCACCATTTATATGATCAGCAGTTAGTGAAATGCTCATTGTCCTGAGAAATGTTGAATTTATTGAGAGAGAGGAGTAATAGATTCCCTATCTTCATCTCAGGAATCAGTTGTTATGATGGATGCTCAATTGCTGTGGATGCAGGCAGGCAGGAGAGCTGCTCGTGAAGAGAATTACCACCCTCAGTGCCAGTCAGAACTTGCTGGCTCTCAAGTTTCATATGGAAACACGTATTTTTGCCACACAAGTGTATGTAACTAAGAGGTGTAGTTTCCAGGCTGTTACAATTACACAGTAGGTATTTTTGACACAAAGCAGCTCTCATCCTTGCTCTTCATGCAAATCTTTAATGATTTCAAAGAGTATGCTTAAGAAGGGGAGGAAGGCTTGGATGCTTCAGTAACTTGGTAAGGGCTCAGTCATTGCTGTCAGTCCTGTACCACCTGTTTCTGCAGTGCAATGCATGGTACTTCACAGCAATTTAATGCTATGTAAAGTATAGCATTCAAAATTTTACTTTGGCAGGCAGTAAATAGTGTTTCTGTTTTCTAACTGGCATTTACTTGGGAGATGAACTTTTCTGGTGATGTTCTTCACTTCGCTTTGATGCTGGGCTCTGCTTTTGCCTGCTTTGCAAAGCTGCATAATATAAGTAGGACTAGTCTTTAGAAACAGATACTTGCTTCCTTTCAAAGCCTAAACTGAACCTACTACTGGTAGATTAGGGTTGTAAGGAGTTGTGAGAGGGTTAAGCCTCTATCATGATGATAAGTAACTGAGCCCTTTTTGGGAGTAATGCAGAAGTCTTGGTGCATCACGAAGGACGTGCTCATTCCTTGGATTTCTCTCATATCTGGAATCAGCACTGCAAAGGAAGGAAGATCCTGGGCATGATTGTGAGCCTTGTGGACTAGACTTGGCTATACAGCTCAGTGAAGTACTCCATCTCTGCTTGAGCTATCCTAGCTTCTTCCAGTGAGTACATCAAGGGATATGCACTGCAGGAGCTAATCAGGAGCTGTGCCTATCTCTTACATAGGTATGGTCACTATTAAAAATTTGTTCCAAGTTTTGATCTTACTGGCATCAGTGCTCTCCTAAAATCAACCAGCAAAGAAAATGTAGCTGAGAGCAGTTGTGGCAATTTATTTTTACAATCTCTCATATTTGTGGTCTCAGTGGTGGGACCTGTCAGTATCAGTGCCTTAACTCAGAGCATCTCTCAGCAGGCACTCAGCTCACCAGCCTGGCCTGGGCTACATGGTACTAATTAATTCTAAAGAAGGCTAGGTGGATTTCAGGTATGATGTTATTGGTACTGAGGTAACTGAGTGACATACCAAAAGAATTTCAAATTTCTAGCTCTGTGATGAGCATAAAGGACTCTGCCTTGTTCTTGCTTAAATACTCTCTTTATATTTTCCCTTGGCTGCAACTAAACTGCAGAATATTTACCTGCTTGATTGTTGTTTGTAAATCTAGACTGTTCCCTCCCCCCATCCCCTAAATCTTCCTTAGATGCTGAGAGGAAAAAATAGCGTACAAGAAAGTGGCTGTAAAGCATTTCTTTTCTGTTCTGCTGCTCTGTGTAGAGCTTTTTGTGGCACTCAGGGGTGCAGTAGGGCTTGAACAGTCCAGACAATGTGCCAAGGCATATTCCTGTAGGACATCACTAGAGATCCCTGCTCGTAAACCCTGCCTGCAGAGCCGTAACTGGAGAGAGAAAGAGAGAGAGGGAAAGAGAAAGGGAAAGAGTTGAAACAGGGAGGACACAGAGGTGTGATTAAGGTCTTACAGAGAAGACAGAGAGACAAAACTGGGAGAGAGAACATAGTGAACAGATTGGTAAATGGAGAGCAACCACCCAGGGCCAGGCTGAAGACAAAGGGGCTGAAACAGAGAATAAAGGAAAAAAGGTAATTGCAATTTTGGGGTATTATATTAAGATAAAAAGCTGGGCCAGTCCCAACCAGCCTATGAGGAAAGTCCAAGAGCTGGCTGGAAATCAGGAGGCAGAGGCTGTGAATAAAAAGGGAGAGGTGTTAGAAAGGAAGGTTGGCCTTGAGAGCAATAAAATCTGCTGTGCTTTGTGCAGAACTTGAAATTGTTTGGCTGGGAAGGTGCATTTGGTTGTGGACAAAATGCTCAGAAATCTACAGGGAGAGATGGAAAAGGCCTTTTTCAAAGAGGTACTGTGAAGAGCTTTGCATGGGGACAATTTTTAACAAAGTAAAAAGAGTGGTAACTTCATTAAAAAGTGCTTGATGCTTACCACAGTTTAATCTCAGGCCACTTGCCTGGGTATCTAAACACAGATTTAAGGGCACAGCTTTGCATATATGAAAGAAAAAGAAGTGGAGCTGAGGTCTTGGTCTACCTTCTTTGCTGGTATAAATGCCTGGAAATCAGACTTACCTGGATGTCAGAAGGCACAGATTACTGCTGTTATAGTAGCTTGTTAGCAACTCAGGTTTTAACTCTTGTAACCAGGAGAGTCTGAGATAATGGAAAGAGAAGTCGGTGGAGCTCTTGCAAGCCTTGCTAGTGCAGAATCTTCCTGGATGTTTTTAGTTATGAATCAGCTTCATCTTGGTTTCTAATGAGTGATTTGGAAGCTGGTGCCCATTTGTGAGAAGCACTTTTATATTGATAATATTGTCATGTGTTGTTAGTCTCATAATTTATTTCTGTGTTTGGCTAGCTATTCTCAGTCATGTCTAAGACTGAACATAAATTCCATACCACCTGTAGTGTTAAATACCGATTTTAATGCAGATTTTTATTGTATTTGGCTGTGACTGAACAGAAACTAAAGAATATAGGCAGCATTAAGGGACTCTCTAGAATTTCAGCCAGACCCCTCATTCTGACTAGTGATGTCATGAGAAAAATGGAATTGGATAAGTGAATGGGGCTGGTTAAGGGATGTTTGAGGGTTCCTTTTCTTCCCTTCTTCAGTTCCTTGAAACTTTCATTAAATTATGGATAAACTCTCAATAAGAACAAAAGAGTAAAAGAATGACAGCTGATTTTTTAGACTCTAATGACCTAAAAAATTGCTTTGCAGACATAAAGAAACATAAAGGATTTAAATGTATGACTGTAAACATTCAGACATTATACTGTCTTTTTTCAGATTCAGCTTCTGATATTTACATTCATGAATAGCCCATTTCAGTGACATTACTGGGACAAAATCCCTGTGGGTGTAATTCCTGTAACTTCACTAACATCAGTTAAAGTCAGCATCTCTACAGGGATTTGAACTTGCTTGATGAATTTTGTGAGGTTTGTGTTATACGTGCAACAAGATGTGTCTGCTGTCACTGTATGGGTGTGTATTGGAATCTGGTGGCAAGTCCTGTCAGTGGGGAGAAGGCTGCAAAGGGCAAACAGAGTAGATCTTGACCAAGCAGCAAAGCAGTCTATGAGGTGTCCTCTGTGGGGAGAAGTGGGGATGGAGTTTGTGAGTAGAGAGTGTTGCAGAACAGCAGCTAAGGACTCCCGAGGAACAGGTACTCAGAAAAGCACTGGATGCCTAAAAGCAGTTCAGCAAATACCCTTCTATGAATTTGAAAGGGACTGTGAGCACCAGACAAGTAGCTTTATTTAATATGGCTTGTTCAGCAAACTAACATTAAGCTAAGTGAGGGAGTAAGAAATAGCTAACAAACTGCTGCAAAAATGAGAGGTTTATTACAGTTGGAAAGCATGAAACTGCAGCTACATTATTAGTTTTCCATGTTGGGCCAAAACAAAGGGGGAACACTTAGAATGCATAGATCTAAAATTTAGGAGTTGCACAAGTAATTTGGAATTCTTCCTTCAGAACCAGATTGTAATAGACATCAGAGACCCAAACTATGAACAGGGATGTTTGAATATCTATGTTTACCTTAGAAAAACAGTAAGGGTGGAGGAGGCCACAGCACAGAGGCAGACCAGACTGCAGATGCTGGAAGAAAAACCAAGGTGATGATCCCCTGAATCGGGGCCACAACCTATCACAAGCCTAGGGGAGCACAGGAGGCAGAGCAGAACTGATGACTCCAAGGGGAAATGTGCCAACATGCACAGAGCTCTCTTAAAATGCCACCCTAGCACACCATGCTATCTGCATGTGATGGCTTTCAGCAGGCCGTATGAAATGATTTGGTAGCCTTAGCTGAGTCCCACCACAGAAATGCCAAGCTTCTTAAGCTGCTTAACAGGCTTGGCGAAGAGGATAATGATTAACCGTTTATTAAAGTCAGCCCCTCCAGGTCAGAATGAGGGATATGGGCAGTGAGAAAGCTCGTGCTGCTCTTGCCTTCCCAGTGCCTTTTATGCAGATAGAGGACTTTAGCCTCTGGGGATACAGTCCGTGGTATTAAATTTACTTAAAAATATGAAGTGCCTTCATTTCAGTGCTGATAATACCACTGTGGGCCATTGTAAACTTCCCCCGTGCAGTCTGAATCTCCTTAAAGGCAGACATGCACTGGTTTCTAAGAAAAGCCCTACTGAGAGCATGCAGTGTGCATGTCAACTTAATTAAATGAATTTGTTTAAAATATAATCAATGGTGTGTGAAATTATATAATTATTCCATAAATACACGTTGTTAATTAATTAATATTTTAATTAAAGGGTAATTGGAAACTTGTTGCGTTAGTACCTTTTTTGAAGGACATGAATATGTCTTTACCTCATATTCACTGATTAGACCAAAAAACCCTTTTTTTAAAAGAAAGTATTGAACTAGTAGCCCAGGAGATTGAAAAAAAAAAATATATATATATATATATCTATAAGAAAGGAAAAAAATGGCACGCTATGATAGCTGTGTCCCAGTTTGCCATAGGAAGGAATTTGGCTGCCCTTTAAAACCTTTGCTTTCAATCAGCCTTCAGTTTTTCTAATATCCTTCGTGTCTCTTATTCTGGGAGAGTGATTGTCTCTCTGGGAGTTTTGCCTTGAAATGTCTCTCTGGAAAAAGAACTTGGAGCAAAGTGCTGTGGACTAGTTGTTGGTTGGGAGAGGTTGGTATTAGTAGTGTGTCAGAGTTAGACATAAATCCCTCTTTTCCCCTCATAATAATTTTCCTCCTTCAGTTTACCTGTTTATTTTGAAGACTATCCATATTAACAAACCCAGACTCCCTATTACTCACTGCCAGAACAGCACACCAATCCCCAGACCATTTTTCGTAACTGCTGGTGTGGAATAAATGAAAAGAAATGACTGGAAACCAAGAGAGAAATGACTGTGGCCCTTATCTTGCCCCTGGAAATTCATATATAATTCATACTGAAGCCAATAGGCTAGGAAGGGCAAATTTGAGGCCTGCCTGTGAAAAATTATCAAGGGCTCACAACTTAAGGCCCTAATTTTGCAAACTTGCACAATTAAATGCGAATGCCTTCTGTGAAGGCAGTGGAAGGGGTGCTGCTTGCAGGTCTAAACTGAGCTCATGCTCTTGTTTGAAGCTTTGGGATGTAGACAAATATGAACCAGGGAATCCTGGACAGTAGAGAGTTATTCTGCATGTTTTTGATCTTCTGGCAAAATTAAACTGGTAAGTTTCTGCAGCTGTTAACCACTCTGCAGCTGCCCTCTGCTCCTGGATGCATCAAGAGCTACTAAGTGTTGTTTAACTGTGACTGGCCTAAACTATTGGTGGTTTTTGATTTCTAACCTGTCCTGCAGTACCATACCCACTGCAGACGTAGAAGGTCCTAAGAGAAGTCATAAGTTCAGCACAGTGACAGCACTTTAGTGTGTGACAAAAGAGGATTATATGAGGCTAGCATAAAAAGCAGAGGGACAAGTAAAATCTAAGTCACTCAGGAGTAGATTACAGCACATTTAGGAATGGCAAAGGACCCACCTTACATCTGTTTGCACAGGAAAACTTACACAGCTTTTCAGTGATTCATAGATTTTTTTTTTTTAATGGATATTTATTTTTTGAATTCCTAATTGCAAAACTGAGCTACTGTGTTGTATTCTCATAGAAAAGCTACCCTTACTTGTCTCTAAATCCAGCAGTGAATCACAAGGCAAGCCTGACTTATTCATGTGTGACATGTCAGGTGCATGAGAGCTTACATCACATGCTATGCTGATGCATAAAATTTTTAAGCCTGTCCTTGACAACTGAACAATTCAGCAACCTGGACACAAGCTGCAAGGATCAAAAAGTAGGACAAAATTACAACTGTTTATACAGCTTTGCACAATGCCATGGCAATGCCTTTTGCAAGAAGAAATATTTACTGAGAGTAAACACAGTCTAGAATGAGATTTAGTGTCTGTGTCTTCTCTGCAGAGATCCACACACAGAATGCTGGGTTTAATGCTGCTTGAAGAGCCTGAGCTTTTTCATTGGTGAGTCCTCTGTTTTTCAAAGGTACAGGAACATTTGGTGTAAGAGAAAGTGTCCATGACATGAAGAAATACTTGAATAAGCAAAAGGGAAATTTAATGTAAGTTCTACTTCTCTTTTTTTTTTTTGCCATAGTGCAGATTGTTTGACAAGAGTGATACCAATTAGTGCTAACGATAGCATAGTTTATGATACTGACATCTGTCCAAGAGAAACTGGCCCAAAAACATCAAACTTATTTTGCAGATGTCACTGAATAATCATTAGGTGGTGATAATTTTCAGTTGCCCAGTGGGGAAAGGTTCCAGCATATTAAATTGTTGAAGTTTCTGAATTTCAAAATATTGCTGTGAGAATTTTCACTTGAGACAGCAGGCTGAGGGTTTGCAATCCATCTTTTGCTGCCTTGCAAAGCATAGGAGCAGAGGGAATGATCTTTTCAGCAAGGCTGAATAAAGTCTGAAATATTTGTAGGGTTCTGTGTTCTGACTGGATTTACAGGTCTAAATTTATCTTGGGGCTAGTTACACTGGCATCTCTGAAGTTGTTTATCTCCATGCTGAATTTTCATCAACAAAAAATGATCATTGAGTAATGGAAATTTTATTGCATTCAGTAACTAGGTAAATGTTGGGGTGATTTTAGCTGTTATCTGTTTCACATATTTTTATACCATCTGCAAACATTCAAACTTGCAAAAGTGAAAATACAAACATCCATTTATAAGGAGTCTCCTAAATAAATGGCTTGATTTTTTTTCTTCTCCCAGGAATGTTGTCGACAGAGAGGGCTCAGTGGAAGCTGTAGCCACACAGTGGCTCTGGTCATTGAATTTCCCATTTAACTGAATAAAAACAAAGTTAGGTGTTGCTGGACATTCACATGACTTGCATTTCGAGATCCAAGGATATCCTAAGTTATACTGGGTGCTCTATATCTTTATCTATCCTTTTGGGTTTTTTGTTTAACTTCAGAATTATCTCTCTAAGAGAGAACATCTCCCACAATTTCCAGAGAAAGCCTTGAATTTGGAAGGGACAAGTCCATGCAATACTCATATCAGATTCAAACTAAGAAATGAGTCTGAATAAATCTAAGCTGCTATTTTGTGTACTTCTAGATTCCTCAGCCTCTTCCTAGCAGTGATAAAGGGATTGGGATTCATTTCTGTTTAAATCCAAGAGGAGGACAAAGCCTTGAGGGAAAATCTTGTCCCTTCTCACACACCAGTGTAGAATTTACACCTTCTTACACATCCACTCTGAAATTAATCCTCTTGGTCTAACTGAACCTGAAATAGTCTAACATGGAATAATTTGCATGGATGAGGGTCTGAAAGAGATGTGTAGCAAGAAGGACAGCAATCAGAAGGATTTAAGAAGATAGAAACTAAAGTAAAGGGGTAGCTTATTTATAATTCAAATTCACTTAGATTTGTATGTGAATTTGGCCCTTACTCTGTGAGGGAGAAAGCAAGACCTCATTTGCTAGATGAGACAGTTGTAAGAATATAAATATTTTTAAATTCATATGTACCTGGCTTTAGAAGGGAATTATGAAATAGATATTATTCTTCTTTTATTTTTGAGTTGTTTGCTGGGAAAACAATGCACTCATGTAGATATGAAAAGAAGTCATTGCTGCCTGTTAAAACGAATTAGGAAACATGCTTTCAAATCTTAATATAATTTCTAGAGGAAGGAGCCTCTTGACTTGAATGGTAAAGGTCTGAAAATGGTCAGACAGAGTCATAGAGCTAAGTGGGGATCCCAATTACAGATTAGCAGTAATGCAAATGTTGCTGCAGAGGGATCACTCATCTTCTGCAGCTCAGGAGCTGTGTCTGTGCCTAGTGTGCGAGCATAGAAAACCTCTCTTTCGTTATTGTTTTTAATTATCTGCACACTGACAGAGCTGGAATACCTGCTGCACACTGAGGCCCTTTGTGCAAACCCATCAGCAGAGACTAAGCAGCCAAAGCCCATATTTCTTGCCTTCTGCAGGTCTTTCAGCTGAATTTTGCTTTCATGCAGATATGCCTTTCTTTCCCATTTACTCCTTATCTTCACTGGCTATTTCCCCTGCTCCACTGAATATACACAACACATGCAGCTTTATGTGATGACACCAGGTTTTGGCTATCCAGCTGTGGTCCTGAAGTTCTCATGTGCACCTGTAAGACTCTAGTGTTACTGTGAGGAAGTGAGGGTATGCAGCACAAGGGTGGCCTTGGGGTGTGTGTCTAGCCTCCTCCCCCTTCATAAAGGAGCTTGCAGGTTTGGATGAAGAGCAAGAAGCTGACAAGCTCTTCATTAAACTCAGGAATGAGGTGTTAGTCTGTTCTCTGGTCTTCTCATACGTAAGACTTATGTTCAGCGTCCCCTTTTTCTTCTTGCTTATCCCTCTGTTTTTCCTATGTACTTAGCAGGCATGATATACCTTCAAGGGAGGGCAAAGCAACCAGGAAAACAAAGAGGAAGAGTTGGTAGACAGTCACTGAAACTAATTTCCCTCTGAGGAAATACTGCCAAAGTTATGTTTTGTGTTTCCAGCTAGAGGCTGCATAGTTTGAGACCACGTGAAAACATAAAACACTGTTAGTGTATCTTTGATTTGGACCTGCTTGTCATGTGTGGGACGTGCTGTGCCTGTAGCACTGGGAGAATAAAAGGGACTGGCTGAGCAATCTGTGTGCTCTGGGGCAGAAGAGTCCGGGCCAAAGCATATGGGCAAGTGAGCATGGGCAAAATGAATATCCACTGAGCAGCAGTAAGGAGTTGTAACTGGAACTAGTCAGAAACAGGGAAGTGCAAGGAAACTTCACCCAGGCTTCTGGCCTCTTGGCAGTGCTGAGCTGTTTAACATGACAGGAAAGAGGCAGAAACAAGGTAGCTCAGCTCCTCTTCACATGAGCACCTTTTGCCCATTGCAGAGCCCTTGCCTCCAACTCAGCCTCATTGTGAGGAGTCTGAGGAATGATTAATAGCAAAGGATGCAGGCAACTTCTGATGGATGCTCTTGAGGTGTCAGGACTTGTGATAATGCAGATCCTCCTTGTTCACCTTACCTGCTTTCCTGATGGCTCAGTGCCAAAGATTCATGTGGCAGCAAATTTCTACCTGTTGTAGACACATGAAGGATGACTTGTATATATGAGAGCATAAGGTACTCTTTTGTCAACAGAGAAGCAGGCAGATTCTCTGTCGACAAAAGAGAGCAGAGAATACAGCCTGGAAGAAGTTGTGTGGATGAGGATGGGGGGAAGCAGCAAAATTGGTTAAAGCTGGTCTGAGGAATGAGAACTGACTGCGCAAATGCATCAACAGGAAGATAGACAAAGAGCATGTCCATTAATAAGTAAGGAGGAGGAGGAAAGGAGTGATGAGGAAAGTCATAGCAACACTATGCTTCTTTTAAAACAAAGGGAGATTGGAAAGTAATACAGATCTCAGGAAGATAGTTCTTTGAAAGCATCGAGGGCACAGCGGGAATAAATGCAAATCAGCTGGCGCCTACATCATGTGCATCCATATGAAGGCATGTGGATACATACAATTCAGCATCATAAAGTCACTCCAGGACAGCAATAAAGGGACAAACTTAGTGCAGGGATAATCGCTGTTCCTTAGCAATCACCGAGAGCTGTGGCAGCTCCGGAGGGCAAGGAAGGGGGAGAGGAGAAGGTGAAATTCCACCCTGAGCCTGGCAGGGCTGAGCAATTAAAGCCCAGTCAATCCGGGAGCAGTCCTCTGGGAAATAACGTAGCAAGTGAACGGAGCAGAGAAAAATCTTTCAGAAAAAAAGGATTTGATGAATGGTGGCGGGTAGCCTGGTGCAGCTCTTCTCAAGGTGATAGGAGCAGTGCAAAGTGAATTCCTGAAAGTTAAGCTTTGAACCCTGTGTTGTGGTTTGGGTCCCCATGTTGTTCTCTGGGGAATTCAGAAAGGCACTGTAGGGGGAAGCTTTACATGGATATATCCGCAAGACGCTTCTAGTTTTTGTTGTGGGAAGGGAGTCCGGGGGGGGAAGGCAAATTCTAATTGGAAGTTAATAAGATGTTTAAACATTAATAATACTAATATCATAATGATATAGACTGTGTAAACTCATATCATAGCGCTGTGCCATTTAGGATCTCAATGAATACAAGAAAAAAAGGAACACAGAATTCAAGGGACAAAACAAGTGGTAAGGGTTTAAAATATATTTTAATTTCCTACTGCAGTTAGCCCATTTTTCAAATGCTTGCCTGATATTGTTTCATTCCAAATCATTTGCCTTACACAGCAAAGGCTGTGCTTTCAATTGGAATCTTCCTCTAAGTAATCCAAGGTTTCTGCCCTGAGCCCCAGAAACCTTACCAGCTTAAACACTGCCAAAATCTGGGATGTCTCTGCAGGGCATTTAAGCTTTGTCAAGGTTTTGCCAAAAGTTTTTACTGAAATGCTCACTTCTGGTTATCTATGACTGAAAATACATTTATGATTAGACTTATACCACAGTAAGAGTTGGATTATGGCTGGAAATAGGTGTCAGGTTTGGTTTTAGTCAGGTTTGGTTTAAGCTGGATCTGGTTTTGGAACAGGATTTGTTTTTATTTGTACCATTGCATGCATGGTGGTCCCAGAGAGAGGGGTCAAGAAGGTACCTTGGAGGGAACAGGGTATTATTGCTATTATTGCCCTGATGGCCCAGCAAGGACCCCCAGTTAGCACTGTGTGAAGTGCTTTCAGGATTTATCATGCTGATGAGTCAGACAGGCCAGACAACAATTTCAGTTTGCTTGTCTTTCACTTTTTGCTCTTGCAGGTTTAGCATTTAATTTTTTCTGAGAAGCAAGGGGATATAGGGAAAAAGGAAGGGGAGCCAGGATTTTTAGACAGTTTAAAAATTTTTGTCCTTTAGTGTGGCTCTGAATGGCTGCGATTCAAATGCAGTGATACAGCAAATGTAGCAAAGAAAAAGATACCAGGAAATCTGGATAGCTGGAAAATAAGAATGGTGAAAGTAATAAAAATGAGGATCAGATTGGAAAAAGAACACAAAATACTTGATGTGAGGACAGAGTGCTTGGGAAGGGTGGAAAGGCACAGAGAGCTCAGAGATTTCTAGCAGGTGTTGAGCCTGATGCACACATCCTTTGCACAACAGCGAGTGGCTAGGCAGGGAGAATACAAAGAAGCATGACTGACATAAGCACAGTCACCATGCCAATGAGCACAAGTGGCTGTATATATTAATAGGCCAGAGGGAAGATGTGCATGCTACAGGAGTGCAAGCTACTGAAGGTGAGCTCTGTCATCAGCAATATGTGGAAGTAGGGTGAGAAATTGGCATCTGATTGCACTGCTCGCTCTCTCTGGGGAAAGAGGGCTGTTCAGGTTTTTGGGAAATGTGCCTCCCAAAGATAGCCCAGGTATTCTGAGCTGGAGCAGAGGATGGTGATGGTGGGACTAGGTAACATGCAGCTAACAGTGCAAAATTACCCAGCAGAGCTGAGCCTCTGCAGCAGCTGGGGACAGATGCTATATGATCAGGATGGCCTTTATTGGCTGGGGTTAGAGAACAGCCTGCAGCCAATGACTCCAGAGCTCCAGCTGCTCTCCAGGGCACCATAGCAGGGAGCTACCCCCTGCCCTGGTGAACAAACCTGGGCTGCTGTGTCCCTTGGAGGGACTGGTCCCAGACCACCAGTCTCAGCTCACGCGACCCAGCTCAGACTTCTAGAATTTAAACTCTGTGCTTTGTGCTTTCCCTTATTTCTAAAATATAGGGACTGATAGGAATGCACTCCCTATTTCCTGTCCTGATCTAAATGCCTTGGTTACCCTTCCCCATCTCTCTGGCAGTGTAGCTGTTCTCTTTCTGTGGATTATCCTGGCCCTGTCACCCTCCCAGTGTGGTAATCACTGAGCACAGTAAACATGCAAGTGTCCTGGGATGTTAACACTGGGGACAACTATTCTCCTTGCTGATTGACAGCTGGGCCTCCACTGGCACATTGGTTTTTATGGTATGAGGGTGAATAGATGTATAGATAAACAGTGGAGCTTTCATAAATATTTTGGGAGCAATTGTGTGTCTCTGTGCATGTATCCACACATGGACTTCTTGCTTCATGTGAGAGACCACTTTGTTCTCTGAGTGCAAGTGGTTTTTGCTTTAACCATGGTTCTTCATTTATTGCTGTGGCTTCTTGTCACATCTCTCCAGCATTAGAGCCACCTTCTGCAGAATTTGCTCTTGCTCAGTAAGCAGACCCCCAGTTTTGTGCTCCATGCCTGTGCCATTTCTTTGCTTTGTGGAATATTGGCAAGCCTTTTGCCTATTGAGTTTGTATTTGAAGCATGTCACCAAATTTCATCCTTTTTATTCAGTCTTTCTACCTGCCAGTAGCTGCTCCTGGTTGAGAAACATCTGCCTTGAAGAACTTTTTCCCCCAGTCAGGTTTCCAGCCCTTTTATTTCCTTCCTCTCCATTATGTTTGCACACATATTGCATAGCACCTGATGTTTGTAGCAAATCTGACTGGTGCAAAGGTTAAAAGTAAATAGTTTCTGAGATATTTAAGAGAGCAATTTTGTCCACTTCTAATATTTGTGTTTCTTTGAGAGAATTCCTTTCTTTTATTGCAAATGCCTGAAGATGTCCTTGGCTGAATTTTTTGTTGTTCATTTTTTAGCAGGTTTCTACAGATCTTTGTGATTCTTATCTTCATTCTCCTTTCCTTGTAGAGGTGGATAAGGAAAACTTGCAGAAATATGCTAAAATGCCTGCAAAAAAGGAAAAAAAAAGAAGTTATGATATATGCTAGCATAATAGCAAGTAGTGAAGAGGGAATTTAGTAGGCTGGAGGAGTTTTCTAAAGCCCTACTCAACATTTAATTTTATGATTCTTAATGACAAATGGTGATTGTGAATATTCATGAATTTTTCCCTGGGTTAATGTCATAACCTTTGCAGTAAAAAGGCTGTTTTCACCGGTAATAACTACCTTTCAATTTATTTATGCTTGTTTTTTTCTTTTTTTTTTTACAGAAATAGGCTCCAAATTAACATTCAGAATGCAGGAAAGTAATTTTGCATGTTTGTTTGCTGGGGGGAGGGGACAAAATATTTTATAAGTCTTACCATGTTGTGTCTTTATTGAGACAATGCATTTCTTTACTTTCAAACTCTTGAATTTTTATCTCAGCGTTATTAGAATGCTGGAAAAGATGTCTCAATTCAGCTTCACTGAAGAGACAACTCAGCATGTAGTATGAAGAATTTGTCTTTTTAAGCATGAAGAATTTGCCTGTCTTTGTTTTTTTCCCCAGTTATTCTAAGCATTCATTTCGTATTTGATCAGTAATTACCTTATATCCTTTCCCCTGGACAGTATTCCCTCTTCTCCTTCCTTTTTCCTGCCTATGATTCTATTTAGTGCCTTGCAGTCATTATGTCTTACTCTGTTGCACTGAACTTGATGTGCCCTTTATCTGTCCATAAGCCTAATTTATTCAAATAATTTTAAATTTGCTTGCTCTGTGCACAATTTTACACTTACGTGCCATCAGCAAAAAATTCCACTTTAAAAATTATATCCCTTGCGGGCCATTTATATAAAAGTTGAATAAAAATTGGTAGGGTGCTTAAATTTGGGAGTACTGCCTTGTTCCTGTCCCTCTAGTCACCCTGAACTGTGCTGTTTTGCTGACACCTTGCTTCTTGTCCCACAGATAATTTGGAAGGCATTTGCTGTTGTGCTTTTTCTGTGCTGTGCTTTACTGATTCTACAGAACAATCTCTCTAAGTCGGGTGCAGTACCAAATGAATCTCTTCCATCTGGATAAATTCTGCCCATCACTTCACTCGTGGCTCTCTGTTGAGAAATGTTTTGAGAGCACTTAAAGCACATTTGACAGACATGACATGGATCCGGCTGCCTCTCCTTCCCCAGCCGGCCATTTCTACTTGTTGCATAACCCCATCCCGTATTAATGTTTCCAATATCCGTTCTGTGGCTGCAGCTGGGATTACTGGTGAATGGACTCCTAAATCCTCCCTTGACTTAAAAAAGAAAAAATAATTTTTTTTTCTGTTTTGTTTTTAGATACTACTATTTTTAAAAGGTAAAGTTTGAGTGGTTACTTTCTAGGCACCTCCAGATACACCATGCTCAGGAAGCTATCAAGTAGTATTACTAAAGGTTTGCCAATTTCCCTTGCTATTTCCTTCCAAATTCAGAGATGCAGTTAATCTAAGTCTCAGGTCCTGTCAACTTTTAATAGTTCTAATTAACTAACTACCTGTCTAGATTGGATGATAAAGCATTTTAACATTTCATTTTTTCCCCTCATGAAAATGGATCCCTGTTTCCGGGATGTGACCTTCAACAACTTCTGTAAATACTCAGGCAAAGGATATTAATTCAGGCTCAGTACAGCATCAGTCTCATCTGTCACTGACTTCTCACTCATTCCCTTTCGTGGCCTCACTGATTCCACCCCTGGTCATCTGCTTTTCATATATCAGGTGAAAGATCTCCATTGAGTTTCTTCACGTCCTTGCCATTTTTTAAAAAGCATTTGCTACTCCAGCGTTTCCTGGCAGTGTTTATAATTGCTCCATTTTGAATGCAATGTCATTGGCAGACCTGCTAAGTAATATAATAACAGTGCAATAGAGGAAACTGAAACTGTGGTTGGGGCCTGGATGGCAAACTTCTCTGGATCTGGATATATTGAAGCTGAAGTGATGCTACTTTTACAGCATATGGTGCAAGACCAGAATCTGGCCTTGTATGTGAAGTAGCTCTTACCTGAGGCTTTTTAGCACAGCATAGTGGTGATGCTACCTCATGTTAAGGGCTCTAAACAATGTTTTGTAGGGTAATCGCATAGAAACATGAAACTTACCAGAACACCTTTTGGAAGAAAGCTTATATTTCCTCATGAAGAAAAATATCTGACCTGGTTCTGAAGTAAATCCTGTTTTCTTCCTAGAAGGTTATAACTGCTTATGTCTATGCTAGTTTTTTCGTGGCACCTCTGTACATCTTTGTGTTTGATTACATGGCTGTGTTTGATTCACTGTGTTGCGTTCCATCCCACTGTCATTACAAGCTCAAGTCCCCTTCTGACAAACTTCTTCCTTTCGTGCATGAGTATGTTACACACCAGAGACCTGCTATGAGGCTCTCCATATGCAGGGAGGACATGGAGGGAGTTGCCTTGGGAGGGATGTTTCTGGTGTGCAGCTGAGGTGTCTCCTGACAGCTCTGTGACCCAGAAAGCACCTTTGAGAGGCAGCTAAAACATAAGCAGGCCCCCAAGCCTGCAGGCATTGCTCACCTGCTTTTGCAGATTATTAAGCAGATCAAGAGAGGACAGAGGTGATATAAAACTACCACAGTTTATCTAGGAGGTCTCTGTAGCCTGCTTGAGAGACAGCAGGTTTGCCAGTGGGCTGTGGAAGGCACACTGCTTGTACCAGCACTTTGCATTGGAGCAGAGCTGTGTAGAGCGGTGAGGGGTGTCTTTGTAGGACCAACTATTGCTCCAGTGAGGACATGTAGCCATGGCAGCCTGTACCTCTGCCCTCTGTTTTGGAGGGTATGTACACCTTGTAGCTGGCATAGAGAATGCTGCTGCAGAAGCTCTTTTAGCTTAGCAGTCACTGCACCTTCTACCTTTCTTTTTTTGGTCTTGTACCTTAATGTCCTAAATCATATTCCCTGTGTTGCTTAATACCACATCTGGCATTCTTCCCTTCCTTGTCGGTTTATGTACACATTAAATTAGAAAGCAGTCCTCTACCAGATCAAGCTTTGCTTCCTCCCCTTAATCTACTCTGAGGTCTAGATAATTAAACTCTCCCACAATCGCTGCCACGGTCTTTCATGTGTTTTGCTTCTCATATGCCATGGTTCACACCTCCTTCCCAGTCAAACTGTGCACAACACATTTGTTTTAGTACATCTGCGGCATAGGTATAATCCATAGTGCTCTGCTACAACCTAGTTTATTCCAGGCTTCAATTTTCAAGATGGGCCAGATTCTCTTTTGGAAACATTAGAAGCCTCTAGAGATGAAAAAGGAAGGAAGGGAGAACCAGAAATATTTCTCTGATTTTTTTGTGCACAAGGCGTGCTCAGCTCTAGTCAAGTCTTTAGTAATTTAAATTCGAAATTGTTCTAACTTTATTTCAAAATACAAATAAGGTGTTGTGCTTCTGTACACGGTTGTTTTCCCAATTAAAGTTTTTCAGTCAGCAAAAGCATAAATAATGTAAAATGTGATATCATTGGAGGAAAAAAAATCTGATGCTCTTTGTCATGTTCTGTAGTGGAAATGTCACTGGACGGCATTAGAGATTTAAATATGTTGGTCTGTCTCAGGATATGACCTGCTTCCAGCTTTGTCTGAAAAAGAAATACAGAAATGTTCATTTCAGTTGTTTTCATTTTATTGTCTGTGTTTTTTGGATTTGATAAGTGATCATCAAAAGTCTTTCTGCCAACCAGTGTAGGTATTTTTTAGTGCCTACAGGGTACTAAATATTGGTATTTATGTTAAAGTTCAAGCAGTACATGGTTGTACTTTAGCACAGAACTTGCTGTTTCTTTCCCACATGGGAAAACATACAACTTCACTGGTAGTTTGGTTTCATGAAGGTGGGTAAGGGGCTGTGTAAGAAATAGCAGAGTTTTGCTGTCAGATCTGATAATATTTAGAGGCCAAAATAGCAAGTAAAATTCCCTGAGGTCTGAGCATATTTTGTTTGGTCAGAATTACCAAGGAAGGCAGTACTCTGAATGTTTGTGTAGAAATGACATTGGAAATCTCCATGTGGCCAACTTAGAAATCCTAGGTAGAAGAGAGATCCACACCACTGCCTGCCCATGTACCTGCCATCACCACGGCCAGAAAGACTCTTGAGAGTCCTGGATGTCTTCTACTACTCAGCTCAACACTGGAAGTGTTGGCTTTTCCTTTTTTTTTATTTCCTGCTGAAGGACCTTCTCAAGGAGTCCCCTTTGTTGTTCTCCAGCAGCAGCCAGCACATCAAATCACAGCCTGCATCTTTCTACCTTTCTTTTGTTGCAGAAGAGGGCCAGCTGCCTCCATACCCTTTTCTCCCTGAGCAGGTAGGTGACTGTCACTGTTACATTTGCCAGCCCCCTGGGAGACCGACGAATGAAGCTGCACTCCTGAGACCCGAACATATAATTTGCAACACGCAATTTATGTCACATCATACCTAGCTGGAGCTCTAGTGCCTGGAGTACCCAAAATACATCTACAAATAGATCATGTCATGTCAAAAATGAAATGGAAGGTGATAGTAATTGTGGACTATATAATTAGAAAGCAAGTGTCTAACTAATGGCAACACCTGGAATACCTGCACAAAAAGCTAGTCAAAAGTCAACTTGAAATCCAGGGAAAGCCTATATAAGGAGCTGTTTCTGCCCCTTAAAAAAAACTGCTCAGAACATTGCAAATTACATGCTGATCACACTTCTACTGGTGTGAATCACATGGAAATAAAGCTTTAAACAATAATCTGACTTTTCAAGGAGGTTACATCCACATAAATGTATGAAGTTGGACATGGTAGGTTTTTCTAAATGTAGAGTCTATCTATAAAATCATGGTGATTCCAAGTCTAATAAAGTTTCTTTGATGCTATGGAGCCTAAAAGTCTGTTAGAAGTACAGGGTAGGAGGAGAAGGAGGAGGCAGAAGCAGCTTTAGGGCTATGTGAAAACAAAGCCTTTCTTCTCTCCTTTTAAATATTTTTGCTGAGCCTGATTGAACACAGGATGAAAAGCTGCTGTCTTGAGATTTGAGGAAAGCAAAGGATTTCTGTTTCCACTATTACATTGAAAAGTTCTTTACTTCATGAAAGGTCATCTCTTCTAAATGTCCTCAGACTTGTGGCTTAAGTTTTGGGGGAGCAGATCTGCTGATACCATGGAAATCTATTATCAATAGGATGTGGTATCTCTGAGTAGTCCATGTAGTCAGGAACATTAGCTCTCTGTTCTTTAGCTTAAATATTTCGAGAATGAAGTTTTTACTAATAAAAGTGGCATAGGGGTGTGGTGCATTTTGACAAAAACTCTCTGTTGTTACATGGTAAGAATGGCAGAGTAATGATCTGAGGTGGTGTACTGAGACTGGCAGTCACAGTGTCAGTATGAACAGTGGGGTCCTCCAGAACTGGGCCTAAATATTTGACATTTTTGAGCTCTGTTTGATGTTTTTTCTCTCTGTTATCTACATTGTCAAAACCACGCCTAGAATGCATTAGAGCCTTGTCATGACAATTGTTTGGGGAAAAAAAACCCAAAACCCTTCTAGAAAACATTCTTCTGTCAAAATACAGCATTTTACAAAAATACAAAATGTTTCATGGAAGTGTTTGTTTCAATGAAAATTTCTCGGGGAAAACTTTCCAGGGCTAGACTGGGATTCTTAGGGAAAAAGAGAAGAGAAAATGACTCCCTGGGAAATAGCATGACCAGCTGGGGCAGTGATGACCCCAGATATGTCCAGCCTGGATGCAGAGGTGATTTGTACTGCATGTCTGCCTATATACCTGCCTCTCCAATTTCTCTGAGCTTTGTCAGAAGTATTTTGTGATGTGAATGGTTCACCATTCTCCAGTCCAAGGAGTTACTAAGTCAGGGATTAGATTCCTGGTATCCACTATAGAGGCCAGAGTTCCTGTAGGGATAAACCAGGACATACATTTAAACACACCTTTTCCACTTCCAAGCAAGGAAGTTGGTCACCTTGTTATAACTCCTGTGGTGGATATGGGTCCAAATGTCCCTCTTAACTTTTTCACTTTTATAAAGATTTTCATTCATTGCTGAAGTAAAAGTCAGCCCTGAAACTGACCTTGCCCTCCTGTCCCTGAAGTAAGTTTATGTTCCTGTTTGCTTCTCAAGTACATATCCATCAGGTAAGTCCACCATGAAACAGGCTGTAGTCCAGTAGATGCTAGACCCAGTCATGCATGGTTGATATGCAGACCTTACTAGCAGTCAGGGGGAAGGTTTTATGTGTTTGGGTGAGCAGAAGGGGAAATCCTGCCTACCAAGGAGTCTTCATCTCTGCTCACATAATCTCCGGTTTGCAGATGGTGCAGGCTTTTCTATGAGGAGTAGCTACTATTGTGATATTTATAGTATGAGCCAAAAGTTAGCTTCACTGTGAAGACAGGAGAGGGTTGAAGTCAGCACCAGGTTCTGGTTGCTGCTATGTCTCAGTTGTGTAGTGTGCTGATGAAAGTAGTGTTAGCATGAACAATGTGCTTGTTCATGCAATGTACAAGTTGTGCTTTCAGCCATATTTTCAGGTCAAGAGCACCCTCTTGCATTCTCAATAATTTATGTATCAAAGTGGAGGGAAGCAGGACTGTAGTCTACTTCCTTCTTGCCTCAATTCATGCTATTTATTCTTTGAAGCAGGTGGAAGAGGCAAGCAAGCTCATCTTGGACTCTGCTGTTGTAAGAGACTGGTCAAGGAACAACTCATACAAGAGCTATGATCTCATCTTTTTTTTCTTCTTCTTCCTCCTCCCATGATGACCAACCACAACCTATCCCACAGGAAGTATTTCCAAGGGAATCGTGTATCACTGACATCTTCATCTTAAACCACTTAAACACAGAATCAAAGACTCACTTTTAGACATTTCCATTGGAGTTGTTTTCAAAAAGAATATGAAGAGGAAAACTCTGCTCTCCCTGATTTGCTTATAAATCTGATGCAACTCTACTGAAATCAAGAAATAAGACCTGGAAATTTTATCTTCTGGCTCAGAAAACAGGACTCTACAACAGGCCCGATTCATTGTGGAGGAAAGCCAAGTCCACACCAAATGTTCATATTAATTTGATAATTTGATTTAGGACTTGACTAGTGAGGCAAGGTGACCCCCTAAAGTATTGAGTTCAGTCAACTTGAGCTATTCTTAAAATATTATAAGATATTATTGAAGACAGGCACTACTCTAACTGCAGAAGGGCACAGATTATTATGTATTATTATTGAGTAATGTATTATTATTGAGTGACTGCAAAGCCCTAGTCCCAGACTGTGATGCAAGTATGATGGGTGCAGAAAAAAATGGACAATAAGGACAGTAAGTCCCACATACTTTTACAGGTACAAGGGAGATGTATAATATTCAAGTATTAGTTCACTATTACAATACTTGTAGGAGATCTTTGTTCTGTGTCCTGTTGTCCAAACCCAGTAACATGCAGACCTTACAAGTGTCTAGTCTTGGAAAGCTCACCCATCAAAAAAAGGCACTTTTCCAAATGTCCTGCTGTGAATGGCAGCCTGGCCCCAAACTCAGTTCATCTGATCCACATGAAGAAGTGAATGGAATGATTTGCAGAGGTAAGTTGCTTAAATGATTTTGGAATAGTAGTGAAAACTGCAGTCTTGCATATTGTGTGCTTGAAACTACAGGTGAACTTATATGTCACATTTCCCTATTATAACTTCACATTGCAGATGTAGGCTTATTTGGAGAAATAATATGGGAGATACTATTTTTTATTTACGAATTATTTTTTTGTAGTAATTGTATGAATTTGAACACAATGATACAGGGGTTTTATTTATTTGAAATAGAAAACCCAATACCTATAAAATTGGTGTGTTCCATCCAACTAAAAATCTCCAATAATCTATTATTAAATCATCAAAATATTTTAAACTAAATTGGCTGTAATATTTTTACAAACGGCTAGCTCATGAAGGCGGTGGTTTCCTTCCATATGCAATAAAAAGCATTTCACATGCATGAAAAACTAGTGCACCAAATTCCAGGCTATAAATAAGGCAACTGTAAAATGTAAATGCTTAGAAACACTAGCAAACTTCAGCCAACAAAGCAGGGATCAGGAATTTATACCCTCGTTACTGGTAATTACAGTCACATTCTTTACTGATCTGTATTCCCAGCCAAAACATAAAAGTGTCCTAGTGCATTACCTGCTTGAAACTAAGTCACCCCGAGCACACATGTTCCAGAAAGCCAGTCTGTGGCCGTGCTAGCACATGGAGCTCTGCGTGTGCTGCTGTAAATGTATCTGTCTACCTTTTAAGCAAAGTAACTGAAAGCCCCTCAGGGTGTTCTTACGAAATGTAAATTCACTGACTTGGAGACCTCAGCATAAAATCTCTGCTTTTAGTGGATGGCAGTTTAACCCCCTCCTTCCCTTAATAAAGTGAGGAAAAAGAAATTCAGTCCCACAGTTGTTTTTATATACATGCAGCATTTGTCTTCTTTCTTCTTCTTTGACAAAATAAGTAATTTAGGCATCTGAAAGTAGCTGCTTTTTTTTAACAGAAATCAGCAATAATTTCTTAATGCTCTTGTGACAGATTAATCTCAACCTGTCAATAATTCATATTTGAAGCTTCTGCTATTCAAGAATGAATTGTGAGGAAAGATGAGCCTTCTTTTGGGTTCATACTGATGCCTCCTGCCAAATATTAATATGCTTAACAAAAAAAACCCCACACATGGGAACTTAAATTCATTAGCAGTCGTCTTGTAAATATTTTGACAATACTGCATGAATCACATAGTTCTCTCTGAATGATGTGCAAACACACATGATTAATGTGTCTTAAGCAGTCCCACTAACTAGTCTTGGTTACATAAAATTACTCATCTAGAGTGGCAGGCATCTATATATTTGACTTCAGGGGAACTGTTGCAGTTCCTTCTGAGCTGATAACTGGGCCGTTTTCAGTGTCGAGTGGGGTGTCAAGTGCTGCCTGTCCAGTTTCAAGGCCACTAAACTGTAGCCATGAAGCAAGTGCAAAGCACAGATGCCCTAGGGATGAGAGCTTGCTGCCTGGAAGACTGCTGTGACTTGAGCACCTTCAAGAGTCAGTCGTTCAAGTCGAAAAGTAATTTTGTAGTGAGATGGCTTTATTGATGGGACAGAAATTTCAGCACATGTTACAGAAGTCCTCAGTACTGTTAGCCAAATCCTGATCCTCTCAATTTGGAAAAGGGGGATCTAAGAAATTACGGAAGTCAGAACCAAAATTTCTCACTGAATGATAGAATGGTTTGGGTTGGAAGGGGCTTTAAACATCATGTAGTTCCAACACCAGATCCTCATCCAACCTGGCCTTGAACACTTCCAGAGATGGGGCATCCACAGCTTCTTCGAGCGAGCTTTTCTAGTGCCTTGCTGTCTTCACAGTAAAGAATTTCTTCCTACCATCTAATCTAAACCTACTCTGTTTCAGTTTGAGAATACCCCATCATCCTATCACTATATGCCCCTGTAAATAGTCTCTCTCCATCTTTCTTGTAGACTCCCTAATTCTTGGGGGTATTGGGAGACCACAATGAGGCCTTCCCATAGCCTTCTCTTCTCCAGGCTGAACAGACCCAATTGTCTCAGCCTTTCCTTGTAGGAGAGGTTCTCCATCCATCTAATCATTTTGGTCTCCTTCTCTGGGCTTGCTATAACAGATCCATGTCATTCCTGTGCTGAAAACTCCAGAGATGGATGCAGCCCTGCAGGTGGGGTCTCAGCAGAGCAGAGCAGAGGGACAGAATCCCCTCCCTCACCCTGCTGCCCCTGCTGCTTTGGATGCAGCCCAGGACAGGTTTGGCTCTCTGGGCTGGGAGTGCCCATGGCTGGATCATGTCCAACCTCTCACCCACCAGCACCCCAAGTCCTTCTCAGCAGGGCTGCTCTCGGTCTGTTCATGCCAGGCCTGTGTTGGTACCAGGGTTGCCCTTACCCAGGTGCAGCACCTTGCTCTTGGCCTTCTTGAATGTCACAAAGTTCATATGGGTTCAGATCCCTCTGGATGACATCTCATCCCTCAGGCATGTCAACCATACCACTAGCCTTGATGTTAGGGATTCTAATTTAATTCAGTTTCTTGAATAGTAATTTATTCAGCTGAGACTAGATCTCATTAAAATACCTAAAAGATATTGATTGTACTTTTGTCCATAAAGAACTGTTATATTTATCTTAAAATATGACAGTACAGTGCACTTTTGGAAATGGAATTTAAGCTCCTTTCTAAGACGGATTCTTTTGGACAGACATATTTGGGATTTCTTCAAATGGAACAGAACTGTACCTGAAAACATCATTTCATGCTTGACCACAATCCAAGTTAGAAAAATAGTATTTTTTACAAATAGTGGGATTTAAACTTTAATTAAATAAAACAAAGAAGGAACTGCCACGTGTAATACACAACATTAAATTAGCAACACATCTGGCAAGGATACTATATATTCTGGAATATCTTTGCAATTGTCAACTATTTAAATAGTTGTTTCATTATCAGCAAGATAAGGGGGGGTGACATAGGATGAGAAAGTTGGCAGAAAAAAAAGAGTAAGGGTGAAAAGAGATAGGAGAGAAAAGTGAGTTATGGAGCAGCAAAAGAAAGGAAGGAGGCCTCCACCCATTCAGCTGACTACACAGCAGTTTGGAATACAAAATTCAAGCTGTGAAAGGCTGCCTGTTGCTGGCATCATCAGTGGCCTTTAAAGACACGAGGGAGAAAGCAGAAAAGCTCTCATGCATCACTCTGTGCTGCACCAATCCATACCTGCTGCTGAGGACAGCCCAGCTGGCAGTGACAGCTGCCTTGGTGGCAAAGAGGTGCTGTTGTGCCTTGTGCCTCTGCCTCTCAAGGCTGGAAAAAGGAGCTGTGAAACAGCGACTGTGTGACCCTGGGTGTGCTGGAACAAGGAACTTCCTTTTCACTGCGGGCAAAGTTACTTTCTTCTGCATTTAACCAGGCTCATGCAAGTGGGAGGTTTTTGAACTTGTGAAAATAGGCCATTGTAGGAAACAGCTACTATGTCAACTCTGTGATACTATTTTTGATAACAAAACTCTCAGAGTTACTTTTCAAAAAGTAGATGAGAGAAGCAGAAGACCATCCTGCTCTTTCAGATTTCTCATCACACAGTTTTTTTTCTTATTAATGTCTTTGATAAACTTATTTACAAAGTAGTAGTAAAGATGAATGTTCAATGTATGGTTTGAACTGCAGTATAGTCAAACCGCTACTTTTTTTTAGCAGACTTGCAGCTACTTTTCAAGTGTTAGTGTCAAAGGTTCAAGTCAAGTGCCAGAAAGCAGATATTCAAAACACATATTGATTGGGGTCTTTGTAGATTCTGCAAAGACAGTAGCAGTTTCAGGCAGAGGTGACCAGAGAAGCTTCTGCTACCATGCTCTGAAGCTTTCTTTGAGCAGGTGTGCCAGCTTCTCCTCCCATCCACCCTGTCCTGCCTCTGTTGGGGCAGTGGCTGTCCTTTGTCATGTGCTTCTGGTGTCCTGTGGCATCCCAGAATGACAGAACCTCAGATATCCTGAGTTGGAAGGGACCCACTGGAATCAATGAGTCCAACTCCTGGCCCTGCACAGGACACGCCAAGAGTCACACCGTATGTCCATGTACTGTCCAAGAGTTTCTTGAACTCTGTCAGCCTTGGTGCTGTGACCACTGCCCTGGTGTGGCTGTTCCAGTGCCCAAACACCCTCTGGGGGAAGAACCTTTTTCTGATATCCAATAACCTTTTTTCTAATGTCCTAATTTTCAATTTTAATTTTCTATATCTAATCTAATCTAATAACTTAAACCTCTCCTGACAGAATTTCAGGCCATTCCCTCAGGTCTTGTCACTGGTCACCACAGAGATCAGTGTCTGCCCCTCCTCTTTCCCTCACGAGGGAGGTTGTAGACTGCAATGAGGTTTCCCCTCAGTCTCCTCCAGGCTGAACAGACCAAGTGACCTCAGCCACTCCTCACACAGCTTCCCATCAAGGCCCTTCACCACCTTCACTACCCTCCT
>JAOTQP010001652.1:22147088-22177068 GCA_026413545.1 Cichladusa arquata | reverse complement strand
CGGCCCGACCTCACTGCCGCTGGCCCGACCCCACTACTGCCGGCCCGACCCCACTGCCGCCGGCCCGACCCCACTGCCGCCGGCCCGACCCCACTGCCGCCGGCCCGACCCCACTGCCCCGGGCCCGACCCCACTACTGCCGGCCCGACCCCACTGCCCCGGGCCCGACCCCACTGCTGCCGGCCCGACCCCACTGTCCCCGGAGCGCCTCGGGCGGCCCGCGGCGGCTGCTGGGGCAGGGCCGAGCAGAGGGGCCGGGGCACCGCCGGGCCGCAGCCTGTGCCCAGCCCGGCCCGGGACACGAACGGGGCCGCAGCCTGTACCCAGCCCAGCCCAGCCCAGCCCGGGACACGAACGGGGCCGCAGCCTGTGTCCGGCCCGGCCCGGGACAGGAACGGGGCCGCAGCCTGTGCCCGGCCCGGGACAGGAACGGGGCCGCAGCCTGTGCCCGGCCCGGGACACGAACGGGGCCGCAGCCTGTGCCCGGCCTGGGACACGAACGGGGACACAGCCTGTGCCCGGCCCGGGACAGGAACGGGGCCGCAGCCTGTGTCCGGCCCGGCCCGGGACGGGAACGGGGCGGCAGCCTCTACCCAGCCTGGGACAGGAACGGGGCCGCAGCCTGTGCCCGGCCTGGGACACGAACGGGGCCGCAGCCTGTGCCCAGCCCGGGGCGGCCTGCGCTGCTGAACGAGAGTGAGTGGCGATCCCAGCGCCTCTGGAATGAGAACCTCACCCCTTCCCTCTTATCGCTAGTTAAACTCTCCAACTCAAAGCCGAGTTACTCGTTCTCCCTTCAAAAAATCGTTTAGTTTATCCATGACTCCTCTCTGTGTGTTCCTGCAGTTTGTGCTTTTCCACAAAACTATTTCACTGCAAGGTCACAGCTTGTAAGCTCTTCGGGTGGTCTCCTCAGGCAGCCAAATGTGCAGGCTGCACATTTATTTTAAGGAGAAATGGGAAAAGCATTTGATTACAAAGGATGCTCAAGCTGGCCTCTTTAATTTTGATTCCTTCCCACTTGAAGCTATAAATACAGCTGAAGATTACAAAGGGTTGTAAAGTAAATACCAAAAGACAACATTTACAATTTTCCACGCAGCTACACCCTAAACCCATAATATAAGGAAATCTGTCCAAAACTTTGAAGTGCTATTATAGTTTGTTATATGACAAAACACTGGGATTTCTATGTATTTATCTAGCCACCTGCCACTCCCTTACCAAGTTTTCAAATCCATTTGTTTGCTATACAGCTGAACAGTACTAAGAGTAATTTATTTTCAAGTTATTTGGATTACAAAAACACTAACCAAAAGCAAATGAGTATTTTTGACGTGTGCTTGCATGATAAAATCAAAATGCGTTATAAATATTTTTTTTTTTTTTTTTTTTTTGGTGGGGAGAGAGAAACTTTGATCTGATACACCCATTCTCTTCTTTTTTCCTCACACTGAATGTTGTTCCTATAACTAGCAAAAAACTTTTTTAAAAGTAATTTCGACCTCAGGTACCTTTAAATAAACAAATCAAAACACAAAAAAGACAGACTAGTAGTACTTCTCATTTGGGAGCACATTGAAGGCAGCAGTTGATACAGATGATCTAATTTAACCAAATGATATAATAAAGTAAAACTGAGGATTAGAAAGATTTCCTTTCCCTGTTTAAATTCGCTATGATCCAGACTGTAGCATGTCATGGCTTTCAAAACCAGATTCTAATATTGCAGCTGATAGAATTATATTTGCAGACCAGATTTCTGTTGTTGCTGTGTTAGGAAATTGTCAGGTTGCCTACTTTGTGTTCTAATCTGTTTTTTTTCCACAGTGTATCTCATTTGCAGTTCTTTGTGATGTTCCCAACCTAAGCAGAGTTGCACTCTTGGTTAAGATAAACATCCTGCATTGTGATTTCACTTTAGAACATTATCAGTATATTTACCTCAATATGAGGTAAATTGCAGAGCTCTTCCAGTATACTTTGGTCTACAGAAGTTTACGGAAACACAGTAATTAATCTGAATTATCTCAGCAAGGTACTGGCTGAAGGATGCTTATTTCTCATACAAATGGTAAAGTTTTCCAGCAGGAGAGGACTTGATATTTACTGTGTGACACAACTTTTCTTCTTTGCTACACTTATAAGAAAGGTTTTTGGTTTATTATGGAAAGCTTGAGTAGAATCCACTGAAGTAATGTGTAGCTTGGCTGTTAAGGATTTGAGCAAAGCTAAAAGAAAACGTTTGGCTTAAACACTGGATTGCAGTGGTGTGTTCTTGGAACAAGAACAAAAATATCTTGCTAATAAATGAAAATATTTTTAATTACAGAAGAAACCACACTGAGTTTGTGATGCCTGTTTGAAGCCTTGTGTCTACAGAAATGCACTAACACATTTCCAACAGAAGGTTACTATGGGTTGAAAGTAATTCTTAGTGCAAATAATTCTACTGTATAATATGAATTCTTCCTAATATTAGTAGAAGCTATGTTGCTGCATTTCAAGCAGTTCTGACAATTACTCTCTTGTCTCTGCAGGTAAAATTTGTACTATGAATATAAAAATTACTAAAATCTTGGTGCAATTTGCATAGGTATGTGGCAGCATTGGTAGACGTCTTGCAGACAGATATCCCCATATATCATGGAATTTTTTAAAAAGGAGGTATTTATAGGCAAGCTAACCTGAAATTTAGTGTTTCTGCAATGAAAGGTTGCAGCTAGCAAAGAGCACACAAATTGTCTCTTCTGCAATTTTAAAAAAGAAGGGAGTAATACTAAACCAGTTTAAACCACTAAACCAACAGCAATTACTCAAATAATTTACTGAGATTATTCAGGAGCATAAGTGTAGATGCTTGTGAATGTGCCCTAGGATTTATCACACCCATCAAGAGTTCTCAGCTCTCAGTTGCCAAGGAAGAGAGTAAAATTTTCCAGTAGTATAGCTCTCCCTATACCATGCATATATTAAACTCAACACTGAATTAATGGAATTGTGGCATGCTACTAATACTGCATATCAGATCACCATGTAAAATCATTGAGAATATTTGAACTTTAATAAATGTACCTATGAAGATGAAATAAAGATGATCCTCCGTGGAGCTCAAAGAAAGATTTCAGGAACAATACTGTCCTTATGTTTTTCAATGTTCCTTATTAGATGCCTGAAGGAGGTATTTTTTGGAATGTGATACTCCTCCAAATACTCGTCTCGCCTAAAAATTTCTCAACTTGGTAATTGGTGCAGCCAAAACGTTATTTATTTGCGTGCTGAACCACTTTAAAAACAGTCAAGAGAAATGTTTTGTGTTAAAGAACACCGCTGACAGCAATTTGGATCGTAAGAGTCCCCTGTCAATACCAAAAATTGAGTGCATGCTACAGACTGTGAGGAAAAAATAAGGCTGAATTCAAAATGAGAGACTGTTTGCTACTGTTCACAAATTTCAGTGCCAGATTATTTTAATTTAAAACTGTACCTCATTGCCTCTTTCAGGACAAGGAAAATAAACTACTTTTGACATGTTCTTCAGAAAGCCCAGATCTGTCTGATAGGGTAAGTTTCATCTCATTTGGCTTTGGTTGGGAATATATCAGAACTAAGCTAGTTGCCTGCTCTTCTGATATAGTTATAAGAATAAGAAAATGAATTATTTATCTGAGCTGCTTTTGAATGGCATGTGTTAATTTCAGTCTTTTTACATTGGGTAGAGAAAGCCTCACAGTAAATACCAATGTTTTCGAAAGCCAGGCCAGACAAGATGAATTTCATAGTCTGCAACTTGGCTGCATCTCTTTCATATGAAGAGTAACAATTTTGGAACACAGCTTTAATCCTTCAAGAGTTAGCTTCATGAATGTCTGTCTGTGTATATATATAAATATTTAACAAAAAATAACAAATATTTCATATATAAGTATTTAGGAATTTATAGTGAAGAGTATGTAGAACCAGGCAATCCAAGGGAAGTTTGCAATAGGGTATTTAAGTCAAATTATAAACCATAACAATTTGAACAGGATTGATCCATTTTTATCTTTATAAATGTGATCTGTCTAATGGCAAGTTACATAGGAGTTTATGAAGTAACTGAAAAAATAGGGGGCTTTGTTTTATATATAGTAATTAACATAAATTTTATTGGTCTCTTCTCTCCTTTCAGATCTTTCCAGACATGCTTCACTAAAATGGAGGGTGAGTAAAAACAGCTGGGTTTGGTACATAGTGGTTAATGGAAATCTAGCACTCTACATCCAGCATCTAATCCATTCACCAGTTCAACAGTGCAGCTTTAATGATAGTAACATGAATTGTATTATGTTAAAGCAGTAGAGAGAGTTATGTTAGATCTGGAGCAATACATAACAGGAAAGTTAAAAAAAAAAACAAACTACCAACAAAACGGAACAGTACAGAGTATGCTTGCAAATTCTAAACACTAAAAGACTCTCCGTAGCACAAATTTAAATCCTGAGAAGTTAATGGTGTTAAAACATCTTGAGAAACACCTTTAAATTCAGCTGGTTTTACAGCTTTATCATGTAATTCCTTTACCATTGTCACAGAGTAATAGTGTTTTAGATGTAAGATTTTGTGATACATTTAATTTAATCCTAATCCAATGTTTTACATTCTGTAGAAAGTAAACAGAAAAAAAGTGCATATTGGTGATTAAAGTCACAAACCTTGTAGAGAGAGATCTGGAGAGATACCTGCAGAGTTTTAAAGAGAAACTCGAACTAGATTCAAATGAACTAGCTCAGCTACTGGAAACAGTGTAGCCATGGCAGCAAGCAGTTCATGTCAGCTGTAAAAGCTGCCTGTAAAGGTAGGTAAATATTTGGACAACTTACTGGCACAGAGTTCTTGTGCTACAACAGCTACTCTACTTCAGCTATTTTATGTGCCCCTCAGGATGACCTCAGCCTAAGGAGGCAGCATAGTTAGACCTGCTGGCAGCTCAATGCCTTGCACAATAGTCTTGGAAGCACTCATGAAAAGAAAAACAAATTTAAAACTCTACCAGTTCTTTATGAGTATCTGTGTAGCAATCTCTTGGTCAAGAAAGACTAACAGATGCTTATTCCTAGTCTTGAGTGTCAGTGCCTTTTCCCTCCCCAGTACTCAAGTATCCGCCATTATAGAGTAAGTGATAACAATTATCAGTGTATTCAAATAATATTACCCGTTCTTGTATGTATATGTTTCCAAGAAACAATTAATTTTACATATTCGTCATTCAGATGAGCACTTCATAAGCTTGTTTTTGTTCCTGCTCTGTTAAACTGAGGAGCCCAAGCAGATTGTTGACTTTGGCCAGTACTGTTTCAGAGTGCCCATTGAAAACCTGATTACATTTCTTTAAAAAATTGAAAACCTGAATTATTTCATTAAGTTGCTTTATAGTGCAGCCCCTATTCAGGGGAAGAGACGTGCTAAGACACTCTTCAATGTATTTAAGAGTGTTAATCTCAAGGCTCTAGGATTGGTCTTTTATTATCCATAGGGTTTTGTTTCCTGCCCTGAAAGAACATAACAGGCTAGTACTTCTGAGACAAAGGGATAGACCATTAAGGTGCCTTCTGAAGCCTGTCACCTAAACTTAATTTGCACCACTGCTTTTATCTTCAGTGTCTGAGGGTGGTTTTTACATGGTGACTGAGATATTACTAGCAATCAAATGATTGTTAGAAGTCATTATAGCTAAGCCAGCTGACGTCACATTTCTACTGCCCTTAAAATAGATTTCGCTAAAGGTATTTTTTTAGAATCTAATTTGATTTAGACATTAATAATTTAAAGAGCTCTTTTGCAAGACACCACAAAAGATCAATATAGATAGAAACATGCCCACTGCTGTATATGCCAGCTACTGCAAAATGCCATAGTCTTCGTTTTGCAGAACAAATTCCAAACATATGCACCAATTCAATATAGATTATCTTCTTTGAATCATATAAGCTATCCTTTAATTAAGTAGTTAATAGTGAATTTTTTCTTTTATTTTTCCTTCTAATTACCAATTTAGATACAAGAAGAAAAGAAAAAGTTGCTTTTCAGTACTCTGCTTAGGGAACAATAATGGCTATTAATTTTTCAGGGTTTATTTCTATTTTAAGTCTCTGTAAATATGCTAATAGTTAAAACCTGTATTTTCATAATGAGGGTACCAAGATATTTGATACATACTTTGTCATATTTATGCTTTTATGTACTTACACACAAAAGAAAATGGAACATGAGAAAATGCGGTTATTTAGACAGCCTACACTTATTTGGCTCAAACTGCTTATTTGGTTACAAATAGGCAGCAAAATGCATAGAAAGGCCTTTGTCTGTGAATATTCAAGTTCTACAAAGTACATAAATTAGTCTTTATACTGTTAGGATTAGACTTCAAAGTTTAATATTGATATGAAAGATGATAGATGGCTCTGTCTAGAATTATTTGGACCTGAATTTCTACATATGAGATTTAAGTTTTATAACTGAAGCAACTCACCCAAACTGAATCCAGGAGAATCTAGAACACAGTGATGCCCTACTATTTAACCTTAAAATTTAATTGACATTAATATCTTAGTGGAATCTAACTGATTGATCTTAAAAAATGGGCAGAAACCAGTATAAGTGGTTAGTTGTTGGTAATGGCAATATCTTAAGATAGAATACATTTACCACAAACAGTCATGTTTTTTACTCTGAAACCTCACAACTTTTTTCTAGAACATGTATATGCAGTTTACCACCCATCACTACAAAATAATATCATAGTAGCCTTGTTAAAAAAATAGCATTAAATATATATATATTTTTTAAATGTTTTAAAGTTCAGAGAAAAGAAATATTTCACTAGGCCAGCTCTGACAATGGGTTGGATTGCATGAGGTCCAGAGATGCCTTCTAACCTCTGCTACGATTTAAAGAGAATTCTGGCCTAAATTATCTAATGTTTCAATCACAGGGAAAGATGGAAACACCTTAGGCCAGAAAATTTATAAGACAAAATGGATACTCCATACTAATTTATGTTTTTGTTTCCATGTGTACTATTTTAAAACCTGGTTTCCAGACTGACTTGTTTAAAATATATTCTATAGTCAAGCTGCTCTGTATTAATTCTAAAAAAAGAATTTCTCATGGAAAGCTTGACCCAGAGTTAATTTTAGAGGTGCTAGCAAATGCTGCTGTTATAAAGCCTCTTTTCCTGTTTATGGTAAGAATGATCTCCTCTTTTTCTCGTACTTATTATCTTGCCAAAACCAGAGGTCATTAGCAAGGTGAATCTCTGTTTTTTTTAGTGCTGCTGTCAATGAAATTTTAGGAAATATCCACAATCTTTTACAAGTTTTCAGATGGAAAGAAGCATTATATAAATCCATGGCTTTTTTTCATTGCTGTTATTGATGTTTGTACTTCGTATAAGGGATGTCAAAGTCCTTTTTTAATTATTATGTATTTATTTACAAACCATACAGGAGATATTGTTGAGATATAGAGGTCCCTGCAGTTTCCCTTATACAGTTAATTTCTGTAAACTGAGAAGGGGTTTTCTAAAATCTCTAATGATTGTGACTAATACAAGTGTCTATCCATTAGGTCTTAGGATGCTATGGCCCATGTCTTATTTTAGATGCACTATATTTCCTACTGATAAAAAATAGTGTGATGTTTGATTGTGGTATATAGATTAATGAGCTGAAGTCAGAAAACCTCATCCTCTTTGATATGCAGTTGAACGTTGGAGAATTCAATACTGTACAATCCCGTTTTTATCTAGTAACTGAGAAAATCATACATACTTTCCTTTCTACAAAAGCCTGGATGTCTAAAGATAAAAAAACCTGAACATTTTATTGCTAATAAAAAATTATTAGAAAAATCAACTGACTATCCATTACATATCAATATTTAAAGGAAGATTGAAACATTAAATTTATGTGAAACTTAGGTTGACACTTAAAGAAGACACCCTTACAACATGTAAAAATAACCACATCTTGATTTTCTTACTGACTTAAGTGTTTAAGTTATTCAACAAAATCTTAACGTTTTGTCACTTAGAGAGTTGTATAAAGAAAAGAAGACAGGTCATTCAAACCTTGAATGAAAGTGAGAATATACACAAAGCACCTCAGCCATTCAAAAATCTGCAAAGCACAGAGGAGGAATAGCAGAGGAGGATGATGAAATAATAATGAACAGGGAAAATTATATTAAATTTAGGCGGAGGAGAAGCAGCCACAATGTATATCCCTCAAGACTTTGAGCTTGCGCATTAGTGACTGCATTGGATTCTACCATAGTAAGAATTAGAGTTTTTTGTAACTGAATAGTCAGTGTGAAAATGAAGTATTTGTAACTATTATTCTCGTACTACAGCTTCTATTCTTGATTAAGAAAATTTAAGTAGTAATTTTAAATCCTGCAGGAGAGAAATTGTTGCTCTCAACCTTTTTCATATTATCCCACAATACAGAAAGAGAGATATGGAGCTTTCTTCCATTTTATTTTGGAAACCCCCTCCTAGATCAACAAAGAGCTGGCGATTATGACCCACCACCTACTTGGTTGCTAAGGACCCCAATAAAATATGATTTTGTATTTCCCTTAAAAATATTGGATTTCTCCTAAAATTTTAAATCCATAAACATATTTCTGAACATTTTATAATATAGAAATTTTGTAGGATTTCAAGAATTTTGTCCGTGAGCTGCAGAACTTTATGGATTTGCATGGATTTTTTTTATCCAGTACCCCCTAGACACTTTACGGATTTAGCAGACATTCAGTTAAAGTAGACAGTAAGTTGGTCAGAAGAGAAGTCCTCGTGAAGGCCTAGAGCAGCCTTCCAGTGTTGCTGCAGGGAGGGTTTCCCTTAGTGACAACTTCACCGCTTGACCAGGTCAGAGCATGGCTATATCATAAAGATAAACGGGACAGGTAAGATGGTGTATGATGGTGAGAGAAATCCTTTAATCCATCCGTGACCATGCAGTCCGAGAGGCAGCATCCAAAGACCAGGGGGAGCTGTCAGTTAACAATACATCAGGGTACCTGAGGGCAAAGGTCCAGTCACAAACGAGATCTAGCAACATCTCTGGGCATGCCCTTACTTGTGCCACGGTTTTAGGCTAAAACCTCTGCATCGGCAGGGCAGGGGCCTGACCTCATGTCTCAGGCCTTGCTTTTTAACAGCCTGCCTCCCAGGGCCTTAGATTTATGCCCTCTGTAAAGGGAACCTGGGCTAAGTCCTGGTCCATCTTAGCCAATTTGACCACCACATTCCAGCGCTCAGGAGAAAGTTACCAACCAAAAGTCTGATGCCAGGCTCTACAGAGGCACAAAAAACCAGAATGAGAACCATCAATCAGAAATCGAGGAAGGGAGTTCCAGCTAGATACAACGAAAATGTACTGGAGCAGGGTTCCCAGAGAGACTGTGAGGTCTCAGAGGTTTTCAGGACCCAGCTGGAAAAGCTCAGAGCAGTCTGGTCTGAACTGAGTATTGATTCGACTTTGAGGAGGAGGTCAAAAGGACACAAAGTGGGATGTAACTCTGATAGTCTCGAGGAAAATTTAGCTAAGTAGAACAAATGTATTTCCTTTAAGCTTCATTGGGCAGTCACAGTCAGCAGTACTTGCATTCATCCCATTTGTACCCTAGCCTGCCTCGCATTTTTTAAGCGACAGACAGTGGCACAAAACCTTCACCATCTGAGAAAGTTATTGCCACAAATCCATTATAACATATAAAATGTAGTTGTACAAATGACTAGTAAATAATGCAAGTGTTTTGAGATGAATATACAGGAAACAAAAATTATCCCAGGAGCTGATGTCTGCATAAAGGACTGCATGGCCATAAACCTGTTGGCATCAGCATGTGGACTATTGTGATGTACAGGAGAAGAGTGGAATGGAAGTGATTGGCACTGGCTGCCAGTGGGCTCCAGTTCTTCTGTTCTCAGGATGCCCAGTGTAAGTTAGATCATGACCTCTTAGCCAAGAGCCCTCTGGTTCAAAGGCTGCTAACCCCCAGATGATTACAGAGATATAAGTAATATAAGACATTTCTATTCTACCTTACATCCCAGATTTAATATTTTTTGCTGCTGGAGGTATCCCATGCCTGATCTAAAAATCTGTTTTCCCTCTCTGTCTGCAACAGAAGTCAGAATCACAAACATACACATATATATAAGGGACTGTTTCTAGTTTGTCCTTCTACTTGTCTCTATATGATATTAAAATAACAACCCCTTAAGATGTAAAGTAAGGCATTTCAAATTAAGTAGCAATAGGTTTTAAAAAGAGAATGAAAAAGAAATCTCAGTACCTTTAAGTACAATGTTTAATCAACTTGTATAATAACTTCAGCATGAAATCTTCAGGAATCATTACATAGACTCCACTTGCAACTATTGGATGATGTGAAAATACTTTTCCAGTGCTGCGGTTTCCCAGGCCCCAGCAGAAAGGTAAAGAAAGAAGTCCTAAAGCTAACTGTGGTCCCAGTGACCACAGTACTGTGTTTAGCCGTGATTGCCTACTGTGGCATAGTTCTCTGTTGCAATATTTTTCTGGTATTCTCATTAGCCATTCCCTCAACATTTTTGTGAAAACATTAACAAAGTTATAAAATAATATTTAGAAAATACAAGTATCATGCAGAGTAGAAGTAAGATATTTGAGTGAGAGTGCATACTGGATATTTGCAGAGGGTTTTTTTCTTGGCTTTGGTTTGTTGGGGTTTTTTTGCCTTAGGAGAGACTACAGGTACTGCAGGTTTTCCAGATGGGCTAGAAAAATGCTTGCCTGGATCACCTCTATGAGGTGATCAACAAAGACTGCTTTAGGTTCAGGCAAACATGTCAAAAAGCTTCTTCTTTTCATTAATTATGTTTGGTTATTAACTTACTAGGGATGTTATTGTCAGGACAGTGGCTGCCACCATTTTGTCACTGTTATTTGATCAGAAGGAAGTAATACTCTCCAGAGTAGTATAATACATGCTTTGTTTTTCTTCATACTCTGAAAGGAAGCTAAGGATCCTCATATTTCTGATTTCAGTATAGTTCCTTCTTCAAAGCTTATTACACTGTGGGTTTTTAATGCTTTCATACTTTTTATGCCTATCCCTGAACTGGCACAATGCTAAATCAGCTTGGTGCATACTTAATCAGTATCAATTATATTCATGCTAGATACAAGATTCCCATCAACATCAGATGGCTGTATATACTTCCATTTCCATCTTGCTTTCTATTGCCTTTCCTAGTGTGTGCAAACTGGGAGACATCTATATTTACAACTCCTTGTGATTTATTTATAAGAGCAGAACAAGAATCTAGACTCTTAACAATGAAGACATCTCAGAGGTCTGCCTATATATAAACTTGTAGCACCTAAAATCAAGACTGTGCTATTGTGTCTTCATTGAGATATTTCATGGAAAACTATCAGCCTCATCTGTTCTGAGATCTGCCCCTCTTCTCAAGCTAGACACTTGAGAAGATGCTTCATCCTTTTTCTTATCAGATAGGAAGAACTCTTCTCCCTGTATTATAACTTACTCTTTCTCCATCCTCCTCCAAATCAATTTAAAAACATGGATCAAAGGAAAAGACACTTTAGAACATGTTTTTATGACAGTGAATGTACATTTGGCAGGACATAACAATACCTGGATCCCTTGGCTTCATCCTCTCAGAGGCCATCTAATCCTATCTGTGTGATGATACATAGAAACTGGCTGAAAGACTTATGCTTTTCAGTGTAAAATATCATCCATTAAACAACATTTTCTTGACCTTTGTGCTAAATCTCTTGGCCATGACTTTAATAAGTGACACCAGGGCATTTTGCTTCCAGGCAAGAATAAGCACCAAATAACTTCTGAATACATTTCAAATACAGTAGAACAAAAGTCTACATGTGTCTTTCTACCAAACTCATTTATCTTTTGGGTCCTGTGAAAAAGAAGACATGTTAAAGCCCTGCTAATACACAGCATATCAAAGAAGCATGTCATATTTGAAATTCAGAATTGATTTATGAGTCAGTTCTGTCTTTTGCTTCTTTACCTTTGAGGTTCATGACTCATTCACTTACTTGAAGGATATCTGTCAGAATGTCTTAAGCCACTATTTCACAGTCAGACTTTATTCTACAGTCTTGCACAAAATAATAGCAAAATTTGAGACTATTTTGTATACCTTCTGGTATTTTTCCTCCAACTTTTTTAAACCCTTAGAGAAATAGGCATGGGATTGTATTAAGGTCTTACATAATTGAGGAGCATCACAACTTATCCACAAGAAAAATGTACCAAAAGCAGCAATCTTTTGGTGTTAAGTGCATAACTTCATTAAAATTTACTTGTTGGTTCCTGGCCTTTTTATTTAAAAGGAAAAAAGGAAATGTCCTCAAGTTGCACTAGAGGAGGTTTAGCTTAGATATTAGAAAAAATTAATGGAAAGGGTTGTAAACTATTGGAATAGACTTCCCAGGAAAGTGGTGGAGGCACCATCCCTGGAAATGTTCCAAAAATGTGTGGATGTGGTGTTTGAGGACATGGTTTAATGGTGAACATGGTGGTGGTGCTAGGTGGACGGCTGGACTTGATGATCTTAGAGGTCTTTTCCAACTTTTATGATTCTATTCTTCTTCTTTGGAAGGGTAAGTAGATAAGCAGCTAGGACAGAAGGATGCTTTGCCCCTTTTTGTCCTTTTCTCAGCTTTTACTGATACTGACCCCATGCCTCTCTTGAAGCTTCTTGCATTGCATGCTATCAGAGCCAGGACAGAAGATTAGACAGGAGGTTACCCTAGTACATTAGAGCTTTCCATGAGTTTCATACTGAATTTACATTCAGATGATAACAGCAGCCACTTTTTTTTTAAAGTAGGCCACCTGTCCCTCATGCAATTGTGTCAGCTGCTTAGGTTTAAAAATAATTTTTGCTAAAAAAAAGTCCTCATACTAATAGAATCCTCAAATGTAAAATAATGATACAAAAATTATATTGCTCCTAAGATTCAGTGGGAAGGGGGTAAGTCTTAGCAGTTTTGTATTGCTCATTCATGTTCCGGTCTTACTTCCTTTTCCCTCTGTTTTTTTCTCCTTTTCCAGCTGAATCAGATAAAATTCTCCATCATAGAAAAGGCACACAGAGAGAGACAAATAGAGATCATCTATTGATCTGTTCAGTAACTGTTCAGTTTATATTAAAATTTATGGGTTTCTGTTTTGCATTACTGGGGAAAAGCCCTATAAGCTTTTTGTTGAAGAGGATGTTGTCTAGTATTTAGAGGTTTAGCCCAGCTGTTCTGTTTCAGAATATGGGCCTGCTGCAAAAAAACCCCCAAGGGTGAGAAATTAAAAGAAAATTACATGGGAAAGATGGGATCAGAGGAGTCAGAGAGGAAAGCTATTCAGGAGCGTGAAGAGAAAATACAGTAGAAAAGGCTGAATAGCAAAGAAAATGGGCTAATTCACCTGTCAGTTGACTTTGTGACAATCGTTACAGTGCAGTCTTGTCTTATTTTTCATGCATGTAATATTACATCTAGAAATCCTTATGATGTTACTGAAAAGCTTTAATAAGCCTTTTTAGCTGCCTAGCATCATTCTTCTGATCTTCTAGTTGTTTCCAAAAGTGTTACCTCTTTTCTGAAGGAGACTGAGAATGTTTCCCATACTTCTGCTTGATGCAGCTGCACAGAATCATAGAATGATTTGGCTTGAAAGGGGATCTTGAAGATCTCTGTGTGCAGGGACACTTTCAATTAGACCAGGTTGCTCAGAGCCCCATCCAACCTGCCCTTGAACACCTCCAGGGATGGGGCATCCACAGCTTCCCTGGGCAACCTGTTCCAGTTCCTTGCCACCCTCACAGTGAAGATTTTTTTCCCTAATATCTAAACGAAACATATTCTGTTTCAATTTAAACCCATTCACCCTCTTCCTTTCACTACATGCACTTGTGAATAAACTTGCCTCATCTTTTCTGTAAGTTTCCTTCAGGTACTGGAAGGCAACAATTAGGTCACCCTGAAGCCTTCTCTTTCCCAGGCTGAAGAATCCCAGCTCTCTCAGCCTTTCCTTACTGGAGATGTGCTCCATTTCTCTGATGACTTGGTGGCCTTCTCTGGACTTGCTTCAACAGGTCCATGTCCTTTCTGTGCTGGGAACTCCAGAGATGGATGCAGCCCTGCAGGTGGGGTCTCAGCAGAGCAGAGCAGAGGGACAGAATCTCCTCCCTCTTCCTGCTGCCCCTGCTGCTTTGGATGCAGCCCAGAACAGGTTTGGCTCTCTGGGCTGGGAGTGCCCATGGCTGGATCATGTTCAACCTCTCACCCACCAGCACCCCAAGTCCTTCTCAACAGGGCTGCTCTCAATTGGTTCATTCCCCAACCTGTATTGATAAGGTATAAACTTCCTCACAAAAGGCTTCCTTTTTTTCTGTTACTTTTTCATCCCATTGAAAGCAGTTAATGGAAAGTCACCAGTGTTAATGCATTTCAATAAGCTGATTCTGTTTGGGATCTTTCAAAGGAAATGATAAAACAACCTTGAGTTTTAAAGCATAGTGACACTTTATGTAAAAATGTTCTCCAGGATTTTTTCTGTATGTTGCTAATGATGTAAACAATAAGCTTTTTTGCATGTAAAAGTTAAAATGCTACTTTTCCTTGTCCAGTTCTGCAAATTTGTTTGGGCTGTAGTTATCATGTCTCTGTTCTTTTTGTTTTCATCACCACCTTTTTTTTTTGTTCTTTTTCAGATGAAATAAACTTATTTCAAAGACTTGTCAATTAATACTGGTTGTCTCCTGTCCTAAAAGCTATACAAACATAGAGAAAGAAACAGTCCCTTTCCCTGAAGGTCTTCCCTGATGATCTAAAACAAGAAGGAGCTGATGGAGACGAACTAAAATAGGCCTTGCAGGTCAGTGATGTTGGCTGGTAGACTTGATTGAACAAGCAAGAAAAAAATGTCATTGGCAATACCCAAATTGCAGAATTTTATTCAGTGGCAGATCAGAGCCAAATCAGAGACGTGTGCAGAAGCCAGAGAGACCCTTCTCATTATATACTAAGAGAACAGGTCTCACTCCTTCTGTTCTCAGGACTGTGTATGAGCTGCTTGACAAAGCCTAAAGGGTACCTCACAGGGGCTGCAAGAAAGGGTGCAGTCCTGCCTGCAACCGAGGGGATAAGTAAGAGGAAAGCCACCTGAGCCCTCCTGTTATATCATGCATTTTTCCTGATGTGCTTAATTTGTTTCTCTGAGCCAGTATGGTTCTGCCACTCTCTCTTCTGAATTAATCACAGCTGGTTTCTCAACCCAAGCAAATTCTTACAGAAACTTGTTTCTCTCTCCTGTGAATGCATGCAAGAAAGAAAGTGCTATTTTTTAAAAGTAGTCACATTTTAGATTAGAGCTCAATGATATAAGCACAAGACATCATTAACTACAGGAATCTGTTAATACTCATAATCAATAAATGGGTACAGGACTGTTTCTTGTATTACAGACACAAAGTGATACATAGTGTTTGCTAACTGCTGTTCACTTCTAAATAAGGCATGTTACTCACTCATTAATTACTGCCACAATTTGCAGGAATTACTCCATAATTAATTGGCCTCTAAAACACTCTGTTATATCTCTCTCACATTTGGGAAGTGCTATTCAACATCCAATTTTTCATACAGTTTTTCCATACAAGCTTTGCTAAAGCTCTTTGAACATGTCATCTTGGCAGATAAAAACGTGACATGGGAATGGCTACAAGAAATGGGAATGACTACAAGAAATGAGATAGTGTGAAAAGTATTGGAACCAGTGAAATATCACCATTAAATGTAAAATTAACGTGGCATTCCTACATCATGAAATTCTTCCTTCAAACTATGAACCAGGCAATACTGTAAAAAGTTTGAATGCAGACTGCTTAATAATTTATCTAATCCAGGAATTGGTTCAAATTTTAGAAAAAATAATTCATTTGAATACATTTGAGCAATATGACTGACATAATGGCATAAATAATAACCTATACAGACTTGGCATCCTTCACTAGCATGGATCCCAAAGTAAAGCATCAGTTGTGGAAATGAAGCAGCTGCTTCAAGCACCTCTGCCAGCTGTATTATAGATCCAGTCTTCCCCACTACCTCTGGTGAGCCATTTATGAACTGCAGCAATCCAGCATCACAGATGAGTGAGCCAGTCTCTATTAGGAAAAAAGTATCTTCTCTACAGAGAGTTGCAGAGAGAGAGGGGTGCAGGCAGAGATGTAATTATTTATGTGGCACATAGCTCCTTATGATCTCTAATGACTGAAAATACTGGGAATGATTATGTCTCATTTTAAAAAGCACCACAAATAACAAGTAGTACAATCCCCACTTCACAGGACTCTTTCAAGAGCCAATCTCATAGTGCCAGTCCACACAGCACTGACCATGTAGAGTTCTGGGAAAATCTTGACATTTATTTAGGTGCTTACAAGGGAGAAGAAATCATCTGAAAATTTAGTCCCAGCTGCAGGGGGTGCAAAGCCTTTGGTAAGTTCCTATCAATAGCTGGATTGTAAAGCTGGAGATCACACAACAGCCTTGGAGTAAATCAGTATTATGCACTGTTAATCCACACCCACTCTCCAGCCAAAACAAATAAAATAAAAGCTCTTAGTGCATTACAGTAATGCAAAGCCCAAGATAATACGGGGAATGTTCTCCCATGAGCCAGAACGTCTGTTCAGCTGAGGTTCGGAGCACTGGTGATCACTGCATGGCCAAACACACCCAGGAAGAAGTGTCAGAGATAGAAAGGGAGGCAGAATAGGAAAAGTACCCTACCAGGGGCCAGAGGAAGGTGTCCCTCCATCTGTCACATCACATGTGCCAAAGCCTAGTAACTTCTGCCTGCTCTGTACTGGTCACAGCATTCATGGTAACCTGTCCATTGCCTGCTCTGGCAAGTACTGTCTCATCCAGTCAAAACAACTAAATTGCATTTCATTTTGTGCTGCTCTCCCTAAAAATCCTTTATCATGAAGCTTTTGGACTGCTCTTCTTTGGTTCTGGTTAGACCAAATGGCAAGTTGAGATATTTGCTGTTCTATTAAACCCTTCTGTATTTATCACCTCTGGTTCCTTATCACAGTCTGTTTTGTCTGTGCACTGAAGCCATACTCGAAAGATGAACTCTTAAAGGAGAGCAAAATCTTCCTAGGCACAAACCTCTACAGTGCAGAGTGAGGGGGGTTACAAGGTACTTCAGTAAAAATGAGCTCTTAAACTATGTAGTAGATGAAATTGTGGGGTTTTATTAGAGAAAAATGATTCTGTTCTATATATTAATTTAAAAAGCAGGTGGTGGCTGGTGAAGATGGAGGAGGTCAGTATTGTGGTGGCTCCCTGAAGATTGATACAGTTTGATGTGGTTTGGATGCGTAGATAAGGGTTGAAGATGAATAGGTATATACAAAATGAAACAAAATCATAACCATACCTAGCACATGATCTGCTCTCTGGACTCAAAAGGACTAAATGAGTACTGGCACTGAAGGGCTGACCTGAAAAAGAGGGCTTCCAGAATAAAAAGTTTATTTTAACACATTACACAGCTAAATATGGTCGAAGATCATACAGTTTCATGTTCAGCTCCTGTAAATACATTAGTGTACTTTGATCTCCAGGACTGCCAAGCCAGCTTCCACTTTTGTTAAATCAGATGGGTTTTTTGATGAATCTGCAGTGGATGTGGTGGATTGTTGAGTATTACACTGAGCTAAAACTACTGAGACAAGCAATTGTGGACCATCTAAGATGAAGAGCATTAACAATTAAGCTTTGGTGGCAGTATTTGATAAAAGAAAGATATATTACCTTAACTTTGCTGAAAGGACTGCTAATGTTATGAAGTATTGGATGTGACTCTGAGGAGAGTATGAATGTGAACTCGAACTAAATGAGTGAAATGTGAAGGAAGTTAATTTTGAATTAAATATAAAAATGGCTTAACTGTAGATTTAGCCTGAAAGTTACTTAGAAAGCTTAGCCTGAATTTTTGCATAGTAACAGAAATGTTACCAGCTATTTGATGAATGGATCATTGCATATAAAAATGTTTGATTAGAAACTAGTGACCAACGATACAGAGCGCAGGAGATTACACAGAAACGTACTGAGGAATGCAGAAACAACTGGCTCGTATTAATACTGTGACAGCAAATACAGCTAAGCTATCAAGATAGTAGAAAGGCTTTCTAGCTTTAATACAAATTCCCAAATTGTTTTGGCACTGAACTCAGAATTGCACAGGCAGACACATAGGATGACTCTGAACATCATAGGAACGCAAATAGCAGCTTTTGCTGAAACACGGAAATGCTAACCTTAGTACTAAATGGAAAAAAAACATGATTTGGGAAGACATCAGTAAAAAAGCCGAGTGTTGTCAGGTGAGAAAATGAGGTCAAAGAAAAAGAAATGTACTTTCTTCTAATGTTTAAGGAGGCAGAACGAAAGCTGAGTTTCAAACTGGCAGAAAAAAATTGAGGGAGATAAAATGATGCAGGAATATGACTGAGAGGGCAGCTAAATCAAAGAGGAAAGAATTAATGATCTACCCTGAGGTATAATACACATGGCACAGTTTAGGTGGCCCAACAGAAGCAGCAAATCAAGCTTAGTGAGAGGTTTGGAATCAGAACAACTGGGAGAAAAAAAAGAATCAATTTATTGCAGAGGGAAAGAAATTTATAATAAATGGGAAGCAAGGTATAATGCAAAGTGAATTTGTGGGATTAGCTTGATGTATTGTTTTATTCTTGAGCAATATGACTGAACATTAATGTAGTTTCTATATGTGGAAAAAGTAGCAAGGCTTTGCAGAAAAAACATTAATGTGTTGTTAAGATATGGTTCTCAACCTAGAACTCGAGGAGAAACATTGCACTTGTCACCCCCCTCACCAAAATGATACTTGAGAGACTGAGTTAGACTGGCTGATAGACTATACACATAACACACAAACACCTAAACCAAAACCTTGGTACCCCAAACCATAGCTGTACAATAATACCACTAGTTCCTCTTAGTCCTTAGTCTACTATATGCATATGGCACTTGAGGGCAAAAATGAGTGTAGGTTGAATGGGGAAATAATCCACTCTCTTTAGTGATGTATGCTAATGCTGTTAGAGCATACACAGGAGATACCATATTCTGCTTATCTACCTGACTTCATCTCAAGTGCTTTAAAGGATGGTCAGAGTGAACGAAAACATCAAACAAGAAGCTTTAACTGAGATGAGAGTATGACTGAAGGGAAAATGCAGGTTAAAATTTTTGATTCTTTTTACAAATTACAGCAACTGAATCATCTATTCCCTTTCCTACTATTGCCAAGTCAAACAATGTACAACTGGAACTGAGAGAACTGTCCTTGTGAGAGAAACAGCCTGCAATCATTAATACATAACTTTTGTTTTCTACACCATGTCAAGCCATATATCCACTTTTCCTGGGTCATAACCAGCCACAACCAGGAGACACATAGTTTCCTAATGAAATGGAAGCATTATAATATCTAACTTTTATCACTGTTACTGAGCCAGCAGACTTCCCTGCTTGCTAGGTCTGTTTTACCGCCTACAAGATAAATCCTTTTGGGTAAAAAGAACCAGAGGAATTAGTGCTATTAGAGATGTGTGTATATGCATATTTCTATGTGTTCTAAGACTCTTGCTGACGATTTAAAAAATCCTTTTAAAAGATATACCCAGTGTACAACAATGATCTCCAAAAATCCCTTATTGGGCAGTCTTTAATAGTGCCTCTTAGGGCAATTCCTCTTCCAAGATGGACACTGCAGCCGGGGTTCCAAACTTGGTTGCCTTTGGCTTAAATGTGTTTGGACTTTCCAGCAATGCAGGAGGTAACACTCTTTCCCTTGTACAAAACACATACACTACTAGATGCTTCTGTTCTGAGAGCTCTGAGTAGATTATCCTTAACAAAGAGAGAAAAGGTGAGAGTTTCATCCCTTTTGCTCCTTTACGCCAGATAAAAGGAAAAGAGTAAATTAAAGCCACACTCAGTATCCTTTGTCCAGCTAACAGAGTTTGCTGGGAGCACAGTAGCAACGCTACTGTGAGGGTTCCATTTTCCCTGTGGCATGTATGGGCAAGTACAGGTCTTGGAGTGGCAAGACAAGGAAAGAAACAGTAGTCTGGGGAGAATAACCTTGGAATATTTATGAAGACTGCAGGACCTTCTTAATTATATCATTGACTTCTTCAGCACCTCAAGTCAGGGTGCTCTAAAGCTTTAGGACAGCTTCTCACCCTGAAATAACTGTGATTTTTGTCTTTTTAATTACATTATTGGAAAACTACATCATCAATTAGAATCACATAAAACAGGGAGGAAACATCCTGTCATTTAAGTTACTTGGAGAAAAGAGAGATTTCCTAGATAGAATGGTACATATGAAATTTAAAGTATAATATTCTTTTAAATTCAGTGGGTGGAAACAGCAAGGAGGAAGTCTTGACTTGTTGGATGACCTGAACTTCTAAAACCTAAAAGCTACAGAGGAAATGAACAGCAAACAGAAAAAAATGCAATTGAACCAGAGGAAACTGTTACAGTAGGAAAACTAGCCCTTTGGGTTATTTTTCTGGAGCCTGACTGCTTTTTATGACCAGCATATATTTCTGCATGTTCCCTCTTTCTTTCTTCCTTCTAAATATTGTGAGTGAGGAACATGAGGGTTGATGGAGAGTACAACACACTGTGGCTGTACATGAATGGATTGTGAAACTTCCTGAAGTGTCCAGGCTAGGCTGGAGTATTTGCAATAACTATACATTATTCTTAATATATTTATTCATGTTGGCGGCAAGATTTACTTTGAGGAAAATGTTAACAGGTGTTTGATGGAGGAAGATAATAAAATTGCAAACTAGAAATTCCTGGAAATGGCTAGTATGGTAAAACCTCACAACTGGAGCAGGCTCTTTTAAAGTGACAGATCTGATGTCTCCACTAGACAGAAGGAAGACCAGTGAGTCAAATCATGTCCACCTTTCCTTCCCATACAGCATTAATTTTAATTTACTCCATAGGGATCTCTAATCCATGCCAGCTGCATCTGCCTTTTAAATCCTTCTTCAAAATGAACTTTTCACTGGAAAGCCTGAAGGAAACACCTTGTCAAAGGAACCTAGCTTGATAGGTAATTTGAGAGATGACCTTATTTATAGTTAAAGAGATCATACATGAACCAGACCTAGTAGTAACCAAAACTACATTGATTCACTACTACCCCACTGAGCATAGTTGCTGTGGACACATGACTGTCATACTAATGCTCATATCTTCTCCTCTCTTTCCTTTTCATTGCTTACCATCTTAATAATTGTATTACTTCTTAAATTAATTCTGCCATAAATCTGATCAGTGTTTTAGTTTTGGGTCTTCTCTGGATCAGTCTGAGATTGCACTTTGGAAACCTCTTTTTTTCCTGCACATCTTACAGCTTTTGATGCATGAGCCTTGTTATTGCAAATGGATATTTCAGCAATATGGGTTGGACTCATGTCACCTGTCTTCACCTCCTAACATATAAATCTGAGTCAAGAGAGAGAGAGATAAGAATCATTAAGATGCTAGTCAGACTTACCTGTGACCTGTACTCTAAAGTAGGTTACATTATTGACCCCAAGGACCACAGCACAAGCAAATGACCATTGTATGTATGTAAATATACATATGTATATACAGGCATTTGTTTGGAAGCAAAAATCATTCATACACTTCCAGTGTTTTGTTAGGAAAAATGGATGGGTTTGTTGAGTTGGATCAAAAGCAGAGGAAATTCAGGTGAACTGATGGTGCTGAAGGGATTGCTGTGGGGTGCAATGGTCGAGGAAAAATATCAGCCAAAGAGAACAGTGAACTCAATTCTGGATGCTTCTATGGGTATATTTAAGCATGGGATGCATACATTATCTGTAGATTCATACATCACACTGGAATGAGCAGGATGCAGACGGATATTTGAAATACAGATTTGATAACAGAAATGAAAGATGAATGACCCTAAAATCCCTAAATATATAAGGACATTTGTCATGGCTACAGCAGGAAGGAAACCATAGGAATGTAGATAGAATTATACACAGTGACAAATTTCATATAGTAGGAAAACATGGGAGTTTAGTACTCCTGTCAATGTGTGAAAACATACGTTTCTTAAAGATTAATTTATTTTACATACTCTACGGGTCTGCTGCGAATCCATTGTTTTACAGTCACAGCATGGCACAAACAGAAAGCTCAAGTGTTCCTCTTTCATTGATCTTTCTCTTTTGTCCACAGTTTGCAGCAGATTTGACAGTGGTGGGTTTTAGCAGCTGAGATTCTCCAGACAGGAGAAGGAATTATGTGGGGGAGGGTGAGCAACAAAAAGCTAATTCTGAGAGTGACTTTAACAAAAAGAAAGGCTAAAATGTTACAGTCATTAAAGCCAAGATATTTAGAAGTCTTCCTGAATGATACATTTAACTCCTGATTCAGAACAAGACTATTCTACCATTTAACTTACAGGTTTACATGAGACTTAAATGATACACAGTATGTCCAAAGAGTTGCAACTTGCAGCATACATTGAATGGTGCATAAAGACATTAATATTACTGAGGTAGACATATAATTTGCATTCTCAGTATCTTGCTTTTATAAATGCAAAATCAATACCTATTTTAGGCATACTAGTACTTTTACAATAACAGACATTAAAAGAATCATCAGATAATACTTGTTTTAGTATGTCTAGAAGAACTAAAGGAAAATTATGTATTGTTAAACAAAATTATCAATGTTTGAGGCATTTGACAACTGTAAAAAACAACACGCTTTCACAGGCAGCACTATTAAATAATTTTAATTTGCAATAATAGTGGGGTTCAGGTTCTCTAATGTGAAACATTGGAGACCTGTGAAAACATCTACAAAAATATTGAGAGAACATTTACTTTGTAGCAATACTAATCCTAGGTGACAGACAGTGTTCTCAAAGCTTTTTTGATGACAAAGACAGCAATAATGCTTCTCCATAAATAGCTGTATAATGACAACAATCTGCAAAATCCAAAGTCATTTGAAAAAGATCTACATTCAAAGAACACAGTCAATCCTCACCTTTTTTGAAAGATAGTTTCTTTATTCTGACTTTTTCTGTTTTGATTGAGCTAGATGCCAACATGGTTTTTTGGGAATCTATTCTTTAAAATTCGAGAACAAATTATTAGCAGAAACCACAGCAGCAAAATCACAACAGTGTACAGTTTGCCATAACAAACTTGAGAAATAATTACCAGACCTCTTACGCATCTTTATTTTCCCTGTATTTTTTCTCATGAAGAGTAGGATCATCACTTCCAGGTAGATACCAGGGCAAAGCTCCTTTCTCCTTGCAGGACTTGGTTCAGCACAGCTGCAATAGAGAACGTGGATTTACACTGTCTTAATGGGCCAACTGGCAATCCCTGAAACCAGAGAAGACCAGCACAGCCTCTATATTAATCTTGAATAACATCATTTTGCCCTCAGGACGTCAAATACTGCTGACCTCTCCTAAGTCTGACCCATATCTTGTGATCAGGGCCAAGAAATACACATCAGTCTCAAATTAGCATTCTTCAGTGTCACAACCCCATTAGAATTGGCATAAACAAAAGCAAGAAGCACTACTTTCCCCTTCCCACCTCCTGGCTTCCTCCTAGGATGGCTGTGGGCATAAAATGAAGATCATTAAAGAGGACTTTTGTATTAATGATTGAGTGTATGTTACAGTAATCAGATAATGGCTATATCAGCTTTCATTAGAAGTCTCAAGAAACTCATCTTTGCTATGCATGATAAACTAATTTCTTCTAGATACTTTGACAACATTGTTGATTAAAGCCTTAATGTTCACTTTATAAGGAAAATTGTTTTTTGGTCAGTTTATTGCTTTGTGTAGCAGCAAATCTGAATGTTAAATGGGCTTGAGAAGTGTTAAGAAAAACTCTGTATACTGAGTATGTGGAGTTCTACCTTAAAGTATTTGCACGGGTGTTATAGATAGATCAATAGACTGACAGACTTACATACAGTCCAAGTATAAAAGAAATAACCCTGTTACTTGATCTCAATTATCAGTTAAAATATCTTAGGCCCTTAAGAACCAAGAGTAATAAACCAATAACATTCATTAACAATGGGCATTTCTGTCATCTGCTTAGAGTAACCCTTTTGCAACTTGGAATCAAGCAGTTTCAGCAGAGCAGTGGTAATAAACAAATGCTCAAGAATGAGGGTATATTGGTCCTTGTTCAATTGGCTGATAAAATCTTCTGGCCTGCCTATAGCATGTTTTAACAAGATTTCTACGCTCAGGGCTTTGTTTCTTCTGTTCTGCAGATGCAGTGTGAAGCAGGTATGTGACTCCTCAAGAGGGCTAAAGTTACACCCAGGAAGGGTTGGAGCACTCAGTGAAACGTGCCCGCCGTTCTGAGCACGTAGGACGGTGTGCCAGGAACCGCCGGGAATCACACGGGCACACCAGCGTGAGTGAGAGGCGGGAGGGCTTTCTCTGGGGGCTCGTCTCAGCAGCACAGCACCGGCTGCCATGATAACAGCTCTTGCTGGCAGGAGAGAGCAGCTTAAAATATTTGTGTGGCAGCACGTTTGGACAGGATTGCACATGCGTGAGAAAGGATAGCTGTCTTGTTGAAACAAGAAAGTTTGCTCGTGTCCCTTGTGGTGCCTTCTGTGTTTTTGTTCTGCCCTGATTTTCCTGTTAAATTGTCACAATACTTTTTTATCCATATTTCTTCAACTCTTACCAGTTTATGGGTGTTTTTGTGTTTGATTTTCACTATGTTCATTCTTGTTCTTCCCAAGTCCAGTAGCTCACATTTAGTTGCCATTTTTGGGATTGCAGTGTATACTTCTGACCACACATTGTCATCTGCAATATCTTCCCTTTCCCAGCATCCTATTTCTTGAACCTCTGGGTCTACAGCTTTAAGAAGGTGAATATTGAAAAGCACTCAGGGAACTGGTGCAACAGTGGTAAAATTATGGAAACTGGTATTATCTAAACCTCAGCAATTACCTCTGTGAGACAATGGCTGCTGCTGAATGTCCTGCCTTTTAAAGGAGGTGCTTAGTTGTGGTCATCTAAATGCCAGATACTGTGCTGTCAGCATCCAGCTACTTGCAGCACCTTTTAAACCACCTGATGTGTGGTGAAGCCAGCTGGCCTCTGCACCTCTATTCATCTGTAGAATACATCTGAAATCAGAGAAAGAAGCAGGTTCTGGGGACATCAGCAGATGATCAACACTACTCCTCTGGGGTCATCCGTCAGTCCTACACTGTGTAACAGTGGAGTCCCATTTTTATGCCTGCTGACAGTAAAGCTGAAGGATGATTAACATGACCTCAGGGAACAGTAAGGGAAATGGCCATCCACTGCCTGCTGATGCTTATTGTAAGTCGGAATGATGGCCTGTAGAGTGCTTCTGGCACTGAGACCATCTTTGAGTCATGAGTGATTGTCATTCTTCCCAAGGAAGCCTTAACCATAAATAGTAGCAGTATGTGAAATCAAGTATTTAAAAATATAAGCTTATTTCAGGCTGGTCTTAATGGTGAAAGTGTGACAACTGATGAGGGGAGCAAAGCATTAACAAAACTGAATAGTAAAATATATGTGTGTTTTGTCAGAGTGTGAGAACTGAGATAAAAGCAGAATCTCTGGCTATTTCAATGAGAAGGTAGCCAAAGCTATGCAACATCACAACTACAGAGAAAATACTTTTCTCTAGAGAAAAACCTTACTCAGATTTTCCTTCCTGTAGAAATTACCTGAAGCAGACACTTTTTCTTTTGTTGTTTTATGAGATACTGTAAAAGTTTGATATACTTACTAGTTTGGTTTCAGATGCTCATCCAGACCAACAGAACCTGGAGTTGTTTGATGTAGCTATCCTGGGCATCCCAGGGCCCAGCTCAGTGGTATGAGCTTGATTTTTCATTGCTGTATTTTACCAGAGGTGTTTTATCACAGTGATATGAAAACCTGCTGTGAGATGACTGTCAATTTTCTGAAGATGGGGTTAAATTGACAAAACTCTGCGTTTTAATTAATTGTTTGCTCTCCCCAATTTACTAAATGAGAAAGTGGAACTAGCTCATCAAAAACTTACATACAGGTGTAAAGCAAAACCTGTCACTTCCAAGACAAGTACCAAAATTCAAAAGGCAGCCAAGCCCAGAAGGGTAGAATCTCCAGAATGTTTGCAAAGGTCACAGACTAAAGTGCTGGAAATCTAGACCATGCCTGAGTTGAGCTTATCCATTAAATCCTTACTGTACCAGTTCTGTACATATGTCTGATTGCATACTAGTCTCCCCCAGGATTATTTCTTCATTTAGTCCCTGGTCCATTCTCAGCATCAGTCTTTTCTTGCTTCACACAGTTGCCCCAACTCCACCCAACCATATTCCAAAACTGGAACTCCAAATTTACTATTTGTACAGGTTTTCTCTGTGGTACCTATGTGCTTCTCAAGCATCAATGAATTGGTCTGCATTCTCCGGAATATCTTCCTTGCTTTGATAATCTGATAAAAGAGATCATCTAATTTGAATACTCTATGGGTGATGCTGACCTTTTGCTACTGTCACATCACTTAGCAGTTCCAGTGCAGGTAATGTATCTACAGAAGGAATCTCATTCAAAGATCAGCGAGAATTAATTTTTCCCTGTTGCACTTCTAGCAATTTTCTTGTGTGTGAACTAAGATTTCTTCCCTATAACTCGGAAATATGTGCTATTTGGCCAAATGAGGTATGTTCATGATGACCAAATTTCAAACTTTTCGCTTCTAAGTGCAAAGGCATTACAGCTCCTTAGAAAAGTAGTTCTTAGATAGTTATTATTTTAGCACAGAAAATGTGTTAGTTAAGAATGAACTCTGGAAACCAGCTGAATAGTTTTATAGACTGCATACCTCTCAAACAGGGAACTTTTTAGATCAAAGAGGTAAAACTTGACAAATGGAGAAGTATCTGAAAATAGGGCCCAAAAGGAAAGAAAAACTGTCAGGCATCGTGAACTATCAGCAGTGATGCATACCTTTCTCACAGTTTTTTTGGGACATGCAAGCCCTAAAAGAACAAATACAGTTCCTGAGTTAGCTGCCGCAGAAGAATGTTGGTGCAATGCCATTGGAAAAAAACAGAATGCAGTCTTAGCACTGAGGAGCCCAAAAGCTGATTAGGTGAATGAGCCCATGCTTACTGTGTGCTGGCCAGGGAGTGCTTATTCTAAAGCCCCTTGTTAGTTGCTGGCATGACGTCTCTTGGCTTGACATTTAGATTCATACAGCATTCACAGGGTAAAAGCCACTCAAGTCTCCCTCCAACAACAGGCAGTTGTTAAGAATCATAAAGAAATGAAACTGTAGAACTGACATGGGCTGTCAGTTAAAAGGGGGGGACACACCTGGAGGTATTGAGTTGATCTAAGGAAATCCCGGTGGTTCTAGCAGCCAGCTCTTTGGACCCAGGACTCAGAGGTCTCCATCTCTGTTCTGTCAGAGTCCCAATATCGAAACAATAAGGATCCCTGTGTGCTTTCTTTTTCCTGGGCACTGCTATTTCTCATCTGGCAGCATCCTATCAAATGCAGAGCTACATTGTTGACTTGCATCAGTGATGGATCGAGCCCTCTGGGAGTTGGAGATCAGCAATCTGGGTTCCTGCCTAGGAAGCATCAGGAAAGCGTCTGTACCTGAAGCAGAATCAAACCATATTGAAAATAATGGGAATGTTTAAACTGTGATAACTTTTAAAAAATCCCTCTGCTACATTATTTTAGTAAATATTTGTAGGTGTCTGTAATAGGGAGTAATCACTGCATTTCCTTTCAAACTAAACAAGAGTACTTTTCAGTAATATTGGATGAAAGCAAGGAATTCTAATGCATGGGTTTACCCTGATTTTTGCTGGCAGATAGCACTTTTCAGCAGTTCTCAAGTGTCTTTTCTTGCAGCACACAAAAACTAGTTTGTGCCTGGTCTTTTCCTTTACCGATACAAGAATTCCACAGTAGCTGGCAAGCAGTGAAGCCTCTCCCTTTGCCAGGGAGCTGGGATGGGTTGCATGTGTGAAAATCGAGAGGAGCAGGTATGAGGGAGGTGAATAGGGCGTGTCTGGCTGCAACTATGAGAAGGAGGAATGGTGCATAGGTGCCAGCAGGAAGGTGAGCATCTACAGATGAAGGAAGGAAGGAGGGTGCCTAACAGTGCTGTAAGTCACAGAGATGAACTGCAGCTCAAGAAGAGCTGAGTTTGGTATCATGGCAGTGCAAACAGACAGCTTTCAGGTTAGATTGCAGCCCAGGCCCCTGAGAGTCTATGAAATAATTTGTAACTCAAAGGATGTTAAAGAGTTATGAGGGATTGCAGTCAATGGGGTGCAGGTGTGCTGTTATGGCTGTGGATGGTGTACAAGACATTTCCATGTTGCCACATGTTTCTTGCACCAATTAAGTAAAAAAGAATTTGGTTTGGGAATTCTGAGAAAATTTATACATCTGTTTTTTGAAATTTACCCTCATCTAAGAAGGAAAGGACCATACATTCAGAGTGCCCACAAGACTGGTGCTAGAAGAAAGGCTGTGCCAGAAATGTATTTCTTCCTGAGGGTGGAAAACAGCTGAGCCACTATTTCTATTTTCTTCAAGGGGTGCGGCACAGAGCTGCAGGCAGGTAAAAAGATATGGTCCTGAAGGAAATCCACCCATTTCCTTTTCAAGGTGGGAGATTTCATAATGAGAAAGGGAATGGAGCAGAGACAGCTACTTTTCCAGTCCCCATCCACAGTTCTGTAACAAAGGCCCACATCCTAAGGTTAGCCAGCTCAGAGTGTGTGCCACGTGGATCACCCAGAGGAGAACCTGAGTTGCAGCATGTCCGGTTTAGAGCTCCTGGGCACAGCAGAAGGGAACCCAAACACAGTAACAGGGTCAGAGTTTAGCCCTGACAGTGGATCCATGAGCTTTAAGAAGCCTAGGAAAAGAACACAAAAAAGAGAAGAGTAATGATATTAGAAAAAAACCAAAACTCCAGATTGGAGTCCAATGTACTGCTGAATTCCCCAAGCACTTGCTTCCCCTCCTATTTCTTGTAGGGTGCTTGTAATACTTGATGGCTCTGGGTTGGTTTACAGTGGCTACTTTGTAGATACACGCTAGAGTCAGTAACAGAATGAACAAGAACTGAATGTGAATTTCAGTTTGTTTCTTTTTCTTGCAACTTTCTTTCAGAACAACCTCAATATTTACAAAGGCAGGGCAGCTCCCATGTTCTGGTGTCACAACATACTGCTCTAGCTGCATTCCTGCTAAAAAAGAAATAGTAATGGTTTCTGAACAAAAATCAGAGCCTGTGATTTTTAACTTTCTGTCCCTCCCATCAAAGCACAGATTATGGTGAAAAGGATAATCTGGAATTGCTTTCATAGGACTCGTCATGAGACAGTTGTAGCTACCTCACTGATAAACTCCTGAATGTAACAGTCATCCTCAGCTCTCAAGCTGAGGGGAGGATGCAGGATAAAACACATTTGTATCCAAAACCAAAAACCAGAAATACACATAAAGAAGAAAACATCTTAATTCATTTATATAGAAGGACTTTTTATCTATTCATTCCCAGTGATTACCCCAAAGGCAAAAAACAGAGCTTTCCTTAGCCCTAAGGGACACTGAAAGTTTTTATGGAGCAGAGACAGCTGTTCTGAGCTCTCCAGAGACAGTTTTCCTAAGTTCTGTTCTCTGTCCTCATTTGCACCACCTCTCACCTCCCACATGTGTCTCATTGATCTAGGCC
>JAOTQP010001652.1:22089632-22140325 GCA_026413545.1 Cichladusa arquata | reverse complement strand
GCCGGGGCCGGGGCGGGCAACCCCGCCAAGAAGAAGCGGAAACGCTGCGGGGTGTGCGTGCCCTGCAAGCGGCTCATCAACTGTGGAGTCTGCAGCAGTTGCAGGAACCGCAAAACGGGACACCAGATCTGCAAATTTAGGAAATGTGAAGAGCTTAAGAAAAAACCGGGCACTTCGTTAGAGGTCAGAGGAGATGATTTCTTTTTCCCCAGCCTCCCGCCGTCCCTCCTCAACCCCCTGCCCCCGCCCCTCCAGTGCTTCTTGTCTAGCTTCAAGATGCAGCATCCCTTCTCCGAGGCCTCCTTCAGGCTCTGAGGGAGCCCCGCCGCGGGCGCGGCTCCCCGCGGCGCGGCCCCGCCGCCCGCCCCTCTCCGCCCCGCAGGGAAGAGAAACGCCGCCTCCCGCGGCGCCCCGCCGAGTCGGGCCCCGGCCGCTGCTCCCGGCCCCGGGCCCCGGAGGGACGGCCGGGGGGCGCCGGCCCCCGCCCCGCCAGCTCGTGGCCGTTACGGAACGATGCTAACCTGGTTTACCTGCCGTGCTGTTTCCATAAGACTGCTGGCTCTCTGGTTCCTTTTTCTTCTTTTCTTTTTATTTCTCTTTCTCCCCCTTTTTTCCCCCCCCCTCTTTTTAATTATTTGCAATCATGACGATTCGGGGTGGTTTGTAGGAATGGGGAGGTGGGAAAGGGAAAGTTTTAGCTGAACACCAGGCTCTTGCTGTCAGAAGTTCAGGGAAAGCAATGGCAAGTTCATCTCCAGGTTAGCTGGTAGCAGTTTGTCCCAGACAAGACAACGGGCCATGGAGCCCAGTAGTAGGTGAAATGCACCCAAGTGATCTCTTTGGCAATGTCTTTTATGAAATAACCTGCTTGCGATGTATTAAACACAATGGAAGAATAGCACAGGTATGACTGAACTGATTTCTGACTGAACTGTATGTATGGTTATTTTTACGTTTCCTCGGAACTGACAATGTATTGTGTTCCCCAAAGCTGTAACAACAGGTTTTCAGATTTGCTAGATGTATGAGAGACAGGCAGATCCCATGTCGCAGACATTTCAGTTATTGTATTGGGTACGACAGACAATGGGAACCAAAATACACAATCGTGAGGAAAATGGCAATTGGATGGTATCGTTAGGGGAAGGAAACAAGTGAGGGGAAAGACTAGTAATCATACTTAATTCCTTGTCATTATTAAAATTATAGTGTTTCTGGTTCGACACGCATCTCAGATGCATCTGAAGGTGTCGGGGATGATGGATTTAGTACAGAGGAGTAGTGTGTGGTGGGTGACACCAAGATTTGTAGTCACAGAAATCAGCAGCTAAGTGAGAAATTGCAACTTCCCTCCGTGTGTGTGTGTGTGTGTGTGTGTGCCTCTGTGTGTTTGCATAGCGGTTTATTCCCTTGCTCGTTGCTTGCAGGAGCTCTCTCCAAGAAGAGATGGGATGAGGGATTCCAGCGAAAAAGCAACACTTAGAGCCAATTAATTTGTTCCGTGTTAAATAAATTGAGATAATAGTGTTGGCATTGACATTGCCATGGGACAAAAGCAACATTTGGGGGTTAACTGACATGTGGCTGATAGCATTAACTCTTTCCTAACCAGCCTCATCAAAGCAACTAATTAATTCCTTCTTGAAAGAGTGAACTGTCCTTGCTGAAATTTAATTCATAGCTCTGCATCATTTTAGCTCTTTTTTTTGTGAATGGTGACCCAGCATTGCTAGCACAAAAACCAGGATGGACTTCCCAGGGGATAGAAACTAGACTGGGTTTTCAGCTCTTGTGTTTCTCAATAATATGCCTTTGTTGGTTTTGTAGCAAGTTTGCAACAAGGATAGTTAACGTCCTGGTCTGTTAATACTGAGTACAGCTTAAAAGAGACTCCCTGAACCAGAGGCATGGAGAATTCCCCCCACACAACCCAGCACTGAGAGTGCCTTTGTGTGCCAGGTTCCCTCATTAGGCTTGCAAACCAGAGTGCTGCTGGGATTTAATGTTTGTGATAAATGATAGGTTCTGATGGTTTATCGATTTGTGCAGAAAGTGAGCTATCTCTGGAAGAAACAAATTTGTACATTATCAGATCTTCCTATGGGTTTGTGTGCATCTCTGAGCACATTTCCAGAACTTCCTTGCTCCTGACAAAGGTGTTTGGTAGTGTTAAAACTTTTCAGGAGTGCTATGAAAATGCCTCCCATTAAAATTGTTTAACCACTGTGACTAGTAAAACCCATGGTTTAATTAGGCACTTGTGTGCTATCAGCTGCCTTCACTTCTTTCCTTCATTCTCTCTTCCCCTACTTGCTCTCTCCTGTTTGTGCTCCATCAGATATGTAAACACAAAAGCTCCTCTGCTACTCTATTGTGGCTCGAAGGAAACAGGTTTCTCTTTCCAGCTGTGGAGATGTCTGCAGGTCATGGCCCATCACAAAGTTTTGTCACAGGATATGGCTAATTTCTTTACAGAAGTGTGGTTTGTCAGTGGGAGAGGAAGAATAACTTACTTATATGGTTGCTTCCTTATGTCTTCTTTCTTCTTTATAAAAAATTTAAATTAACTATTAAAGTGACAGAAGGGCTGCCTACAGAGCAGGTGCAGGAGCAGTGCTTTGGCTGTATGGCCACCAGCTGGAAGGGTGTCAGAGGGTGACAGGGCCTCCCCGAGGGCCCTGCAGCAGCAGTGTTGGTGTTGGGGGTGGGCAAGGGCAGCCTCCCTGTGGAGTGAGTGGCTGGAGTGACTAATTTGGCCTGTGCTCCTGGGAAATCCACCACTCTGTGTGGATGATCCCTGGCACCTCGGGTAGACATGCTCCCGTGGATGTGTGTCAAGGATTGAGGGGCTCACGTTCCACTACACACTTAGATGACTCGTGAATCGCGCTCAACAGTGGCTGCAAAGTGCAGGGGTGATGGGAGGGTGGAACCATTTTAAAAGCAAATGAAAAATTAGAAAAACACCAATAAACCGTAAACTGGCTGATCCCACAGAAACCGTTTTCCTCTTTTTCCTTTAATTCTCTTCTGCTGGTGTAACGAAGGCATAGGATATAACTCTCAAAGATAGTATATGGAGACAGACTCATATGAATGCTTTCCAGTTCCTGACCCTTGCATTTTTCATGCAATGCTTCTTGCCCAGCATTTTTTTTTAAACACTTGAGTTATTTTCTCCTACTTTTCTTGTACTGTTTTCACATTAAAAGTGTCCCAATGCTCTAGTATTTTTCATAGAATGTTATTATTACTAGGAAGTTTTATGTATAGCAATAATAAATCTATAAAAATCAGATTGACGTCACGTTGCATGCTGCCTACTTGTGTATGTATATTCTGTGTTCATTCAGATTTACAATCAGTTTAAAGAGGCATAATCTTTATTTACCCATAGAGACTACTTATTTCCCTCTGCTTGGTGTATGTCTGTAACTTCTGCTGCAGGTTACGAAGACTAGGTGCCTGATGGTAGTTGCCATCCTTCTCTCTTTTCAGTGAACTCCATTCGGTGTATGAATCTCAGTTGCCCCAATGCTCATTTTCATTAGCATGACAGCAAGTTCAGGCAGCGAGGCTGACTTGCATTGGCAGGGGCTGAAGGGTCCTGCCAAATGTGAAATATCAGCTGTTTAGGCATGCTGTCATCGTAGTGGGCACCACTCGCTCCCTTTGTAACAGCCCAGCTAATTGATATGTGCGCTGTTAAAGTGAGCGTTTGCATGCCAACCTGATTGAGTCAATACCAGCCTCCAAATCCGAGGCACTTCGCTGAGCTGTGCTTCAAGCCAGTGGGATTTTGAGATGGCCTTCTCCAGGGATAGGTTGTGATGATTGATTTCAGCAGGAACGGCGTCTGATCCTGAAAGCCTTAACACCATATGGCATTGCCACGGGGGAGAGAGGCTTCGCTGGCAACCTCCGAACTTGCACTTTGTGTTGTGGTAGCGCGTGCGAGCGCTGTTAGGGGAAGACTGCTGAGCTCTGTGGATAGGGGTCAATTAGTAGGGGCCTCAGAGGAAGCAATTTCCCTGCCGTCTATCTGGCTTTAAATTACATGCACAAGTTAAGTGACGGCATGATGGAATTGAGCAGTGGTGAGGGGGAACTGTAAAGGCTGATAAGAAGCAGGCGGCTAACACGATCCAACGGGCTTACTGGAAGGTGGAAAGAAAGACCCCCTTGTAGCTCGTGTTGCTGTTCATCACTAAACATCAGCAGTGCTGCTGTATGACAGGCTGTCTCTCTGCCTGCCACCTCCTCGTAGCCCTCCATCTGGCTCAGGCTCCCTGTGTGCATGTGTTAAATGCTTTGCAAAAGGGCAAAAAAGCAGTCCTTGTTCCCGAGCGTTTACAGCTGGAGCAAGAACTGCCGTCTGCCCTGAGCACAATTTACATGGGCCTTGGCTACAAAGCCCTGATCAGCCCTGTGCTGTTTTTTCCCCTCTTTCCTCCTCGTTTGTGCCTCTGGTGCTCTGCCAGGGTCCTCTGTTCTTCTGTTCCCAGGCCTGAGCCTGCAGGGAGTGTGCTGGTGCTGGAAATGGCTTCTAGCACCATAACAGAGCCCTCTCTGGGTGACTGTGATGCTCTTGCTTGGGGCTTCCAACGTGGTGCATGATCCTGCTGTGACAGTGTGAGCAGGGAGAGGAGGAAATGAGAGGGCAGGATCTGACCTTTGTTGAACTTGTTGAACTTTGTTGAACAAAAACTATGAGGTTTTGTTGCTTTCATTCAGATACTGTATGTCTGGGATAAACATACATTCAATGATGAGTTTTACTTTAGACGTCTGGAGGTTCTTGGGGACAACACCAGGCCTCCTACTGCCTCCTCCAGGAGAGACCAGAGCAGTTTTGCTCACCAGTGCCTGATGTCTGCTGCTCAGAAATCTCCTTGAGAGGAGTCGACCTTCTGTATTAGGTTCACATCTTGCAAGGTGGGAACGCGCTGCAGTTGGTGGGAGTCATGGGGTAGAGGAGTATGGAGCCTAGAGGAGACAAAATTTGCTCTCATTGCAGTTTTGGCAGATCACTGAGTGTAAATGATTTCCTCTGAAATGTGGTTGGATGGTGCCTGGTTTACCATTTCGTATGTTGTTGTTTCCCTTTCCTCGTCTGATACTTGCAAAGCAGAGAAAGTGCCCAAACCCCATGACATTACTGTTCATTTTAGAGTATAAATGGCTGCTTGAAACACTGTGCATACTGTTGTTAAGGGGGGCAAAAATGAAGTTGCTCCTGCCTAAGAAAATCTCTTAGTGGTGGGATTTGGTACTGAACTGAACAGAATTTCAAGAAATTCTACAAAATTGTAGGCCAGTTGAGGATTTAACAGCCTCTTTCATACAAACCCTGCTTTTTACTTGCATTGAAAATCACTTGCTTTAAATCGTTGAACTATGATTGCCAGTGAAATTGCCCGTATGGTAAGAGAGGTTAACTGGTTGTGGTGGTTCTGAATTTTGATTGCACTGAGTAGTTCTTTGCATGGTTTTCTAAGTACTAGTATAGGTTATGCACTTGGGGCATCAAGATTCTGTGCCAGACTCTGGATTTCAGTGTTGTGACTGTTTAGTCTATTTTTTTAAACTGACATAATGAAATCTGTATGTATTGTTTAGGCTGGGCAAGCTGCATGTGTCATGAGAAAGATGATGAATGAGGGTGGTTTGGGGTTTTTTTGAGCAGTAATTAGCATAATAAGTGCCTTTTTTTCCTTTTCTTTTTTTTTCCCTGAAATCATTTAGGTCACTTTGAACTAGATATTTCAGTTAGAGGTGCATAAAACCATCATGACTTGGGTGTCCTCTGCAGCTACAGGATGCTTGGAAAGTCTTTTCCAATCCTGTGTTTATATGAATTGTTGTAGACTATACACGTCATGCCTGATTCATACAGAGAGACTATTGTCTAAGTTGGTAGATATGTGAATGTCATGCTACCTACCACTGATGAGGGGTGGGAAACAGTAAGGAATAGTCTCAATTTTTGTCTGCTTATTCATGTATGTTCATGTTATCGGATCTTGGGGTCACTTTCCATGTAATTCTGTTTGCACCTAACACCTTTACTGAAGTCAGGGAAGACGTTGCTCACTTGGAGAGCATATTAGGATGTCAGCCACCAATCCCTTGGTACTGGGGAAAGAAAAGGAACAGAAACTTTTCTCTTTTTTTTTGGTCAGAAAGCAACATCCTGGTACTGCTTTTTGGGTTTTCAAAGAAAAGCACCCCAGAGAGTTAAAAAAAAAAAAAAGGTTGATATTAATTTCTGTATGCTGTCATGTCATGCACTTATGCATGGCAATGACTAAGAACAGGTCTTTTCCAAACATCCTAAAAATTTGCGTTGTTAAAAAGAAAACTAGTAGTCTTCCAACTCTTAACATGCATATATTGTAAGGGTTAGGCTTGGTGAAATACTTCTAAGCAGGCAAACCTAGGATGTACACCATAAAGACTCATCAAATACAGCATAATCCTTCTGATCACTGGTTGCAATGGGAAATTGCTGCTTGCATAGGGAAAGGCTTTAAGATAAGCTTTTTGGATGTACCCAAGCAAGTTGGGAGCAATAAGTAACTTGTGTCACTGTAGCCTTGGTGGCTAATAATTCCTTAGCCACCAACTATGTGCTTGAAAACTGGCAGCAGACGCCATGTCTCCTGAGGAGTGCCACCACCCAGGGAAAGAAATGTTTCTTTGCTTCTGTAGTGTCTTGTAGTGTTTTTGATACCTCGTCTGCTTGGATGATTGTACTGAACCACAATGTCTTGAAGCATGCGGCTTTCTTTGACGTTTTTCTTGCTATTTGAGAGCCCTGACTGCATGTCTGCCTTTTCTCATCTTTTGGATACTTTTATTGTTTTCCACAGTCGTATCTTGTTCAGTCACATCCAAACAGCTGTCCTGAAATTGAATTACTCTGTGGTGTAATCTAAAGTCATCCCCCATTTCAGCATCCTGTGCTTTCTGTTGTGCGTTATGTTGCACTGTACTTTAGATGCAACAGCCATTTAATAATGTTGAAGTCTTAGCTCTGCAGGGGCTAGAAAGATCCCAGCAGGCTTGTTAACTTCTACTCTCAGACATTATGGGAAATATTTTCTCCTCCCTGGAACTCTTCGGCATCCTCTTAATTAACACCATAAAAATCCATAGCCAGGTATGTGTGAAGCCTGTTTAATTTTTTTTTTTTTTTTTTTGCAGTTTTCCTAGTTTCTCTGTTCCTTCCTATTTAACCAGACAGTGGTGCCAAGTGAGATATGAGAAGGTAAAAGGAATAAAGGAAGCCTGGGTCATGCTGGATACTGTGTTCTTGTCAGGCAGTGTACTCATCTAGTGCCTTTCCTGTACTCACCATAGGATCTTATTTTTTTGCCTGCTCTACTTAGTATTTTTCTTTATCTCAATCTCTGAAGTTCTGGGCATTTTAAAACTTTGCACCTCTTCTTTCTCAGGACAGTATTCTTTTCTGCTCCAGACTGCTGTGGTCATGGTGTCTGTTGTACTTCTACATAGGATCCCCACTAGCTGGTATCAGACTTCATTTGGCTAGAAGTTATCTTTCTATATATTTGACTAAGTAGCTATCTATGACAGAGATGAGAGAGATTATTCACTGCTTTAGGACGTGGAGAAGCAGTATTAAAATTTGAGGTGGAGAGAAGAACTTAATAAATACTGGAAAATGGGGTAAATCCAAGGGAGTTCAGGATGGATATTACTTTAGACGAGGGCAGAGGAGGAGGACAGAAGAGCTGCGGAGTGCTCAAACAGAGGAGGATTCCAGAGTGGCTGAGGGTTGGTTATAATGTGTGAAGCCTCAGTGAGGGGATGCCTGCTTCTTCACAGGGGTGACTCAGTTACCATGGGACAGACTGAGCACTGAAGAGTGCAGTGGTAGGGCTGAAGATGCAGTGACATCTCCCTTGCTGAGGAGAACACAAGGTGTGTTTGCTGCTATGAGTAATAAATTAGTATTCAGGTGAGGCAACTGAAGATCTCACCAGTAACCATCTTCCCAAAACTTCTGCAGGGGAAGGCCAGGATTTCACAGAGCTCAAGGGAACCCAGATGGGGGTAAGCAGGGCTTTCCCTATGCCCTTGTTGATATCATGAACCAGCTTATTTAATGAATTTTTAAAAATTAACTGGAGGTTGTGGAGAGAATTTGGATATCAGGGTGAGCATTTGTTATGGGTGAAGTCTTGTCATCCAAAGAAATTGTTCAAGGCGTAAGAAAATGATAAAGGCATACATACAGAAAAGTCAAGAGATGTGAAAGAGAGAGGGGAAGCTTGCAAAGGAGAGGCTGAAAAAGATTTCTTGCACGAGGACTTCTTGGTCTTAAAGTTTTCTTTGGTGGTGTGTATTGTGTTTCTTAGGAAAGCTGGAGTATGCTGACAGCATATCAGTCTGGCACTATGTTAACACAAAGAATTTGCCCCATTGTCACGAAAAAAATACCCCAAAACAACTGCAGTTCAGTAACATCTGTCCTGCACATCCTAGCTGTGCTGGGGGATTGGAGATTGAGTGCAGCACCCTTGGTAGTTACAGGCTTGGAAGAGCAATGAAGAGCTCTGAGAGTCTGTGTAGAAGCTAAAAGGAGGGCAGAGCAAGAGGCAATTAAAGGGGCTGGAAACAGAAAAGGGGAGGCAAGGAATAGACATTCTTTTGTGATCTCCAAAGCAAGTAGTATTAGTTTTAAAAAGGCTTTTAGTTTTAGAGTGAACAGAACAGGAGGGAAATATATTTGGAAGGGTTGTGTGACCCACATGGCAGGGGGTGAGAGAGGACTCTATGACACCATCTTAGTAATGATGTAAAACCCATTCCCTCTACATTATCAGTTCATCTGAGCTCTGGGAGGTAGTGAAATGGTTGGCTGGTTGCTTGGAAGCTGATGTAGAGTAGATTAGAGGTCAAAGTCCAGTGGAGGTCACAGTATCATGAAAATAATTACTGACGTGTTTTAATTGTCATCCTTGCAAATTTCAGAAGACACACCTGTGATGTGTCTTAGGCATTGGCTGATTATACTCCCTCAGCTCAGATATCAAGTGCTGCATTTGAGTGGTGAATTTCTGTATTTCTCCTTCCTTTTTTTTTTTTTCCCAAGCTTTGCAGAAAAAGAAACAAGCAAGCAGAGACCAAGAATTTAATGGATATATTTTTCACTGGCTCTTTTATCAACAGCCTATGAAAAATCCCAAAGGACAGAAACAGTTAGCTAACCAATGAGGCATCATAGCTGATTTCAGGTTCCATGCAGGAGAAAAAAGATACTGAAGCCCCAGCAGCTCAAGGGGAAAGAGATTTAAATTTAGGTTTGGTACAGAGAAACGTGCCTCTCCTCTGCTTGGAGACCAGTCTGTAAGAGATTACTGTACCCCAGGGCAGCAGTTTGGAGGATGATAGAGATGTCAGCCTGTGAGTGCAAAGACTAGTACTACTGGATGATGAACCAGCAGGGATTTCTCATTAATGGAATGAATGTTAACAAGAATAATTCTGTTTTGTGAGCTGGTGTGTGTGGGAAGGATAAATGATAGGGGCTGATGGATGGTCTTCACAGAGATTTGATTAGGGAGAAGGTGAATATGTGTGTGAGAGAGGGGGAGGTGTGTGCACATGGTACATCCATTGCAGTAGGCAGGCACACTTCTAGTTGATGTCTGACAGAGAAGTCAGCAGAAGTAACCAGACAGATCCTAAGCAAAAGAAGAAGCTGAGCACTGGTGTGGATATTTCATTTTTAGTGTCTTGTGAATCGTAGGGTCTTGGGTTTTATGTTGCATGGTGGTAACAAACCTATATCCAAGAATTTCTGTATAAAAATTTGTCAGTAACAGAGCTTTCTGCTTTCTTCTTATAAAACATTTGACTATTTATATTAATTCCCACAGTCAGTATGCAAGCACTGAATGACACCTTTTCTGCTTAGCATCATTTTTGGCTCTGAAGTAATACTCTTAAAGCTTCTATGAGCCTTTCCCAGTTCCTGAAAAAGCAGGAGACAGGCTGGACCTACTGGTTGAGAGGTCAGTCAGGCAGAACCAACAGAAACAATCACTCATCCTGCCTGAGGCCTTCATATGCTGCTGGAATGCAAATAACAAATGAAAAAAAGCAAAATAATCACATAAGCTGAGTAGGCACTTCAGCAGACTTAGTACATCAGGTACAGGGGTAGCTGAAAAAGTGAAGGAACTGCATGAACTTCTCGAGAGAGATGTAGAAATGGGGAAAATAAGTGAATCCCTTTGGCAGTGAGATGTGGGAGACCCCTCAGCCGAAAAGCCAAAGCTGTGGTGTCTCCCCGGCTGCCTTTGCCAGGAAGCCATCGGAGCCCCGCCCGCGGCCGGAGCGCGGCCAGCTGGAGCTCCGCGGCAGGGTGGCAGATGGCAGCAGGAGCTCCCGGGCCGGCTGGCCCGGCGCTGCCAGCCCCGCCTGCGGGATGCCAGCCGCGGGGAAGCCGGGGCCAAGCCGCGCTCCCCTCGGGAGCGAGCGAGACGGCGGAGGCGGAGACTTGGCTCCGTCCCTCGGCTCGCTGGCCAAAAGGGCTGCGCTGGCACAAGGGAGGGAGCGTGCTGGAAGGCGTCCGCAGCCAGCTACTCCCAGCCTGGGAGGGGATGGGCAGAGGAGATGTGTTCCTTTCCAGGGCTCTGCCTGCGTCCGTGTGCCCGTACCCTCTGCTGTGCTTTACTGACTCGAGCTGACCCTGGGGGTGTTGAGGCCAATGGTGCAGCGTGTGAGCTGCTCTCCTTAGAGCCGAAGGTGATGCTCAGCACAGGGAGGGGCTCCAGGGGCTCCGTCACTAACATTGCCTGGCACCGAGCTGTTTTTTTGACAGCATTAGTCTGGATTCCTTATGATTTCTGATCTGTAGCTGCCGTCTGTTTTCCCCAATGGCTTTGCGCATTTTTTCCGATCAAGACCCCATTAATGCCCCCAAATTTGATCTCGTCTATATAGTGAAAAAAAAGTTAATATATAAAATAAACTGTGGTGTGCAGTGAATGTAAATGAGGGATACCTTTGCTCCTTTTTTCTCCTGGAGAAACACATTACTTCTCTGACTAATCCTGTTGATTTGGCTGGGGAGCTGTGACGTGCTGCTGATGTCAAGTCCAAGAGGCAAGATCCGGCTGTACAGTGGCAGGTCTCCATGGCCATTGCACAAATCTTTTATTCCCCAGCTGACTCCACTGAAATCTCCAGAGGTTACCTCTGAGCTATTTGAGAAGAGCTGGGTTTTCAAACCATGACCCTGACTTATGAGTACATTTTAAAAATTTTTACTTGCAATGTCCTGTGGCAAAGGTTTACTTTTCACTCAGTGGAGCTGGCGGCAGAGAAAGTCAAATGAGTTTTCCTAATCTGGTATGTTCTAAATCTGGTTTGTCTCAAATACAGCCTGAGAGATATGCAGCACAAGTGGAAAAATAACTTCCAGCACGCAGATGCGTGTCCTCTCAGAGCAAATAAAGCTGACTTTTAAAATAAATGTTAAATCTCATCCTTGGTGTGAAGGGAGACAGGCCTGTAGCTCAGGTAAAGGAAGAGATATTTTAAAGTGGGATGTGGAAGAAAGCTCACCACCAAACTTCTGACCCAGCATACATGTCCCTTTTTCTCTGCTAAGTCCGATAATAAGCTTGTTATTAGAGGACATCTGTTAGTGCCTGATAACACGTACAGCGAGCAAGAGCACAGTGTTGGTGGGCAGCCAGGGATTTTGGCAGCTGTGGGGAGCGGAGGCTTCGTGGACTGTTTCACACCTCGTTCAGAGCCGGGGCAGCACATCCCTCCCGTGGGCCTGTGGCTGGGTGGGAGGATGCCAGGAGTTTGAGGTGAGGGCTATTCCTGCACGGAGCTCTCCAGTGCCAGCTGGTATGCACGTGTGCCAAAGCCTCACCCCCTCATCCTCCTGCAGCCACAGCTGGCCCCGTGGTGCCGGGTCAGCGTGGTGGGTCTCCTGGCACACCTCCAGGACAGGCTGCGGAGCAGCTGGGAGAAACGTGCCACACACTGGGCTCTGCTTTTTCCTTCTGCATTTCCAGGGGATGCAGTTCACACACTAGTTTCTTGCCCCCAAGCCTCCTTGCCCGAAGGAAAACATTCAATGAGACTGTGTGAGCTGAATCTGAGCACCATGAGGTTTTCCCCAAAGTCATTGCTGTAGGTAATGTATATTTATGAGCGGAACAAAGTGGGCTGCAGATACTTTGAAAGGCTACTTTCCTCTCAGGGTGGCTTGGCATTTAGGCAAGTAAGGAGTGTAGATGCTGTCCAGACTGCATGTTCCAGTGGCAGAGGAGGCTGGTGTAGGACAGATGGCATCTTCCACCTGCCTTCCTGTGTGTCAGGAGATGGTTATCCTTCCAGTACCTAGAGGCAGCCTACAAGAAAACTGGACAGGGACTTTCTACAGGGGCACGTATCGGTAGAAAAAGGAGAAATGGATTTAGACTGAAAGAAGGTAGGTTTAGATTACATATTAGGAAGAAACACCTTATAGTGAGGGTGGTGAGGCACTGGAAGAGGCTGCCCAGAGAAGCTGTGGATGCCTCATCCCTGGCAGTGTTCAAGGTCGAGTTGTATGGGGATCTGAGCAACCTGGTGCAGTGGGTGGTGTCCGTGCCCATGGCAGGTGAGTTGGAGGTGATCTATAAGAGCCTTTCCAATCCAAACCATTCTATGATCTTACGGTGCTCTGCAGGTCAGGAGATCACATCCCTCTGCTGGGCTTTAGCCCATCACGGTGTAACACGGCTCCATCCCAGCGATGAGACTGTGCCTGTACCACCATGTGTGCTCTGAGCCCAGCTCTTGTCTGGGGAAGGGTCTTTCCAGAGAGGGAAATCAGGGACGGAAAGTAAGTTTTGAATTTGCACCAGAGTCTTCACTGTTTATGTGTGAGCAACGCTGATGTCATTTCCAGCATGACTGTCAGATACCTGAATTAGATTGTGGCACTAGACATACAAGGTGTGACATGAAGTAAAGGCCAGTTTGCTTTCCTGCTGATGGTCATGTGGCTCTCTGAGATTGATAAGGTGCATAGCCTGCATTCACACTGTATAGGGAAAGCATACAGGCACTGGTTTATGGCTGGTGGTGGTCAGTGTGTGCTTGGCTGGGCTGGTGATTGATTCAAATTGCATTTCATACAGGGGGCAGGACTTTCCAGCTGAATTGTTTTGGCCACTATAGTGCACCAGATTTTTCTATATCTGATCATATATCTCTTTCTCAGTATATATATTGTATATTGAGATATACATAGACACAAACATACACACACACACACACACACACACACACACACACACGGAGATATACATTTATAACTTGCCGGGCCAAACTGCTCCTTTTGTGGAAGTATTTCAAGAATGGATTGTTCTCCAGCTTAAGAATTTCATGTTGGGTTATCTGCAGGTCTTGGTAAGCTCAGTTTTCCCTGTGTTGCTAACACCAGTCCCGCTGCTTTGGGAAATCCACCGCTTTTATGTCATTTGCTATGTGAATTTGAGATCCATTAATGCACTGTCTATTTCTGTGGTTGTATAGGTCTCTGTAAAGACCACCAGGTAGCCCAGATTTTGTTTGACAAACCTCTGTTGCCATATACTTCCCAAAGAGCCTCTGTTGAGCTAGATTGTTTCCAGGGCTCCTTAAGGGGAATGAGGAGTGCCACATCTGGCTAATAATTCGCTTTAGCCAACATGTGAGTTTACTTCAATGAGAGAAGGATTTTTGCTCATGGATCAAACATCAAAGGATTCTTACATAATGCAACATCTTTTAACATTGGTAAAGTATTAGGTCATAATCATGTAGTGCTCTGATATATTTTGTTATTCTATTTTATTTCTGAATGTGGTTCACCTCAACTCAAATTATTCCCTAGCCTTGTAGAAAATAGTAATACAGGTGACTTACAGTGAGTCTTGGTTAGACAGCTCTGAATTTTTTCTGCACCCTTAAGCAGCAGCAGCATCCCAAGCATGTGCAGCCAGCTTTTCTGTTTCCTTGTCTCTGTATCACATCTTTCAGGTGGCTTTGAGACTCTTTGAGGGAGCCGAGGAGAGAGGATTCTCTGGCGGGTGTGGTAGGCTTGAGCTTGCCAAGGTCTGGGCTGGGCAAGCAGGCGGACCTTGGATGAGCAAATCCCAATGTCTGGCATCCCTTGCTCCGTCAGTCGGTCACCCCAGAGGGCAGTGGGAGGCATTGTTCTTTAATGAGTGCTTTTTGCTGTGAAAATACAGGTGTTGAAACAGACTTTGGTGAGGAATTTACAGCTCCTGCCAGCATGCAATTTTCATGTGTTACGTATAGCAAGAGTCTGCTTTTACATTTCCCTGTGGAGTGTCCAGGACAGATACATAGGTATAATTTTTCTGCTTAATTGAGGAGATTTTCAGTTGGTTTCTGTTGCCTGTTTTTTACCTCGTCCTCCAAAAATGTAGCATGCTTAGTTCCCTATATGAAGCTCATTTTTCAAGGCAATAATTAGATTTTCAGATTTCAAATATTAGAGCTACTTCTTCTACAGTGAATGCTGGCACACAGGGAGCAGAATAGAAAGTTTGAAAGTGTGGAGGACATTTCACCCCGGGTTTGTGTAGGGATAAATCCTCTCCAGTGCCATGCTTTATAGCATTACCCACTTGGAGAAGCCAGGGCTGCAGGTTTCTGAGCATCCTCCTGAGAGCAAGCCTGCCGTTTGTCAGCATTTGCACTGGCACAAGCAGTGAAGGCTTTTACAGCAAAACCGCACTGATCAGCTCTGGTTCTGCTCCTCACCACCCCTCCCTAGCCTTCCAGGGGGAATCTGTCTTTCCTGTCACTCAGGATAATGATTCCCCACCGGCAGCACAGAGATCCAGAAATGCTCCGTAATCTTGCCGAGAGTTTGATTCCCCAGCTGGGACTGCTGGATTTACACAGCCAAGCAGTAGATGGTCATTGCACTTAAACTTGTGTGTTGGTGTTCTAAACCTCTAAATGGGCTGAAGGGTCTCTCTTTGTCTGGAAATAGCTTCAATTCTTGGAGTGGTGAAATCTATGTATTTCATTGCATGCACTGGTTTAGATTTAACTTGATCTAGCTATACAGTTTTAAAAGGTTTTTTTTTTTTCTTTTTCTTTTTTTTTTTTAAGGGTGGATTATTGGTTCATTCCCAAATTGGTAGTTAAACACAATGGATATTTAATTGTAAATGGATATCTCTAATTAGAACTTGGTACACGGACACAGAAATTCCTTATCTTGCAGTTTTTCAAAAACACAGATATTAAACCACAGCCTTGCCCTTCAAAAATACTATTCTGTGTGTTTAAAGGTCTGAATGACCTTTTAATCAGACGTTACACCTTTACTTCCAGCTGGTATGACAACGTCTGACAGTAACTCAACCTGATGTGGCAAGGAAATAAATAAAAGCCGTCTCAGTCACTGCGTCTTTAAATCTCTCTGTCTAGCTGTGGTTTTGTGTTCAGGCAGATGGACCACAGCAGAATATTACGTTTAGTTTTCAAGTGAAGACAATGTATTGACTTTAATATGTTTGCATGTTTGACTGTTCTTCTGAGGTCAGTTTAGTCATGCAATTGTTTCCTGCCATTCTGAACTCCAGCCTCTTCTGCAGCCAAACTCTTTATAAATTATAGATCTGTAAACCTCGCTCTCAGCAGCCATCTTGCAGCCCACACAGTGTGGATGAAATTGCATTAGCTCTCCTCGGAGTACCTGGGCGTGAGGGCTGCTGTGCCCTGTCACTACTTGTGCTCGTGCTCACCTCACGCAAATGGGCAGAGCAGGGACTGGTAAAGATGGATATGAGCAATTCCTTTTTTTGCACCACCAACACAAAGAGAACTCACACTAGTCAGGGTGATTGTATTCAACACACCGGCTCATTGTCCTTGGAAGTTAATTTTCAGATGATTTATTGAAGTGTAACATTTGTGGAGGGGGAGTGGATATTGAATTGACAACAGGTCAGAGTTCTGATAATACAGCTGAATTATTTTGATCTCTGGTATTTCCAAGTGCAGAAGCAATAAACATAACAATAACAGCTCCCCTTTCATATGGTTTTTATAAAAAGAAAAGCTGTGTACTGCTTCTGCCTGTTTATCACAAACTGGGCTAATTATTCAACTAAAAATACATACCATTCTAATGAGCAGTTCCTTGGAATTCACAAAGTAATACTCTGACACCAAGTACAATGCAAGTTGTACACTGCAGGTTCCATGGTTTGTTGGATTTTTATAGAAAAATTAGGAAAACATTAAAAAGGTCTTACTGAAACAAAAATGAAAAAATTCTTTCAAAAAGAGACATGGTACTTAAATGTGGCACCAGCAACATCCATCAGAACTTCTTTATTACAAGTATTTATTTGAAATTTCCAGAGTTTTCCTTTTAGGAGAATTTTTTTCAGATATAACACTATTGTTTTGTGAGTAGTTCTTAATGAAACAAGTACTTGTGGGCTGGGACAGACTGATAGAGTGTCGTGTTAGGGCTCACTCTCCCCTCCCTGGACAGTGCAGTCATTAATTCTGGAGGGGAGACGTGGGTCGAGATGCATGAGTTCAAGGGTGCTTTTATCATCTATTGACTGAAGGAAATTGAGGACAAGAAGTACCTCACAAAAATGGCACAGCCTTTGCAGGCTCAACCCCTTTAGCCTCTCATGTAGGTTGTACTTTAAAGCTGTGAAGGGAATTTGCTGCTACTCACATGTGTGTGGAGGCACCTGGATGCAAGTGGATATAATTTTTAGGGTGCAGCAGGTGGGGAAGGAGTGGGGGAAGTAGCTCTTTTTACACTGGACTGTTTCTGTGTAAGCCAAGGTCCTGCACATGTGTGAAAGAAAGGACAGGGGCAGTGTGGGCAGTACCCCTGAGTCAGCAGGGTGATTCTGTCACAGGAATGAGGTCATGGATGTGTTTTCAGTTCTTTCTGCATTGCAACCTAAATGTGGAACAAGGTGAGGTTTGAAAATGCCAACCTCTCCTCCTAAGGTGTCTGAAGACACAGCACACTTTCTGAGTGACAGAGCAGGGCCTTTGCTACTCCCCTGTTATGAGCATGGTTTTGCCAAGGTGTCTGTTTAACCCACACACCCACCAACCCATAACCACATGCCCAGTATGCCAGGTCAAGGCAGAAACCACTGTACAACCATGTGGTTATTCTAAAAGCACTGTCTATTTTCCAGATACTTTTTCTAGCAATGTTTGCATTTTCATGACTACTTTGTTACCAAACTAAGGAGAAGACATAGACTCAGTGTTACATACTGAGTACGATGTATTGCGTGTGATCCTGAAATGGTGTGTGTTGGGAGAAGGGTGTTTTAATTGTCAAGCAATGGGAGGCATCGTGTTGTTCCTAGATAACTGAAAGTATGCCTAAAATGTAAGGGAAAAGAACAACTAGAACTGGAGTATGCCAATGCCACAAAAGAAAGCTTAACTTGTTTTCTTGCTTTTTTTTTAGAGAACACCTGTTCCCAGCGCTGAAGCATTCCGATGGTTCTTTTAAGCAGTAGTGTATCTTATTTTCGAGGCAGTCCGAAGTGAATGGCAAGCTAAAGTCTTGTTTTAAGAAACTGCTTAGTCCACCATTGAAGAACATACTCAGATACTATTTTCATTTATGTATAGGGGGTTTCCTCAAAAGCAAAAGACAAAAATCTGTGAGCCTGGGGAATTGGCCAGCTTCTTCACATTTAGTACACCGACTCTTTCTTTGATGTAACTTAGCTATACTAGTGAAGTTGTTGTCTATTTTTAAAGTGGCTGTAAAAAAAAAAAAAAAAGTTTGGGTAAACCCCTGCTATAAAGTCATGTATCTTTGAAAAGTAACATATCTATACTTCATTTTCAAATATATGTGTTTCAGTACTGTAAACTGTACAGATAGCCGCTTGTATTTTGTGTGTTTAGACACAAGGAGACAATCATGTCTGAGCATCAATGGAGATAAACGGTTTGTACACAACAGTGTGGTTCTGCAAATTAAATCCGGAGCAATAAATTCTAGCTTTAACTATTATTTTGCTAGTTGTTTAGCAGCAACAGCAGCACTGTTTTACCATGCATCCTTCCATAGAGTCTTGATGCCAAGTTTTCCAAGATAAAAAGATTGTGACGCATCTAGCAATTACCTTCTGTTGTGGTGTTGTGAGAGGGGAAGACATAACACTTCAAATTAATCTCTCAAGCACTGTATTAGAATAGTGGTTTGTGCACTTGCATTGCTTCCAAAGGAGCTTTACAGAGGGGTATCTCTCCAAAAATGCTGTCTGGTGTCTGACACTGTGCTCTGAGCTGGAGTGCCCAGCATAGGCAGATGTGCAAAACTAGTCACCTAAATAAAGGTTGTTCTAGGATGCAAAACAGAGTGTGAGACTTTAGGAAAAATGATGACTCAGCTTAATTACCCTTCACCTACAAGATCTTATGTAACATTTTCAGTCAATGGAGTAAATATTTTATAAAGTGGAATGCCATATTTTTGGTTCAGGTGGAGCTCTGCACAGTTAAGTGAGTTTTGACAGTTGGACTGGTTTAGGTCTCACTTGCACTTGTGCTTATTTGAGAGCCTTGATATTTTTGCAGTATAAAAATGATTTTTTTTTAAAAAAAAGCTTTTAAAAAAAGACCACTTCTCCCCACATGTTTCTTGGTCCACTATTCTCAGCTTTGCTGAATTACTGGTCCCTTAAGCCCCCACAAAAATGCTTTGCTGTTCTTCTTCCTGTTCTAGCTGTATGGAAGAAATGTCTACTCCGTGGAAAGGCAGCACACAGAGGGATATAGCTGACATGCCGTAAAAAATGTGGAGGATTCTTTACTTAGGGATGCTTATTAACAGTTGATCATCACTTTCTATTGCTTGGCTTTGTCATACCACTCACGAGTGAGAAGGCCATGCCACCAAAGTAAGTGGATGCTGTTGTGCCATGTATTTGATAGATTTATAATTTTATACAAGATAGGCCTACCAATAGTTTCACAGACAAGGTGCTGGGCATGGAAATAACCAGTTAATGTTGCACAGCACATGCAAGTCTCCTACTGTTTCAGCACTTTCTCCAGTTTTTGCTAAGTACTTCAGCCTTTGGCCCCTGGTCACACTTATTTGGTGAAGCACAAGGGATGAGTTGGGAATGCTCCAGTATGGGACCTGTGCAGGTGGGGAAGAGGCCAGCTTTGGTACTTGAGGGCTGGCAGATGTGGGGAACACCCCAGAAAGTGAAGACCAAGGTGTGGAGGCAGAGAAACCTCCTGAAGTCACGTGTGTGTGTCAGCAGGACCGGGCAGAACGTGGGTGACCCAGGGTAACTGGAGGGCACGGTTGGGCTGGGCTTGCACCTGCATCCTAGACTTAGGGACAGTGCATGTGTCTGTGCCCTTGCGTCATATGACGTCACGTACATGGCTTCAGAGATGGAATGTCACTTAAAATGCTTCTTTCATGGTGCCCCTCTTACAGTTTGTGTGATCCTCAGTTGAATACTCATCCAATTCCCATTCAATGAGCTTTGTGTCTTTGTATGGCAGCTGTGTATGGATTTTTTTTGTGTTGGAGACTTTTTGGTTAGGGGCCTCTGTTACTGATCACTAGACCCATACGAGCTCTGCAAGGTCTTCTCTACCAAAGTGCTGGTTGATTTACAAACTGAAGCCTTATTTGCACATCTGGCTGGTAAGCTTGCCTTGCTCTTTGGAAAACTTCTTGCTCTTACAGAAGCAGAGGCAAAGTTCAGGCTACATTAGGTGTACAAAGATACTCATAGCAATCTACTTACTGTCTAATACCCTAATGTTGCATGTCTTGTTGTGGTTCCTTTTTTTGTTTCGTTGTTTTGTTTTAAAGAACTGATGGATCTGTATATTGTAATCGTGGTGTTTTACATGTCAATTCAAAATTGTTAAACACACAAACAAGCATACCTGTTAATTATTGAAAATGATGAGAGGTGATTTTTCTTTGATTTACCCATATGGTTTTCATTTTGGATGTTGTTCCTTTGCACCATCAGGTTTTTAGATTCTGCTGAAACAGTATATATATAATGTAGTGTGCATAGAGCATTTTAATTAGTGATGTTTGAAGANNNNGTGCTCTTCCGATCTCTGTCTCTCCCCACTGCCCTCCCCACCCCTCCCCATTTATATACATATTTGTCAATCGGATTATTGTCAAGTTCTAGTTACAAAATTTGTGCTTTTCACATTTTCTAGTGTGAAAATTTGTATTCTTCTCCGTTCTTTCATTCTCACAGTGAAAAGTTTAAAAAAAGGGTGTGGGCAAAAAAAAAAGCAGAACTCTTTCTGTCTTCTAGGTGTGAGCGCTAAGCCTAGTGGAAGCATTTTGGCATACCCCAGATAAACTTATGAAAAATGGTAAGCTTGAAAGGGAGGCACTCGTACCCATTCTGTCAATTAATAACAGACCCTCCCTATGAGGGGAAATACTCCCTTTTGTACAGACCCCCTGGTATGTAAGTCCTACAATTAATGTTGAAGAATGTAAAGTCTTTAAACCGGCTATATCTGTAATCAAATAATGAAGAAAGAAAGTAGTTAAATGAACATACCATTCAGGGTCGAATGCATTCAGCAAAAAGCAGTAGTGGGTCTTTGATCATGGTTAGATGCATAGTGATATCAAACAGTGGGTTCTCATGTAACAGCTAAATGTTTCAGATTTTGTTTTTATTAAATTTGGCAGTTTCACGCTGAGCTCTACTGTATTCTTAGTGAACAAAAGACAGCTCCTGTGTTAGAAAGTACTCCATTTTCACAATTGCAGGGAACTAGGAGGGTATTTTCAGAAACATGGGCCACAGAAATGTACTCCTTTCACAGTGTTCTCCTATTTCTGAACTGTGCAGTTATCTATTAAATTTTCTAATAGATATTTGTGTAAGGTGTATGTATGCTTGTGCAATTATGGAAAAAAACCAGTTTTGGAAAACAGTGTATTTATGAAAAAATAATCACTTATGGGGCATGTACAAAACTGTATAAAAACATTCAATTTGCCCAGTAAAGTTGTTTTTGTGATATTTCTGTGTTGTTGAATAAAGGACTTTAGTATTCAAAATATCTCTCTTTTTCCATAAACAGGTCCTGTTTGTGGGATCTTAAACAAAGAAAACTTCTTTTACAAAAGAACCCTCAAAATGAGTGAGAAGGTCCAAATGCTGACCTCAGTCTTGCATATGGGAATGAATGCTTATGAAGTGATGGTACAATAGCCACAGGGCTTATTCCTTCTCAATTGGCAATTGATGGAAACCCCATAAGTTGTATAACTGAAGGTAACACCATACTCTGGATTTTTTAAAATAGCAGGGAAAAATACTGCCTTTTTTTTGACTAGGAATGTTACTTTGATATTTTGAGGCTATGAAGGGTTAGTGAAGTAGGAGCAAGACTGATTACAGAACAGCCTTAAACCCATTAATGCAGACCTGTGCTGTATAAAAAGAGTGGACTAGTGAGGGTGGTGTGATAAATTAGCAGTTAGCTTTGTATGGAGAAGCATGCGAAGGTGAAATCTCATCTGTAGCTCTTGCAACAAACAGTAGTCCTGAGGATAGATCATCCCGTTGCTGTTGAAGTACTTGGAATTACAAATATGGTTTGTGAGAGAATGACAATATTATCTTCCTTTCTGTTTTACTGCTTCTCAATTCAACGTTCAGCTCTCTACCTGTCTCAAAAACTATACATAGCTAAGGAAATGTTTTCCTCTTGACATTTTGTTTCCCCATACTGCTTGCCGGCATGAAAGCAACTTCAGATAGGTGGGAAGGTTCCTGACAAGTCCTGGCAGCACATCATCTGATTTTGGTGAAATTTGGAGCGTCATTTTTCTGTGCATATCCCTTTAATCAACAGAAAGTCTGCTCTTAGGTGCCAAAACAGAATTTTGAACGAGTTCGAAAAATGAGGTAGGTCCTTTAGTCTGTGAGATGCCTTCAATGCCAGCTGATTTTCCAGGGGGAGCCTTGGTGTATCCTTTTGTTTTTTAAAGAAAGCAACAAAAGAAAAAGGAACAGAAGTGGATTTTCCACTGATCCTGTCTGCTCTCATTGAAATCCGTAAGGATATATGTTCTTGGGAGACGTAGACCGCTCATTAGACAAGAGTGAATCTTGAGGTCTGTTTGAAGAGGAGGAAAAGGGCTGCCAGGTTGCTCAGGCATACTCCGTGATCTCTCTGGATTAAATATAGAATTCACAGGGAGGAAATACACTCATTTCATGAGACGGTCGATTTGGAAGCAGGAAGAGGTCTCTGAGTTCCTATTCTTTTAATGCTTTCTCTTTCAACATTTTTTCCCCTCAAGTATTGTTTTATACTGGTCTGAATGAAAAACGTCCCTCAGCTCTGAAGAAATACTCACCCCAGACATGAACCTTGCAGTTTAAAACTACCTCTAGTTTTTTATAGCTTTTACTTTTTAATTAAAAAAGAAAACAACAAAACCAAACAACTGAAAATAAAAACTCAGTCAAGAAGCAGGTAGTTCTTCAAAGCCAAAACTGACAAACTTGCTACTGAGCCTATTAAAGGAAGGAAAATACCCTTTTGTGTGGAAACTCAATTCTTCTAGGCTGTGTTGGGTTCAATTTGGTTTTGCCACTAGCCATGTCAATATTTTCAAGGAACTAGGCTGCAATTATGACCAGCCTAGTGATAGAGGGCAGTGTGCCTTCTGGGAGGCTCCCCTCCTCCCCATATTCCCATGGGCTTTACCAGATAGCTCGTGGACTTGAAGGATATTATATAGGTGCTTAGTTATAAGTTTGATCTTACTTCACTGTAAGGATCTACTCAGTTACCAGTGTGCACTGAGCATGGATAGCTGCCCTCAAAATCTATAAAGGAAAGAAATTCTTCTCCTCTGTAATAACTGCAGGACATACAATGATGTTTGAAACCGCTGTATCTATCTGAGGAAAGAAAGATGTGCTGCAGGATCTGCTCCCCCTGTAGGTTTCTCTTGGTTTGCTGTTTGGTTTTTAGGGTGAACACTCTTCGCTGGGTCGCTAGGTGCTTCAGCAGAGCAGTTTTGCCCAAGGCAGGCAGAATGAAGGAAACGCAGGTAGCAAAACATCATTCTTGCAAGACAAGGATCTAGATTACCTAAAGAAGCTGTGATGTTCTGGAAGATTTTCACTGCCCTTCTAAGTTCTCAGATGATATTAAAGGATTTTCACCTTATTATTCATGTAATAATCAGGAATAATCTATCATGCTACCGCCCATTCCTGAAAAACATGTTTTAGAAGTTAGCCTTAGTGGGTTAATTTCCCAACCGACTCTGAAGGTGCTGCTTAGTGTAATATGACTTCCCTATAACAGAAGATGATGTGACTGTGGGTTCATTGGCCTGTATAAGGCCCTGACTTGCAGAGTCAGGGATCTTTGATAGAAAATAATTCAGAATTCTGGTAGAAGGATTTGCAGGTGTCATGATGTCATCCAGAGCCTGGATTAATTATTCAGTGCAGTTCTTCCCATCTTGGTTTATGATGTGTGTAAGCGTCCTACATTTGAAAAAAAGCACCTTTCTTCCCTTGCTCCTTTAAGTCTGCTCTCTTCATGGAGTTAATAAGACTAACCCTCTGCACTTCTTCAGGAAAGTCCAAAGCATTAGAAGAAATCCATCTCTTTTTGTCTAGACATTTTCCTTTGGGAAGAGACAGAAGGGTTAGTCTAGGTCAGAAACTCCTGGTGTTTACTCAAATCTCCTAACAGGGCTCTTCTCTGCATTGGATGTAGCTTGTGAGCAAAGCCCATACATCACCTTGGCAATTGGACACAACCCTACAGAACATCAGCACTAAAGCAAACAGGACCCTGTGGGGGACACTGCTGTCTCCCTGGTGCATGTGACACACACAAGTTTATGCCAGGTGTCCAACACCCTTCCCATGCAGAGGGTCAGGTTTGCTGACTAGCAGAGAGGTGAACTTCCCCAGATCTGAGAAGCCTGTAGTGTGCTGGAGGTTTCTAAGAAGAGAGAAGAAGGTTTTGGCGTGTCCAGACAGGGACTAGAACATCTCAACCTGCTTGTCTCACGTTAGCTTTCGATGGACAGCTGTGAGTGTTGGTGGCCACCAGGCTGTAGGAGAAGGACCTGGGCTATTGAGTGTACCTAGTCTCTTACATGCCTACATTTTAATGGTCATACCTATGGACTGACAGTGAATTTGAGCAGCTGGTATGTTGACTGAGATTACAACTGGCTTTCAACCTTTTGGTGGAGAATTAGTGAGTAAATAACCTGATCTAGCAAAATGTGTCACCCACATTAGGAACTGTGAAGTAATTATTGCTTTCTCATACTCTGCTCTTACTTGTTTTGCTTTTTTATCCAGATTGTTTGCATTCCTAGGACTGATTTGCCTTTCTGATGCAAAGCCATGTGATCTGCTGATTAATTTTTGTGAGCAATCATAAACTCCAACCTATGGCTGACTCCGTATATTTTTATGCTACGCTCCATAAACATTCATTCATTTATTCTGATTACTGTGTGGAAACAGACTTTTACAGGCTAATAAACTTGGATTTGAACTGGAGAAATGTTTCCTGGTGTCACTTCTTTCCTCTTTTTTAAGAAAAAACCCCAAAACCACACAAAGCAAAAAAGAAGAAATAAAGGTGCAGACCTTGACTCGATTTAACCAGGTCTCTGTAATTATATCCACAAATGCTGTCACTACTAGACCTAGAAATACCAACAGTAAAACCTTATTCCAAGTTGATTTCATTAACAGTGAGAAACACTCTTTCTTACAAATAAAACAAACTTCCAGGGCTTAAGGCTGAGAGGGGAAAGAGGGGGAAGGGAAGTTGGGTTTTTTTTCTTTAATTGGTTATTCTAGTGTCTTCTCTCCTGTAGACCTGCTTTCTTAAACACGCTGACATGCACAGGGCAGCTTCCAGCTGAGACCAATTAAGCAGAGCATTTGCCTCCAGTGTGTCTCACTGGCTGTGGCCGGGCGATGCTCCTTGCAGGCTGCGTGTCGGCGCAGGCACAGCTGGAGCACGCGCGGGCTGGCGACCTCTCAGCACACACAGTCCAGGGCCAGCATCTTCTCACGCTCCTGGGGTCTGCTGCTCCCTGACCTGCTGTGCCTGGCAAATGTCTGGTCAGACATGACTCTGCAGGTGGTGGAGTATTTCCTTTTTTTAGGTGGTTAGTTCAAACTCAAACAGCTTGGCAATACCAAGTGTAGTACACAGAAGGAACATGAATTCTCATGTCATAACTGTTTAAGGCATCTCAGTAGATGAGGAAGCTGGCAGTAATTGATAACCTTTTACATGGTCTCTGCAAGGAGGTCATTGGGATGGTCAATGGCACTTTGTGCAGACAGAGGCAGCAAAGCTAAAATAGGTTGGCCAGATATCTGCACACAACTAAATGTAATCCTCTATGTAACCTAGTCATCGTTTCCATATGTTCATCTGAAGTGTGTCACAACCATTGTGCACAAAAATTGTATTTTTAAGTCCACTGGAGGCCCAGTTACACAGGTAATCTTAATCTCACCAAAGAGCAAATGGGAATTTAAGAGCAGAAGGAGGGCTCATATTTTGTCAGCTTTCAGGCCTTGAATGCAAGCAGTGAGGTAAAGTGTCATTGAATGGCGCAGCTGGACTGGACAGGACCCAGTCTCCATCTACAGTGACCCTGCCAGAGGCACAGCTGTACGAGACAGATCTTTGGAGACCACTACTCTGGCCTTTCCTAGTTCTGCTAGAAAGAGTGGCTTTTAGAAGATGGGGATGATCCTGAGGCAGTCTCACCACAGAGATGAAGCACAAGCAGGATTATTATCTGGCGATTTTTTTTTCCTGTTGTGACCTAGCACATCTTTCTTCAATAACCTAAGATAGAATTGCAGCAGCCAGAGAAAACTGCAGCTCCCCAGCAAGGCAGAGGAAAAAGCTCATTGGCTCAGTCTTTCTTTCTCATTCTTTATTCCCCTTTCCCCTGTATTTCCTTCTTTTGACTCCTCTCTTCCCTAGAGGAAGGCAGATATGGCAGATGCTGTGGCTCCTGTCAGCAGTCCCCAGCTCCATGCTTTGTGTCCTGGGAAGGTGATGGAGCTGCAGCTGCATAGAGGCTTGAGCTGGAGGCTGGAGCACCTGCAAGGTAGGTAGGTATTTGGTGTGTAGAGTGGTGCCCCAGCAAGTGTGTGGGATGCTGCTCTTCTGCCACTGGATTCCACGGGGAAATGGTGGCAGATACTGGGCTGAAGCAGTCAAAGTTGAAGTTTTTACATCCCCAGCATGGCAGGGTCAGGAAGTTGATGCAGATTGCAATCATAGCAGTGAATATGTAGGTTACATGTGCCCTGAAATGCTGGTGCTGAGAAAATCTAGGAGGACTTCTGAGGAGCAGAGAGTAAGACGTGCTTGATCCATCACTGGCATGTCCTAAAATTTCTCTAGCCATAGTGAGGGTTCTGGAAAAGAGGTGAAAGCAAGCCGGGTTTTAGCTATTTTTTTTCCTAATTATTTTCTTGGAAACAGCTGAGTTGGTTTTGCTAGGAATTTGAAAGCACACCTAGCTCAAGGCAGGCAGTGAACTGGAGGCAGATGTCTTGCCTGAAAGGTTTCAGCCTGCAGGATTCAAGGTCTGAGTAAAGCTATGAACTGCCAAAAATGGGACCTTGTAATAGGCACTTTAGGTGATGTGAACTGCAGATGTTGCACCAGGTTTGCTAGGAGAAAAGGAGGGAGTGAGAAGAGGATTAATTCTGCAGCTGTGGGGAGACTCAGTCTGGTTCTCTACCAGCAAGGCTGGAAGCAGCTGGGGTGGGCTAGGGATTTTTGGGTGGGCATCCCCTTAGCATTAAATACCACTTGTATGATGGCAAGGAAAAGCTGGGCAAGGGAAGCAGATGGTTGTGGCACTGCCAGACAAAATGCTCCCCAGAGATGCCAAACTGTGCCCCAGGGAGCAGGCAGAAGAGATGCTCTCCTGGCACATGCACAGTGAAAGCTCCAAGTTTGGTCTCTGGCTCCACTGAAGAGAACCAGCAACCCAGTTTGTCAGCTTCCTGGTCTGGTGTGCTGAGCACAGAGGCAGGTGATATCCAGGGTGATTGTTAATGTTCTGGGAGTGATGGTGATGCCCTGGCAGTGCCATTCTGGCGGCTGGGGCGGCCCCTCCCTGCTCCCTGCTGATGGGTGTGAGCCTCCACCGTGTTTTGATCCAACACTCTTCGCTGCTGTTCTGACACTTTGCCGCTCCCACCGCGACTGCTGCATTTCTCTTCTGCTTTATGTTAAAACAAGGGAGGTGTTTAAATATTTATTATTGCTGGAAACTCCAGAAGCCAACGTTCATTTGTATTAGCGAATGGGATTTTTTTTTCCAATTGTCAGTAATAATTCATTAATTATTATTTTAAAGTTGTTGTTCTGCCTGCGATGTGTCACCTTCCCACCAATTTGGCAGCAATCTGCACAAGATGTGGGATGCATAGCATTGTGTTTCTTCCTCCTGTGGGTTGTTGCTGCTCCTTCAAATGTCTTCTCCTTAAACAAAGTGGGCGTTGGAGCTCCTGGTATCTGTTCAAATAAAGGTAGAATTTTTTCCTTGCTCTTCCTCCACATTATTTTTTTGGGGGTGCCAAGTGCCTTCCGCTGCCATTACCACACCTGTGGAACCGTGGTCTCCTTCTGCCCCTCTGCAAGTGCAGGAGACAAAACTTGTGGCTTTTGGCACCTGGGAATGTTGTGTTTGGCTGTTGCTGGTGGATGAGCATTTCTTTTTGCTGCAGTGGCTGCACTGAGCTGTGCCAAGCCTCAGTGGTCCTGCAGGCTCTGAGCATCGAAGTGGCACAGTCTGGAATACAGAGCCATGCAAAAGCAATCTAAGCACTTTTCTTAGATTACTCTAAATGCAGAGTGTTGCTTGCTTTCCCCTGCTTCTGTCTGCAAATGCGTGGGGAGGCAGCTGGGGAGTGGCAGACTTCGTCTGCAGCATGGGAAACTTGCACTGGGAAATGCTTTTTGTTTTCAGCCCAGAACATGATATTTGTTTTCTGAATTCCCTTTTTGCAAGGCCTTTCCCTCAAACACTTTTGTTACCACTTCTGTGTTTGTCCCTTTTGCAGGGGAGGACACTCTCAGGGAGCAAAGCCATCCCCCATCTGAGTCTGCAGGGACATGCCTGTGCCTAATGCCACCACTACTATATTCCCATAGGTCACGGCTGAGCTGGGTACCAGAGCTGCCAATAGCCATGGAAAACAGTGGACTGCCTTACAGGGTCACCAGATGCAGCTGGCTGGCTCCTGGCTTGCCTGGGAAGGGCAGCAGCTGCTCTGTACAGATGTGGCTTCTCTGCTCCTGGAGCTTGGGGCAGGGACACCTCCAGGCACAGAAGCAGGGGCAGAACTGTGGCCATGTGTTGCTGCACGCGACTGCAGGTATGCCTGCAGCCACCTCTGCTCAGCCAGAGCACACCAGGCACAGCCCAAAGAGCATCTCTGCTGAGCACACCAGGCACAGCCCAAAGAGCACCACCCATCGGTGTCACCATGTCCCAGAGCATTTGCATTTGCTTGTCATCTGTGTGGACATGTAAATGTTAACGGACAATGCTGGGTTGGAGATTAGGTTTGTTAGTCTAACTCTACTTTTTACTTCTTTGAAGACATGCTGGGCAATTTGGTTCTGTTCCCACTCCTTCTCTTTCTCTCCCCTCCTTCCCCTTCTCTTCCTGCCCTTGCCCTTGAATGGCTCCGTAACCCCCATTTCCTTATGGGGAGGAAAAGAGGGAAAACAGACCTTGATTAGCTGAACAATTCTATGAGATCTGGCCTCTCTCTCTCTGGAAACCCATGCACCAGTAGTGTAGCGATGCAGAAAGCCCTTCCTTTCCTGGGGTGTTTCAGCTGCAGGTTGCAGCTGGAGCAGCTGGGAATGAATACAAGTGTGGCAGCACCTGCATGCATAATTTTTTGGGGGAGTTGGGAGATGTAGAACTTTGCCTGCTTTCCACTGGATGGAGTTTTGCCTTTGCCACAGTAGCAGCTCTTGGGAGCTGCCTTCTGGGAGGCCGGGCGAGCTGCGGGAGCGGGGCTGAGATGCCGGGCTCAGCGGGATTCGCCGCCTGGATAATGCGCGGCCAGGGTTCAGGCTGAATGGGCGGCTCGCGTTGTGTGGTCACAGGAGCAATTTGCCGAGAAGGGCAGGGATGAATTGCTTTGGCTCCCGAGAGGCCCCGGCGCGGGGGGAGCCGAGCCCCGGCACAGCGCTGCCCCTCGCCCGGCGGGTTCTGCCCTGGGAGGAGCCGCTGCTCCCGGGGGCTTTCCACGGGAAACCCAGGCTCGGGTCAGGATCGCCAGCACTGCCAGGCTGTGGCAGGGACCGAGAGCTTCTGGAGAGGGTGCTTTAGCCAGAGAAGGACTGCTGAAGCACTGCTTTAAACAGGCACCTCCACAAATAAAGGTACTACAGCTCTGGAGGGGTACACAAGTATTAAAAAAAAAACCAAAAAACCAACCCTGAGAACATCTCTTATCAAATGCATGCATCACTTGCTGTGCTGGGAAATGTGCAATCAGTCAGTCCCCCACCTTTTCATGGGATGTAGGTGGCAACACTACAAGAGAGGAAATAGGAGAGGAATAAAGCCCAGCAGGTGCCGTCTGGGTGTGTATGGGGGAAGCAACCTTGGCTGTGACCACGTAGGTGCACCTGAGCTCCTGGCTCTGCCTGCAGCCCCTGGTCTCTCCTCCCATGCAGCACCAGAGCATTAGCCTCTCCCTGGCACCTCAGGAGAGGAGCGTGCTCCTCCTAGTCCTTCCCAGCATCTGAGGAGTCTGGCATGGCCACATTTCCAGGAAGTGCCCTGCAGGGACACCCTGCTCTGGCTGTGGGCCTGGCACAGGAGAGACGTGTTGTGACACAATGCCTGGGCTGACCCCAAGGCTCTGCACTCTCTGGTGCTGCTCTGGGCTCGCTGTTTCAGGCTTGGATGACATTTTTGCTTCATTCATACTCTTATGGATACCTGTCACAAGAAGCTTTCGGGCACATTTTTACTCTGGCTCTTACTTGGCCCACAGAGGTGTAGACAGCACCTCGGACACCAGAGGAGGAATTCAGGGAGCTGCCATTGTGTTCAAGTGGTGTGGTGGGAACTCCCTGCAACAGGGTGGAAAAAAGCATCTCAACATCCACCTGGAAGTGGTAGCTTTTTTCCCCAGAAACGTGCAAGGAAAGCTCAAAGCGGTGCCACCATAAATGCTCTGGGTGGTGGCTGCCTTCTATGCTGATGCCTCATGTACAGCGTGGGCTTGACTTCCAGCTTCATTGCCAGATTGGGATCCAAACAGGTATTGCTGTCTTTGCACAGGCCCCTGCCACAGACCAGGACGCCTCTGCCACTCCCTTCCCCAACCCTTGGGCACTGTTTGCTGGTGCCTGTGCCCACCGTGTGCAGCAGAAAGGGCCATAAACCACTCCCAGTGTGGAACCATCAACCTGTGTGGAGAGAGAGCACAAGGGTGCTGATCTGCCTGCACTGGTGTGACTTCCCTTACAGCCACCAGCTGGTTTCTACCAAGTTCATTTAACTGCATTTCCTTCACAGCGTGGCTGTGGAATGCCCACCTTCAAAAAGGTCTTGCTTACTGCAAAAGTGATTTTTTCACTTGGGTGCTGATGGTACCTACATTGCATATGAGTATTGCAGGGTGGACCTGTAGTCTGGTTTACTTCTGGCTCTGCCTTTATCCAGGGGTGTCTCCAAATCAAGTGCACTTCTGATGCTGGCAGCAACTAGGGTCGGAGTAATTCGCTCGGCTGGGGTGTCACTCAGCCATGAGCGGCGTGTGACAGCCATGATCGAAAGGGACATTTTTTTGCCTTTAGGATGGAAGAGACTTGACACTTCTTGTCAAATCCCATCTTTGCAGATGTGGTCTGTGAGGCAATAAGGCAGAGGTCATGGCAAAAGGTCAGACCAAGCAGCGCTCTGCCTCGGCAGGCGTTTGTCCTGGTGCTGCATTGGCGTGAACACGGCATGGGATAGTGGCACACGTGAGGAGCAGCTGGTCCTGCAGGCTGCTCCCCCTGACAGCTCCAGTGGTTTTGTCAGTAATGGCTCACATGCTGTTTTGATATGTGCTCATATGATTTTACACATTGGTGATATTTTACACCACAGGAGTTACTCAGAAGACCAAGGGGTGCTCCATGTGTCACTCACTGGCTTGGTGGAGCCCCACATGGATTTTTGCTGCTTTGGAGGCTTCTTTGAGAACTGGAGGTGTGCAACTTCTCTGAAGTAGAGGTGTGAGTGTGGATTTTAAAAATGTATTAGAGGAATCCTTTTGTTTAAATACGGATTCAGGTCTGCCAGCATGGACTAAAGCAAGGAAAACTAGAAATGACCATGAGCTGTGGACCATAAGGGACTCCCATGGCCTACTCTGCTGCCATGAACATAAAGACAGGAGACTAAATGGATCAGGAAAACAGAGATGAGGGATATCCACACCCAGGAGGGGAATTTTTCTGGGCTACAGCCTGATGCCTGCCCCATCTGGGGCATCAGGGTTAGGTTCTGGATCTCATTCCCACCACTCCCGCTATTGGCAACACCATGGCCACTCTGCAAAGCTGTGGCATGCCTGCAAGCCCTTCCCCTGCCTTTTCCTTCTCCAGCACTGCCTGTGCTGCTGAAAGCTGCTCTTTTTCAGCACTCATGGAAAAACCAAACCTGCAGTTTGCAAAGACCCACTCTGCTCCTCTTTCCCCATCAGTAAGCGCACATAACCAGCACTTCTCACCATTACACCTCCTTAGAGATGCAGCAAACACATAGGTTGTTTGTTTTCACATACACCTACCTAATTGATGGGTTGGGAAAGGGGAGGCGGGAAGGGAACTGCAGCCCTATTAAACTGTTGGGAATTGCGTTCCTTAGATTAGAAGTGTTTGTATTACAAATACTGCAAGAAGCTGAGGCAGAGAGTGAGCTGCCTCTCGGCATCTGGGATAAAACCACCAGTGATGGTGGAGTCCTTTACAAACATTTGCATTTTCCCAGGTGCAAGGGATAGTTAATCCAAACTACACACCTGGAATTTAGTTCCTGTGGCTGTCAAAAGTGTTGCTTCCGTGCTGGACCAGGACCTTAGACAGCAGAACTGAGATGTGCACACATCCCTGCCTGGTCCTGTTTTCCAGAAGAGCTGCTGGAAAGCCACTCCCTGGGTGTAAATACCTGCAGTCTTTGCAGGTGCATTTTTAAATCTAGAATTGAGCTTTGCTGCTCTGATCTATTTATATACAGTGCGTGGGGCAGAAGTATATTCAGGTGAAAATTTTCAGGGACTAGAGAGATTTGTGGCTTATTTGTGGCTGAGCATAAGAAAAGAAAACAAACAAAAAAATAAGCTCCAAAACCCACCCTGAGTATTTTTTGGTTGTTTTGTTGTTTTTTTTTTTTTTTTTTTTTTACTTTATGTTTGTGCACCACACTAATGCTTAACCAGAAACTGAAGCAGACCCAGAAAAGCGTCTGAAAAGCCATGTTCATATTTCTCAGGTAACCCTGATGATTCTCTGTTTCTGGGAGCATCCTGCAGGGTCACGGCACCTGTGGAGAAAAGCACAGTTATTACGTAAAACAGAACAAAACGGATCCGATTCCATCTTCCTCTCATTTCAAGGGGTTGCTGTGAAATTCAAATGCATAAAACCTCCTTTTGGAGCCTTTTGCGTTTATCCTGATGGACAGGCCTGACACAGTGTGAGCACTCCTAGGTTAGAGAATTCTCCCTGTGCTTCTCCCCAGACCCACATCCTTAATGGTGGGCTGCTGCCCTGCCCCCTCTGCCTCCAGCCCAGGCCAGACAAGCAGTCAAGGGCACTTTGGAGAGTTGTCAGGTGGATTGGGCCATGCTAAGTGAAGTGTGCAAGGAGGAGAGAGGGGAAAAGAAAAATACCAGGGCCATGTGCCAGCTCTTCAACCTCTGCTAGGGTGACAACCTCGCAAGGGCAGCAGAGCTAAACGTGACTAAAACGGGTCCTCTGGGGTGATGACTCTCCACTTGTCATCTCCAGCACAGGGCTGAGCTCAGCCTGGACGCCCGTAAAGCTGGGGGAGCGGATGCATGGATTAGTGATTACCTTTCCCCTAATAAAAAGGGAAAAAAAAAGGGAGAGCGAGCAGTCCTTTAGCAAGTTATTGCTTTTATAGCCGCACCTCTGTGCACTGAGCTGAGACAGCTTCCTCTGTGCATTCAACTGAAAACAAAGAGTGAGGAGAACGAGAGAGCAGGATGCAGCCTTCCCCTCAGACCTGAGCCTTCCTCTGCTGCCTGCCTGCGCGGGGGGCACACCCTGCCCTGGGTGGGGGCTGCAGGGGGAACCCTCAACCTGCACACTGCTGCCCACCTTCAGCACCCTCAGGAAAGTGAGGGGAAACCACAGCCCGGGGCAAGAACGCAAATAACTGAAAGAGGCTCCCCCCATCATTGAGAAAACCCAACAACCCCCTCAAAACCCACTCAGGCTCACTCAGGCAGTAACTGCACTGTGCACAAACCAGTCTAAAATGGAGAGCATTGCAGAGCCACAGCCTGGTGCTGCTCAGGTAAAATGGGTGCATTATCTGCAGGAGCACAGCGATCTCGCTCTCTCACCTCCCCGGCTCTGCCGGCATGGAGGCGATTGCACAGACAATGTGCCATCCCTCATTCCCTCCACTTTTAATTCCTCCCTCCTCCTCCCCTGAATCCATGCAATTTTCTGTTAATAAAAAAAAAAAAAAATAAGAAAGAAACTAAAGCTCTTCCTCAGAAATCTAGACATTAGCATACTCACCCTAATACTTTAATCCCCATCATTGTTTATAATCAGGCTACACACAAGGTTATGCACAGTGCTGACTGATTTATCTATCTATATATAAATATATATATATGTATATATATTTTGTTTTAATTGGAACGGCAACATTTAGGTTCCACCTTAACAGTGCACCTTAAAAGATTATCTCGGTTATTTCACAGGCACCGAGCCGGCACTAATAGTCCAAGGCAGATATTGAAAAGCAGCACAGGGCCAGGCAGATCTATTAGAAATTCCCATCCACGCGCCTCATACATATTGATTTCTGACACCAAGCAGCAGTGAAAGCCCCCGTGGGAATAATATATTTAGCAGGGTTCGCTGCGAGGAGGTCACAGAGTGCATACAGATTAGCTACAGAGGACCAAGGCACTAGTGTTGGAGCCAAATGCTAGATTTTATATCATTTTAATCTGAACTTTTATAATCCTTTTAGTTCTTCTTTCTCTGGATGGCAGAGGAAAGGCTCCTCCGCATGTATCATGCATCTTTTTTCTTTTCCTTCTTTATTCCTCCTATAAATGTGCAAATGCTGTTGTAATGAGGGGGAATGTACCCTTAGCATTAGCAGGAATAGGCACAAACAGATTTGGGGTTTATATATAGGTATGTGTGCATGTGTATATATGCATGTATATATGTGTACAAATACATATATATGTGTGTATATATACGTGCCTGCTTGTGGATAATAATGGTCATTTTGGCTGGAGACATCTTTAATTGAGGATTTATTTGAAAGTTCCCTGCAATTAGAGTGATGGGAGAGGGTCTCGGTAAATCTCAGGCTCCAGTTTTAATGTGCAGAAATAAAGAACCGCTCTAAGACCTTCTTTTCTTTTATTTTTATCCCAGAGCTTAATTGAGCAGAAGTCACATTTACACCGTTGAGCCTCAGAAAGCAACAGCAACAGCAACAACAGCAACAAAAATACCTAAACAGTTTTAATTGCCTTCTGCCTGTGCTGAGGGGGAGGAGGTGCCTGCTCGCTGTGCAGGGGGGTGTTGTGGCTGGCTGAGGCAGCGGGGTGGGGGGCTGGAGGGGTGCCAGCATTGCAGAGGGAAAGGTTAGAGTTGACACACTTTGACACGAGAGTGAAATGCGCTCCGACAACAAAGGAACCAGGAGATTGCAGCTAAACAGACACAAAAGCTCCCAGGCATCTTGCAGGCGAGAGAAACACACTGACTCCAAATATTTTCTTTTTTTTTTTTTTTTTTTTTTTTTTTTTTTTTTTGTTTTGTTTTGTTTTGTTTGTTTTTAAAATCTATTTGAAGAAAAGTTCTCAATTCTTCCCAATAAACAGTATTCCCAGACTGATCAAACCCACCCGTCTCTGGCTGGGAAGTCATTCCCAAAAGCTGCGTGACATGCGGATCCACTACTTTCAGTATTCCCCATCCTGGCATGGGGCAATGAGAGTCACCCATCCAGCGAGACTCCAACCTGCCAGTTCTAGATGTGGCAGGATGAGTATGGGTCACTTCCTGCCTGGGAGGCAAAAAATAATTTGAATCCTGTTTGCTGATTTTCAAAATGAAAGGGAGGAGCAGCTTTTGGCACTTCTGTTGTCCCTCAAGCCAGTGAGGTGCTCAGCCTTGGGCTAGGGGAGGCTGTGAGAACTGCTTGAGAGACATGAGTTGTCTTTTTTCACTTTTTAGCTCTCTGAATGATGGTTTCCCTGCTAGAGGTGTCCCCCTGTACCTCAGACAATGAAGCAGCAGTCGAGTTGTCATGAGAGAGGAAACCCATAAACCTGCAATAGGTGCTGGGGAAACGAGAGGAGGACACTGGCTCACGGTGCTTGGGGGTGGGGTCCCTGCTGTCCTTGACCCTGCTGGGGCAGGGTGGGGTGGCCCTGTGTGGCCCCAGGCTCTGTTACCTGTGGGGCACGCTGGGGCTGCCTGGCTGGGTCCCAGACCAGTGCTGGGAGCTGTGGTGGCTCAGTCAGGGTGTCCTTGGGACATCCCAGGTGAGGAGAGAGGTGTTTGGTGCTGCACAGAGGGGCCATGTGTGGGGTTGGTGCAGGAGCAGGCACCATTTCCCAGCTAGTGTGCTGTCCACATGGACTCGCTGCCAGTGCCATCATTCCCAGCCATCCGGTCATGGCTCCAATGGGAACGGCCAGAGCTGGCTGAGCATCCTCCCCAGCTGCAGCACAAAGAGCAGCTCAGCCTTCCCCCACAAAACCTGAGCTTACCTGCACTTCAGTACCTCAGATGAATTTGGATGCTGTTTGCAAAGCATTTCTGATTTGAAGAGCAGCAGCAGTACAGTACCTTCAGAGCTGACTACTTGAACATAGGATTTATTTCCAAGAACAGAGTGCCTGCTCTGTTCTTGATGGGTGACACTATTCACCCCTTTGCTGCCCATCTGCAGTCTCCACAGACACCTGGCTACAAACCCTTTGGCAATGGGTGCTCCTGATTCCACATGACCTCACTGTGAACTCCTTGCAGGCTCACTTACTGTTGGTCTTTGGGTTCTTCCTGAGAACAAAGATAAACCTGCTTCTTCCTTCACTTCTGCAGTCAGAAGAGTCATAAGCTACAAGGAGTGTGCTGTGTCACTAGAGAGAGCAGAACTCTTCTTTGCTTGCCTTTCAAAAGTGCAATGGTCTTGAGCATCACAGCATCATGCTTTTGTCTTCTTGCCTGCCAAACCTTCTCATGGATCAGCCTTATGGCCCTCCCAGGGACTGATGGCCATCACCTATCTCTGTTGGCACAGGCACCATTCAGAACCGGGGGCTGTGCTCAGCCTGGCTTTCACCAGAGGTCTGAAACTAGAGTGGCACACATCTCCCAGCTTACACAGGTGATTCTCTTGAAAGAGCCCTTTCCATCACACTTGTGCTTTCCAGGAGCACAAACCCTGTCACAAACTCTGTGGCAATGGGTACTCCCAGTCCCAAGGCTGCTGTGCTGCAGTTAATGCATCTGTCCTAAAGGTGAGCCTTAAAAAAAATTACACCAATGGTCAGGCCAAGAAGGTTGTCCACTTAATCATCAGGTTATGAACTTGGGGCTGCTTTCCCAAGGCTCTGGATAATGTGTCACATCAGTGCTGCTCTGTGAGCCCACACCAGGGTTTTAGCTGATGCCAATGCTTCCTCAGGAATGTGGGGCACATCTTCCCACCCATGGGCTGCTGGTGGTGGCCACTTGCAGTTCACCACCTTCTTGTGAGGGCTTTGGGGGCATTAATAATTGCTTTGCTGTGACTCTAGTAAAACACTGAAATGCTGTCCAGAAAAGAGCTGTCTTCATAACATTCAGCCTCCCATTCCATGAAACTCAGCATTTCTCATGACTTGTCCTTGGTTGAGCCAAGCACTGGCATTTTGCAGAAGGGTTTGGTGGGAACTGTCCAGCCCAGTCCTCTGACATTTGAGAAATGGTAGGTCCATGTTACATCTGCACTGCTGGTGAGGTTATTCAATTGAGCAGCTGCCTGGAGCCAAGTCCCACCCACGAATTCTTTGTCTGAGTGGGAATTCAGTGCTTGGGAACAATGCAGGTCTTGCTAAGGACCTCACTTATCAACTAAAATATTTAAAACTCCCTAATTATTTTTGTCAAGATAAAGATTTGGTGTTTATTCTCTGTCATTCACTATACTTCAAATTGAATTAAGTTATAGATGAAAAAACCCTATTTTTGTTGATCTTAAAAATACAGGGTATTTTATATATACAGGGTATTTTGCAAAGCTTTACAGCAACCAGAGCTAGATACATATCAATTACACCAAACAGAAAAACATATTTTAGGTTTATATGCCATCTCAAGTACCTGGCTGCACTTTTTGTTTCACCCAGGATTCTAGTCCAACATTCACCACTCAAACAGGGTTGCTATTGACAGCATGGGACGTACCTCCTCAGATTTTGATTTTTTTTCTTTGTCCATATTTGAAGATCTCCATCTCAGTGGTAAACACACCCAGTATACTGAGATGAGGTCATTGCTGGCCCTTGGCCAGTCTCTTCCACACAAGTGCCCTGTTTCCTTCTGTGTCTGGAGGAAATGGCTTTGTTCCTGCCTTGATGCTCCCCTGGAGCACTCTTTGTGGCTCCTTAGAAAGAACCATGCAAATCCTTGAGGGTGGCAGCTGTCTCACCTCCTGCAAGCTTTCTGCCTCTCTGATGGCACAAGTCCTATGCAATACTTCCCTGAGGCTGCTCTTGGACTAGCAGCACACCTGGAGAGGTGCTTCAGCAATGAAGGTGGAAGGCAAAGGCTGATGGTGGTGAGTATGGTCAGGAAGCCCCTGCTACTGTGGCTGGGAATGGGTCCTTGTCAGTAGTGAGAAAATCTGTATTCAGACCCATTATCAGATGCTATTTGGGAATTGAAGCCTGTCAAGGAAGAGAGACTGCTGAGGTCTAAGCAGGGTGGGAAGGCTGGGTGCACGCAGGGTGTTTGGAGAGCAAATGGGCAGCTTGGATGATGTTTGTCCTTGTTGTGTCCCTGTTGCCTGCACAGCTGGTAGGTCAGAGGCAGGCACTGGCTCTGGTGTGTGCTGGTGCAGCCAGCTCTGCAGGGAGGCTGATAAGTCACCAAAAGAGCCAGAACTGCTGGGCTCAAGGCCAGGCTGGATGGGGCTTTGAGCAACCTGGTCTAGTGGAAGATGTGTCCCTGTCCATTGCAGGGGAGCTGGAAACAAAGTCTTTGAGATCCCATCTGATCCAAACCATTCTCCAATTCTATGAACTGGAATATGAGGGTTTGAGGTAACTTCTGTCAGCAGCCTTCACACAGCTGTGCCACGTGCTTGTGAGGTCACTTTTCCCTGAGAAGCTGACTGCCAGCAGCAGACCCAGGACCAGAATACATGGTTCTGAGGTACCTTCTGTCAGAGGAGCTGACAGGACACCTGATGGCAGGGTGTGAGCTGAAAAGTTGGGGAGCCACTCTTCCCAAATCCTCTTCATTGGCACATCCCTGGAGCTCATGACCTTACTCATGGCAGCAGCACCAGTGCACTGGCCAGCTGCAGCACTGCAGGTCCCAGGGTCTGCACACTGCCTGCAGCTGCAGAGGGTCATTTCTGGCACTGCAGCAGCTCTTGGCATGGGATGGATGCCTGGCCTCCATCCCTCCAGGCCCTCTGGGGCTGTGCTTGCCAGTGCCTCACTGCGAACCCAGACACACCAGCAGCTAAGACATCACTCTGAAATTCAGCTTCTGGATGCTGTTGTGCTTGGGGTGTGTCCACAGGCTGCAATGCATCTCTTTTTCCTCTCTCCTGCTCTCTTCTCCTTCCAGTTGCTAGAGCCCAGAGGTCTGTGGGCTGTGCTGGGTGACAGATGGTTATGAGTGACACTCAGGATGTACCCAGGCCCTGACGATGCTAAACAGGGATCAGATGTGCCATTGCCCTTTGGAGAGCAAGGCCGAGGAAAAAATGGCAATAATTGGGGGATGCAAACTAACCTTATGATCTCAGAGGTCTTTTCCCAGTGAGGCAAGAATTAATAAATCCTTCTTCATCGTTTCTGATGTGGTGGGAGTCTACTTCCTTAGACCAGTTCTTGGGTGGCTGGTTTCAACTAAGATGGATAAAATTCCCTCCACACTTGCACCAAATCAACATTTATTTCCTATCCAGTATTGTAATTGATCTCAGACACAAAAGGCCTAAGCTTTTCTGACATGTAGATAGGATCTTATAAGCACCACATTCCTGAAAGATGCTTTTAATTTTCAGTGATATCCAATATTATCTAACAAAACCAGTCAGGTCACAGCTCAGGTCTTTGAGGGGCTGCACGTTTTTTGTTGGAGTTTTGTGGGGTTTGAAGGTTTTATTTTTGTATTTTTGATTTTTATAATGCAGGATACTGTTTGTATTAATCCCAATTAAACAAAATATTTTATTTTTCTAAAAAGTAGCCTCCACTTAAGATTTCCCCCTTTTGGGGAGGGAACCCCCAGCAAATATCATCAAAGTCTGCCAAACTGATTTTTAATTCCAAAGTCTTAGGATAATGTAGAAATGCTCTTTCTTAATGCAGAGCAGTGGTGGTTGACATTAACTCAACAGCCCGAGTTTCTGTGCTGAGGAGGGGAGCAGGCAGCAGGGCAGACAGGGCTGGGTGAGTCCCTGCTCCTCAGAGCCTGGCTCTGGAAGGGATGCACCACGGCTGGATTCACATCTGGCTTACCCTTAAAAGACTGCAACACACCAACTTCCCCCTGTTTACACAGCTGAGTTTGAACACACTGAGTTTGTTCTGGGCTTTTGTTTCATCATGTGGTAAAAAGGTGCAGCTTGCTGGTATTTCTTTTGGCAAGCTACCTCGCAGGCTGAGATATTTGAAAATGAGCAGTGTTGGGGCTGGGAGAATGCCCTGTCCACATGGACATCCTGCCCTTTCTGGTATCAAAACACCAGCTTGTTTTATACCCATATTCTTATCTTTGTGTTTATATACAACCATATATTTTTATGCATCCATATATATATATATATATATATACATATTCTAAGAGAGGACAAAGAAACATCTCATTCCAATGCAGATATTCCACAGGTTCCACAGGTATCTTAGTTGGTTCTCATGATGACCAGGAAAGGGTGCCCCACTGTTAAATGATGTAGGAAAGCCAGCAATAGGTGATGTCAGGAAGACAAAAGCACTCCATACCTTTCTTATTTTTCCTCCAGCTTTACCCATTTATTCACCAATGAACTTTTTTTAGGTTGACAGTGTTCATCTCAGCAACAAGGAAGTAGAATTTAGGGGGGAAGAAGAACACAGCAGGGTATTTTTCACAAGACTGGATCCAAGGGAGCTCACAGAAACACTCATTTAGCTGCTGGTAATTTTATTTTTTTAGAACTGGTGGCAACCAGGGAAGGTTTCTGAAGCTTGGGAGAGGATAACAGGAATGCCCACCTTGGAAAAAAGGCAAAGCAAGGGGACCAAGGAGCCATAGACCAGTCAGCCTACTTAGTGCATGGAAAAGTGCTAGAAGAAATAATCAAGCAAATTATTTATGAGCTTCTAGAATACAGTATGGAGATAAGTAACAGCCAACAGGGATTTGTCAGGAACAAATCATGTCAAACTCACCTTATTTCCTCCTATGACAGGGCAATAAGCCATGTGGAGAGGCAATGAATATCATATATCTTCACTCAGCAAGGCTTCTGATGCTGTCTCAGGCCACACTCCTGTAGATGCCACAGGGGTGCAGACCATGGGGTGGGGAAAAGCCACTAACAATGAACCATCAGCTCTGTGCCCCATCCCTATGGTGGGATACATGGCAACAGGGACAGCTGGAGAAAAGGAGAGGTGCTTCAGTAAGGACAAGTGGAAAGGACTGGGTTTAGGTAGGAAAAAAAGGTGCACAGCTCTGGTCAGGAACACTTAGCAAAACAGCAGATCAACAGGCAGAAAGGATCTGCTGGGGTTGGAGGGCACCATAAGCTGAACATGAAGCACAGCTGTGGAAAAGCAGATTCCTCACTGGGTGAAACAAGGGGCGAATCTCAGGTGAGAGAGACTTTCTGCACCACCCAGTGTTTCCAAGGGATCAGGTGGCATTGTCTGCACCAGTTTGAGCATTGCTGTTGGAGAAAAATATGGATTAATTGGCAAGAGTTCACCTGAGAGCACTGAGGATGGTGTGTGGTGTTGGGAGCATGTCCTGTACAGGAGAGTGGAAAGAGCAGGATTGATTTATGCTGAGGCTAAATGGTAGGTGTGGGAAGGTGGGGGGTGAGGTGGACACCACCAGAAGGCCAGACTGTGCATCAGGAAGGGACCAGGGGGTTACAAACGAGTGGCATTGGTGGTAAAGGAGAAAAGTGCTGGGAAGAAAGCTGTGACTGGAGGGTGGTGGGCTTGCCGCTGCAGGGAGAAGTTTGGGCACAGCTGATCCCACAAGTGAGCAGGCAGGGTGGTCCCTCTGGCTCCTTCCAGGCCTCCTTTCAGAGGGGGGGAATTAGGAGGGGGGTGTGGTTTTGTTTTCCTGGGCTTTGTGCCCGCGCGGGGATGCTCTCCTGAAATCAGAGCAGGCTGCTGCTGCCTCGTCAGCATTCGGGATACTCGCCCAGACGAGACCTGCATTAATCAGCACAACGGGGACATAATTAATTATTCTCAGCACCTTCTCAATGGAAATGTTGGAAAGGAGGGCTAAGCTGTCCCCGCTGCCCCTCTGTAATCCTGTGCCACGGCTGGCTTTATTGGCTCTGAGGGGAAAAGAGGCGCATTTGCTTCCCCGCTGATGCGGCGTTCAGCATGCTCACTTCACAGGCGCGTGCAGATGGAAGTGTAATTGCATGGAAGGTGAACTGATTGCAATTAACCTCGGGACTTGGCCTCGGGCTGGGGTGTCCCACCTTCCTCCCCGGGAAAGTGCCATCAGGGCACAGCGCGGCTGATGGATGCGCGCATCGCGGCACGGAACACACGCGGTACAGGTGAAAGTACATAAATCATCCAGGAAAACACGTATTATACCGAAATGATCAAATTATAAATGAAGCATATAAATCATGAGATTACGCCGCTGGATTGTATCAGGCACCATAAATTTTAGAGTGAAGCCCGAGGTTCACCGAGAGGTTCACAGAATAATGAAATGGGACTCATATAACTTAAGGAAAATGTCGTTATCTCCATGAAATGGAAACGCAAATATCCAGCCCGACCTCCATGTATTTTTACAACATCTTCTGTCAGGAAGGCTCACAACAATAGGGCCAGTGAAGCACAATAAGCCCCAAGGAAGCCTCCCCTCCAAAGCAAACAACGATTACACATTAAAAAGCATGTTGGAAAGATAAGTTTGTAAGGAAGATAAAAAGTCTCTAGCAGGGCTGATAGTTGGGCGGCGAAGCTGCTCCGAAGGTTGGTGACACGCGAGCAGGCTGAAAAGGCTTCACTGCAAAGTGTGAAAAGTGCGAAAGGAAGAGTTTATTCTGTGAGCAGCAGCTTGATTTGCTATTGATGGCGAGTGCAGGGTGCTGGGGAGGGTGAGCGCTCGGGATGGCGGCTGGAAATGGGCTCAGCAAGGCACTGCCGGGCAGCTCTAGCAAGGCAATTAAAAGTTAACATGAAAAAAAATTCAAATCGATATGCTCCACCATTGGAAACCAATGGTGTTCAGGGGAAGAAAGGGGAAAGGGATATTGAGTGCAGTCATTTCATACCTGATCTTCTGCCGGTTTTTGCTTTTATTGGTCTATTTTTCCTTCCTTGCTCGCTCCAAAAAGCAATTTGCTTTTTTTTGCCCCCTCCCCTAAGTTGGTTTTTCAAACAGATACAATTCAGCAGAGGAAAGGCCAGTCCAATAAAATAGAAACCTCTCATTTATTTTTTTCGAAACACATCTTTGTTGTTAACCAAGCCAGCCTCAAGAAAGAGTCTGGCTGTCCTTTGGCTGCTGCCAGGATTCCACGTAACAGAAAGGGTCAGGGCTGGGTTTTTTCCCAGTCAGTCAGTGTGTCAGTGATGTCAGTGCCATAGCCTGGCTCTGGGATTTACATCCACTCACAGCATTGCTGAGCTGGGCATATACGGTGGCACATGTATACTGGCAAATTCCTTAGTCCCAAATCAGGTGTTTGTCCTGTTTCATTCCATAGGGCATGAGGTGGAGCCCACTGAATTTATGTTCTGGGAATGGCTGGCTTATGGTCGACCCTGGAGGGGCACGGACTCAACCTATTTCTGGCTGCAGATGTTAATAAGGATGGAGAAGATGTCTCAAGTGCGCAGCAAAACTGACATTCAAGGGAGAATGCCAAAAATGTTTTGTAGTACAGAGATATAATTTTTAATTAACAGGCACACCAGATATAGTAGCCACTAATACTCAGTAGTAAAATCCATCTTCAATAGCAAAACTGTTTTCAGCTCAGGTGCTCAGCACCTGTAAGAGAGGGCTCCACTCTAATTTATTTTTCAGTGAGCTTGGGATGGAAATCTGGGTTTGTATGATGGGAAAATAAATACACTTTTGAAAAGAAAAAAAGGGGTTTGGGCTGCTAATCCCTGGGAGGAGGAGGGCCATGCTCAGCCTCCTAACCAAAATAAGTTGGTTAAAAATAAATAAATGGTTGAGCCTGCTAGGTGTGAGCATAATCATTTTACTATATGATCTATGCGTTTCATTAGTTGAGGTACACATTTCGCCATAATAAATGTGCTTCAGCAAATGATCTATGCATTTCCTTCTGGAATGTATGTGTTTCACTGGGAAAGGTATGTGTTCATCAGCTATGAGTAATGCCCCTGATGGCACTGCATTATATTGCTCAGCTGGTATCAGCTCAGGACTGCACATCCATCCCCCGCAGCCGCAGATGCCGATCCAGCATCTGGATCCAGCGGCCAGGCCCTGCCACTCCTGGGCTGGAGGGCACTGGGGGATGGAGCAGAGGGAGGAAGAGAGAGGGAACTGGGATGCCCTGCTGGGCAGGCATCAGAGGTGCAAAAAGAAGGGGAGGTTCTTGGTGCAGGCAGGCCAGGCTTTGGGAGTACACGGGGATGCAGCGAGGATGCAGATGGAGGTTTGCCCATCCACTCTGTCCTCAAGTCCTCAGCGGTCCTTTCTAGTCACCCAGCTCAGATCTTTTGCTTCCAAAGCTCACCCAGTGCAGGAATATCCCCCTGAGATTTCAGTGGGCCAGCCCTGCAGAGGCACCCCCATCACCATTCCAAATTTTGAATTCCCTCCTTGCCTTCCTTGGCATTGCCACTGTGTTTTGGAAATTGCCTCTGCCAGCACCTGAGGCAACTAAAGCTAAGTGAACAATTGAGGAAAGGTTTCCTAACTGCTTGATAATCAGTCCCCTCCCCCAGCAAGGCTCCTTGCCCATTACAGCATTGTTATTCACTTGTAATGACATCGCTTATTACCGCAGAATACATATTAGTCTTGGCCATGGGACTAATGATTTGTATCTGAGCCTTCATTTTAAAATCACTTTTCATCAATACATCCATTTTTATAGATACAGCTTTATATAATTCATTACACATATTTCCCTTTACTGACCTATTTTGCTGTACCCTGCATCTATCACTGTAGATGCTATTCTGCTCTTCTGAAAAAAATCCTGCCTTTTCTACATTTCTCTTCATTAATATGCTCAGGAGCTCTGGTCACATGTATTTTTGTATTATCTTATAGTTTCCTCCCCTCTGTGTGAACAAAAATGGTGATTCTGAAAAGGGCTGTAAAATCTGAATGAATCTGAATTAATTAGGAGCTCTATTGATGTTACATAATGCCCATTTCAGTTTACCCAGTATATATTTTCTGATTAGTTCCACTCGCTTTCTCTTTCTCAAAAAAAAAATCTAAACATTTTCATAGTGTGTCATTTGGTGGGAGCAGTTTTAAAGCAAACCATTTCTGAAGGAACTAGTTCAGTGCTGAAATAGTGCTAAGTGTAGCTCATGCTCCAAACTGGGTCAGCCAGGAACACTGGAGACCATTAGGAGACCTGAAGTATCTGTTTTCCACGAGGGAATAAATATTTTGGGTCAGGTCCCCAGCAAGTCTAAGTTGGAATAGGTCACAGATCCATAAGCAGCTCTGGCTGTGTGTTGTTACCTGCACCTGTCGGTAACGCGCCAGTCACCGAGCAACAGGAGCATCATTAAGGGCCTCGTTAAGAGTGGATAATGATAGTTCCTTTTGCCTGTGAGTTTGGGAAGTGGAAATGTCATGGATGAGCCTGCTACTCTGGGTGCTTTCATCACTCCTTGGTGTGTGTGCTGGTGTAGTGCCTGCAGGCTCACGGGAGGGGAAGAATCCCATGTGCTGGGCTCTGTGTGTGGTTCTGAAGGACCCAAACCAGCCCAAATCAGGGCTTCCAGGGGGGTTGGGAACGTGCCCCCAGGGCTGGAGCAATGAGCTTGGAGCCACAGTGGGGCATCCCCACAGGGTCTCCCATCACTTTTGTCCACCAGCTGATGCTGATGCCGATGCAGCTGCCCCAGCAGGAATTTCTCCATGCTCTGCGGTCCGTGCCAGTCTCCCTGCTGGAGTGGACCCCTCTGGAGAAGAGCAAGCTTCCTCCATCCCAATGTAATTTCTGAATGGTGCCTGAGGGTGTCCTCAGGTCCCACACAACAGCTTTGGGCCCCTGGCTGCAGAGCTCACTTTGGCTTTGAGGGGAGAGTGGGGCTGGAGATGCTGCTGCTGCTGAATATTGCAGTGATGGATGTACAACAGGATGCTGCTGGTCTGCAGCACCCACCTTCCCTCTCAAAAAATGGTGTACAATGCCTTTGCTTCCTCCCCAACACCACAGCTCCTGTCTTATCTCCTCCTTCAGCCTTTTTCTCTGTCCTATTTTATTCTGGGCTTGTGGGGCACGTCAGGATACCTGCCAAATATTTGCTGAATCAAGACTATGATTTGTCTATGATTCTCCATACTCATTTGCTGACTGTAAATTTTTGCTTAGGCTCTGGGACACACTTTTTTAATTTGCTGGGAATTGCTGTATCCTTCTCAGATGTTTTTGCTACCATAGCATTATGGTTATGAAATGAAGTTCAAAGAACGCTGGTGGGAAGAAGATAGACTGAAGCATTACTTTGGCTTGTGAAATAAGGTGGGGGGAAGGAATCCATATATACAGGCAACCACAAATCTTAAATTACTCTGATGTTTTGGTCATCACCAGCAACCCCTGTGGGGGGATAAATCAATTTTCAGCAGCTGCAGACAGCAATGTGACTCAGGGCCAGAACAGCTTGACTGGAGAAACACAGTAAAAGTTAGGGAGCTGCTATCATAGGAGGTTTCCTGAAGATGTGGAGGGATGGGAAAGGACAGGGAGGAACTGAGTCCATAAAATAATATTCCAGGTTAGCCTGTAATTTTCATGAATTCAAACATATATGCAGAGCCTGATATTTGTGAACTTGTTGTGCTCCTGCCTGTTTCCAATCTCTAAAATAAACACAGCATGAAGGACGTTGTAGTTGTCTGAATCCACTTGGTTTGTGGCAGTCAGCTGTTTTTTTATTAGAACATGATTTAATGTGCATGGCAGGAGTAAAAACTACTAGTTTTATATTCTTTTAATCTCAAATGGAAGCTAAACTTGGTTCTCTAAAATGCCAAAACCAGCTGTGGTCTCATACAAGATGCTTGAAGGCTGTAATGTTGGGCTTTTGTCAGGGTAGAAAATCTTTGGTAATGGTATCCCAGATTGTCAAGCTAAAGTGTTTAAAATGAGTATTTATTTTGCTTTTTAAACCATGGTAAAAATGTTGTGCAAACTATAGCTCATCTGCTTCTTTCTGCAGTTTCTTTTTTACCTTATATGCAGTTAATTTTGGAACACATCTTCAGTGATTCTCAAAATCGCCTGAATTACTACTGTATTGCTCTTATCTTTGTTTCTTTGAATCTGCAAGGAACTACCTCAAATGGTCAATGATTATCTAATATTTTTCACAGGCCATCTTTCCTGCAAATCCATTTTCCATGTGTGATAATCACACCCAGTCACAGGCCTACAGCTGCAAAAGTGCTGAACAACATACTCGACACATCCATGTAATGGGTGACATTCTCATGCCAAGCAATTTCAGAGTACTGTCAGTGCCAAATATATTCCTGGCCTTAAATGCTGTTTTCCCCCTTGTTGCACATATAATCTCTGCTTACCCTGCCATAACTCAGTGCTTGGAGTGGCTAATGACAGCTGATGATGGTGATGATGCATTTTAATACGTCTACCAGGCCAGTACATGTATAAGATCCTCCCTGCTTCCTACTCTTTCCCCCACATCAAACAGAGGGTAGGCAAAGGCAGTGCTGCATTTTCATTTTTTTTATCTCAGGATCAGTGACACAATATCAGGCATTGGTGGGGCTAAGGCAGAAATCCATTGGGAGAATTTGTTTCTTGTGGAAATGTCTGTGGAGCTCCTTTCCAGACAACTATTCCAGGCATTCCCTGGAATGCTGATGGGTTGAATGGGTTGATGTTTCTCAGCAGAATTTTGGATTTTGAATCCTGTGAAACAAAACCCAAGTGAAAATCTTGGAAATTGCATCAGCTGTAGGGCAGTTTCCGTGTGGTATTTTTGAAACACAAGTACAGGCTGACCTTCCTATACTTCAGTCATACAGGGATGAGTGGATGGAAAAAGGGAGATTAAGAGACCAGGATTATCCACCAGTCAAATCAACCATTCCCCTGCAGATATCACTGGTTTCTCTATTTTCTTTAGCACTTAATATTGTGGAGAATATGAGGTATTTCAGACCTCCTTTGTGAACTACTCTAATACATCATTTATAAGGACTGCTTAGTAAAACTTCATTGATTGCACCTCAGATTTTGATATACTAATATCACAGCTGAAAACTGTGATTTATGAAAATTTTTGAGCAGTAAGTAATACTAACAGGACAGGGGGTTGAGGGAACAAGCCCACAGAGGAATAAGAAAAAAAACAACCCTAATTTTTTTGCCTGGATCAAGAGTATGTAGGAAAAACATACATGTATGTAGTTGTGATCTTTGTCACCAGAGGAGATTTGTCAGAGATTTGATAAGCACACATCTTGGGCTATTGCAGGTGCTAATTTGGGCTTTTCCACCAGTACAGGAAAAGCCTCCATGTACAAAACTCTCCACTTGCTGCCAGAGCACAACAGTATCTGAACAAGGGAGCCCCTGTGAAGGGGAACTGTGTCCTTTGAACTCCAGGGAGGGGTCCTATTGGGAACCAGTCTATGCCTTCTCCTGCTAGCCTGCTGGATGGCTTCCCAAAGGAAGAATTGCCGGCAGATCACACAGGTTTGGGGATAAATGTCTGAAAATAGGTCATTCTGACAAAGAGTATTCCAGAAGTTCATGTTTTCTTGAGGGCAGTGATGATTCCAGAGGGTTGGGGGAGCTAAAGGGCTTCAGAGAGCAGCAGTTACATCTTCACAGCTTAAGTTTCACCATTATCCTAGTTATCATCACTAAGGGATTACTCAAGTGAAACTTTATTATTATTATCATCATCATCATTAATTTTGAGGCAGGAATTGTAGACATTACGTGTATGTACCCCGCAATTAGGATTTTTACAAGATTTAAGCCCTCATCAAGAGGACAAAGCAGAAAAATTTACTGGGTTGCTAATTTATAAAGCCTTTGGGACCTCATAGCAAAAGTTCTCTTGCATGTGATAACCAAGAATCTAATTTCACAGAGTTTTTTAATGGCAGAAAAAAATCCCAACAATCCACAGAGTCTGGTCAAAACCTTCAGGCTGCATATTCATGCCAGCACAGGAGAGCTCTTACAACACCTCACTTGGTGTCTGAAATACTCCTCAGAGCATGGAGCTGCTCCAAAAACCTACGGTTACATCACAGTAATCAAGTACAATCAAATCCAAGCTTCCACCTGCAGTTTGCCATTGCGTTTGGATGGGGTTTTGTATAAGCAATTGTGTCACACCAGTAACGTGGGTTGATTAATGCAGGGAGCAACACGATGCTCCCTCAGCCTTACAGCACTGTTGCTGTCTGGGTTTGCTCCAAGAGGAACCCCACATAATTAACATGACTCTCACCCTTTCACTTTTAACATGCTCCCTAATTAAGCTTGCCAGGATCTGAGCATCACTTTCTGGCTGCAGAGGCTACAAAATGATTTATCCCCCCATGATGGTCACTAGCGCCAACCTTGCTGTCAGGAAAGCACACCAAAGCATTTAACACTTTGAATTATTTTATTCCTTCTCCCCTCCTGTTTAACTGGGGAGGGCTGGTGCAAAACCTTGCATTTCAAAGCCAGCTCATCAATGTGCAAATGTATCCATAGGCCATGTACGGACATACATACGTAAGGGATGATAAGGGTGCATATAAAAAGCCTTTGACCTGTAATTAGCCTATCTTGCTTTTTTTGAAAAAAATCTTTATGTCACTCCATTTGCAGATTAATTAAACCTAATAGATGTAATGAAATGCAAAGGGAGCCAATCGCTTTGTAGAGATTTAATATTGATTTGTACACTAAACCAGCTTTAGTGTATTTTAAACAATTATTGCCAATAGATAAATTTCTGCAACAACTCTTCTATGTAAAACAGGTCCTGTTGAGGTACAAAGTCTACCTGTGCATATAGTTGATGCCTAACCCCCCCACCCCCATTTGTATTTGCACAGCACCTCCAGCTCCTTAGCTGAAAGGTGCTGTTTACACAATATTATTTTAATTTCGCATGACAAATGTGCTACCATGAAGCTAAACATTCATCATTACCCGGGCGCGCTTCCCCGCTCTGCGGGGAGAAGCAGTGTCAACTGCTGGCACAGGCTCTCAGCAGATAACACCAGCTGGGGAATAGCAGCCGTGTTCCACAGAAATCCCATCGCTGAAAAAGATCCACAGTGGATGTGCCTGGGGGCCAGAGGGACCTCAGGTAGCGTGGCTCCCGAACTGGGCTGGGATTCTGCCTTGCAAAGCCGCGATTCCCTGACTGGTTCAGATCTCAGCAGAGTGGGCTGCAAGGGCAGGCAGCCCCGCCTGCCTTCATCCATCGCCGTGCCAAAATGGGAAGGACGTGGAGCCGGCAATGATGATGAGAGCTCACATGAATCCCCCGGGCCTGCAAGCAGGGTTTCCTAATTGTCAGCTGTGCTGCGCCAGGCTTGTTTAAAATAATTAGAGTGCAGCGGCTTAAACAGACCGGGAAGGGTCGGGGTGGGCTTTTTTTTTTTTTTTTTTTTTTTTTTTTTTTTTTTTTTTT
>JAOTQP010001652.1:22033355-22088008 GCA_026413545.1 Cichladusa arquata | reverse complement strand
CTTTCTGGAAACCAATTTCTCTTTCAAAGAAGCCTCAGCCAAGGAATGGTACCAATATCTGTTTTATGGGAGATAAGGTATTTTAAGTACACGAACGCATTCAGGAAGAAAGAGGACGAACCAGTCTCAATGTATGCGATGGATGGAAACAATACAGCCATCATACCCGAACTATATTATTAAAAAAAAAAGATGGGGGGAGGGTGTGAGGAGGAAAGAAAAATCTGCTTGCTCCTCTTCCTCCTCGCTTTCCTCCAAGAGGGCTAGCTGAAATCTTTCTTAATTACCGCTTATTTCAATGACAGAATTGTAATTTATCATTTAGTTGTAATTTGACATATGTTCACACCTTTGCCATTTCCAATTTCCTCCTTCACTCTAATTGTCTGCCTGGCTCGGCTGTCACGCGCGCCTCCTGGGATTAATTGGAGCTGTCTGTCTGCGGCGGGCTGGCGGCGCGCTCGGGGCTGCGGTGACAGCGACAGCGACAGCGACACTGCGCGCCCCGCTCAGCCGAGCCGCTGCCCGCCGCCCCGCCCCCGCCCCGCGTTCATTGTTCGGCCGCGCGGCACCCCTGGCTTTTCGGGGTTCTATCAGGCGCTAATTGCGCTCCCCGGCTGCCAGCCGGAGGCAGAGGGAGCCCTGCGGTAATTGGTGGGAGGGGGATGCGGAGCCGGGAGATGTCTCTCGCTCTGCCTCCAAAACGCGCTCCGGCGCTAAACGCTGTGCCTTCATTTTCCTCCGCGGCTGTTTGTGCTCCCCCGGCTCGCTGACGTGGCCTCAAGAGAGAAACTGCATCCTCCTCCCGCTTTTGGCCTCGCTGACCCCGCTGCTCCCATTTAACACGCTGCATTCAGCTCCAGCATCCTCTCAAAAAGACCTTTCCATGGCCAGGTGCTGCTCCTGCTCCACGCGGGGGATGGATTTGGCACAGGGTGTGTTTGCTTGCCGAGGATGGCAAACAGCGGGAAGGGCCCTGTGTGCCCTGCGACTGCACACCGTGGCTAACAATTAACCTGCTTGGCCACCAAGGAGATGTTTGGGCTCCTTTCCCCATGGCTGGTCCCGCTGTGCTCATGCTGACCCTATCCCCTTGTCCATGTACATCTGTAACCATGAGGCTGCCACTGGCAGGCCACAGAGGCTGCTTCTTTTCATCAAGAGAAGAGATATTCCACCAGTGTTGCAAAGTAACACCTAGAATTCATTTATCAGCCACGCTTTTCATGGGCAACAGCTGAACTCACACTGTGGCTTGTTACCTGGCCCCCTTTTCTCTATCCCACCCAGACTCCTCCCAGAGGCTGTCCTGTGGGCCTCCAAAGCACATATGGATGTTATATGTGTCCATACATGGGTGATACATGCATCCATACATGGATGCTGTATGCATCCTGCTCCAGCAGAGGATCTGAACAGCAGCAGCACCTGAGGGGGGACCACTCTCAGAACTCCTGTTATAGTTAAAAATGGCTGGAGAAAGCCGTCCAGTGTACTGCTGCTATAGGGTTTTAAAAAATTCTTTCAGCCTTTGCCTGAAAGGACAGAAAACATCCATTCTTTTCTGCATTTTCCAAGAACATTTTTTCCAGAAGCATGGGTGCATGGTCTGTTTTTGCAGATGTTTCACAGAAGCGGTCCAGCCCCAGCCACCAAAGCAGAGAAAAACCTGGCTAACCAGCTGAGCAGACACCTGGAGCAGTTTGAAGATAGAAAGCAACATCATCCTCTGGCTTGATTATCAGCATCCTCTTCTACCGTGCAGCCCTCCAAGATCCCCACGTCTTTGTTGTGGTTTAACCCCAGCTGACAACTAAACCCCACACAGATCCTGTCAGGATTGCTAGAGAGCTGGATGGGTAGAAGTGAGACAACTGGTGGGTTGGGATAAAGACAGTTAATAGGGAAAGAAAAGCTGTGCATGCAAGGAAGGCAAAACAAGAACTCATTCACCACTTCCCATTGGAAGTTCAGCTATCCCAGCGGGCAGGTCTTCATCACATATAACAGCTACTTGGGTAGTCAAATGTCATCACTCCAAACAACCCCCCACACTCCTTCTTCTCTCTGCTTTATGGGCCAACATTGGTGCCCTTTGGTGTGGGATATCCCTTGGGATATCAGTTGGGATCAGCTGTCCAAGCTGTGTCCCCTCCTAGCTCCTTCTCCATCCCTCACCTCCTCGCTGGTGGGATGGAGTGAGGAGCAAAAAAGAGCTTAACTGTGTGAAAGCTCTGCTCAGGAACAGCAAAAACATTCCTGTGCTACCAAGACTCTTTCCAGCACTAACCCAAAATGCAGCCCCATACCAGCTACTGTGAAGACAACTAACTCCCAGCCAAAACCATATACCATCTACTGTTTCCTCCACATTTCCTTTTCCTCCACATGCTACCCAAGTAAAGATATGTAAATCAAGGCAAAGAGATAAACTGCCTTTTCCAGCTGTTAGGTGAAGCCTGTAAATGCTGAACAAAACAGCTTCAGATAGAAACTGACCCCCAATATTTATTAATTTATTCATTTCCCAATGATTTTAAATGTCCCACCCATCAGTATCTGCATGAAAGAGAAACCTATAGAAGCAAGACTAAGTTGGCCACCACTGTTCCCTGCACTGAAAGTGGGGATGCTGGTGAAGGTGAATTTTGGGGCAGGCTCCTCTGCACTGTTTAAAATTAAGCTAATTCCCTGAAAACACAAATCCATCCAACTGATACAATTCCTCCCTCCCTAAAATTAGCCTGACCTCCTTGCTCTGGGCCATCCTGAGCCTTTCCAGGCATCGCCTTGGCAACACACCAGAAAACCAACCCAAGCACAGAGTGCAAGCTAGAGGTCAGTGCATCTTGGCACTTTCAAATCCCAAAGGAATTAATTTCAGAGCCAAGGGACACTGGGAAAAAAAACAACCTAAACCACCGCTCCAGTTTAGCTGGGGGCAAAAAAGCAGTGGTTGGCAGCACTGTGAGAGGCTGGCAAGATGCTGCTGTTTGGAAATCCCTGGCTCAGGGCCATTAGCCTTCCCACAGTGGTGTGAGCAGGCAGAAATGCTCCTCCAAACCCAGGTACACAGAGCAGCCAGCACAACACTGCTGGGAAATATTTAATGACATGTAGGAGGCAAGACTGAATGGATTTACATTTATTTAGATTTTTTTTTCTCCCTTTCAATGCCTGCTTCCTACACCATTGACCTTTTAAAATTATATCACTACTTACTGACTTTGTTTTCTCTGTGTTGCAATTTTTACCTTCCAGCTTCCTGCCTTTTTTCCTGCTGGCCATCTAGGATGGCCAGCATTCTCAGGCAGTTTTGTTTGAACACCAGGATTTTTCTGATGTGCCTGCAAACTTTTAACAGCCAGCATTTCTCGCTCCCTTAGCTGCCAAATTGTGAGAAAACACAAAGTGCCTCAAGCTGAATCCTAAAAAAGATTTTCCAAATACTTACTCACATGCTCCAGCCTTGGTCTAAAGACTGGGGTATGAGGTGCTTATGATTTAGTATTAGAGTTCTCTATATTTATGGCCTATTTCATATATCAGAGCTATTTAACTGGAAATGGTGCTGGAAATCAATGTACTCATTAGAAGTCAATACTAAGTGCTTTTGAAAATTCACTTTATTTTGCATTTCTCCTAGTTATCAATTTTGTTGTTGTTTTAAACCTGACTTCCCGAGGCCTTATTCATTAATAGATAAGCAGTCATAAGTAGGTTATGAGTGTACAGGAGGCTCATCTTCCACACTGGCATAACCAGTGCACTTCCCACCTAGAAATACACCTGATTTTTCAAGGATGGCCATCTCCCTCAGCTCTGAGGGTCTCTGAAAACAGCACTCTTTTGCTGTACCAGTGGTGAGAATGTCAGACTCCAGGAGGAGAGGAAGGGGTCAGACCCCAGCTGGTAAACAACCTTACAAGTGATTGTCCTCTACAGTGCAGGCTGCAGTGCTCTGTACTGTCAGTGGGGAGGGTAAAGGAGATAAAACAGGCTGAAACATGAAATTCTGGGGGAGCAGAAGGAGTTGCTGACTTTTGTAGAGGGATGTTTTTCTAATTATTACCCAACTTTTTGGGTAGGTATTGTCTCAGCAGTGCTAGTCACTGGCTTGTGTCACAGAAACACATGGATGCTGCAGCACTGATTTGTCCTAAATGGTCTGTTCCACACAGACACAACGAACTCAAGCCCCAAGCCTTGCTAGTTATTTGCAGTTCCTGTATGGCTGAGAGTGTAGTTACACCCTCTACACCCCACAAATGTTCCCAGAGCTGGCAGGAGCAGGTTCTGCTTGAGCAGCGCTCCCCAAGTGCGTGGGGTGGCACCAGGTCCCCCGGTCTCTCAGGAGCAGTTCAGGTGCCATCTTCTTCCCCAAAACCCTGCAGGAAGTTCAGTGGAGGGCTACTCAAACAGTAGTGGGTGGCTTTTCTTTGGTGCTCCCTTAAGCCTCTCTTTAGATCTCAACAAACAAACTCTGTTAATCCTGATGATATTAACAAAGCAGAAGAAAGAGGAGGAGACCCCAATAATGCATGCCTGAGTGGCCTTACAAGCCCTTTGCTGTACCCTTCCTGAGCTGGTAGTAGTTTAGTATTGCTCTAGCTCCTACTTGAACATGGTATAGTGCTCTTCTTATAGGTGCTTGATCAAGAATGGATGAGGAAACTCCTTGTCTATACTCAGCATGCAAGTTTAACTTGTTGCATCCCTAAAAATCAAATCCACTTCTGTTAAGAAATAAATATCTCCAACCCAAGCAAATGTAGTAGCTGTCTGCAAGAGTATAAAATACTTACAAAAAACAGAGAATAAAGCTCATTCATTCATGTTTGGAAAAAGAGATTAATTAATTTTCCTTTGTAGAAAGCACTCTTGTCAATCCCTTAACTTTCACATAGAGAACACATATCAACATCTTGATCCTTAAATGTAATGCTCTGGGAAACTATAAATAGGAAAAATCAAGGTCGTGTCCTCATGGAAATTTTTTTGTGCACAAAAATATAGTGGTCATCACTGGTGCCTGCTATGATATTTTTATATGTAGAAAGTGGCAGGCTATCACACTTTTTATATATGCATATATAAAAGTGACAGGCAGGGGAATAGGATGCCTGAAGGTGTAAGATATGAGTGTCATAGGCCAAATCCTTTTATTTTTATTGTTCTTATCTCAATGGGAAAAGTTTTCCATCATTAGCTTAAAAATGCAATACAAACATTCTCTTGAGGCCTGAACACACAGAGAAAGCTTTTGCTTTCCCATCCAGGTATTCAGCACTGCTGCTCCCTGCTTGTCAGCATTTCAGGGGGTTTATGGCAAGCTGTGGGGTTGGTGCTAGCTGCTGGGGCCACATGTTCCTGCTGACCAGCTCAAGCACCACAGGCAGGAGGGTGGTTATGAGAACCTGCTGGGTAAGGCTTCACAATATTTGGGAGCTGTCTGGAATGCTGTTTCTAGCCTCGTAGTTTCTGTTCCTCAGCATCTTTCAAAACTTTGAGAAGGAATGAAGTAACAGAGGAGGTAAAAGGGATGCAGAAGAAACACCAGCTGTCCTTGTCCAGAGCATTATCTCTGGCAGCAGCAGCATTGGAGGCTTTGGAAGAATGAATGGAAATGCCTCACGTAGGGAAACCTGCTGTAGGAGCTCACCACCCACCTTCAAATACAGCCATATGTGTGCATATGTGTGCATGTGTGTTGCTGTCTGAAAGCATGGAAATAAATATCCCTTTACATGCACACTGCAATTGAAATGGTTTCTAGTCACCCTCAAATGCTGTGAGCTGCAGCTCTGCATCTCACCTTAGACAGCAGCTCATGACCTGCATTAGTGCATCCCCTGTCTGACAAGACCCTGCCCACAAGCCCACCATGGGACAGATTCTGCTGGGTGGGAAAAGCCTGCCAGGTCAAGCAAGGAAAGAACTGTCTGGGGGATAAACAAGGAAAGAAACTCTGAAGGATCTGCAAGGACCATTCAGCTCCTCTGACATCTGTCACTGTAAGCACTGGATTTACACCTTGCAATTTGTTCAGGGAAAAAAAGTTAGGGTGCAATAAAGTAATAACCTGAGCAGAAAAAGAATTGTTACCAGAAAATTATTTGTAATGCAGCCCTTAAAATAAATATCACAGCTATTCCTGTGCTTTACACTGTCATTTCTAACTCTAAAAAGTCAGTGTGTAAATCTAATGGAGTAGCTATTCATAAAAGTTCAGCTTGGGTAATAAACGTAACAATTTTCTGTAATGATATTTTAAAGATTTGAATAAGACATATAAAGTATTTTTGCTTTTACAACATATGTAAAGAGAGAAAATATACCATGCCTATAAAACAGGGATTACTTTTAAATTCTTAAAATATTTCTAGAACAAAGTAAATAATATTCATAATTTTTTCCTGAAAGACTGGTGAAAAGCCACACAGCAAACTTTTCAAATATTTTATATGAAAACAATTCTCCTGCAGCTTCAGAGAAGACATAACACACTTACCCCTCATCTTTTAATAAAGGAAATCACAGGTACTTTCCCCTTCCTATTGCATATCCTTCCTCCTGAGCCCATCAGCCCAGTTCTTTGCCACTGTGAGTGTGTTGTACGGGAAGAGAAGCTGGGATTTTACCCCCTGTGGGATAGTTTTCACAAATGCCAACTGAACGTTGCAAAAAAAGAGATATTTCATTGAGTGTGGAGGAGGAGGGAAAACACGAATCTGAATGGTAGGAAGCCTGGACTTTCACTTTGCGATTTACTTTGTACTGAGTCTTGGGGGGGAAATACTGGGTTTTAATGTGGTGCTGTGGGTTGCACATGAAGGTAGGAGAGATCAGAGCCTACCCCTCCGACCTTGACAGTCCATCAGGGCAGGGCAGTGCTCAGTGCCAGCCTCCAGGTCAGAGGGACAGGGGTGGGTGTTGCCACCCTGCATCCTCCAGGATCCAGCCCCTGGCACAGGCACTGCTGTACCGTGTCCCAAGGCAGCTCTGTTACATTCAGTGGTGGGGCCGTGGAGCACCTCTGTGCCCTGGGTCCAGTCAAGCCACACATGCAGCAGGGTGGGACCCTGGGAAGATGGGGTTTGCAGAGGCAGGGTGCCCATGCAAGGGAAATGGGTGGCAGCTGGGCACATCAGGGCTTTACAGACACGGGAGAGTCACCCCCAGCACAGAGCTGCAAGTGTAACCTGCAATCCTGGCAAAATGCAAAGACTGGTTAATGTAAATATCTCGAGTTTGAAAAGCCTTATGAAAGAGACCAGAAAATATGTGGCATGCATGTGATTATTTCTAAACCTACTTCTTTTGGACTTGTTTCAATAAAATATGTTTCCAAATTGCTTTGTCTAAATGTGATTTGGGCTACCTTCAGTGAAAAGCCTGGGAGTTCCAATTTTTAAGTGGTTAAAATAAGGCACAAAAGGATGGCCCCAAGTGGGGCTGCAGCCTCATGGGCTGGGTTGATGCTGGCTCCCAGGCACTGCCTGGCACACCAGTGCACAGCCAGACTACTCCTCTGGAGCTCCAGCCTTTCCATGGGGAGCCATGTCCTGTTTGCTCAAGCACAGCCCAGCAGGAGCTGAACCAGCCCACGCAGCCAGCAGGCTTGGCCTCACCACCCACCAGCACCTGCCCCCGTGGCCTCTCTGCCCCAGGGATTTGCCCATTCCCTGTCCAGTCAGTGGAGCCAGTAGCTCCAGGCATGGCTCAGAATTGCACCCAGCTGCACAGGCACACACCCACTGTTACCACCCAGAATGTGGAATTGTGCCTTGGCTGCTCTCCTGCTCTGACACCTCTGTGTGCACACTGCTGGGTGTGCCAGCAGGAATGCACAAACCCCCCTGCAGCCACACACACACACACACACACACACACACACACACATACACACTTTTAGACCTATTTGCATCCTACAAGTCCTTGTAGAGCACGTTAAAAAAGGAGACTTAAGCAAAACTAACATGTATTTATTTTCATCATGTGCTTGCATACGCCCACTAGAAATGGTGTGCAGCTATGTCCATTTGCACACATCCACTTGATAGCAAATCTTTGGGTGCACAGTGCATGGTACAGCCATAAATACTTACATCTACAGGAAAATTAAACCAAATGTGACTCAACACAGAAAGTTTATACATATTTCTATTGACTTGTCGATGTATCTGCATCTGTAGCCTGGCTCCTATACCCAGGTCAGAAGGAGTATCACTTCACCTTCATGTAAGCCCAAAATACAGAGTCCTTCCTGCTGGATAGCTCTATATGTTTGGCCAGGTCATTATACAACCAAAGCTATGAGATTTGAAGGCTTTTTGAATAGGAAAACCTAAAAATCCTTATACAGGACCTACTCATGGCCTGCTGGACTGTGTCAGCTGTAGGCTGGCAACAGATAATAACAATAAGCAAATCATCTTTTGGGCTAAGCACCAGCTCATATTTTTGGGGTAAACTGTAAACAATAAATATTGGGCAAGCTGCTGTGCTGTGACAGAGGCTTCAGTTCAGAGTTGGTGCTATTGAGAACTTCATGGCTTAAATATTGGCTAGGTCTGATTTTTGATTTTATTTTTTTATTTGACAGTTGGCATATTTCTAAAAAGTCAGTGCACATTTTTGAAATTTCATTGCACATCCATGCATCATTACCTGTTTTCCTAGAGCTCGAGGGAGACGATATTGGGGGTTGGGGGTTTTCTCTCATGTAGGGAGGCGAGGCAACGAGGCATAACAGAAATGAAGGATGGCCTCTGGGAGAGCAGCTTTGCTTTTCTGAAGCATAAGACTTTGGTCCAACTGAAAGTTCAAACAAAGGAGAATCTCTGTCTCTCTCTCTTTCCAGCTGTACCTTGGTAATGAAAAGGAAACAGCAAGGAAAGGGGAAAAAAAAGTAGAAGCTTACTATTTTTAAAACCTGGTCCAAAGTTGAAGATTCTGCTGAACGGAAGCAAATACTCTTCAGAAATGCTTGACTGCAGATCCAGGCTGAAATGTTCCAGGAAAACAAGATAGAGGAATATTTTTACCAGCAAATACTGGAGTTAAAGGAGACTGGCTCATCTCGAAGAAAATGAGGGACAAATGCTGCAGGGCATACTGAAGAAAATAAAATGTTTATCCTTTTTCCCAAACCCATTCAGCTAGGGACCATTTTGGGAGCTGATGGAAGTTCTCTGAGGTTTTCCTTTGCCCTTGTTCTTTTTCCTTTTCAATAGCAAACCAAAAACATGTTAAATGTCTCTGTTGATGGCTCTTTCTTGCACTGAGAACTGCAGGTCTGGAACATTGCAGCTTTTCCCTTGAAGGCTGAGCTTTATTATGTCAAAGAGTGTAGATGGTACCAAGCCTGAAGGTTACACTTGAGCCTTCATCTGTGGTGGGACTTAAAAGTAACTGGGCCTGAAGTGGCCTGTGGGGAGACAGGGGAAAGCCCACTGAGCTGGGACCTGCAGGCAACTCTTGCAATTCCTTCTCCCAAGGCAGTTATTCCCAAAAACTGGTTCTAATTTCGTTGATATTTTGGCAATATTCTTTCTCTTTAGGCAAGACTGAGGTAGGTGTGGGAGGTCTAGGTACAGGTTCAAACTCTAAACCAGGGCAGTGTCACATTAGCCAGCTTTTCTCTGACCTATTTTCCTGTTCTGTGGTCTGGCCCCATATCCCCTACTCCTGACAAGGACAAAAGGCACAGTGGTAGAAGGTAAAAGACATCCTGCAGTATTGTACAGCTGGGAAACACTTTTGCCACATTCTTCTGAGTTCTCCAGACTTCAGGAAAGCTTAGCATAGCTTTTTTTTTTTTTTTTTCCCCTTTTGTACATCTGGGCTGAGAAGACACGGTTAACCCTTTGAGGACCCCCCCTTGCTGCCAGCCAAGGGGAGAACAAATGGCTCCTTCGCACCTGCTTTGGGCGCAGGTGTGCACGGCGGGCGGGAAGCGGAGCAGGCGCAGGCGGGGCGGCTCTCACCCGCTCCCCGCGGCATTCCCAGGACGTGGCACACAGGTGGCAGCTCGGGAAGCTGCTGCTCCTGCTGCCGAGGGAGGCTCGCGGAGCTCAGGCTGCCTGGGCGAAGGTTACCGCGAGCCCGCCCGAGCACATCTGGCGCTCGCGTGCGCACATCTGTCCGGCACCCTCGGGCCCCCGCCGGAGCCGGGAGCAGCCGCAGCTCCCCGGGCAGGAGGCGCTGCCGGAGCGGTGTCGCGCACACGCCGAGCCATTAATTAAATTAGAGCTCTGCGCAGCAGCTGTGCCATCAATCAGCGCGCCGCGGGCTGACACGCACCCAGCACCGCAAGCAGGGAATTCTGCTCCTTTCCAAAGGCAGCTGAGGGCTGTGATCAGGGGTCCCGTGCAGGAGGTGGCACCGTGGGGACCAGAGACCCCCCTCACGGACCCCCAGCAGCAGCCTGGTAGCGTGCTGTGAAGTGGATCCCAGCCACGTGCAGAAAAAGCAAATTTCTGTTATTTACGGACTCTGGGCCACCCAATAAGGAGCTTCCCACCTGCCCCCAAAGAACTGGCTTTTAGGCAGTTAATCAAATGAGAATGGCCAAGGGCAGTCACTGCACCCTTTGCAAACAGCAGTCCAGACACAGGAGCAAATAATTCGTGTCAGCATGACAAAAGAATATGGAATGTAAACTTGCTAAACAGCCAACATAGACTGGCTTTTGTTTGTTTATTTATTTATACACACACACACACGTACACATACACATACACACACATATATGTTCTTCAGTCTCAGACCAAAGAAAGAACTCCAGCAGGTTTAAATTTGATGCATTTATAGTATCATAAATGCTGTCCCTTTTTCTTGTCCCATGGTGGGGAAAAACAGCCTTGCCAATATAAATATCCCCCATGCCAGCTTTTCCACATCCACCTCTTTGCAATGCTACCTACAGAGGAAAGACAAAGCTTCAGCAATTTTATTCAGGCCTGTTTCACAGCATAGGTCATCTCAGCAGAGTGTGGAAACAATAGCACTTGCCAATCTCACAGCACAAAAACTGACCCACGAATAATGAATGCTCCTAGCAACCGTGTACAGAAACAGCAAAACTTTTAACTAATTTTTATAAAAAATTATAATAAAAAAATTAGTTTTGCCCCAGCAAAGGTGTCCTGCATGTAGATTATCTGCAAAGAGAAAATTGTTAGATAAATTATTTGTATTGAGTAATTTGATCAGGTTTCCTTGGAAGCCTAATGAATAGGTTATTTTCTGCAACAGCTGCTGCTCAAACTCTCAAGCTTGAGCCCACATGGTTCTGGCTGTTCAAAGGAAATTATTTTGCTGGCTTTTAAAGCAACTTTTAAAACAGCAAAACTAGTCACAATCTATTTGTTGACAGGGAGGAAAGATGGACAGGAGAACAATTAAGTGGGTGATAAAATTATTGTGAAGGCCTGAAAATTATTAGCAGAAAGGATAATTGTGTGAAGCTGCAAATAACTCGCCTTTCACTGGGACTGTAAGAGACCAAACCTTCATGGTTGTAATTCAGACACATCATCTGCATTTCATGGATGCTGCTATTGAGAGGAAATGCCTCCCAGATGGGCTATAAGGCTGATGGCCCCAGGAACGCTGCTGCTGGGTGGGCTATGGCCATGTCAGCTTCTTGGTCTGGGGCTACTCCTCTCTGGTTGCTTCTTCATTTATACAAGGCCAAACACCACGCAGGCATGGGCCAGTGGAGGAGTCTAGGAAAAGTGAAAGGTCTTGTAATGGCTTTTGGGGGTGTTTGGAAAGGGTTAAATGCATTCTGCACTCGTGCAGCAATTTGTCAGGCATGACATTTATTCCATGGTCTGCATTTGTCCAGAGGGAGCAGATTTCCTTCTGCATTTCTTGGTGCGTCTCCTTGCCTGCAGTAGGCAAAGGCTGACCTGAGCCTCTTTTATGGGTGATATTTGCTGGCGTTTTCCTCTGACTAGCAGGGTGCAGTGTGATCTGCCAACCATAAAACCTGAATTCTTCCACCAGCAGAGTCAAATAAAGGCACAGTTCTGTACTTGCTTTGCTCCTTTGCCCTATCCTTATGTCGCCTATGTCTGCCCAGCCCCATTCCTTTGAGGCACTTTGCTGGGATCATTTTGCAGTTCAGCACTCAGCTTCCACATACTGGATGGTTTTGCTCTCAAAAAGTTAGACTGGACTTTATTTCTTTGCTCTCTGAATAATCTATTCAGAAACTTGGTGTTTTGCTCTTTTTTTCCCTCTTCTTGGCAATGCAATCAAGAGAACACTTGTTAGACATTATGTTAACAATGTTAAGGATGGAGCACATGTTGAGGTGAAGTGAATGGTGCCTCAGGTAGGATTTGGCTGTGAGCTGTCTTTGCCTTGTGTTGTGTAGAAGTATATTTAAGCAAGCTGCTGCAATTGAAGACACTGAGGGTGGATGCATGCAGGCATACATGGTTAAGGGAAAGAAAACTACACTGAAAAGCCAGAGGAAGCAGCCAAGGACACACCTGATAATGAAGGATTTGCTGACTAGCTCTCTGAGAGGTGCTCAGCACCATGAGGACCAGCTTGGTTAGGATGCTTCAGCACCGAGTCCAAGGTGGATGCTGCCCCTCTGCCAGGTCATCTCAATTTCCACGGGTGTTTTAGGGAGCTGGTGGGGTTGGGAGTGCAGGGAGGGAGCCTGTTGGAATGATGCAGTCCCCCCTCGTGTCCCAGGGCTGTAATCCTAGACTGTGGTGTCACCTTTCTTCTGGGCCAGGGGCCAGGTTCCTGGCACTGTGCAAACCAGGGTGAACACGCTGCTTTGTGCCTGCTGCTGCTGAGTGCCAGCTCTGACCTCTCATGGCTCAGTCTGCTTAGACACTGCTGTCCCATGGGATGTGACACATCCATCCCTCTTCTCACCTGGCTTCTGGGGACAAACCCCCAAACAACTGCCAAATGGAGCTTACATGTATTTTGCTTTTGTAGCTTCTTGTATTGCTTGGGCTGAGCTGTGGAGAAAGCTGTGTGTTTCCCAACAGGAACTGGCTGCAAAGTGAAACCCTGTAATTTTGGGGGCAGAATCTACTTTGTTTCTCATGAAGGCAACTTGGCATTTTGCAAGAGTGTTCAGAATAGTTCATGTTTCACCTGAATTAATCAAGTGTGCGTGTTGATTCCACGTATATTGCTACTGAAAGCTTTCTTAATTATGGATAACCCCAAATCTTTCATTTTTTTCTAAAAAGAAATGAATTTTAAGAGAGTTTAATGATGAATTTTGAGAATCTTAATATCAAGAAAAATGCAAGTTTTTGCTGTCATTTGTAATTGTCTTCCTGCCAGTATCAGTGACTGCATTTTGGTTGAGCACAGCCTGCCATCAGGCAGCTGAGGCTCTCCAAGGTCAGCAAGGAGCCCAAGTCCTGCCCTACCTTCTCACTACATTATTTCAAAAAATAATCTTTTTGGAAAAACAACCTCACATCCCATCTTTTTTGTGCTCCTTCTGTTAAGTTGCTGCAGAAAGTTAGTGAGGAAGAGCTTTGTGACAGCAAACCACTGAGTCTCACCACCACCCCACCAGTCTGTGTAGGTTAACCATGAGCCACAACACAGAAAATACTGCAGCAGTGGCTTGGAACTTTAATGAGGCTAATACAAGCTCAGAAACCATCCTTAAAGATGATCCATGCTCAGATGGCTCTGCTGTGACACACTGCCAATCCAGGGATAGGTAAACCTTAGGGCTGAAGGCACAGGTGCTTTAAATTTGGAGCAGGGCAGCATTGTGTCACTTGAGGGCAGATGTTGGTCCTTGTCACCACCACCAACTGATGTATCCAGCCATGAAAAGGTGAGCTTCTGGGCAGTAGATTAGGACAGGCAGCTGTAATAAATGTCAGGGCTTAGAACCAAACAGGATACACGAGATGCTCTCACAGATGGTGTATTTAAATGGGTATTCATAAACAAGATTCAACACGGATTTTGGAGCCACTGTCCCTATTTGGTATCCACTAATACCTGCATCCCAACTGATTGCAAGTGTAACATGCTGAGTTTGAGATTCACAATGATTGAGTCACTGGTTTACAGACACTACCAGTTGTGGGTTGAAACAATATTCAAATCCAGAGGTCATTTACCCAAAATGAGCACCTGGATATTAAAGCAGCATAAGCACGTTATATTTATCATCACTGTTGGCACACGTGTGTGACACATAATAATAGCAAAAGCAGGTTGTAACAGCAGGTAGCACCTGGCATACTCTGTCACATCAGTCACTTTTTGTTTTTCTGTGCATTTGGATTGATAGATTTATTTTCTAGATAACTGGCATACTCTTTTTCAGAGAGTATGGAGCAATTTTTGCAATGCCCTTCCTAGCCTGGTCTCTCTACAGTTCCCATTTTTATCTGGGATGATTAAGATTCATGTTTCTTTCCTCCAAAAGCACTTTCTAAGGTCCCTATTTACACATGATAAAAGATCAGTGGGCTAATAATTAAGGCAGTGGTGTGATGCTGTTTCAGGTCTGTTGCCTATTTATTTGAAGCAGCTGTCTATGAATGTGGGATGCATGGCACAGAGGTTGCCATGGTTAAAAACCATGTTTGCTGATTTCTCAGTAAATAGTTACACAACTTTCTGTGTAAATGCCAGATAGCACACCAGAATTTCCTTGGGCAGTTTCACCCAGGCACAAGCCTTCTCCCCAGTTCCTGCAGCTGTACTGATCTTGTTTGCTTGCACACACCTTTATGGAGTGAGGCGAGAAGAGAAGGAAATGTGCCACCAAGAAGGGACATAGTTTGTGTTTAGCCCAGAGAGAGGAGAACTGAGAGAAGGTGTGAAGCCAGCCTCTGAAGAGATGAAAGGCCACTGCAAGGTAGCTGGGAATAATCTCCTCCTCTCTGGTGGCTGGGAGAGGAGCACTGGTCTTCAATCGCTGCCAGGAAGAATCGAGTTAGGCGTCAAGGAGAGACTTTGTAATGGTAATGATGGTGAGGCAGCAGCCTTCAGAGGCTGTCAGATCTCCATTGCTGAAGATCTTGAAGAGCAGATTAGATCTAGCTTTGGCAGGAATGATATACTGTAACTAATCCAGCCTTAAATCAAGGAAATGGGCTGGATGACCTCTTCAAGTACTTCACAGCCCGTAAGTCTCTTTATGCCATTAATATTTGGAGGCAGAGTCTGATTAAACTGTGGTATACACCAAATGCTGGAGTAGCTGCTGTTTCTTCCACTCCTCACATGGTGAGAGGACCTAGCAGGGCTCTGTGGGGAACAGGCTGCTCTGAAGGAGGATGGTGCCAATGTGCCTGTGCCCTGCCAGTCTCACCTTGGCTCTTCAGAGATGGGCATAAAGTCAGCAAGGAGCGGCTGGGCTTTCCCAAAGTTGTATCCAAGTGTCCACTGGAAAATCCCTCTCCTGCCATCTGCAGCAAGTCTACACTTCTTCGCATAGCATTGGGTGCCTGGCCAGTGCCAGCAGAATACTCAGATCCTCCTTGTCCCCAGAGGCATCAGAGGAATGCATCCTACTATGTGTTCCCCTGACCCTCACATCTCATCAAGGAGCAGGGAGAGTTTGACCCCTAGCACGGCCATTCTTTGTTTTCCTTGAACCCACTGAATAATTTATTAAAAAATGTAAAAATGTTAACGAGAAAAAAGGTGTCTTTTTTTTAACTTTCTCCCAAATGACATACGCTTCCATTTTCAGACGTGTCTTATTTGCGTTTGGTTCTCCAGATGTAAAACAGACCCATGGGGTCAGGCAGCACAGGTTTTCTATTTTTCACATCACTGCACCCACAGAAGGACAGAATTTGGTATCACTCACATTATATGTGGGGGAAGAGCCTTCCTATTCATGCTGTTTTCAAGAACGTAGACTTTTCTTGCAGGAATACTAAGAAACCCCTCTCATTTTCTGCTGCAAGGAGCTGCTGCAAGCTGGGGTAAAGCTGCAGACTCTGAATGGACTCACTTCCCCATAACACGTTCTTCTCTTTAAAACGGGAAAGCTGTGAAAAGCAAAAGTAACCAGTCAAGATTGCACACTGTAAAACGAATTAGCAGATAGCTGACTTCTTGAAATGGAATGGGCTTGCTTTTCACAGGGCCTGGATTTACTTATCTGCCATGCAAGTACTTGCATAATAATAGCCAATCTGCATGTGATAAATGAATAAAATGCATCTAAGTGTTGAGGGTGCAAAGAAAAACACTAAGCACTAGATATTTGGCTCTTTTTTATTTATCTCAATTGCCAACACCAGTGGAGGATCTGTGAGGAAATTAGTAACACTTACTGGAAGAGAAGTTTTTGCATGTGCGATGGCTTCCCAGATCCTTCCCGTGGCAGTCACATTTTATCCATGCCTCTCCTGAAACAGGAGCCTGTCCTGTTCCCAGTGCCTTGCAGAGCTGGCTTTATATGCAGTCACATTCCTTTCAAAATAATAATCCAAAGCTTACAGAGCTGCAAATAAAACAGCAACATGTATAAGCCGGCATAGAAATTTTTCCTGAGTCCACAGATGATCAAAATGATATTGCTGGAGAGCATTATTTCAGCTCTTTCCTGTCAGCAGTTACTGTAATGCTCAGTAGCTGCAGTGTAAAAGAGTTTGGGCAGATATGTGGGCTGTGGCACTGATGAGCTCATTTGTGTGGCATAGGGGAGAAGGGCAGCAGGGTCGCCAGGCAAGGCTAGGGAAAAATCCATGCCCATTCCTATCTCCTTGTTTCCCAGCTTCCCACAGCAAAAGATTTTGGTATTGCAGTCAGTGCTGGGCTACCAGATCTGACATCTCAGCTGGCTATTTTGTGCCAGTGCAGTTGCACTGATTATGGCAATAACTAGAGGCATGTGGCTAGTTATATCCCTTGTTTTTCCTATGTCTCTGTTGGGTTTTGGAATCTTTTTTCAAGTCCTTGCTGCAAAGTGTGGCTGAGCTGCTCTCTGCATCACAGCCATGTAGCTTGGATAGATCTGTCTCTAACACAGCAGCCACTTCAGAGAAAGCTGAGCAGGAAAACACTGGGACTTTGTTTCTATTGTGGTGAGAGCCTCACCACCGGCTGGCTGCCCATTTCTAATCAAGCAATAGACAAGACAACATGACATTTGCTGCCTTAGTTAGCTCCAGCTCTCATTCCACTCAGAAAACACCGCAAAATGTGGATTATTCACACACTGATCTTGAAAGATGCAGCAATAATTATGTAAACTTCACATCAGCTGTACATGGTGTCGACTAGTAAAATAAAAGCAGAAAGGAGATAGTTGTTTTGTGGGATTCTTTCCCGTCATATCACTAGCCAATATCCCAGGCTGGCCTGATAGTCCTAACTGAAGATGGCATCTTGTTTTGAGAGGCTACGAAATTCTGCTTCTGGAGATCATAGTCTAGAAAGAAGAGCAGATAGAGGCAAGCAAAGGACAGAAAAGAAAATCTTAGCAACCAACTCTTGTAAATACCTGAAAAAGCTGTGCTCACCCAGTCAGAGAACTGACAAACCAGGTAAGCTATGGGCCCAAGGAAAAACAGTTCAATATTTAATATCAAATACTTGAAGCAGTAAATGAGCAGCTTACCAGCGACTCAATCTGGGATATGTTTGCATTGTTTTTTAGATAATTTTGAACTGTGGATGCATTAATGGAAGCTGTGATCTGTTTCAGGATCAAGAAGGCAAAAAGAGTAAAATCTACAAATTAATTTTTCACTGCTAATAGTCCAATCAGAACTAGTTCTTCAAGATAAGGTTTTGAGCATTTCTCATTTCTGACTCAAATAAATGTGCTAGTGTGCTATTGCATTGTTTATCACCAGAAAGTTTGACTTCATAAATATTGAATCATAAAATTGAGATTGCATAAAAACTTATGCATATGCGATTTTTAAAGAGTCATCACCTGGACCCCCTCCTTTGCTGCTGTTTCAGGGTGCCACACTCTTCCTTGGAAAGGGGACAAGACTAGGTGAGCTCACCATAATTGAAACTATATCCCGTTCCACTTAGACTTTTTGCCATTGAGGTAAATGCTGTCATTCATTGTGTGTCCCTTGCTTTAATACTATGACAAAATTATTTTTTCAAATTCTGATTACTTTGAGAAGACTGGGGGGGTTGGATTTTTGCTCTACATGCACACTGAACCCTGCTGTACCACTGTTAGCACCCAAGTGGTAATAGATTAATCAAATGCTTATTCTGGGTTCATTGTCTCACAAGTCTGTAAGGACAGATGGGTTTTGCATAACTGGTTCCATGTGTGGTGTCACTTGCCTAGTCTGTGGTGGCTTGCACCACATTGAACTCACTGGGTTTTTCTGCTCAGCAGGCAGTTTTGCCTTGAAGCTTTAAGGAGTAAGATCATTTATTGGAGGGAAGTTGAGTAGCATTTGCTTGAGAAAGCCTGGTTTGGGGAAATGTAGTTAGTTTGGTCAAAAGTGTGAAGAATTATTCTTGCCAGTAATGACCTTCCCTGCAGTGGAGAGAAATGAGCATTTAGAGCCTGAAGGGGCCAAAAGGTGAAGCCATATATTTGTGCACCTAGGAGAGTCACAAAGTCACAGATTCAGCTTCCAAGTTCAGGAATCAAAACATGGATGGTATGTCCATGGCACAGCCTTTTTTTTCATAATGTCAAAACTTCAAATTCCCTAGGACAATTTCAGCTTGATGGCAACATATTGTCAAGCTTAAGTCATGACGGACTATGATTTTCACTAACTTTTATCCCACTTGCTGCTCCCTTTTGGCAGCCCGTGCCCAGAACCAGGTCTGCTGATGTTCTGTGGGCCTGCTCTCAGCCCCAGCATCAGTTTTGGAAACAGTTCACATCTGTACAGAATTGTCACTTGGTGTTGGTTTGGGATTTTTTTCCCTAGGCTCTCCAAACGTACTAAAGTGTCATTAAGACAAATGGCAAACATTTCTCCTTTTCTCACATCTGTCAAAACTTCAAAATCTACTTCCATGACATTTCACATAGCGTTTTTTTACATACCACTCAAAGGACATGGAATCCTAATGAGCCTTGCTTCCATCATTTTCATCTGCCAGGTTTTGCTGTCCCAGTACAATAAATTAACAAAAGAGGGGGGGTTATGTAACAAGTGATATAAGCAGTTGTGGAGTGGAAGGAGAGGGAAAGAGATACAGGCTGGTACCCACGTAGGGTTAAAAGACACTTTTTGAAGGAAGTGACTACACATTCCTTCCAGAGGGCATGGTCCTGAGGCCCTGAGCACAGCGTTTCCTCAACCACCACCGAGGGGGCTGAGTTGCTCAATAGTAGAGAAACTATGTAAGACTGAGGAGTAGCTTTGGATTTCCAGTGTCAGGAATCAAAAGGGGACTTTATTTTTGGTCATTAATATAGAAAGTAATTAAGTTGTTTCTGCAGTTACTGTTACTTGGCTTGCAAATGTTAACTGATGTGCTTGCTTTCACTGTTTGTAAATGTGTTAATGGGAGATTGAGGATGCTGCTTTTTGACATCAAACACAAAACAAAAAATATATCAAAATTAGCTGAAGTGCTTCCTTTATGTAGGAAAAAAAAGTGGGCAGTCATTTTTTTAAATTCAAGGCTATGAAGTCAGTAGTGCTGGCAGCTCAGGTTCTTCCCTGTTAACCACTACAACGCAACAAATAGGAGTCACCCCCTCCCCATCCTCTGGACTGGGGAAGGACATTTTCAGATGGACTGGCTGACCTGTAACAGCTTGGATAACAGCATTGCAGTTAATAAGATTCCGAGCAAATTTCTATCAGTTTGCTAAAAGTCACCCATGAGCAAAAGACTGACTTTCAATAAGAGGCTCTCCTAGCAGCATTCTGAAAGCACTCAGGAATCATGTGGGACTTCTGTTGCCAGGAATTTTGTCTTGATTACAGGATACCAGCAGCTACAGTTTTGTAGGACGGTTGTGTTTCCATCCTCAGGATACTAACTAGTCCATTTGGAAATATATATATATAGACCTAAATTAACAGAAATAAACTGATAGTGTTTGTATTCAGGATAGAACACACAATCACAAAAATGTCAAGGGAGTGGCCTTTAGGCGCTGGTTAATCATGTAGTGTTTCTGCTTTAGAGCAAAAGTACTATCAGAAAAAATCAGAAATACCAGTACTGTCCATGCTACCAAAACAGCCAATAAAGAAAACTACATCTTGTTAGCCTTGTAAACTTGTTTCAGTTTTAACCTGGTGTATCAGGACCTGTATACACACATACACACACACTTTTCTATACACTCATTTGTTCCAGTTCTAATGCACCATGCCCACCTGAGCCGTGCAATGTGCTGGGTGGCAATGTGGCACTTGCCCTTTGTGCTCCTCCACAGTAGAGCAGGAGGCCATCACCTCCAGGTGACTTCCAGCCTTGTGGGACTGCTGCTGCCTCACAGCCCCTGCCTGAACCACCACAGCCATTGTACATGGCCTCACAGGTCTGCTTTATAGGAGACCTGCAGCCTTCTTCCTGCCTGAGATGTGATACATAGACCAAATTACCTTTCACTGCCTACCCTGAAGTCAAAGTTCAGCCTTCTCCTGCAGCATCAGCCAGCAGGAAGCCTGGATAATAGTTTGACATGGTAGGTGTTAGCACAGAGAAATATGCTTCTGCCTCAGTACAGAGCCTTATACAGGTTTTCTAATATATTTTCTGAAAGTTTCCAGATGAAGCAGATACGGCAAAAACTGATGAAAATTTGATTTCACTTGCAGCAGGGGAACAGGAAGAGGAAGATGGGTTAATGTGCTTCAGAGGAGATTGTCCAGGAGGAATGTTGATGGGTAGTCACCTGCCCTACTTTTACCCTTCACATTGGACGCTATCTTTTACTAGATTGCCAAAATCTCCATTCATGAAAATAGGAGCTTCAGAGAACTCAGACTTCAGCAAATCAGTGTGTATTTGGGGAGCCTAAATCTGAACTAAGAAGAATAATTTTGTGCTTTTCATACCACTGGCAAAATGTAAATTTCATTGGTGCAATGTTCACTCATTATCGCTGAATCAAAGAGCAGTCTCAGTTCCTGCTGGCATCCTATTTAACAGAAAAATAGAAGTCTCTTCTGTTGCAGACATACATTGCTGTGTGAATGGATGATGCTGCATCAATCTTCACATCTCACGTTCGTGTTGATTAGCTGCCCTATTTTAGGACTGTTTGCATTATGCAATAGGCTAGTAAAATCATTAGTGTGCAAATAAAAGTAGGTCTTTACCTTAAGAATTAAACACATAAAACATGTGATTAAAATGACAGAGGTTTATAGGAATGGGGAAAACTCCACGAACTAGGTGAGACACCAGGATTTGAGGGAGATAAGCTACACTGGCAATAAATGACAGGCTGAAGCACACAAATGAAAATAATCAGAACTCCTGTGTAAAGTGATGCTGATATATTCTGAATGTCACATCGCACTGCACAGTGCTACACTCGCTCCAAGAAGGCTCTTTAATTATAGCTGCTCAAGCCTTAAAACTCAAAAACTCCAAGTGTAGAGGTGGGCACTATTTAAGTGACACAAATCTTGCTACTGAAGATGCAAATGGGAAGTTCAGCTCCTAGATAATTAGCAAGACTTACCTCTGATATTTAATTATCTATGCATTTATGTAAGGCTAACAGTTTATTAAAACCATTATCCTTTTAAAATATTACTTTCTGTTTTTTCTTGCCTTTCCAATGCTTGTAATATTAAATTGATTTTGGGTTTTGGTTTTTGTGTTTTTTTGCAAATGAACCTGTTCTTCCCATCTTGCTGTCAAGGGTGGCAACCTGTTTTGGTAATCTGCTCCTAATTATAAGCCCTTCCCAAGGATCTGCAAATGAGGGCAACACCTGCTAACCTAGGTCTGAGTTCAGGAGTCCCAGTGGAGCAGGAGCACCTCACATGGGGCTGAGGAGGCAGGAATGAGGAGGGCACTTTGGAGGTTTTGCCACAGGGGTCAGGATGGCAGCGTATCAGCTGTCCATCGTAATTTGGCTGGCAAAAATGACTTTGGCAGCTTCGTCCTCTCCTTCCTGTTGCCTGTCAGAAATGGGACCCATCCCCTCAGGCATCACTAAAGAAATCCCTCACTTGGATATGGATAAACAGTGGAAATGTTCAAGCCAAAACTCAGCTCCTGAATTAAATGAGGGAACTCTGCCCATGGTAGTTTAAGTGTCCTGGAAAGTGCAGCCTGGGCCTTTGTTGGCTTTGTAAACTGCTGGCCTAGCCACTTAAGCTAAAAATAAATGTTTCCTTGAGAGCCTTTCTCCCACACCTTTCTTTTCAGGAGCTGGCACCGAATAAAGTAGTTTAAGCAAGAAAACAAACCAAAATGAGGGCAGAGTTTCAAGCGGAAAAACTGAAAAGCCCTTTCTGAGCTGAGGCCACACACAGTCACACGCTCTCAGCTGTCCTGGGATCCTGCCCCTGCCAAGTGTGCTGCCTGCTCTGCTGTGGATGTTTTCTTTATCTCAGACAATACCCATGCATTCATTAGTAGACCCCTGAAGAATGATTTTTAGATCTGATATCACTTCAGTCGCCAGTTTTCTTTCATACCCTCCTACGCTTTTTCTATGCCAGGCATTCCCAAAGGAAATGGGTTAGTTGGTGCAGGGCTGGAGAGGATTTGCTGTGCTGCCAAAAGAGCTTTGGTACTTCGCAGACAGAATCTCCAGGATCATCTGTCTGGGCTGCTCTCCCAGGATGCCTCCTCGGTCGTTCTGCAATTCCCTGTTTTTACACCATTCTTCAAAAGGCAACTCATTCTGTGTAGCCAAGTTCTAAAAACTCATTGCCATTTTGAGGAACAGCCAAATTACTGTTGTCTTCAGCAAAAGTCATCATCTGCTTAGGAAAGTTCAAGGGATGAGTATGTTGATTTAGAGGCATTGTGGCTTTACAAACATGTTTTGCAGTTATGAAGAAAAAAGTTGTCACAAGTGATGATTTGGCCAACAAAAAGGTCCAATTTCCTTAAACAAACTTAAACAAAGCAACAAAAATCTGTGACTGGCTGAATTCTGTGAATTGAAAATAATCTAGTGCTAAATGAAACTAAGCTCAACTGTTTTCTTGGCAGATTGACATGAACAGATTAAAGAAATTTAATGACAAAAAATGAAGTCGCAAGTTAGTATTAGGAATTAGTAATTTTCCCTAAACAAAAATAAGATATTGAAAAGTATGTGAAATGTGAGGAAATAAATGTTTTTTTAGTATTCTACCACACTCCCCAGAAACAGAGGATGGGGTTGTCAAAGGTTTTTTGACTTATATTCTCAAGAACACCTTAATGTATATGGTATAATTTACTGTTAACGAGCAAGAATGTGGTATTTCAAATACACTATGTTACAGAGAGGTAGATGTTTTGAAAGTTGTATTGTAGCTGTTCAAAAGTGGATGGCTGTCCCCCCTGCACAAGGTAGAATAACTGAACTACTTGTTCCTGTATTCCTTTACAGTGACACCCACTTCTTTGTGGCTTCTGACTTTTAGATGAGGCAGTTCTCGCGTGAAGAGGGAAAAAACAAAACTTTTCCTTGAATGTCTGCTTTGGTAAAGCATTGCCTTGTCACCAGTGACAGGTGTTAAAAACTCAAGAGAATAATTTCAGATGATCAGCATCCCAGGATTCATCCATATCTCTGACTCTGTGACCAACAAATGGTATTTTTAAAAATTACTTTTATTTAATTTTATTTAGCTACAAACCTTCTCTGCACCCCCACCTTGGAGTATTGCACAACAGAGTAACACAAGAAATGGATTCTCTCCTGGACATCCAACAGTTCCTTTTAGTTGAGAAACCTGCAGCCATGCATAAGCTTATGCTCTCTTCGTCTCTCTCACTTCCTCTTTTTAAAATTTAAATATCTTTCTTCCCTTACAGTGCCAAAAGAAAAATTCAGTCAGAGCTGAGTCTCCACACAAAATACAAGAGGTTTGCTGAAGTCTCCTGCTGTGCAGGGAAGAAGCATCAGCTGATTGATCCGCCACGTCATTTTACCTTCTCCCAAGATTTCACAGCCTTAAATGTCTTTTGTCTGTAAAGATCCTAAAGTGGGGTAAATACGATTGAAGTTTTACACTGGAAGAGAAAAAAAAATGTAAGCTATGAGAGACAGCTGTGTGCGTGTGAAAGAGGCATTAGCTGGATTCAGAGGTGTCATTTTTGGATTTGAGAACATACTAGCAATTTCGGAGGCCTGGGGGTGAGAGGCTTCGCATGTCTTCCCCCTTCTTGCCAATGAGTCTCAATTTACCACGTTTATGCCCTTTGTATTTGGAAAGTGCTTGCTGCTGTGTATGTTGCACATGCCAGGCTGCATCCTCGCAGCCACGGCTCTTTGTGCTCGGCATTTGCAGATGGATGGCTTTTTCCATCATACATCATGGCTGTGACAGCAGACTGATGATCTACAACTCCGAGCGCTGTAGCTCTGACGATGTGGCTGTGGCTGCAGTAATAATGCAGGCCCACTCCTGGGACAGCAGTGCTGCACGGGTTTTTCTTAAAGGTGAGGCAAAAGGCTTAAATCCCCTCTTGTTTCCTATCTGTCTCCCTCCCCAAAGCTGTTTCAAGTCCCAGATCAATGGAAAAAAAATGAAATTAATCCGTCTTCTGCAGAAATATCATCACTGGTATGAGAGAGCTCACTGATTTAGATGCTGGAGAGGATATCACAAAAGCAAGCTTTGTAAATAAAGATTTGGGCAGAAATGCAAAGGAAAGCCTGACTTTTGGATTTCTTACCATGGCAGGCAAATATTGTCATACTGGAAGAAGAACAAACTGTTCTTTTGTGTAGCTGCAGTTTGATCGACCCTTGCAGTTTTTCCATAGGCTCATATTCATTAAAACTCCAGCTCCTGGAAGCCAGTGAGTTTCACATCTTCCCTAAGTAAATAAACATTACTTTCTTTGAAAGGAAAAGTAAATTATTCTAATTGTGACATCAGTTACCCATGAAGGTTCAGAAATAAAAAGGTCACGGAAAGAAAGCACATTTTATTATTACAATATTTCCTGGGTTTTAAACAATTCTGCTGATTTAGGTTTGAGTCATGATGCTTGACTGCTTGGGGGTAGCAAAAAAACTGAATTTAGATCCTCACCTGGCACTGGCTCTCTGTCTCATTGTGGGCTGGCACCTGGTGGTGCCCAACTGGAAGCCAGACTCCTTTCTCTCCATCTCTCAAATGCATTAACCTGTTTTTAGATGGTCCCAGCTCTAGGACTGCCTGTGTGCACACAGACCCCTATCCCCATGGCACTCCTGGCCAGCCAGGCTATATGTGCCTGTGGAAAACTCCACCTTCATCCAAAGTCCAGAGAAGTGAAAGAAGACACATATTGACTTCAGCAAGGTTCAATTCAAGCCTAAGCCTCATCCATCACACAAAAGTTGAGAGTGCTGCCTGTGTACGCTGATAGAAAGAGTGCAATGTGTTTTTTTGTTGTTACTACTACTACTACTATTATCATTATTATTATTATTATTATTATTATTATTATTATTATATCTGGTTTAAAACCCCAAGGCTACTTCCCAGTTGCCCACAGCTGGTGCAGATTAAACATTGTCCAAAATGTCCATGCACCCTCAGAGAGTAATTTGGGATGCATAGCAGCCATATTGTTCCCATGTGTCATCTGAGGACTGGACAGAAACTGCCCAAGTCTGGCTCGAGCTGTCCCCAAGTGCACGTCACAGCCAGGCAGGAGGGGGACCAACTGCAAGGGTGCCACTTTCCACCCCTGGTGAGAAAATGCAGCTGGGAATCAAGGACAGTGTTTGGCAGTACCCATCAATACTGATCCTGCTGCAGCAAAGCCTCTGCCCTGTCACTGAGGTACTCATACCTGAATGGTTTCTAGCCCTCCCATGTAGTCTGCTCTTTCTGGGGTGCCTCATCATACCCATGAAGCTTTCAGGAGAGAGGAGATCCCCCGTGGGTTATCCAAGGTCTCTAGCCTGACTACCAGAGGATTTCTTGGGTGGTTTCCTCACTGCCTCTGGGGGCCTGGTCACTCTACAGTGGTGGCCACTGTGCTTCTTTGGCAGGTTGCTCCATTTGCTGTTTTATCATGCTGAGTTTTCCTTAATACTTGATCTAATTTTTGCCTATTGGACTTAACTCACTATTCTGCCCCCTCTGACTAATGAGAGTTGGTCCCAGTCTTCTTTATAATGCCCTTTAACGTGATTTTGGACAGTTATGTGTCCCCTCAGCCCTCTCTTCTGCATCCTGAACACGCCTTTCTCTCACAGGTCTTATTTTCCAAATCCTTTATCACCTCTGTTACTTTCCTGTGAGCTCTTTTGGATCATTCTTTAAAAATAAAATGCTCCCCACAGCTAAGGCAGTGCTCTATTGCAGTGTGCCATTGCCTCTGTAGCTGAAGAAGAGCAGAACAAGTAGCATTACCATCTCACCTGGTTTCCCCACAGCTCTGCTATTAACCATTTTATTGCTGGGGCAGTTTGTCCAGCTGGCAGCTTGTCCCACATGCAGGTTCATGTAGGGTTTGACTGGCTGGGTGTTCAGCCAGGAGTCATATTTATGAGTTCCTGCAAGCAGATACTGCTTTGCAGGCAGAGCCCAATCCCTGCCTTCAGGCTTTGGAGAGCACTGGGGAAAGCATTGCAGTCTAGGAAAAACACTGCCCCAGAGAGGCTCAAGGCAGCAGGTAGGTGGCTCCAGGAGCTGGTGGCCCTGCTCCTGCAGGGGGGACTCTGGCCAGGTTGGATGCCAGCCCAGTGAAGCAGGCAGCTGGCAGCTGTGCCTGGCATGTCTCCAGGGTGGCAGGGCTGCAAGGCATGACAAAACTTTCCGCCTATGGCTGCTGGCAGGGAAGCTGGCTCCAAAAAAGCAGTGCCTGCAAGGAGAGTTCCCATGCTTCACAAAGCACCGCCAGCCAGTCGCAGCCATGGTGCCCAGCAAAGCCCATCTCGCTGCCTGGATCTTGTGTCTGTCAAAGAGCAGCGTTGCTGGCACCTCCCTCAGGGACTTACTGGTGGCCTCTGGATACCACAGCAAAACAGCACTCTTCCCAGAATTTTCTATTGCCATGCTAGAGTGGTGCATGTCATTATTCCCTGTGCAGAACATTGACTTTGTTGACTCGCAGCATATTTCTTCAATTTATCTCCCAAACACCATCGTTATACTTTCATCCTATCCTCCTTGATATTTACATATCCTCCTTGGTTTGAAGGATACCTAAATAGGGGCTTGCTCTTAAAAACACAGACAGACTTGCATGTCTGACTATGCCAAGAGCTGCTAATGAAAATACCAACGAGCATGGGGGAATAAACTTGCCACCTGTGGAGTCTTGTTTGGCATCCTCATTCAGCCTAATAAAGAATCATTCATGTTTAATTGCCACATTTGATTGTTTAATTACAGTTATTTTACATGCCATCTTGTAGTTTTGTCTTGGCTTTAGACACTATCTGCCACCTTACTCTTTTTAAATAGCAAATTATACTATAATAGAAAATTATTTTGGCCAAATAATTAGAACTAGGTCTTTAAATTTTAATCAGAATGTTTTTTAAAAAAATATGTTCATAAAATTCTTTCTGGTTGATGTTGCTGTATAGATTCAAATCCAGGCTTTTTTTCCGTGCAACAGGAATGGTAGGAATAACTCTCAAATGCTCTTGCATGGCCACAATATGAGTAGTCTCATCTTCTCACTGAAGTTTTATCAAATTATGTTTATTTCGTTTAAATGCCAATTCATTTTAACCACTGCAAGATGTTTTTCTACAGGCTTAACTTGGCATAAAATTAGTTTATTGTAGGTTCACTTAGCTGGACAATGTTCTGACTTCAAATCAATATAAATCTGTCTGAAACTTCAATAAGATGTTCTGCTTGCAAACCTGGCACCTGTATAACTAAATTAATGGAAAGAAAAACCAGGAGACCTCTTCTGCTTCTTCAGCTGTGCCTTTTTGATGCTCTCACCCTGTAATGAAACAGAGAGGAGGTACCTCCCAGTGCAGAACCCTAGGGCTGACCCTTGCCTTGGCAGCTGGTGGTTTTCTCTCTGCAAGACAGCCTGCCTGAACTTTGTTGCCAGAGTTGATGACTTTTTCGGGTTAATGATGGACTTGTCCTCGGCAAACCTTCCTCATGCACTCCCCAATGGCAGTCAGGCTCCAAACCATCTACCCCAGCCTTTCTCTTACCTTTGAATAGCCTGAGCTCCATTTTAACTAATGTGCTTGAGAAGTTCTTTCAGGAGCAATCAAACACCTCCAGTTTATTTATTTTCTTTCTGCAAACTGTACTGTGTTCCCCACAGGGCAGACATCACCAAATGGTGAGCAGTCCCCAGCTCCCCTCTTTGCTATCCAAGCAGGGTGGGGTGTCACTACCCTGCCCTGAGCTCCTCAGGTGTTCTTTCTGATCTTGTGCCTCGGCACACATAGGCTCCCTGCTCCCACACCGCTATCCATGGGATCAGGCTGCATCCATCTTGCTGGTGTGTGCACAGTTGTCCTTTCTGATCTTTGTATGCTAAACTGCCTGGCATTCAGTCAGTCACCCCTCCCACTGGTCCCTGAAAAATTTCTGTAGAAGCAGCTGAAGAGATGCCCAGGCCATTTGAAGGTCTATACTTTCTATTATCTTTGCCTTGAACATTATGTTCTTTCCAAATCTTCATTCCAACAGCTGATATCCTCAGACACTTTCCAGACCCTCTGCCCTTGGAGAGCAGCATCCCTCAGTGTGGCACCATCTTTTGTGCCACAGAACGTAACCACACAGTGCTCCTCCCCTCCCACATTGAAAAATAAAAGACCAGGTGACTGCAAGCACCACACATTGTGTCTTGCTCAGCAGACAGCAATTTTCTCAAAGTTTAAGCTCCCCTCTTGGACAAGTAAAGACAAGTGGCTCTTTGTATGCCCAACAGCAGCAATGGCAAACACTTCACCGATCCCTCTTGGATTGGGCAACAATGAAACATGGCAGCTTGGGGAAAGCTGCCCATCACAGTACTCCACCTTTTGATACTCATGTCTCTTAATTTCAGGCACCAGAGTGATTTTTTACCTGGGCCATTTCTATGTGATCAGTACACATATAAGAGAAGGAAGGTCTCCCTTTTACCCTGCTTTTATTCCTGTTTTTTTGTTGCCTGAATCTGTCTTTGTGCTGGTTGCCCAGGTTGCTATGCCCATCAAGAACTTCCTCAGACTAGTCTTTAAATGTATTGTTTATTAGGAGAAAAATTTAGAATGACAGCAACGGCACACAGAACTTAGGGAAAAAATATGGAAAAGCCATCTATCAAAACATTTAAAGAATGAATAAATTCAGGGCACTGCACTTATGAGGGCTCTCCACAAGAAAGAAAGAAAATAAAAATAAAAAAAAGAAGGCAAGGGAGCCAAAGAGCTGCAGGACAGTTTAATGAGAGTTGCTTACCTCCTTGGAGGCCCTAAGGGATTTCCCTTTGGATGCATCTTGAGCTTGCTCCCAAGAAATTTTTCCCCTGCTTATTTTTACCACTGTCTTGCCTTTCCCCTTCTCACCTCATACAGTTAAGAAATGATGAGCCACCTGAGTGCTTTTTTCCAGGATAATTTCAGCTACTTCTTTCTCAGTTAAAATTTTTGAAAAGATCAGGCTCATGTACTCAAATCAGTTTGAAGTGCCCTGCAAGGATGTGGCACAGGAATACTAAATCATTATTCAGCATTTGACCAGACATGAAAATAATCCGCATTTATGTCTAGTTTCTTAAAATGGCCAGTGTAATTGCTAAAATACAGAATAAGAAGGTAGGAAACAACTACTATTTCCACAGACAAGGAGCATCTTACTGAGACAAAGCTACAGTGAAACAGGCAATTTTCAGCTCTTTTCAGCAAGCTTTCTACATCCTTTCTTGCCTTTGCACACACAGAAAGCCAATTTTCCATGTCCCTACTACAGGCAAAATGGGGCAAGATTTTAAAGATACAGCTCCACTCCATTTGACTGCAGCAGACTAAAAGAAAAATGAAGTTCAGCACTTAACTGATCCCTCCGCAATATTTCAGAGTAAATTAAAAATCAAAATGTCAAGAGGTTCAATATGTCAGTGGGCCTTTTGACAGAGCAGCCACTTTGAAGCCTAAATGGGAAATGTGCTCTTTTTAAAAACTAAAACCAAATGTGTGCAGCTGCTGCTCTGTTTCAGAATTTGAGCCCTTCATCTTTGTATTTCTTTTGCACTAAAATTAGCAAAATATTCTGGCTGCTGTTTTACTTATTCTCAGAGCAGAAAGACTCCAAAGAACTGCTGTTTATTAGGATGGCTATTCTTCATTTATCTGCATTAAGGTAAAATCTGGGAATCTCTCAGTCTGCCTTCTTTCACTGAGCAATACTATATTTACTGCCCACGATGTGTTTATCTTTGCCTGGCCATCAGCAAATCATTTTTTGTTTTGCCATCTCAGTTTGTATTTGTAGAACAGGGAAGATAATAAATGATAATACTTACCTTCTTAGCAAAGATGTGGTGAAGATTAATTAGTTCTTGTTCATACAAAGATTGGCAATAGTGATCTGCAGGTTTGCAAAACTTGAAGTGATTGCTATCACTGCTGTGCTTGACAAAGAAGCACAGTCAAGGACAGTAGCCGGTGCCACTGCAACCATTTACATGACAGATGATATATGTGGCCTTGAAGAAAACTCCCCCAAAACATCTGCATCTGTACCTAAAACTGGAAGGAAATGCATATGAGGACACGCAGAAGTTGGGTTTGCAGCGTGATCCTTGCAGGACAGCCCTCTGCATTGCAACAAAAGCAGTGTCACCATCTAGTTGTAAGGTCTCCTTGGAGCCTGCAAGTGCAGTTAGCTGGCACAAGCAAGGGTGTCCAGGTTTCCTGAAGACACTTGCCACCCCACAGGGCTCTCACCCCATGACTGAGGCCACAGACGTGGGACTTGGCCCAGCATTAGGATGGTGCTCTGTCCTGAGGCAGAATTTAGTGAAGCTCAGAACTTCCTCAGAACAATGCTGGGAGCAAAAAGATGGATTTGAAGATGCTTCCTCCTGCCCAACAGTCTGCTCCTCACCTGGCCACATGCCCTCTTCTCTCAGCCAGGCAGCATGGGCTGTCATGGACCTCACACTGGAACCCACCTCAAGCAAGGTGCTCCTTCACCACTTCAACCATGGCACTCCCTGCTGGGTCTCTGTTACCCAGCAGCAGGAGCCCCCTGCCCCTCACTGCAAACACTTCAGTCTGCTGGAAAGGGCATGTGGATAAGCACTCCAAATTGCATATTCAGTAACCTCCTGGAGTGCATTACACTTGTCCCTCCTGAACTTCACACTGGAGGCAGGGATGGACTCGACTCCTCCCACTCACACATCTTCCCTTCTGCATACACGCGCTGTGCTCGGTAAATTGACACCTTTGTTGCTCAGCCTGCTGTGTTAGTGAGATCAGTGCAGGCTGTCCAGTCAGCAGGTTGGGCTATTTTCATAGCAATGTGCCTGCTGTGGCATGCATTTTTCCCCACAGCTGCCCAATTTGCTCTCTAGGTGCTTTGGAGCACGGCTGGCTTTCAGTCTGAGCTTGCTGCTGATGGAGCTGTCTCTGTATTAAGTGGCTGAAGGCTGTGCTACCCTTCTCTTACACCTTCCCCCATTCCCTACTGCTTTCCATAGGCTCCAGCTGTCACTTTTTGGTTTCCTCAGCTGTTCCTTGCCATCATGGTAGCTGCCTCTGCCCTCCTGGGCCACTGCACTGCCTGTGGCAAGGAGGAGACATGTCCAAAATGCAATGAGATGATGCAGAAAATCTGGAACTCTCCCTGGTCAAAGCGTAGGCTGTGGCTGCTGATGGCAGTGACCAGCAGCTAGTGATGGCCAGGTTTAGGCACTGCAAGTTTCTGACACGGCGGATGGGATTTCTGTGGCTGAACCTTCATTCCTCCTGTAGCCAAAGTGGCACAAGCCATCAGCTGGAGACAGCTGTGGAAGATGCTGGTCCTTGCATAACTGGTGACTTGCATAACTTGCTTTAGTCAAGTCATCTGGTGACACCTGGGTAAGTTTTGGAGGGTAATTTTTCTGACTCACTTGAGATCAAAGCATTCTGTAGAGGAGAGGTGAGATATGTGAGATCTGGGATAAGGATACCACAGTTACCAATGCTGACCAGCATGTCCCCAGAGCAGATGGTTGGCCCATCCTTGAACGACTGGGTATTACAGGGCCCCTCAAATCCCAAGATTTTACTCCGTGCTTCTTTGCTTACAGCCCTTACTGCATAGCTGTGCCAGCAGTGCACTTACTCCTCTGTTAGTCCTGTACCAACTACAGCCACCTGGAAAAAAAATGCAGCCAACACTGACTGGTTAGCACCTCCTTCCAGATTGTAACAAAAGCAGCATTGATAAAACTTCCATGTTCTGTAAATACATAATTCCTAGCAAGGTTTTTTCAACAGCAGAGATTCAGTTACTATGGTGGACGAGGTCAAAGTCTACAGGTTAGATTGTGCAAAGCCAAAAATACAAGCTGTGGGATTTCACCTCCTTTTAGTGGTGTGGGCTGAAAGGAAGGATGTGTTTCGGGCAATTTGCATTGCAAAGTATATGCAGGTGGCAGTGCAATATGATGGGAGATGTTATTATTGAGATTAGAATTTACACTTATAGCCCAAATCAAGATTGTATTTGTCTGAGAAATGATGGTACCCTGGAAAGAAAAAAAGCCAAAGATTTGCTAATTTAATATAGACTGCGTCCAGTAAATATCCTTTTGGTTTCCTATTTCCAACTAAGATTAATTTTCTGATCAAAGAAAATTTGATCAGAACTGCATAGACAGCGCAATAGCAGTGATATTACATGGCTTCAGGATATGTGTTGTACCTTTGAATCTCTACAGGAAAGGCAGCCAGGAGGGGATGATGATGGCTTGTGGTAGAAGCTCTGCAAGAAATAATAACTCCTCTTTGGTTTTGGAAAGGAGTTATTTTTATGTATTTCTTTCCTGCTGTCAATCAGAGAAATCTTTTCCTCACTTTGAAAGCACAGACAGTTTTATGCCTGTAAAACTCTTGGGATGCCCTGGTTGAACCTTATGCTAGTTACAATTATTACTATTTTGGTTTCTCTTATAAAGTCCAGTAGAGATGAACAGTACCACACCATCATTTTGGTGTTATAAACTACATTAACAAGATAAATCTCCATTCCCCCGTGTTTCTGCCATGGGATAGTCTCCTTCTTCTTCTCCTCCCACTTCCACCTATTCCTGCTAGATCAGCTTTTGCATCCCACCCACATAAGTTCTGAATGGTTTCTGGTTAGCCTTTACCAGTCATTTTGCTATATTGCCTTCCTTGCTCTTCTACTATCATACATTAAATATTCACTGCTCCACAAAGCTTGCTAACTCCATGGTTTGTACTAATATCTGGGTCTGAATGGAGACATCTTACTCCAAGTATTCCCAGCACCATCTGCTGCCTTTCTTTATTTCCATTTCTAGAAAGGGTTTTGCTGATATCTGAGAAGCAGGGGAGGAATCTGGATACAGTCAACACAAATCTCAGAAAACATTTTTCTGTTTGTCTTATGCACTAATTAGCACAGACTTGGTCAAAAGTGTTCTGAACTTTTTTTATTTATTTTACTCATTTCTATAGCATCTATCACCATGACAGCAATGTGCTTCAATGGCAGGAAATTAAAACACATAATGCAGGCAGCTAATCAAATGCAGAAGCAAACAGAAGAATTTTGCACAGAGTCCTCAGTGTCGCTACGGTCCTGCTTTGACAGACAGTTTCTCTTTCTGCAGGGAAAAAAAGATGTTTTGTTTGTCTTAAATTCCCTTTTCCCTTGCAAGCGTAAACATGAAATTATCTTCCTCTGTTGGGATGTCTTATTTATTTTCCTGCTAGTGGCTGCTAAAGCAGATGATGTTTAATTATTTGGGGGTTTTCACTCATGGCTTGGACAGTTCAGCATGGGGATTATGGGAGGACTGGTGCAGACTGACCTATGCTGTTGAGGTGCAGCCTGGTCTTAGTAGCTCAGTGCCCCTAAGGCCAAACTCTGACCCCCTCCTATAGCTGCCCAGATCTCCCTTCTGTGCAGTGTCAACAGCATCTTGTTTCACTTTGTCCTCTGGGGCTGTGCTGGAGTTAGGAGGTCTCTGCACATGAGCAAGGGGCAGAATGCCATCTCAAGGCTCCCGGAGTGCAGCACACTTCTCTGGCAGCAGCAGGTGGAAGGGCAGCTGTCCAGCTTGTTCCCACACACCAGGCTTCCTGCTCAGCCAGGCAGCAGGGCTGCTAAGAGGTTTCAGCAGCCAGGAAAACATGCTGAGCAGAGAAGAGAGGCTAAACCTGCCCAGGTAAAGGGGAACACCAAGCCAGCAAGGCTGTGCTTTATTGCTTTGCCTTTGGGGCAGCAGGTACCAGCAGGGAAGGAGTGGGAGCTTGTTTTGCTGGATAAGAGTCACTGAGCTAGTGAGCTCTTAATATCAAATTATTCACTTACTGAGGAAAGACTGAGGGATTGAACCAGGACAAAAACAGGAGGGTTGTGCAATGGGACCCAATTGAATTGATGGATGGCCCACCTTGTGGGGTGAGGACAGGTGCAAGGGAAAACCCATCAGGAAAACAATTCCATGCAAATCTCTCAAATCTTGGAAAAATAGGATTTTTTTTTCAGGATCCGAACTAGATCTCTTGTCTGAGCTTCATGAAGCTTTTTTATTTTAGCAGTGTATGAACATGAGTGTTACTGTAGTTCACAGCATTTAATGATTTTTCTCCACTTTTCTCCCTTTTCAGGCTGCAGCCAATCCATGACTCTGCATGTTGCAGCCCTCTGTCATGGGCATCATTCCCATGCAAACCTAAACCCCTCCAACCCAAGCTTGTGGCAGTAATGAGTCCAGAACCATCAGCCCAGCTGAAAAATGGCAACATGTGAGTAGCAGACCTAGGGATAAAACTCTGCTCATCTGATGCCCCTCATTCTGGGCACTGGGCTGTGTAGTGTGATGCTCACCTCTCTCTTCAGCACACAAGGTTTTCCTGGTGTGAAGTGCTAGCCTGTAGTTAAGTCATATGTTTATGGCTGTATCTACATGCTGGGGTGAGAAGCACAGTAATGTGATGGGAGCAGTGTTTTGGCCTTCAGGAGTTCAGATAACCACTATACTTAACATTATTGTTTAAAAAGGAAGTTTTTAAAGAAATATATGAAAAAGAAAGTATTTCAAATAAGTGTAATATGGCTTATTTGTAGTAGCAAATAAAATTATTTTGGGTTGTTTTTAACTTTGACAGAAACCCTTTGAGCTGTTCACATAAGGTATTGCATGTGTCAATCACAGCCTGGCTGCTGGTGGAGACTTCAATTTGAACTCTGTTCGCTTCTCTTTTACACGTTCATCAAATCATCATCTATACTGGAGTTTTCAGATTATTTCTTTTGGGGGTAACATAATTTTACCAAACCAAATATTTGTATTATTTCCCTTGCACCAAAATTAGTTCTTATTGTATTCTTTTGAGTCAAAAGTTCAAACAGCTACCATACCTATGAAGAAGCATCCTAATGGGAAGCTTTCCTAATAAGCTTTCTTTAGTGTTGAAAATTGAAATGCATTTTTTTCTTGACCAGCACCAATAAAATGTCTGCTACATGATTTGCATGAATCATGCAAAGCTTGAGTTCTTCCCTGAGCCCAGTTTTTTTGTTTTGCTCCTGCAACTTAAGTCTGGATTTCATGGAGCTGTTGAGAAACTCATCTCTTAAATCCATGTACTAGAATAAGCAGTCTAACTTATCTCAAAATAATTGCATTGCTTCTACCTCAGGTAGTAAACTTGGGTGTGTTGTTAAACAGCTGTTGGGTTTCACTGTCCAGATTAACAGAGTGATGCAATGTGCACAGCAATCAGGTCTTCTCCCTGGTGTGAGATGCTCCACAAATCTAAGAGACTCATTATTTGCCCATCCATTCAGATACATATAGGAAAAAATAATTTACCATACTAATGAACACATTAGTCTCTTTTTTAGTCCTCCATCCAGCTTTTTTGAGTTATTTCCTTGATCTTAATTACTGGAAAACACTCATGATTTTGTGGAGCTGTTGTACACAAGTAGCAATATTTCCTGCTGTAAAGGGCATTGCAAGGTTAAATACCAAATGCCACTTGAGGTGATTTTTGCAGATTTGGGCATATGGAGCCACGAAAGTGCCTGAGGCCATGATCTGCTCCTCTTGGCATCCATAATCAGGAGGAGTGAGCTGATTGTCTTTCCTTTTCATAACCCTGTGTTTGAGTAGGAGCTCTCCAAACTATTTTATACGATAATGTGGTGAAACTTTCGGTGAAACTTTCATTTTGTGTATACAGCCAGACAGTGTCTCCTTGCTTTAAAATCCGATTTTATATCATAGCATTTTTCTCCTGACTGTTTTATATTTCAGGTGTCAGTCTAGAGGCTGCTACTCTGGAGTTTTTCCTTTTCCTTGCATGCTTGCTTTAAAACAATTTGTGGATATTGAGTATTAGGTGTTTTAAATGGCTAAAATAGAGTACATGGATGTAGATGCAACATAAATGGATTTGAGACTGCAGCAACCATGGCAGCTTCACATGTTAACATTGGAAGGCACCATAGTTTCTGAAGTAGCCAATGTTAGCACCTGAGTAGTACTCACTAATGGTCAGGTTCAGACTAAAGTCTGTTTCAAATTTTTCTTAATTCTCTTGGCTGCAGATTCTTACAGTTTTCTGTTTCTGGAAACAAATCAAAGTTTGTCTTCCAGTCATCTGAGGAGAATAGCTTTATGAACCCTACAGTAAACCTGTATGAACATAATCACACAGCACTTTTTAAAAAAATTAAAGCAATCCCCAAAAGCTTTTTGCTTCATAGGGAATGGTGGAGCTCACAAGTGCCTACGAAGGGTAATGGGCTCTAAATTTCATCTTTATTCTTTGATCCACAGGGGCAATTCCCCTCAACCTGATCCCAAACTCTGCAGCAAACTGTTGTATTTAAAAGCCCTTGGGAGAATATTTCATGGACTGGAGATTAGAAAGCAAGAACTGAAAACTGGAAAGTGCTTCATGGTGTCTCTTTAACAGCTTAGGATTGATTCATTTTAGCATTTGTGTCTGGGTCGTATTCACTGATGCCTCATAGATCAATGGCACAACGAAATCCCAGCTCTTGTTGATGCAGCATATGGGAACAGGATCCATTATCTTTAGTTCCCAGGACTATAAAAGTCTAATAAACTCAGCAGCAAGAGTGCCAGATTTGTGCAGCACCGCCAGCTGCTCTAGCCTTGTTGTCTATTAAGCTATGTTTTTGGTTTCATTATTGATGGACAATGCTGATTGTTGAGCAAATTATGGCACTTGCAGATTTCAGGCACTTCACAAATGCCTCAGTGATACTGGAGGGTTGAATGAGGTTAAAGGTAAGGGAAAACCAGTCACAAAAGAGTCTCTGTCACCTATAGGGTGAATTCGTGGTTCACCTGTCTTACTTCTCCTTTGGAAACTAGGAGGCCTCCAAAGTTGTGCCTGTGGGAATTTTAAATTAATGCTTGTTGCAGCAGAGAGGGGAAAATGAAGTGTGCATATCAGAGCAAGAAGGAGATACAGCTGTGAGAAATTAGGGCTCATAGGAGGAGCAAAGCCACTTCATAGAATCCCATTCACCCCAGTGCTCTCCTACCCCAACCCAGTCCTGTCTCCTTCTTTCTCTTCTGCCAGCCAGGATCTGGAGCAGAAAACTGAAGAAATACTCAGTTCACCACTAATTAAAAAATATTTTCTCATTATCCCGTAAGCCTCTTTTTCCCATTTAGCTTCTTTCTCCCACATCAGCATGACTTGTAAAGGTGACTTCAGCTGCTGTGCCTTCTCTCACAGGCAGGGAGGGAGGGAAGGAGGGAGGTATTCATGCTGCAATGAGAAATCAATTTAAATTCACATGGGCACAGTCAATCCTTAATCAAATCAGCAAACTCGGGCTGACTGCAGGAATCTGAGTAGGAAGTTCAAATACCTCAGTCCCAAATGTTCATTCTCTATCACAGAACTCACATCAGGGTGTCCCTGAGCATTAATCTGCTGCTGCAGCACTTTTCTCAGTCTCTTCCCCAGCTACATCATAATTTGTTCCTTAGTTTATATATTACATTGTAATAAAATTACACATTACATGTAACAAATTACATATAATATTTGTCTCTCCCCTGGTTTTCACACTCACCATTCTGTAGCTCTTGCTATACCTTTGGAATAAATTCCATAGTCACCCTAAAAATGGTGCAAAACACGATCTTGCACATGAGCATTATTATGGTGGATTGGGGGAACAGTTTCCTACTCTGCTTTTCTTGCTCCCTGTGCATTGTCACTAGGGCATGTTGCAGCTCCTGACAGTATTAGTTTTTATTGCTTTCTTTACTCCTCTGGGACATGGAGATCAAGCACAGCTAGGCAACATTTTCAGTCTCTAGTGTCTTTAGTTTAGGCACTTCAAAATCAGCAGCAGACACTCAATTGGAAGCTAATATAAGCCTGCATCCACAGCTCCCATTTAATCCACTGACTATGGATGCCTTTGATCATTCTCTAGATATTATTTCTTGAAAAGAGAATCCTGTATCCCACGGGCAGGATCAGTTTCTGCATCTTGGATATCTTGGACAAGGGAAACCAAAATTTCTAGTATTAACGCTGGCATAAAAGCAGAAGGAAACGTGCCTTGTGTCTTACCTGGGCTAAGGTCTGTAGGGGTGGTGATTACAGTAGCTATCACACATGCTGGTAGGGAGGCTGCTCCTGGCTTGCAAGTCTGCTATCACTGCCCAATGCCTGCTGGCTCCTGACAGCATTCCCAGGTCATTTCTGAAGCCTCAGTCTTTGCCCTCAAGAGCTGCAGCACTGGGAAAAACCTGAGAAATGTTGTTGTGTTCCTGCCAATGATTCTGCAGGAGGAGAAAGAGAGAAGCTTGTGAGCCAGGAATTTCTTTTAAAGAATGCAGATCAGAGGTTTTGTGCAAACTACTTTTTTCGATTTTTTAATACTTTCTGTAATTGCTGAGTACTTAAAAATATTCTGGGGAATAATTTCTGGGCCCTTCTGTTGTTCACTTCTATTTGTTGCCACAAAAGGCCTCAGCCATCAGAAATGCTAAAGGATGACTTTCATTAAAATGAGGGAGATAGCAATGGTGTGTTTGACAAAAACACAAATTCTGCTTCACATGCAGCTGTGTACGCTGATCAGAAGACACTAAGAGGTGGAGGATTCAACGCTTCCATTGATACCTTGATGAGAGCTTTAGACCCTTCTTAAAAATGTGCTCTTACCATGTCAGTTTGTCTGTCTCAAGATTCCAGTTACTGGGTCTTGTTCCCTCCCATGCTAAAACCCTTCATGGTTCCCAGTGTTTTGGAAAGGTAATAGCACATTGTAATCAAGTCACCTTTCAATCTTTTTTTTTTTTTTTTTTTTTGATAGGCTAAGCAGATTGTGCTCTGTTTTCTATTTTAGAGCATTTTCTTCAGCTCTTAAACCATTTTTGTGGCACTTGCTGTGAGGTTTTTTTTTCTCCTGTGCAGTCACCAATTTTGCTACACCCTTATTAAAAAAGATAAATTCTGGAACTGAGCATAATCAGGAACTGGCCTCATCTCAACTATATACCACCTAAGAAGTCCATGCTTGAATCTGCTCACATTCCTTTCTTTTTATGTAGAAATTATGTTACCTCTCTCTTTTCAGTGCAGCTTTGCCCTCACAACCCGTGTTCAGCTGCTTCTCCATTATGACCTTAAAGCCCTTGCCATTATTGTGGGATTACCCTGCTTGCCCATTTCCAGGAGTGGCTTCCACTCTGCATCCCTGCCCTTTATACAGGCCTGTATTTAGATGCAATTTGCTTGAGTGAGCCTACCTTACCAAATGTTGTGCCATTTTCTACATGATTTAGTTTCTCTGCAGCACTTTTTTTCACTATCACCAAATACAGGATGCTGATCTAGTGCCTCTTGTTACAGCTCCACAGCAGATCTGCCCTGGAAAGGGACTGTGGTCCATGGGAGATCATAGAGTGAATCCCCAGGGCCTGTCTCTTTCAGCCAATAAAATGGGGGGAAATTAACTCCTTGGCTTCATCAGCATATTTAGTGCTGTTTGCCCCATCCTTGAGGCAGCTCTGTTGCTACCTGTCACATCATTTAGGTGCATCTTGGGTAGAAAATGCTTTCAATGTCTTGGTCACTTCTGACCTGCAGTGGAAACATCTCTGTTTGAATCCCACTTAAAAACACCTCACTTCTTCACTTAATGCAATTTTTACTGATATTGTGAGTGCTTATTTTTTAATCACCTTGCTGTACAGTATTAAGTGAAGCACCTGACAAGGAAAGGAAGATCACTGTATCACCAAATCCATCAACAAAAAGAGGAATATTTTTTGAGACAGGATTTCTATATATAAGAATGCTGACTGACATTAATTATCACTTAAAATCTGTATCAGCATTTCCATTTGGCATAAGAATTATGCCAGACATCTCATTCAGTAGTAAGAAAAATGCAATGCAACCTCCACATTAGCTCCCCCACAGTTGCTCTGGTGCTATCCGCAACCATAAGTGGAAATGGAAGGTATTGCCCTCTGCTTTTAGAATCCCTTGATTTTCCAATTGGGTTTGCATGCTCAGGCCTTTGCTTTGCTGCTCAGCTCCACTTTATGAGCATGGCAGGATGATTTATTAAGGGCTCCAAGAGGCAGACACGAGGGTCACAAGCCTCTCTGCTCGTGCAGGGCTGGCCAAGCCCCCTCCCTGCTGCTCTGAAGCCACGAAGCCGCGATTTGTACAGCCCGTGGTGGTGGCACAGGAAGGCACTCACCCATTAAAATGCTTTCAGTGCTTGCCCCTGTGACTTAAACACAGGCTTTTGGTTCTGCAGGCAAGGGGTTAAGAGATGTCCATCTCTTCTTCTTTTGGTTTGATTTGGTTTTTCCTCTTCTGCGCGTTGCTATTCCTCACATTTCTTAAAGCTCCACAAATTGTAAGCTTACAGTGAAGGCGTGCTGGTAAATGATTTATAGAGAGTCCTACAAATCATGTCACAGAGTGTGCAACCCCTTCCCCCACAGCAACAGTCATCATTTCAGAGCAGCACGGTCTTCAACGGAGCTAAGTTGTCCTTTCCCTGCTGAGATTTAGGAAACCAAACAGTAAAATGCAGCTGGAAGTGAGAGTAAACAAGCCACAATAGCAACCTGGCATTTAAGTTTCAGCAGGGTTTAAGGTGGCCTCAGAGAAGCTCTTGCTTATCACTGGGATTCTATTGCAGCATTAACACCCATCTGTATGTTGTTTTACTGCTTTTACAGATACATAAATATGTAAATCCCCTATGTGGACATATGTCAGCAAGGAGTTAAAATTACTTCAAGGATTAAAAAGCAAGCAGAAATTTCTACCAGTTAAATGAACTGCAAACCCCCTCATTTTTAACTGTGGTCTTGGCTATACCCACCCAGTCAAACCTCAGAGTGGTTGGAGCAGACCTGAGAGAACAATTTGGCCCTGCAACACCACCCTCAGGACTTTTCATCCAGAGAGCTCTCAGCATCACTCCACAAAGACATCACATATGAGGCTCCAAAGGGCATGTGACAATGCCCATGGGTACAAAAAATGTTTAAAAACCCTCAACCCCCCCTCCAGGCTCCCAAACATGGAGAAATAATGTTCTTACCTTGCTGCCCCCTTCAGCAGCTGGTACAGCTCCCAGGCATCCACATGTCCTTTGGTAGAGGCTATCAGTGTAGGAAGTTTGGGGATCCAGCTTGGTCTTCTCAGGCTCTGGAGTACAGAGAATATTAATAACTTGTAAAATTGCCTATGCTGCTGGCCCCTTCCCCTTGTTCTCTGTGTTGATCACAAAATCACAGAATAATTCAGGCTGGGAGGGACTCGGGGATCTTGTAGGGCAACGCCTGCACAAAGCAGCACCAATTAAATGAGGTTGTGCCAAGCCTTGTCCATATGGAGCCCTTATACTGCTGACGATGGTGAGCACAGGTTCTGTGGGCGCTTCATCCAGTGTTTTGACTGCCCTTCCTGTGAAAAAAAGAAAAATTCAAATATCTAATCCAAATTTCACACATACCAATTTGTATCCATTGTTGTTTCTCCTATCCCCCTGCACCTCTCAGAAGAGTCCAGTTCAGATTTTAATTTGTCCAATCTTCAGGGAGTGCTCCAGGTTAAAAAAAAAAAAAAAAAAAGCAAAGTCCCATTCCTTGACAGCTCTGCTGTTTTTAGGGCTCCCAAAGAGTTAATGCAACAAATCCACACAAGGAAACCAGCTCTGGTGCCTAGAAAGGAACAATTTTTGTGCACTGAAACAAACGGATCAACATCATAATTTAGACAAAATATTTTACCAAGGCAGTTGCCAAACAGTAGAAATGAATAGTTTGGGGTTTTTTTACTAAATTAAAAGTTCCTGGGAGCTGGGAGGGTAAATGTTTATCATCAAGCTCTGCCCTTTAAAAAAAAAAAAATCAAAACATTGCTGAGCTATAGACTTAGCAAGATGCACGATCTCCTTAATGGAAAAGTGAATCCTAGCCACTGTGATGCTCCATCTGATGAGGATACTTAGCTGTGATGGTGTGGAATAAAGTGCTTTATTATACTACAGTGAACCACACTGCTAGTGCTGGGGATATGGTTAATGCAAGTACGGAGAAATTACACAGTGTCTGTTTTGACTTTCTGATTTCCTCTAATGGACACACAGCCTCCAGGCCAAGCGCTTGGAGAGTTTTGTGTCATGCCATTTTCTCCAATTATTAGCTAGGCTTTTCCTCCAAAGTACCTGGTGGCAGTGGCTCAGTCTCAAAACCAGCATTTACAGCAGGGAATTTAAGGGGCTTGCCTCCCCCATCCAAAATCCTTCATTTCAATCCCATTTTCCTTTAATGACACATTAGCCATTTTAACACATTAACTGATGTCACCTGCAAATGCAGGACACAGCAAAGCCAACACCTCCCAGCGTGTGATTGCCTCTGGATTTTGTTAGCTCAGTGTTCATCCTCCAGCTGTGCCTCTTCTTCCCTCGTTAAGATCCTCCTTAGCTCCTTGTGCAGATGCCTTGTTGTTGAAACCAGAGCATGGTGCTGCTGAGGGCAGGTCAGCACAGGCAGGGCCAGGCTGCTCCTGCAGGAAAACTGCTTTCCCAAGGTCAAAGCTTGCTGTGGGAGAGGCAAATTCCCGAGGGAAGAACACAGCACAGCCCTGTGCATTCAATTACAGGGCCCTCGAATGGCAGTTTTTAAGAAAGCCTTGCTGTTTCTGTACTGGTGATGCTAGCTTGGGGTTGGTTTGCTTTTGTGTTTGTTTTTCCAGTGGGATGCCTGGGACAAAGGTATCTGAGAGAGCAGAGGGACTGTCAGAGATAAAGTCTTGGGTTCCAGTTATACACCTGTGCATTTTTACACATTGGGGGGGGGGGTGCAATCTAAATATTGCACATACATTCATATATACCTACACACATACCTACAGAAAGGAACTGCTTTGTGCCACAGCCTCTCCTCCTGCTATGTTGAAAACCCACTGAAGCCCCAGACAAAGTATGATACTCCACCATTTAAATCTCTCTTCCTGTAAATCCCCAGACTGTTTGTTTTCCCCACCCCTACTGACCTGGCTTGTTATGTGGAGCTGAATTATTGCAATGGTCTGGCTTCAAATCTGTCTTGGTCTTGCCCAGGCAATGAGGAAAAGCATGCAAAAATAGTCTCCTAGGAAAACTGACCGTGGAAAATTCAGCTTAAGGAGCATTAAAAGAATTTACTGCTGTCACGTGGAAACCAACAGGAGAAATTACATTTCCCACAGCAAGCTCCTTCTGGAGGCATTTCCATCCTGGGGAAGGGAGCCAGGCCACCTAGGAAGCCAGGAGCTCCCTGCAGCATGTGACCATCCTTGCCCATCCACCAATGTCTCCCTTTACTAAGCCCACTCGAGCACTGTGGAAATCCAGTTGAGGCAACCAGCCTTGGGAGGAAAGTCAGCAGCTGCTCTTTGCTAGCAGCTGTCATCTCTCAGACAGTGTGAGGGACATTTCCCTGGAAGACAGGGTGCCTCACCTCAACCCTGTCTCCTGCAGCCACAAACACTCTGCATCCAGGGCTTTCTCAGTGTCTCCTCTGTCTCCTGGTAGTTTTCTGGTTGTTTCCTTTTGTCAGGCAGAACGCAGGATTTGCACTCCTCATTCACCCAGAGAAGGTCTCAAGGGGCTATTTTGTCTTCTTTCATGAAGGCACTTCTGTCTCCTAGCTCCCAGCCCAAAACTCAAGGGGCAAAACCAACACTCAGGACCACTGCTCTTGAGAACTGCATGAGAGACCTGAGCTGGCCTGCTCTGTGTGGGCAAAGGGTCTGGGCAGGATGGTGGGCAGGCAGCCTCTGCCAGCTGCAGCTTCTCACGGCTGTGTCCATGTTCTTTGAGCTCAGGTGGGGGGAGGACAGATAGGTACTCCTGAAAGGGCTTTTTTTGGCAGGGTTTTCCTAAGGAGGTTATTCTGGTATGCATGGCTCCAGGACTGTGCACTGCTCCTTGCAGAGCTGGCCAGGGGAAGAGTGGTACACAGCCCTGAACACTTACTGTTCTCTCTGGCTGGCATATAGGTACCCTGAAGACTTGACAAGTTTGGATACAGCCATCTTTTCCTGCTCCTTGTTATTCCAAAGTCATTACAATTTTTATTTTGACTTTTTCAGTCTCGAGCTCTTTTTCCAGCTTTACGTCATGCTTTCCATTTTGGAGATGTCAGATGATCTGTGATAAACTGACAGTACAAGGAGGAGCAGTGAGGAGACGAGGTCCATTTTAATGAGACTAACTCTACTGGGTAGTGAAAACTGTGCCTCAACAAGCCCCTAGATCTTGCTTCTCTTTGCAAAGTGTCTTAATGGCACAAAAGGATTTTTACACAAGTAAGGAAAGGCAATTCCCAAAACAGATTTCTTTCAGTGACCATTCAAATGGAAAGTTACCACAGAGATTTCTGTGCTCCCCTTTAAGAGGCAAGTACAACCATAAATCAGTGTTCTTTTGGCTCCTGAAAACAGCCTGAAATGCTTCTGAATAAACAGTGTGTTTGCTTGGTGTTCACCATTCACCTAGCAGATCCTGCAAGCACTCTCCATTTCCTCTCTGGTCATCTGTAGGAGTCTAAAAATCCAAATGCAGAGGGGTGAGAAGGGAGCAAGAAGACATAGGGCTGTTGAGGGAGGACTAAACTGGACTTCAGGAAATAGAACACTGCTAATAAATACGGAAATAAATTCTCAATGCATGTTCCCTGACTTACTTATTGTGGCTTTTGCCATCACTTGAGAAGGCTGTTGGTACAATCCCTGCCCCCTGGCACTGAGATTTAATCCCATGAGCACTCCTCTAGTGGTGAGGGCAGAGTCTGGATGCTCATGAGGCAGGATGTGTGGAGACACAGCACAGCTCAGAGCAAAGGTTGAGCACCACAGTGCTTTCCAGCCCATTGTCATTTCATGGAAGGACTAAGGTGCCTTTCATCACCTAAGTAGCATCACTATTCCCCACAGATGAAGAAGTCAAGTCAAAACAAAAATTTTGGTACTGTTACCATTTTGTATTTAGCACGTAAGTGGGCAACTAAGTGCAAAGGCAATTTGATATGCATTGCAGGGCTGTATTAATTTTCTGACTCCCTGTGGAAATTACTGCTCATTCTTAACTTCAAGAGAGACTTGATTAACGTGGCACGTGAAGCCAATCTTCATGGCTAAGTTATTAGTCTTTAGGACAGACTGGGCTCATACTTCATGCTGGTTGCCAATACAATCTGGGTGACTTCTGGAGAAGCAATCACAGCTCAAACACCGTCAGCTGTACAAGGCCAAGGCTATTGATGGCTATTTTCTGAGGCTTGCTGTGGTCAGAAATGCCTATGGCACCTATTTCAGTTCAGAACCCTGTAGAAATCAGAAAGATATCTTCACTTAGGTCTTTACTTAAGGAATTTCTTACCATAGGATAGAAAATTGAACTGCAAAATGATTATGTACAAACCTTCAGCAATCAAGCAATACACAAAATAATTTATACATACTGGCTAAATGCAAAAAGACAGCTAGTCCACGTGGCAGATAAAAGCACTCTTTAAATGGTTTATTTTTGACCTAGACACCACTAACTTAGTATGTTCTGTAGCATCTACAGAAAATAATTTTTATGGAATGTATTTTTTAAATCTTGCTTTCTGGGGAAGTACTTTTTTTTTTTTAAATCTAGTACTCTTTCCTAAGCTATTTTTGGACCCCAATGCATGAATTCTAAGATTTCTGGGCAACACTGTGAAAGAGTGAATAGATGAATAGGAGATGTAAAATATCCCAGCCTGCATAAAAGTTATCCTGTCCAGTTTTCCTGTTCTCTATTGAAATGTGGATTTAGTGATGATTTGTTCAAGCCTGCGGGAAAGCTTATTTAGTTATGTATTAAAAAAAAAATCAAATGTTCTAATCTTAACTCATATTTCTGACTACAAATGACTCCTGTATTTTTTCAGCTAGGTCTGGAATATCTCTCCAAGGTAACCATGGTCTGGTTTTGAGTTTGCTTTTTTTTGTAAAAGTCTGATTTGTTTAAATAACTGTAGGAAATTCCATGTAGTTAGTGGTGAGAGGATACTCACTAAGTTTTAAAGGCCTGATCAGAACAACAGCAGGAAAATGGTCAACATAACTTGATGGTCATTCCAAGTATTAATTTTGACTTCAGCAGTACTAGATACTACCAAAAAAAAAAAATTGTAAACCTTGCATTTAAGAAAAAGAAAGTGTGATCCCAGAAAACAGATGCAGATTTCTCCAGATCTCTGTGAGTGTCCAATCTTTACACATCTGATTGATAGCTTTAGCAGAGGGACACATGTGTGATTTATTCACTTTCAGATCTTTAAGGAAGACAACAAAACAACACTAAAACCTCCTGTTGCTTGTCAGTGAGTAGGTGGTAGCCATCATGGTGAGAGTGGATTGCAAAGGCACAGACAGCTGTAGGTACAGGTACCTTTTCAGATTGAGGTGAATGGAGTAAGGCAACAACAAAAACTTTGATTTCCATCCATCTGGACAGCAAACAAACCAAACAAACAGAGCAGGTGGGCACACACAATGGTACCACGACAGGCCAGGGCAGTATCTGATCAGTGTCTCACCAAAGCAATCGCAGGGTAGCAGCAGTGGGATGGATGTGTTCCTTCAGTGCTCTGAGCTTACCAACCTTGCACTCCTCTCCAGACAGCTCACACAGAAAGCTGCAACAAGGGCTTCTTCTGCACTATGGACCCCCTTGTTGCTCCTTTAGGGACCCTAACTGTTGCTAGCAGCAGTTGAGGGCAAAAAAGCCCAGTGCCTTTGGGTGCCATAGATCTTCTCTACATTGTGAAACAGCTGGAAAATGCTAGAGGCCATATGGAGTACAGCCAGTGAGAGCTACTGCCCAGGCCCCTGAAAACAGCTGCATAAATGAGTTAACAGCATCACAGCAAACACCTGCGTGTGCTTTCTGTGCCTCAGTGTGGGCACTGCATCTACGTTTGTGCCACCTTGTACAATCAGGCACCAGAGACTGCAGTAAAAGCAGTTATTTGTCACCTCTTCCGAGGCAGGTGCTTGTTTCACCAAAGCAGCAGAGCAGACTGGACAGGCTCCCCTGCCCCACTTCCAGGGGGAGCCTCTGCCACTGCCCCACACCAACACCCAACAAGATATGCAAAAAGCACCAGCAGCACAGAGATTAGAAAGATCTGTCAAAAAAAGCTTCCCTGTCTATCTCCCGCACAGTGGACCCGGCAGGTCTTTGATGGGTTTGAAGCCCTAAAAGGAGTTCTCTGTGTTCTGGTATTGCTTGAGCCTCCACAAAGGAGATGAAAAGGAGGAATAAAACATCAGAACAGCCCAATCTGGTCTGAACTGCATGCATTCATTACGGCAAAGATGGATTTCTTCTGGTTCCTCCTCCGTATCCTCCTCCTCAGTGGTGGCAGTGAGAAGCTTGACACTCCAATTACAGGATATTCACATTAAACAGAGAAGAGGGACAGCTAGCTGGTGGCAGACATTCAGGCTATGGCATCCAAGTCTCCTTGCAGCCAGCAGAAACCTGAAGGAACAGATTGAAACTACTCTAATGGCCCAGTTCCTCACAACGCTTTGGTATAGACTTAAATTAGCTCCGAGCCATCAGTGTTAGCCATGACTTAAATCAGGGTCCAAATGTATTCACTTCACCAAAGCTACTGTGAAATGGGACCAGTGTCCTGGAGGCTGGAAGGGGCCCAGTTGTGTGGGGCTGCTGTTGCAGTGTAGCATTGGGAAAGGCTTTTTCCGTGCTTTTTTTTCCTTCCAGGTTTGCCATTTAGCTGTACCTCATCTCTGAGTTCCTCAGCACAGTGTCTCAGGCCAGGAGTGGATGCTCACTCTACTCATTTACAAAACCATGTGGATGAAATCCATTCAAAGGTTTGTGCAAAAGCATTTGATGTTTGTAGCTCAGAGACTGCTTTTTCCTTTCAGACTTGAGAAAAGTTTTTGTCTTTTTTCCCCTCCAATGGAAATGGTAATGCAGGCTAAGGAAAATGTCATTAATAATACAATCTGGGGGCCTTTGGGAGGAAATTTTAGTTTTGAAAAGTGACTACTCTGCATGAATATGTCATGCCATCAGAAGTTTATCTGCATTGTCTTGACTCTTCACATATGTATATATTTCTCTTCTGCCAGACATGGTCATTATCCTTATTTAAATAGGGTATAATTATAGATGCCTACTTAAATTACAAGAAATAAATAGAAATTCATCTATTCAATAGGCATTTTCCTAGGAAAAAATGTTTTCCTTCAAATATTGGTTTTCTTGAGGGTTTTTTTCTCTCTATTTTTAATTTAAAGCTACTTCTCTTATGTTTTATTCACTTGTTTTCATTAGGTAAAGGAATGCCTTGGCATGAAAACCCATCCTGAATCCACTGCCTGCTTGACAGATAGATATAAAGACTTGAAACATGAGAGGAAAAGCAGATGGTTGCAAGGGAAAAAAAACCAAACCCTTAAACAAAAGAAAGGAATTAAACCTAGCACAGACACATGTATTAATAGTTTGTGAGTGCCACTGCATGTGCTGGTAAGACTGATGACCTCGACAGTGGCTCTCTATCACCTTTCTAAAAAGGCAGAACCCTCCTTGTTATTTCCAAATTGATTCTGACCAGTTTGTTGCAAGTAGCTACTGCTTGAATTTTAAATATCGAGTGCTGGTATCTGCGATTGGTCCCGCAGTGTAAATCACATGCTAATGTTTCTCTGTCTTGACTGGATGAGAATAAACATAATAATCAGGAAGAGGCCTTCAAGAAGCCACTGCAGCTTTAAATCTCTCAGGGAGCAGCAGCAGTTTAGGGAGAAGTGACTGATAAAGCGGATTAGGGAGTTCTAGAAAATTTAAAGCCTGTTCCTTTCTGGCCCACACAGGCTCTGCCCAAGGCGTCATTCCTAGGAAAATTAGGCTGCTGTGAAATTTATTGCCAGGGTGTAGAATTTACATTTCAATTTCTCCTGTCACAGCTTGGGCTGCGGTCAGATTCCCTCTCCCTGCCTCCCCTGCTGCTGCACCCCGCACCCCTCACCCTGGCACAGCCCTGGTCCCCCGCTTCCCCCACACTCTTTGCAGGGGCTGGAGACAACTGCAAAGCCCTTTTCTGAAAGTTTGAGGAGAGCAAGGCTGGCCAGGAGGCTTTGCAGAGGATGGCTGCTGTTGCTTTTCACCATATTGCTGCTCTCACAGCCAAGCAAGGGATTATTTTCCTTGCCCCTACAGAAACCCGATGGAGATGAATGTTTGCATTGTCAATAAACTGCTCTCAGGAATTACCTGTGAAGAGGTAGTCACAAACCAAGGCAGGTAATGACTGTCTCTAGATTTGTGGGAAAGGACCTATAATCCCCTTCCAAGTGTCTGTGGGGCTCTGCTGGGCTCCACAGTGAAGTATGGCTCAGGTGGTACCAAAATATTTGCATCCTGTGGGGAGGGACAGAGGACACAGCAAGTCCTGAAGGCATTGTCTCAGAAACTGAAGAAGAAGAAAAAGAAAAGAAAACAGAACACTTGGAGGGAGAAGAATAGAAATAGTGAGAAATGGCAGAGTGCAAAATAATAAGTTTGCTGCGGATAAATCAATTCTGGAGAGTATTTGGTTGAACTTCTTAACAGGGCACTCACTGCCCCTTTGTGCTCTATGTTATTCTCCTTGTCAAAGAGGTCACTAGCAGGAAGGTTTGCAGAAATGATGATCATTATCTGGATATTCATAAACATCCAGTATGCTGCCAATCACAGGACAAAAACAGGTTGTATCACCTCTGGGTCTGAATGGAATTAGCCAAGAAATCTTGAAATTAGCAATGTGCTCCTTTGTGGCAAAGTCTAAGTCCTGACTTAGCTAGTCATGACTAGCTGAAATTATGTCTAAATTACAGAAGAAAGAAAGCCCAACTTCCTCAGAGGTGTTTTGCAACTGTAAATGAGGCATAATTGTATCACCTAGGAACTATGATAAACTGTTACTAGTATTTGAGTTGCATTTCCCGCAGAAATCCAGGAGGGTTTTTTACCCTGGATTAAGGGTCCCTCCTGACACTTGAATAGGAAGTACATGTGGAAATGGAGCTGTCCAGGGTGTCACCACCTTGAGGTGAAGGATAGCCTGAGGTGCAAGGGTGGAGAATAAATGTTACTGTAAGAAAAGCTGCTGAATTTCCTTTTGAGAGACTGATAATCCCACAGGCTTCTGCAGAAGCAGCTTTTGATTATCATTGCTGATGATATTAGAAGACATCTCTGGAGTCTGTCCTTTAAAAAATGTTTCCCCAGCGCTACTTGAAAACATATGGGTTGGGAACTGAAGTGAAAAACTGATGTTTTACTTACTCTCTTGGCATGATGGAGGCTTAGAAAATGATGCGCCTGATACTGGGGATGCATTTTAACAGTAAATGAAACCAGACTGCATAAAATTTCAAAATACTAGACCAATAAATGCAGATGAGAAAAGAAGTTAGAACAAGAAAAAGGGACTGGTAGAAGAACCAAATGAGAAAAGATGAATCAGACCTAGAGTTGGGGTGAATTGGAGCAGCTCCATTTGCTTTAGTGGGTCTACTCTGAGCTGCATGAACTCACAGAAGATCTAGATCTTAACTAGCAGTTTATATACAGGGTTGGAGGAACCAGGTTGTTTTCAAGTGCAGCAACACCCTAAGTGCTTTATCAAGTAATAGGATGGGCAAGCAGTTTGGAAGGTAACAAATCTGAGAGGCAAAGAGCAGAGAGATGGAGACAGTGCCAGTGTATTTTCCTAACTCCAGTTACTGCACCAGCAATGCCTGGCTTCAAAGGAGGCACATCTCCCTGGGTTACTGAAAGCAATCAGGGAGGGGAAAAGGGGAAAAAACAGGAAAGAGGAAGGCTCCATGTCCTAGCTGACCAGGCTTTTTCAGTCTAGTATCTTGGGAAACTGGCTTATAGTTACATTATTTAAAACAGAACAGACCACCTGGAGAGAAGTTCATGCTCTTGTTCCAGTGGCTGGTCTCTGGACAACTTAAATTTCTTTCCAAACAACATGCACTAACCTCCAGGAGATGTTTCATACCAGAACAAGCGTGCTCTGCACTTGAGTTGGATTATGTTACATTTGCTGGTTTAGCAGGGTATTTTAAAAAATAAAATTAAAACCCGTTACCCTGCTACTGCTTCAGAGGATACATTAGGCAAGCTGCTGGCCTTAAACAAAGTAGAAAACTTCACCCCCTTCAGCTCCACAGCGTGTGAAAAAATGAATATATTTTGATTGCTGCAGAAGAACTTTTGAGAAAAAAAATACTTTGGTAAAGTGTAGAATCTCTTGACTGGGCTTATGGCTTTGAGCTCCCCCCAGAAATTACTGATTTTGTAAATTTACTGAAGTAAAAAAAGCATCTCCTTTCAGTACCTTTCCTCTCTACTTCTCTGTCTCTTTCAGTCATCACACACATACCCAAAGGAAAAGTCAGATGACCAGCAGATTTTTTGCCAGACAGGTGCTACAAAACTCCTGGTGAATTTCAGGAGGTTTTGGTGTGCTCTTAAGAAAAATGTAAACTCTGCTGAGGTTGGTGTCTTCCTGCACCAGTACAGGCAAGCTCTCAATCTGCTCCTTTTCTGAAAATAGGTCAGATATTTTGACTTCTGGAAAAGATTTTTTAAATGTCAAAATTTATATTTTTCCTGTGTGGTGGCTACAGTGTCTGTTGAAGCTGCGAGGTTCTGCAGCACCCTAAAGAAATGTTAGATCCTAAAGACAGCTTTCATCCTTAGCCACAATCAGTTATAATCTATTTTTCAGTTTTCCCAGGTCCTCTTTACACTCTCTAGCTGGTAGCTTAACTTCTTTTCCAAAAACCAACATAGCTAAAAAACACTTAATATCACTCTCAGTTCTTATAGAAACCAGGATAGGTTTTGCATTTGTCTACACAAAGAAGTTTTATTTCAGTGACTTGAGGTGCTAGGGTTTTTCCGGATGTGACTCAAACCATGATTTCCCATTGAAATAAGCTTTTATCTTTTTTTCCACGAGAAGCATTGTGTTATGAGAAAATTCAAATTATTTTATTCTAGAAGCTGTCTAATTAAATTGAACAATAAAAGTTGTTATCCTTTATGACTGCCAAGCAATTAAGTGACCTGGTGATAGGGAATTAAGTCAGTCTTCTTCCTTTGAAATGACAGCTGAAATAGGAGAGGCGCTGTTCTTTGTCTACCGTGTGAATGCTGGAGAGGAGGCAGAGGGGGAAGGATGGAAACAGAAGAATACACAATCAGAAAAATCCTTTCCCTGTTGCGACTGCAGAATTGTTTCCCATTAACTTTCCTAAGGGCAGAATTCTCCTCATTGTGTCACATCTTCTAGGATAGCCTCATAACAAACAAACAAGAAAAATACCCAACAAATCTCCTTGCATCTACTACAATTTATATTATTTCCCAAACTATTAATCTAAAATGCTCATTGAGTACATTGTGGTGCCTTTCTCTTTCTTTTTCTTTGACATCACTTGGTATAAATGACAGTATAGCAGGAAGAGTCCACGCTACCTGATTGAAGGCGTATGCCAATGAACTTGTAATTCCAAAATGACACAGTGGGGTGTGGACTGGGGACATTGGGTTTAAAAACAGAAGCATCTAAAGTACCAGAGCTATGGCAAATTCACCAGCATTATAGACCATAGCATCTCCATCAAAGACATGAGATACAGCCTCGGGGCCTGGTGACAATGTGGCCACATAGAAAGTTTTCCCTTCTACATCACCACAATTATCTTAATTATTTAAGAACTTAATTCAACTGGCATACAGTTGCTTTCTTTCAGGGATAAAAGCATCCAAGGTGACACAACCCAAGACGAAAAAGGGACATGCACAGGGAAATTAGTGATTCTGTTTGGGACATTATATTGGCATTACTATTTTTTTAGAAGAATTGTTCCCCATCTAGTGCTTTTCCAGGCCATCCAGTCTTGGGGTGGCAGTTGATTATACAGCACTGTGTGACAGGACCATTGTGTATTAAGCATCAGTGAGTGCTTGCCTATCACATAAAAGTATATATAAAAATCAATTCTATACAAATTATCTCAATAAATTGGCTGAAAACTTGCAAGAGGCAACAAATGGATTTAAAAAAAAACTATTTATTATGGTGTCATTTACCAGTTAGAGTAAGATATTTGTGACAAGATATCTCATTGCATGGATGAATGGTGGTTTTGTTTCCTTCTGCCCAAACTGCCATAACCATGCTCTTCCACTGGACACGCTTTGCTAAGGAAAAAGTTATTACCAACTGCCCCTGGCGTGCTGTTTTCACATGGAAGGGGGGAGGGGTGGAGCCGCCTGAGGGAAAGCAGCACAAGGCTGGAACAGGAGGGCTGTCCCCTCTCTGGGGGCTTCCCCTGTGAGCTGCGGGGACCACTCAGAGAGCTGATTTAGTAGTGGACAGCTAGGGAAACTAATTAAAAAGTTATTTCGCTTTCACAAATCACATGGATAAAGTTAACTAGCTCTCTTTTGTCTTCCGGTGGGGAGACAAGCAGCAGCTTGCGGGGCCCCGGCCCCAGCGCTGGGCCCCCCAGCCCCGGCTCTGCGGGGCTTGGCCCGGCACCCCGGCCCGGGCCGGCTCTGCGGGGGAGTCCCGGGCCCGGCCGTGGCTCGGCTCCCCGGCTCCGGGCTCGGCCTCGGCCCCTGCCCTGGCCCTGGTGGCCCCCAGCTCTTTGTGGCCCCTGGCCCCGCCCGGCTCCCGGCTCTGCTCGGCTCGGCTCCCCTCTCCACGTGGCATGGCCGAGCGGGGGGATGGGGGAGCCACCAAAGGCTCTCCCGTCCCCCCCACCCACCCTT
>JAOTQP010001652.1:21981631-22018168 GCA_026413545.1 Cichladusa arquata | reverse complement strand
ACCAAAAAAAAAAAAAACCAAAAAAAAACAAAAAAAAACAAACAAACAAAAAAAAAACAAAAAAAAACACCAAAAAAAAAAAGAAGTACGAAAAAAAAACGAACAAAAAAAAGGGGAAGGAATGAAGGAATTTGATTTGAGGTATTTTGGCCAACATTTAGAATGGAACACACAGGACTATTCTTCTGTTTCTTCCCTTTTCTCAGTTATCCACAGGACCTAAGCCACAGTCATGCAGTTTGCTCAGCCCACAGGTTGAAATCAATGAGGTCTATGCAAGAAGAGAGCACCTGCCACAGGCTGTTACTGGTTTTATTTATTTTCTGTACTATTGGACCACACAGGAACTCCGACAACAAATATTGTCAGGAGCACAGTGTAAACATCTACCAAAATGATGGCCCTGTCCCAAAGTGGTTACAAACTAAACAGAGGACAAGGACCGCAGATGGATACAAACAGACAGAGGGAGAATAAAGGAAATGAATGCTCAGTAACAGCAGTATCACCTCACTAGCAGTCTAAGGGCTGTCAAAGCTTTCATAAACCTCATGGCAAAGGAGACTTAAGGAGATTCTACAGAGCTACCAATACAAATCTGAGAGTGTTTATGTAGGGTACTCTCCAAGTATGACACATACCATAGAGGAGAAAATGAGAATGGAGATGAACACAGGAGCGCCCAACAAAAGGTGACAAACCATTTTAAGGTTTTAACAGCACTTAAACATGGGAGTTGTCTTCATTCCTGACTGGCTTTAATAGTCACCCCTTTTTTTTGCCCCCAACCAATCGTATTCACCCTCATCCTCCTCTGAAAAGAATGCAAGGACCAAGCATGGCAGAGCTGGAAGTCTGCTCAGGCAGGGCAGTTACTGCAGCTGCTCTGTTCCCCGTTCCTGCCTCCTGACAATGAGAGATGATAGGTGGGGTCCCAGGGGACCTTGGAAACGAAGACAGGCAGCTTATGTTGATGTGAGATAGGGGAGCGGGGAGGTAGCACAGTGCTGCCAAGAGAAAAGTGACATGTTCAAAGAGACAGGCCAGGGAAATGATCTTTGAAGCAAGAGCAGCCACATGCAGTATGATTAGGGCAAAGGCAAGCCTGCATGTGTCAAGGCCAGAGAGAAGGAGGTTGCACCAACTCAGCAGCTAAATAATGTGAACTTAAGCAAGAATTTAGCTGCATGAAGAGTGAGAAAGATGCATATTAAGAGCTAGAAGATTTAGGAATTGGAGGTGGGGTGGTATAAGGAGCTGAAAGGCTTTACCTGTACATAAGAGAGGTCAGACCTGATGTTCCCACACAGTCATGAGTGACAGACATGCATACATGGTATGCTGTGCACATGTGTAACAAGTGCAGGGAAGGGCAGCAAGCATTTGGTGTTTCCTCCCTCTCACTTCCTGTTCCACTCTTTTCTCTGCAGCTATTAAACACAGGCAACTACAGAGTAGATGCCTAGGGTAAACCAACAGTTTAGCAAATAATTTCAGGCTCATCAATAATTCTTCTCTTGTGTGGTCCAGATCCTGTTCAATATACCCATGAGGTTGTGTCTCTCATCTAACTTAGAAAAAATATGACACCTTTCCTCCATGCTCAGTAATAAACTGTACAGCCCCTGTGCAGTTCTCCGCTGTATTCCTGGAATAAGATTACCAGCAAGATTAAGGCCTGTGGTTGTGAGAAGGGAGACTTCACAGGATTAAATGTTATCCAGTCTACTCCTGAAATAGAGAATAAAATACATGAAAGGACTACGAATTATATTACTGAAAATATTACGGACCATGGTGGTGGTACCAGGGATAATGAAAGATCGAAATTTTAAATTATATTCATAAATAAAAAGAATCAGGGGAAAGTACTGCAGGGACTACACTTGTCATCTGTTGCCAGAAGAGGGCACTCCCGGCTTGCTTCTTTTTTTTTTTTTTTTTTTATGACTTGAGAGATTTAAATCAAGATTTCCCTTGGTAGCATTTCCCAGGCATAAATCAAGCACAAATGAATAACCTTTGATTTATCGCTCCTAATGGAGATGTACATCATATTGGCGTGTCATCACATTTCAACATTTGCCATTATGATGCCAATCATATAGTAATTTTCTTCCGTGTCATAATCACTGATGAAGATGTACGTTTCCATTCAGTACAATTAGATTTTCATGTTTCTTAATGGTAGCTGAGGGCATTAGGCAGAATACCTGCTTTTGCTCTAACTCTTTTGTATGCATATTTTTTCTGAAATTGTATCCAAATCATTGCCCAATCACCACTCTTCTCTAGTTCTCCCTGCTCATATGGGAAAAGGTGAGAAAGAGTTAAACTATTATTCCAAGCTGCAGAGAAACAGGCATTAAATCCTCGGCAAATGCAGGTGGTGAAAAATACCTGGCCTTAATTATTGGAGAGTTTCTCAGTACACTCCATGACATCAGCTTGGGCTTGTCACTTGTGACCTAACCCAGACCACAAACCACAGTGAAGGTGTTTGGCTGGGCCCAGTGTCCAGCTGGCCAACTCCAGTGGAATTGTTAGGAATAACCACCCCGGGAAAATCCAAGCTACAGCTGTTGGCACTGAAACTCTTCTGTGAGCAGAGGAATCCTACTGGTTGCTCGGAAGAATAGATAGATGGATAGACAAGATGCGTAACTATCATTTAGAACAACTACAGTGTATGAGGGGTTTGTACAACCCAAACAAGAGAAACAGAAGTCACAGCATTTCCAAAAGCACCTGAGCCTGCCTGAAAAAAATCTCATTATGCATCTATAGCGGATATTTTGCTGGTCAAACACTTTACTAAAAGGATGCCTCAGTTTTTGTCACCTTGGCTCTCTGCCCAAATGCAGAGAAGTGACTGACACTCGATCGCGCGGCTGAGGACGGGAAAACTCGGCGGCATCGCCCCGGCCTTGTCACTACAGCCCAACATTCCCGAGCTCGCCGCGGGACCAAGCACAGCCCAGCCCACGAGACCGACCCCGCGCCTCAGAGCCAGGCGCTGCCGGCGCCGAGCCCGGGATGGACGCGGCACCGAGGCCCGTCGGAGACCCCGGAACGCTGGGAGCAGCAGCAGCATCCCCAGGGATGGGCTCCAGTGTCAGCTGCCGCCGCCTCCCGCTGCAGGCCGAGCGCGCTGCCCCGGGCAGGCCGAACGAGCGCCCGGGGGAAGATGGCTCCGGCGGGCTGCAGGGGCACTGCGGCAGGGGACCAGCGCTCCGCGGCGCCGCCGGCAGGGGCAGGGATGAGGCGCCTCGGGAGACGACCCCGCCTTTCGCACCGCCTTCCCCCTCCCATCGGCAGCGCACTCGGCTCCCCCCCAGGCCCTGCCGCGGGGGCGTTCGCGGCCGCCGCAGCTGCTCGGGGCGGAGGGATGAGCGCGGGAGCGGCGCCTGGCGCGGCCGGAGCGGGGCCTGGCGGGGCCGGAGCGCCCTCCTGCGGCCATGTCCGGGGAGGCGCGGCGCCCTCAGCGGGGAGGCGGAGCGGCCGCCGGGGTCGGGCACGAACACCCCCGCAGCGCAGCTGCTCATTTCTCCTGCAAGTGAAAGCCCTGCCGCTGGCCCTCTGGCGCTAGGCTCTCACTATACCAACAGGAATTCTGTGAGCCAGCTGTGCCCAGGGGGCCAAGAAGGCCAATGGATTCCTGGCCTGGATCAGTAACAGTGTGGCCAGCAGGAGCAGGGCAGTGACTGTCCCCTGTACTGGGCACAGGTGAGGGCACCCTGAGAGCTGTGCCCAGCTCTGGCCATCACTACAGGAAAGGCATTGCAGTGCTGGAGCATGTCCAGGGGCGGGCAACAGAGCTGGAGCACAAATCTGGTGAGAAGCGGCTGAGGGGAGCTGTTTATCCTGAAGAAAAGGAAGCTCAAGGGAGACCCTGTCACTTCCTACAACTAGCTGAAAGGAGGTTGTAGCCAGGTGGAGGTCAGCCTCCTCCTAAGTAACAAGACAGAATGAGAGGACATTGCACCAGAGGGATTTATGTTGGATATTAGAGAAAGTTTCCTCCCCAAAACGGTAGTCTAGCATTGAAAAAGGATGCCATGGGAAGTTGTAGGATTTTCATCCCTGGAAGCATTCCAAAAAAGTGTAAATGTGGTGTTTAGGGAGGTGTTTTCATGGTGGACCTGGCAGTGTTAGGTTAATAGTTGTAATCAAGGGCCTTGGAGGTCTTGTCCAGCCATAATTGTTCTATGTTTCTATGATTCTATAATTGGGTTGTCTCATCTCTCTTGTGTGTAAGACAATTTCTTTCTCAAAAAGGTTAAGGGCAAATCATTTTCTGGGATCAGAAAAATGGTCAAAAAAATTATCGCACCATCTTTAAATGGGAGCTGTGGAAAGACCAAGTGGCCCCTGCTGGTGCACACCAAAGACAGTCCTTGCCCACGAGGGTAACTCACTGTCACCAGGAGGCACCTAGAGCACACTGGCACTGTGAGGGCACCAATCCTTTGTGCTAATAACAACAATGTTCTAAACACAGAAAGCCTGAATTCCTGTCAAGGAAATCAGGTGGCATCTTACCAAAACAAAATATTAATTTCTTGCTTGGTATGGGAAAAGTTCCCAATTATGCTGCTGTCAGGCAAGCCTGGAGGTTTTATCTAGGTACAAAGTCAGAGAACTTCTTTCTTCCCAGGTACAGCAGAACTAAACTGTGAACCCATGTTGAACTGAAAAGTTACTGGTTTGTGCCTGGGTTTAAATTACAGTTTTTAAATGCATTTGTTGATGTGATGCAGTATGGTTTTTAAATGTATGTGTTGATGTTGATATGGCAAACATCTCGACCTTTTCTACCTCTGTTCATAAGCTGTGCAGGTTTGTAGCCTGCCCTCACAGCAGACTGACACAGGCACCCCAGCTGTAAATCCACTTACCTGAGTCAGATGGCCTGGAGAACTGATGTGGCATTTCTAATTGCCCATGTGCTGTGGCTGGCTGCAGAGTCACATTTGACCTGTTTGTGCATGAAAGAAGCTTTATTTAGTGAACTTGAAAATGTGCACAATTTTAAACTGAATCATAGCAAGGTCTAAAAGTTCTGATGGTAATCCCATTTTATTTCCTAGTAAAAAATGTTCTGCAAAACCAGAATGCCTTATGATGGTAAATATAAAAAAGAAGACGTACTCAGTAACCAAAAACTCAGTCCTCACTGAGGATGACTTGGGCAAATAATTATTTTAGGATAAATATTGGGAAGAAATAAAAAGTGCCTTTCTTTCAAAAAACAGAGAGAAAATGAAAATTAATGCTGTCTACATAAGGCCATGTTGGTTCCCCTTTTGAAGATGGAACCTTTTTCCACTTATATGGGGGTGAGTTAGGGATAACTCCACTGAAATTAATAGAACCAGACTGAGAGGAAAGATGAGGTTCTTTAAATGTCTATTTGAGTCTTACTAATGGGTGGCAGTAGCTGCAAATGTCACTCTTAGCTCCCTATTTTCACTTTCAAATTTATCAGTATCCTGGTTAAAATTGTACAGTTCTGTAGCTGAGGTTTGGATTAAGTTAAAATTATTAGGATTAGAAATGGTGCAAAACCAGAACCTCAGATCTGATCCTGTTTGAATTTCTATGGAAAGGAGTTTGGATTTAAATCCCCAGATGTGAACCTGCTTGCATGTTTAATTCTGGGTCAGTAGGAGTCTAAATTCCTCAACTGATTTTGTGTGGGTGTAATCCTGCAGGAGCATTTGATTGTGGGATTTTGTGGGGTTTATGAATGAAAGTGAGAGAAAGAAGGATTTCATGACTGGTGATGAGACTAGTTTCCTATTCAAAGAGTATGAGGGAGTAAAAGACAGTTACTACACTAGTTTTTATAAGTTGTTGGGAATACAAGACATGGGAGGAAAAGTGGAATAAAGAAAGTTTCTGTAAAGTCAGCACAATTGAACTTCACTTTTAGTTAGTTTTAGTCATTATTATAACAAACGGGATTAATATTACAGGATTAATATTGAAAATGGAAGTCAGAGTTTTGAGGGTTAACAGCTTTAGTTGTCACCATTTAAATATAGACAAAATACCAACATAAATTAATTTCAATTCTACTACTTTACCTAAGTCCAGGATTTGGCCTACTATGGAATGGTGCATTTAATTCAGGTGGAGAAGAGAAAAAGTCCAGGCTCTTTCATTTGTTTATACTGGAAAAGGCATCTGGTCTGCTGACCTAGGACGAGTATTCTGGGCACAAAAGTATTACCTTGTGTAAGATACAGTTACTATGTTCAGCATGCCAGCTGGTCCTGAATTACTAAACCCTTATTCAGCTTTTCCTTTGTGCATGTAGAATTGCTTTTTCAAGAAGTGAAGCTGGAGATTGCTTAGTCGATATTGTAATTAATTTGTGTGATTTTGCAAAAACATCTCTTTTGCGTGGTGGGTAAAATTATTGTGCATTCTCTTTTTCTTTTTCACAATTCTGGAAATATGTGTTTTCTCCTTGGTGGGCTAAAGTGCATCTAGAAGCATTCCTTTCCCTCACTACATCTCCCATCACTGACTAAAAACATTGCCATTATCCTGGAGCAGGAAGAATATTGGGTTGGATCAGCCATTTCACTGCCTGTGTGTGTCTGTGAGATAAGGACAGAGTATTCAGTCTTTGAAAAGATGTTCTTCCAAGTAGCTTCTGTCTGTGTCTCTGTGCCTTTCATTTATTAACTCTCACATGTGACACATATGTCTAAAAGCCAATATGCTGTATTAGGGCTCAATCCCACACCACTGACGTCAGTGAGAGTTTTATCAATTACTTTAATGAGCATAGGATTAGGCCTTTGTGATTAAACAAAGAACCAATTATTGGATTTTTCTATGAACCTACATTAAAACCTCCTTTCAAATATGACTTGCAGGGTGGGAATTAGAAAAAACATTGCTTTTCTGTTTCAGCTTAAGCTCTAATTCAGTACAAAGCATATTGCATTTAGGTTTGAAATGCAGTGCATTGGCAAAAACAGACACATTTTGCCCTCTACTTCATCTCCCAGTGGTAAGCCACTGCATGGTTTAATCTCTTCCTAGGCATGTCTTGCCTAAGAACCCAGTATTTTCACAGTCTCTATATTAAAAAAGACTTCTAGAATCTTGTGGAGTGAGACACTCCCCCCAATATTTTGTTTGACAGATGATCTTTCCATAATTCCATTGTCAAACAAGCAAACAAACAATTAAAAAAAACAACAAAACAAAACAAAAAAACAAACCCAAACCAAACCAAAAAATGAACCAAATCTAAGTTAGAAAAAAGCCTGAGCTGAGCCTTATTGGTCTTGGTTTCATTCACACTCTTGCAAGTATGCCAGCTGTGCTGTAATGACCTGGCCTACATTTTGCCCAACACAATGCTGCAGATCTTTTTATTTTCCTTTTGTTCCTAATCATTATTTGTTATCTGAAATTATTATCAATCACTTCTTGTATAACCCTGAAGAGAGTAAGCACATCCTCCAAGCCTCATGATCTTCTATATTTAAAGCTCAGAGAGTGCCTGACTTCATTTTAACTTTCTGAAATCCATCAATCCACAGTGCAGGTGAATGCAATTTTCATGTAACTATGGTCTCTGCATCAGTAATTTATGCTTAAAATCAGAAACACTGGAAGTGAACAGCTGCCTCTCAGGCATAACTTGTGATGGAACTGATGCAGAGCTAATGCTTTATCCTTTACTCCACCATAAATTCACCCTGGCATTTCACTATGTTCCTGCACATCCACATAAAAAGATGGATATAATAATTATTACTTTTATCTTGTATTTGGAAGTGCTCCTCACAAGGTAGATAGAACCTGCATCATGTTTTCTTGGAATAAAAGTTTATAGTGTTATTATGCTGCAGTGATTGGAACTGAACCTTCCTGGGCAAGGTTATTTTTTATTTATTGGCATGATAAGAAAATACTATTTACAAGTTATAAAAATCACTAAAAGATGCAGTAACAGAATCTTACTGTATGACACACACAAACTAGAAATAGCATTATGTTCAAAGTACTGGCAAAATACTGTTTCCTAGAACATCCATTCTGTGCTTGTGCTAGAACATATAGATCTTATTTAAGCTGAGGAAACATTAAATAAAAAGGGCTTTGTATTTGAGGTCAGTAGGATTCAATGTAAAGCTCCAGAGTAATCTCATGAAAGTAGCGGTACGATCTAGGAGAAAGACATTGGCTTAGGAATCAGGGAGCTTGTGTTTCATTCCTAGCTATCTATCTCACTTGATAGTTCTGGCCTCTTCATCTCAGCTCTTAGTAATGCCATTTTTCACTTGTTGTCTGTCTTCACTATTTAAACTGTAAAATGTTTGTGGCTGGCATTATTCTTTGGTGGGCATGTTTAAGGCGCTTACTGCAGTGGAGCTCTGTGGAGTAGATCAGGCGTTTTTAGATCTGTTCTGCCATAAAAATAAGAGTGTCCTCTTTAACTGGACAAAAGGAACAACATTATGATGTCATAAAAATACTTGAAGGAAACTCATACCTGAATTTCTGATACAAATCTTATATAGAACGAAGTTTTCTTTATTAAACACATGGTTCTAATGGAGGAATTAGAATGAAGTGAATGAAGCCAATTTATTGTAGCTCAGAATATCCATAAGTCTATTTGTGCTTTTCTCTAGCTGCTGAAATATATTACTTAGATTTACACTTGTCATTCATCTATGGGTTAATGACAACCCCAAATGAAAAATAAGCTCAAATAATTTTGTTTGTCTGCAAGAGATCAGCCAGGATTCCTGATACCACCTCAGTTCTTTTCTCCAGAAAGCCCATCAGCCCCTCTGGTGTCAGTATGCTGTCCTTCACAAAGAAAATCTGGTGCCCTGAAACACTTCAAGTTGCAACTGAAGAATTGCTTTTGTATTTCTTTTCCGAAAGTAGTTTCATGTAGCAAGTAGTTTTGATCACATGCAAAAATGAGGCAGAAATGTTGCTGAAGGTGATTGATTTGGGACTGTAACTATTCAAATGAAAGCATTCTTCATTGTTTTGATACCTCTAGATTTAAGTTGATGATTTCACAAAAATGTTGGCTGAAGAACTTGTTCTATTGACAAACAAGTAGAGTTACTTATGTCCTACTGTGCATTAGCCTTAATGATTTCTTCTTCCTTCTCTTCAATTTTCAACTTTTTATTTATTTGTTTGTTTTCTTTTTTCCTTTGATTATCTCAGATTATTTTTATTTTGGTATTTTTGCAATTTCCCTCAAAACAACATGTTTGTGCGTTTATAAATTTTAGCATTAATCTCTGGTCTTAAGACATCATTGTTTTCCAGAAGGAGAGCTAGATCTACTTACGCTTTTAGCTACTTTGTGCTGTTCAGCTGATGCAAAGCATCTATAAAGCCATCTTAATCAGTTAAGCCTGATTTATGATAATGAGAACTTGGCCTTTATGCTTCCTTTCTTGTTTCCCTCATTTTTTAGTATTATTTTTTCTCTTTTTCTTGAGAAGATTCCCTTATTTTTTCCATAAAATGTAGCCAAGTGATTAAAAGAGTGTTCATGAGTTGGAAATAATTTCTACAGTTAATCAATAATGTATTCAATTAATATTTCTCTTCATTACTCAAACATCCCAATTACTACAGTATTCTTTTCTCTAAGGTTCTCTTGTCATATTCCTCAAATTATTTTCTTACCTTCTTTCACAAAAATCTTCTTACTCTTTAAAATCACTAATGTAGAAGCAAAAACTATAACAATAATCATCATGCCAGTAAGTCAATGTAGATACTCTATTTGCCAAATTAACAACTGATTTCTTACTTTTTGCAGTATAAAAATACTTATGCCAGAAATCTTTGCTTCTTATTTAAAAGCTAGTTCTAGCTAAATCCAGATCTTCACAGCCCAAAAAGCTCACACAAAGCCTTGGAAGTGCCTGACCTTGGTCTCAGACTTTCACCAGTGAGATCCTGCTGGGGTGTCTGTGTGTACATTCTTGGGTCCTCTCAAAGTCCCACTGGATGCCACAGAGTGCACCTGTGAGACGCCACCAGCAGCAGTTAATGCCACCTCAATATGCCTTCATTCCCAGTCCAGAGTGTTTAACCAACACCTGTGATACCTCCATGCAGTGCTCTTCAGGGGATCTCAACCATCACAAGGACTATATAAGAATGCCAATGTGAAAAGCATATTGGGATGAAAGAGAAGGGATGATCTTCAAAATGCTCACAGGCTTCAGAATAATGATACAGAAACACTGATGACAGTAAATGCCTAATGGATTGAATAGGTAACTGAGAGAAGGCAAAGTGAGGTTTTACTCTGCTACGCTGCGTAATTTTTATATTAGATTTTCAGCAGAGCAAGGAAAACCAAATCTTCCCTCTCCAGCCAAGCACTCCAGCCTTTCATTACATCATTGCTCTTGTTCTGCATTTATACTCAGCCCATGAGAGGTAGAATACTTCAAAAGGCACTTTAAAAATGGTTCTTTTCTAAACCTGGAAAAACACACAATCTTACAGAAGTATTCCTGTGCAAACCATAGGATTCAGCATACACCTAGTGAACCTAGCCTTAATTCTCCTAATTTTCAGTGGTACTTGGTTTTAAGAACCACCAAGTTTAAAGAAGAAAGGAACCTAGCTTTAGACTATTCTGTGGGTATCAGAACATCAAGAAGGAATCACCTTCATAGATCATGAAGACTACTGGTGTCCTTATCTTGGGACCAGTACAATGAACATTAGTGGTTCCTGAATTACTACTTCAAGGATGTTTTTCTTAGTGGGCAAGGTTGGATTCAATAAAAATGTATTTCTCGGTGACTTCTTGAAAATGGGAATCTTTTCCGTAGTGCACTGATAAACATTCTTGTTTGTATGGATAATAGATGCCATTATAGACACAATTATTCCATCATACTAATTTTTCTGCAACACTATCAGCTCTGATACCTTTTTTCAGACACAGTTTATCAGCCTCTTAATTCCAAGCCAGTGAGCTATATCTGGAGCTATCTGAATGTTTCTTTTAATATTGTTTCTTTCTCATGATGACTCATAAAAATCACCATTACAATTTCTTTTTTTATCCACCTATGCTGTGCAGCTTGCACACAAGATTTTGATGTACAGTGCAACCTGTTCTCATTTTCTTCTCTTTGTCCTTTCTGCACAGATTGCATCCATCAATATTAACATTTCAGGTCTCTGATTTATCTCATTCTAGTTCTACATTACCAGCTAAGTCATAATTTCCTTCCTGTAATGTCACTTCAAGCTCATTTCCTATACACTCTGCATGTGTATATAGACAATTACGGGGTTTATTGCTTCCTTCCTACTGGTCTTGGCTTTTCTCCTTTGTCTTCATCTTCCAGCATTCAATATTTATAGAAAGAGCTCTGCATTGAATTGTAACATCCCAGTCTAAGTTCAGAGCTGCCTGAAATAGCTTGGCAGCACTAGTGTCCTGTATTTTCTTGTTCTCAGGTGGATGGTTTTTAAGTATGAATTGAACTGCTCACCCTCCCCACAAATCCTAAGATGTGGCCATGCTTCCAGTCCCACCAGAGTCATATAAGTGAGTGAAAACTGTGGCCCACCAGTTTAAGGTTCACTCATTTTGCAAAGCAAGAACCAGGGGGTTTGCAGTGATGGTTTCTGAGAAGAAATTCCTCCTAAACAGTGAGTTCCCAGTTGTTTGAAAGGAAGTAGCTTGCAAGGACTCCTTTCACCCAGGACAGCAAACCTTTGTCATTCACAAACCACATGCACCACTGAGGCTTCCTGTGAGAAAACCACTCTCAGCACCTTATGACTAGAAGGGCAAATGTGGCCCAACACCAGCTGGAGGCACTGCCTGAGGGAGTGAACAGCTCTCTCAGCCTGGAGGCCTGGCATGTATGGACACACACAAGGAGAACAGGTTACACCGGAGGACTCCATTTCTCTCCTACCTGGAGGCAATTCCAACCATGCAGCTGGAGTAACACACGTGTCCAGGCTGCCCTGACTAGTATAGCCTTTTAAACCTTGGCTATATACTTTGTCTCAGTGCTCATATAAAACTTTGGGCCTCCACATAGTCCCCATCTTCACCTGAATTGTCCCCTGCAAACTGCACTGCTATTTCAATGAAAATAAAGGCTGAAAACTCTTGCAGACCCTCTCTTTTCCAAAAAGTGGAGGTACTTGTATGGATTTCTTTGTCCACTGGAGGGCAACATTGGTTTATTAAAAAAAAAGTTTTTCCCGGTTACACGGAAAGGTGAGTGAGATGACACAGACACACATAGAAAACACATAAGGAATGCCCAGGATGCTGCTTCACAGGCAGGAAAAATAAAAAGTTTGCTGCAGTGCTAAGGAAGTATCCCAGACTGCAACAGAAATCAGTGACTATGGAATGGAGATGACAGATGAAAAAAAAAAGTTTGTAGAAACTTTTGTTCTCTCTCTAAAAACTCATTCACAAAGAGATTTGAATGTGCTTTATTAATCTGAAGCAGGGAATTAGCTCTGTTGTCCTCAGACTAGACATCATACAGACATTGTTTTAGATATATAGTATTAAAGCTTTGCTGAAGGCTAAGGACTCCCCTGGGACATGCCATTCAAATCAAAGGGAAACTGTAGATGGGCTGCTGAGACTGGTGGGGCTTAGGTTTTGCCCCAGGCTGCTACAACAAGCCCAGATAAAACGTTCCATAAGGAACAGCTTTTCCTGGCTGCTTCAGGCAGATTTCAGCCACAAGGTACTGGGATGCAAGCAAGCCTAGAATTTAGGCTATCAGCTCTTTTGTGATTTTCATCTTCACTTGCAATGTACCTTCTTAGCCAGCAAAGAAGAGACTGAGAAAGCTGCCAGAGGTTCCACAGACAACTTTATTTCTTCTACAAAGGGGTCTAAGCAGCAGTCCGAGTACATAAGGTACTAAAGGGGCTTTTATAGGGTTAGAATGCCTTAGAAAATGAATCAATAATATCAAGGATTGAAAACTATCCAACTACTTAAAGGTTTCAGGTAAAAATGACCAATCGCCCAAGGAATTGAAAAAGAACCAATGAAAGCACAAAAAGATAAAGTGGGGGTCTGCAAGAGGGGGTGAAAATATTTCTAGTATTAGTAATTCTAAGGAAGCAATTTCTTATCTAAGGGGTGATATTCCAGCGAGGCCCTGTCAGGATTTCTGCTCCTTCCACAGGCTGCTATTATTCTTGGGAGGACCAAGAAAGAAAGGAAGGATGTGTGACAGGCCTGGGAGAAGTAGACTCTTGGGATAGGAACCTTAGAAATGGAAAAGATAGACTGTAGCAAATCTGGTGGCAAGGAGAACTAAGCAAGAGTTTCTTGCAAAGAAGAAATTAGCAGGTGTGATAAGAGCCAGCAGTGGTTTAGAGTCCTCCTTGGACTGATGCAACAACTAGCACAGAAGGGAATTTCTTCTGCTCTTGTCTGTCAGGTTTTTCTTATCTTTTATCCCTGCTGAGGGAGATGGCTTCTCTCGTTTATTACCTCTGCTGCCACAGCAGCATTGTTATTCCTCTACCTCCTGACAGTGATGTAATTATGTCCCCAGAGAGCCGTGCCTGCAGGCAGCACTGCGAGCCTGCTGAGCCTCTCCCGGTCGGGCTGTGCACTCTGGTGGCTGCAAACTGTGCTGCTGCCCACTCGGTACCTATTTCAGACATTCCTGCTGGGGCCCACAGGGGAAACAACAGGCTGAATGCCCACTTAGCAGCTGCATGCTGGTAAATGAACTGGTGCCAGAAGTATCTGAAGACTTTTGCTAGCAATAACGTGGCTTGTCAAAGGTTTATAATATAGTTTTATAATTGGATTTGAAAAAAGAGGCTCGGTTCACACTGTGCTCTGTGGGGAGCATCCCTTTGTGCTAGTCTGGGCTGCTGAAGAGGAGTGAGATGTGTGTACACACTGGTTCAGGTTGGCATTGGTTAGATAAGCAGCAGTTGTGCCTGATCTGCAGCCTCATTGATCCTGCTGCAGGGCTGTGCTGGCTGTGATGAGCACTGCTCAGGAGCCCAGAGACAAGGCAAGTATGTCAAATCTCTACATATCCTGTGTGAAAATCCATACTTGGCCTCTGTCTCCCTGTGCCTCATCTTACACCAGTTCTCTCGCCTGCTAAAGCCTGCAAGGCTCAGAGCTGCTCAGAGCTTCCCAGAGGTGGGGGTGCTGTGCCTGCTCTGCGAGAGCTGTGCATGCAGGGGCCTGCTGGTGCTCCCTGACTGCTGCCTCCCTGCTACACCACCCTGTCTGCAGTGCTGCATGGCCAAATCCCTCAAACACCTCCCTGCATACTCCCTGGCACTCAGAAATGGCAATACTGGGGGTAGGGTGAAATTACAAACATTTCTGACTGTGATGCTGGCTCAGATGCTAAGCTAACATTCCCATTCACTTTGTCTAAAGAGCCCCTAATAGCAGAAGTGCCCAAACCTTTCAAATCTGGAAAAGCCACTCTCTTTCCTTAAGAATATCTAGCCATGTATCCTTCCACAAACAGCTTAGAAACTCTGTGTTGGCAAGTGTTTTGCACAGTCAAAGCATTCCTTGTCCCATGCAGAAGCCAGAAAAGCCCCCCCCAATATAATACAAATAGATTTATCAAAGTCTGACTATACCCTGTATTGACTCTCTACTCCATCTGTTCTCCCTTGCATTCTTTAGCTTCCATTCTGCAGACTGGAAAATGTAGAAATATATCTCTTAAAGCTAAAAGCTCATGGTTTTCCCACTGATGAGGAAAGACCAATGCACAAACCTAACAACTACCCTGCTGTGTTTGTTGTTCTGAAAATGCAAAGTGAGCGTATTGCTCCATTCTGCCAAGAGAGGTGTCAAGACCCAAGTCCATGGGAACTGTAACATCCAGGAGTAGCAAATTTGATAGGAAAATGTAGCAAAGAAGCTGCTTTTGGGACAAACAGATTTGGTACTTGAAAGGCTGAGTCCCCATTTACTTGCCTGTTAGCAATTCACAACCTGTATAGGATTTTGAATTCTAAGTACCTGCTTATCATCTCAGGACTGCCAGCAAGATACTCAGTCAATAAACACATCTGAATGCAGACTGTCAGGACAGAGTTTCCCAGGGCAGCAAGCTCGTGGAGGTTGCTGCTTGCTACAGGTGCCCAGAGCCTTGTGCTCTGCAGAAATGTCATCAGAAGGGACATCCTCAAAGGCAGGTTTGGCTTCTCCCACTACCACTGGGGACTGAAGGTGCAAACACCGCTGCAGTCACACAGAAGTGTGACTATTGCTGCATTCCATTAAAAGCCCAGAGTCTGAGTGGCCAGTAACACTGTTTTGAAAGGAACCCTGAGAAAAATAACACTTGCTCTGAGGCTTTTTTTAAAAGGAGTCAGTAGCAAAGCAACCCAAGGGGTTCCCCATGCCCTGCTTGTAAGCAGTGTGGAAATGGCATAACGTATGCAGCTGATTTATGCCTTCTGCTGCCAAACTGTTGTGCCTAATATCCAGCACTTCCAGAGTATAATTTATGGGTCAGATAGCTTGTTTAATAGCCTACCCATAATGTTTGATCATGTCACCACTGCTTAGAGAGACTAATGCGTAAAGATTTTGCTTCTGGAGCCAATACATTGGGCTCTTCAGATTTGCATACATGATAATTCTCTGGGCTAATAGCTGCCAACATACATTTATTCCAATAATACTGCCTGCTTCCTGTACTGTAATTCCACAGCAATACAAATACCTGTTCAACTACTGTGGTGACTTCTTCAAAAATCAGAAGCCTAAAAACATAAAGGTTATCATAAACACGGCCAGGATCTTTAGTTAATAGCAGACTACTGTGAAATAGCACCTTAATTTATTATACTTCTCAATTTCTTCTTACTCATACTCTTTTGCTTATGGCTGAAGTAAAACCATACCATCAGGGGCATGAAATCTGCACTTTTGCTCCCCTCAAAGGCCAGTGCACACCACATAGTGCAAATGCCCATGAAGAGTTCCCAGAAGCTAACTGAAAATGAGATCCAGGGGTGTCAGGACCAGGATTCATCTGGGGAGGCAGGAGCAGCTGGTGAGAAGCTCCCTCCACTCCCTCCCCACGTCCATCATCACTCTTCTCTCCAGCATAACCTTTTTGTTGTCTGCCTTGGATGTAGCAAAGCTTTGTAGTTTCAGTCAACTCTTTCAAGGGGGCTCAAGGGGACAGAAACCAGTGAAGCCAGAAGGGGGGCATCACCTATGGCGTCCAAAGTGACAGCTGCCACAGCCTTTCATGTCACAGTTCTACAGACTCCAGAGGGGAAACATCTCATAAAAGATAACCATGTGTGTATATGTCCAGAAGGGTTGGGGGTGTTTGTGTTCCAGGAAAGATATTCTCATCTTTTTTACTAACAGATGAAAACAGAATGAATTTACAGAAGCTGTAAAAAACAGAAAGTCATCTCATGCTTTGCTCTGGTGCCAAAATGCATGACAAGGCCAGTAAGGGACAGACACAACCCCCTCGTTCCTGAAGAAAGTCAGTTTCAATTAATACTGGCTCTTATTCCAGGTCTGCAGAGATGCATCAAGAAATTATATACAATTCCTTTGAAACATAGAACTTATGCTGCATGTGATCAAAAAAGTAATTTAAAAATGCTATGTGTACTCTGGGAGGAATTCCTTACTTTCCATTTGAAACTTACTTCTGTCCAGTTCCTATGTGGTGGAAGCAAGTCACTTACAGAATGAAACCTTTTTCATTTTTAGTTTTCACTGGAAAAATTATGAGGTTTTTTAAGACATAGAGCTATTTTTTATTAATTTCACACAGAACAAATCTGTTTGCCACAATGCCTACTTCTTTCTCATATCATTTATTACACAGTGGGACAACAATTGAAGTGTCCCCTGCCTCAGGCAGAGATTGATAAGGCATATATCTGCTGAAGCCAAGCAAAGAGTGATCCTTAAAAGTCCTCAATAGTACAAACACTAGTGCTATTTGCAATATAATCAATTACTTTACTTAAAACTAGACTCATACATTTTGTCAAATACCACACTGGAGGTCTCCTTAGCAGTTTTATCTGTAAGCTTCAGTTTCTAAGTGTACCTTAGTCTGAGTGGTGCATTTAAGCTTTTTTTTTTTTTTTTCCTTTTTAACCAGTTGTTAGGTATTCAAGGCAAGAGTTATTAAGAGGTTAAACTTATTGTATATTTCCTAACATCCTGTGACTGTCACCAATGACCACAATGCTGAACCAGAGGGCTTTGAGTCAATTCTGCACAACAGACCACTGTGTGCCCGACACCCATAGGAAGGGGTACCTAAGTGGGGATGCAATATAGATTGAAATATTTTTACATTTCCAAGTGTGCTGTCTTTTATGGATAATTTAACATTGGCATTTCATCCCTGAGATTACATGCAGGCAAAGGGAAAGCTTCATGGGCAGCAAGGTACTGGCAAGGACACACTGTGTGCCCTCCAAGGCTTTCCCATTTGCCTGCCTTGGAGTTCCTTTTGTGTGACCCTTTCCTTTATGACTGAAATGAAACAAATTCCTTTTTGAGAGTCAAAAATAAAGGCGAAGGAACCAGATTTTTGAAGAAGCATACATTTCAAACATACATTTCTCCAACAGCATCGGAGGAAAAGTGAAACATAAAAGCTGACTTCTTTTTCTGAAACTTCATTTTGCTGTGAAAACCTCTATTTTAAAAAGTCAGTGCTAGGCTACATTCATGGAACAGGAAGGAGAGTTTGAACATACTGTTTTCTGCTCCCTCTAACAGCTTATTTTTCTGAGATACAGTGAGTAGGGTGATGGGTTTACAGAAGGTTTCTAGCTGCTCCTGCACTCCCCTGTCAGTGCCTAGTGCCCTCTTTGGAGGCACCCCCACTGTGCTCCAAGTGGCCTTTCAGGCCCCACGGTCTCACTGCCACCCTGGCTTTGGCACGGTCTGAAAAACACAACCCTTCCCAGCCACCATGGGGACATCCCAAACCTCCACCCCACTCAGGGTGCCATCTCTCCCATGGCCTGAAAGGCAGGATAACAGACCCAATACATTTTGAAGCATGGTTATTGTGGCCTCTGATCTTTACAACATTAATTTTTAAATGCACCAGATGATCTAAAATCTATAGGACAAAATCAGGAGTTTCCTTGATGTTTGCTTTCCCAGGCAAACACAGGCTGTTGAACCTCCCTCTCAATAGTGGCTTTAGTGGAGCAATGACTATGATGGATTATTACAGCGTAGTGGGATTGTACATCTCCTGCAGAGAGCTCCATCTCACCTTTCCGGCTGATTTGGAACAAGTGGAACAAGATTTTCCTGGGCTGTAGCTCACTCAGCACAAAATCACCCACCAAGTTCAACAAGCAACAGCCAGCAAGACTTTCTGCACCCTCATCAAAGCTGTTTCTGGTTCTTCATTGTCCAACAGCTTCTCCATGAAGAATATAGTTAGAATTTTTTGAACTAGTTTTGTGAATTTAAGCACACTTACAAAATACATTCACATACAAAACAAAACCTATCACATGGCCTATGCCAACTTATGATGCCTACTTTTTACAAAGAAAATCCCAAAAAGTAGATGCTTTCCTTTTTGTCTCATTATTTATCTATGCAAATGTTCCATTAGAATAAAAATAAACATAACAGAAATGAATTAAATATAGTTTGGGAAAATACACTGGTGTTTATTACTACTAAGAGTTCTCTGGATGTTGTGTGGGGAGTTTGTATGAAATTACCATTATCTTCCTCTCTTGAGACTAAAATTTTGAGTGACTTGTTTTTTGGATCCCAGAGGAATGAAGGACATTCAGGCATAAGTAGTCATGAAGCAGACTAATTCTATTCCCTCCATGGGTAATACACTCAATGATTTGAAATTATTGCTAATATTTTATATTTCAGAGGTTTGTGTTTCCCTCCAAAATGAGATAATTACTAGACTTAACAACAACAGAAATATCTTTTCTTAAATGTTCAGCTATCACTGTAGTAACTTTAAAAAAAAGTGGCACTTAGTCATCAGCTGAATTCAGTTAGCATTATTAATTGGAAGTGTCACTGATTTTTCTCACTTACACAGTCAAATGACTGGAGTGAAAAAACACCTAGGAGGCATCACAAGACTGAAGGTTAAAACAGATCAGAAGTGATGGAAACACAACACTGGGATTTGAGTTTCACTTGGCAAGTGTTTGATGTACACTACAATCTTGCTCAAAGCGAGACATCTAAGAGAAATAGTGGTAATAACTAAAGCAAAATATCTTCTGCAAATGCTTGTGCCAAAGTTTTGCACTGACTCTCAGAGCTGGTCTACCAAGGGTACTGGGTAAGCACCAGTCTTGGTTTGATGGTTCCAGTTCACTGTGGGAGTCAACTACAGGATGCAGAGCAGAACACGACATGAATTCCCTGAAGCGGAGAGGGTTTCGTGATGCCAAACATATCCTCCTGTTCTGTCAGCTTGAGAGATCCTCTTCCCCACACCAGGCTGGCTCCCCACTGCTCCCGCTGCTCCCTACTCAGGAGTCCAGGCAGCACACCCTCAGCTAATGACAGCCACAACTCTCCACTGAGTGCAGAGATGCTGGAAAAAAGGCAGGAATGAATAAAGGCCTGAAGTCCAAGGAACACAAACACTGCACTTTCCTTGTTGCCTGCAGTAACTGTTCCTGATGGGCACCAGGCTGCCAGTTCTGTGGAGCCCCTGAGCAGCCTGGCCAGAGCCCACGTCTGCCAGGCAGTGGCTGCCTCAGGACAATGGCCACAGAGCCCAAAACACAGGCCATTTCCTAAACCCTCTGTGTTTCCCTGCTGCTGTGATGCCATGTGAGTGGGCTCAGGGTAAGCACAGGCAGCAATGCCTCTGTCTTCTCCTGCCCAAAGCAGAGGGGAAGAGACCCTGCTTGATGGGGACACCAGTGCCAGTGTTCCCCCGCCTACAGGGCCGGGGTTCTCAAAATCAGAGACAGTGAAGGCAAAGCAGGGGTCTAAACCAAAGTGCTTGCTCTCTGCCTGCAGATTCCAGAAATAATTTAGGGCAATAAAAATGGCCACAGAAAGTTGCAATTTCTGAGTATCATTTTTAAAAGATATTCATGGCTTTATTTGCAATGTATTCATGCACCCACAGATTTTAAGTGTACCAAAGCAGGATTTTACTTTGCTTGTCACGTTGATGCAGACATGCAAGCAGATAAAAAGCAAAAGGAGACTAAGCTGTCAGTAGATGACCAAGTTTGTTTATCTTTGTCCCTTACTCAGAATTACAGGGAAATATCTTGTGTTTAGAATGTTTTCACTACTTTTAGTTAGCAGAAACAAAGATAGGAGACTTTAACTGTTTTGAAAGGCAAAAAGCAAGCCTTTAAGCACTGTGCTGTATTTGCCAAGAAACTGTGTTGCCTGCTTTGAAATTATGTACTCCATTGTTTTCTTAGTTTTAGTCGTAACATTAGGAAATATTTTTCCAGGTCTCATGAAATACATATCAGTAAGTCCCTATACATATTTGACAAGCATACTGGAAGATTCAATTTACAGGACTTCACTCTCATTGTATTTGTATCTCTCTTACTCCACTCCTGACACTGGGTGCACAGTGTATTCCTCAGGCATTTACTTCCTTAGGGCTCAGGCAGTACACACAGCAAAGCATAGGCTGAGTCCCTGCACTATGGTGGCCCTTGCTCTGACCCAGCAGCTTTGTCTTTGCTGAGCTACAGAAGCAGATCCCATCCCATAGACTCAATGGGTAAAGTCCTAGTGGAGGATTTTCTGTAAGGGCCATCCCTATCCTGTTTATTTATACCACAACTATTTCCACTGACCACCTGTAGCCAGGTGAGTGAGAACAGACCCCGACCCTTTAACAGCTTTTGTTACCACCAGCAAAGCAAGTAAACAAGAAGTATTTTCTTGTAAACAAGTGTTGCCAAATCACTCTTCCTATCTTAATGTCACCCAAGATTAATTAAAGTAGAACTATTCCTCTTACACTGAGGCTCCGAAAGACAAAAAGTACTTAATTTGTTCCTGCTCTGTTGACTATGAAGGAAGGAAAAACTTCAAGGGAGTTAATACAGGTATGGAGCAGTGACCCATGGTTATGATAGATGAGATCTGTGACATGTTTATAAACAGGTTGAAATAACACATGCATTATAGAAATGGGATGTACAAAATAAACCAACTTGCATGTTTGACTGTCTTTACTCTTTGAAAATAGTGCTGGTTTTTATTTTTAGAGTATTTTTCTTCATTTACCTTGATTTGGTTCTGTTTTACAAATTCAGTTCTTGAAAGTTTGAAAACTGTGGGAAACCTGTTAAAGGCCATACTGAATTACCCAGGAGGCTGGAGGACAAAAAAGAAGGCAAAAGTTTCCAAGATACATCATAAAAATATATATTTTTTTAAGCCTTTTGTTAATACCAACAAATAACAGACTATAGAAATAGAATAAAACTTCAGTACATCAGTTAGGAGATAATAATGTACATGCTCAGTGGTATCCAAATGGTCTTCCAGAAAGAAACTGGAAATTACCAGCAGTGATATTTTAATGTCCAACTGGACAATTGAGGGGCAACAAATCCCTTTTTTAAGATACTTTTTACACGCTGTGAAGCAACTAATATGGTGACAGGTTCAATTAATCAGAAGTCTTTGCAAATCAACTCACATTATACTTTTGCATTCATGCTATTTGTTCAATCATGTCAAAACAATTAGGACAAGTAGAACAGAAGAAGTCCAGGCTTAGCCTCCTTTACTACACCTTGACTAGGAAAAAATAAAATTGAATTGGTGGGCTCAAAAATGTCAGAAAGAAGCACATGGATTTAAAGTGACCAGAAATACATTTAAACTGGGAGATTATATCATTTCTAACGACAAGAACTGTGGAGGTACGGAGCAGTGTTCCAAGACAAGTAGAGAGGGTAAAAAGCCAAATTTTCTTAAGTCTGGCTTGTGTAAAGGATATGTCAGGCTTGCCTGTTAGGGACAGGACTTGTAATTCAGGAGATTCCTACAGTGAGTGACTACTAGTAGTATTCTGTCTCCCAGCCAGCTACCACCACATAACAGCTACTGCTAGAAACAGCCGGCTTCCTTTGGTGAGCAGAGGGGTGGGAAACATGGCAAGACAGAGGACTTCAGATGCTGACCAGGTCCAGAAGAGCCCTGCTGAGCTTTGCCAATGAGGCTTGTCAGAGACTGAAGTGCCCAGCACCAGGGAAGAAATGGGAAAGTACTTCCTGCTTAATTTGGCCATGTAACACTCCAAGACACACAGAAAGGTTTGGAAGGTACTCAGTGTCATGGCTCTTGTTCTAATAAACAGACTTTTCTTTTCATAGGCCTGATAATTTCAGTTTTCTTTGTGCTGATAGCTCCTTTAGGGTCAGCTCTTGACCTTTTTACTGTATCTGAATGTTACTTTCCTGCAGAAGCAGCTCTACCATGTTACTGAGCCTGCTTCTGCCGGGTGCAGAGACCAAGGAAACACACACAATATTAATGGCTAAAGGCAAGTGTCAGAACGACCCTCTAATATTTAATCTCTTTGACCAAGGGCCAAAATCTACCCAAGTAAATGGAGCTGTAACAGTCTGCCTCAGAAGGAACAGAGTCGAGGCAGCCTCTGAACCACAACAAAATTAATCTCAGAGTACTGTGCTAAGAGCAGCAGCAAGAGATAACAGTGAAATATATTCCATATACTGTGAAATACTTCAGGATCAAGTACTAAACTAGAGTACACTACGATTTTGCTTGAGACTGATTCATCTGCTAGTTGCATTAGACTGCAAGTCTGCTTTACCTCACAACCAGTCCTGAGGAGGAATTCAGCCATGAAAGCAGTGACTGAGAAAGCCAGATAATATAAACATGAATTTTTTAGGCCAGAAACAATAATATTCACAACTTCCTTAATATCACTTAGGGTCTTAGTTTCCCTGATTCCCAAAGAAGTTCATATAATTAATTAAGTCCAAGATTATGTCCTGGGATCCTCAGATACCAGAGATGATGCCAAGGGACCATCAATCCCGATGGTTTGGGCCTGGCTAGTTTACAATCTTGGCTTCTGTTCATGAGGCTCTGTTTATGAGACCTGGATGCTAAAATGTCATTTTTCCTCTCCTGCCTCTTTAATTCATGGTGAAATTTGAACACTTGAGCACTCAAGTTAGGAAAAGCTAATTACAAAGCTTGAGCGTGCAACCTTATTTAGAGTTTGGTATGGATTATAGTCCACATGTACACTTCTCCAAAGGCACATTTTATATTCTAGTTCTGTACCTCACAAGTTTAGAGCTAGAAAGTTTCTTTAGTATTACCCAGTTAGGCTTTAAGTGTAATGATGCCTCAGCTATGGATATTTGTCATAACATCCCACACTTCTATTCTAGCTCTTTTTAATTAGAAACTGATTATTTCTTCCAGTGGAGCTATTGAGAGAAATCTGTTTTCACTTAGCACTTAGGCCAGAAATGTTATTGCCACTCCTGCTGTAATTGTCTGCTAGCCTTTATTAGCTTGTATCGATCTGAGAATCCACATTTTTGGATGTCTCCTAATCTTTCAGTCTGAATTCAGCCTATAGTGAAGTAAATTAATAAGAGTTTACCCCATCTATTTTTCTTCCAGTACACTCCTGAACCATAAAAAATAGCTTCAGCTCTTTTACAGTTCAGATTTCTCACTTTGACAGACAACATTAGTTCACTGCCACACACCTCCAGAGCCAAACCCCTGCAGCACAGCTCAACAGAATAATAAATACTGGGGGAACGAAAAATAATCATAGTACAGCTGCAACTGCTCATTACAAATTTATCTCTGGTGCTGTTTATCTAGTGGTTCCAGCTTTCTGCCCCATCCCAGCCAAATCTTCTGCATGCATAGCAAGAGAAATCACCCCAAACCTTTGGCTGCTATGACTGCTGTGATGAGCTCTGAACTACACACTCCTACATCAAACCCCAGAAGTCAGTGGCCACCTTGCTTTTTACACCACTTGCTTTCCTCCCAGTTAGTCTTCAAGGGGATAAACAGGCAACCGACAAACTGACAGAGGCTGTGCTGACTTATCAAAGTCCCTTAGGCTTTTGACTGCTGCTGCTTTGCTATCCCTTTCAGACTGTCAGTGGCATACATCTGCAGGCACAGCACAAGGCTGGAAATCAGGAGACATCAGCTTTGCCAGCAGTCTGCTGCATGACCTCAGGGAGCCACTTCAGCTGATTTGACTTTTATTTCTACTTCTGCCCTTTGTTGATTCTGTTTTTGATGAGAATATAAATCTGGGACAGATATAGTCTCCTACCATACTGATAAATGGCATCAAGTACAACATGACCAGCTCTTTCTTGTGTTTCTAGATATTAATGTAATATAAAAAAGGAGCAACTAAATTAATCTTCTTTGCTATCAGTACCATTAGCTCCCTTAAATCAAGAGATGGTTGGTGGCCTGATGATGTTGAGGTGTGATATCCAGCCTAAGGTCATTATCCCAGAGTAGCCTAAACTAACAGAATAATCTGAACTCAGAAGTACTTTTAACTTTTGGGGCTTGAGTCAACTGAACTGGAAACCTCTTAGTGCTTCTCAAGAGACCTTCAATGGTATGCAATGACTGGTTGTCTCAAGAAGCATTACTGGACAAGAAGAAAATTACTTATGGCCTACTAGGAGAAAGGTATAGTTGAGCTTTCTGGAGCCATTTCATAGCTCTGTATCTCAGAGCCATCTGGGCTTTGACAGGGACAGATCTAACATGACTGGGCTGCCTTGTTCAGCATTTCCTTTCTCAGTTCCTTGCAGGGACCATAGATTGCCAAGCCTTCTCTGAGGCAAGCTGGCTTCTTTGGCTGACCCAGAAAACAAGGGCAGTGCATAAATGCTTGGCTACATAGGTTTTTATGGAAAACATCTCATAATTTGTCTCTCTTAACCCTCTAAGCTCCAAATGCTGAGGCCATCCACTCTGTGGGACTCAGTGGGTAACCCTGGGCAAATTGAGGGCTGTTAAATCATTTCCAGCTAAAATACTTTTTCCAGCCAATCAGGAAAGTACTACATGTTAATTTCTACCAGCAGGCTCCTAGTACAGTTAATTTGACCACCTGTGTGTTTGCCCAGGGCTCACACATGCTGTGCTGTCTGTATGATTTCACATGGGCTTGGTTTTATGCACATATGAGGTTGACAATTTTGTTTCGTCTTTTTTTTGGGGGTTTGGGTTTGGTTTTTTCCCTGAAAACCTGCTTGTTTTCTTTTGTATTTGCTTCTGTTCTATCTAAACTGCCTTTTCCAATTGCAAGTGCACAATATGCATTATACTTGGGCTCATTTAGTTATAGGCTTAACGTTGATTCTTCCATTCAGCAGCTTGTCCCAGATTCTATGTATTTATGAAGGAGGCCAAAGACCACTGGCACACTACTGTCAATGCCCAAATTGCCTAAAAAATACTTTTTTCTTTTCAGAAGGAAAAATCTAAGTGCTAACATTTAAGGATATCTGCTATCAAGTGTAAAAGCTCATTCCTTCTATAGAAAGGCCATTCAATCCACAAGCACATCAATGACAAAAATGCTTTATGAAGCTGTTCCCCAGAAAAACTGGCTCATAAAGCCTCCATGCCATCTCCTGCCATCAGCAGGTTCCCTCAGCCTGTGTAGGGCTGATTTGCTCATTTTATGTGAGTTCTCCCCCTGGCCTCTCACATCCTGTTTCAATGCTGGAGCATGGAGGCAGAGCAGAAGGCAGCAGGAGGCAGCAGAAGGCTGGCTGCCTCTCCCAGCCTAACAGCAGTGAGCTGCTGGACACAGCTGCGAGAGTGGAGCTGCGAGTTCACTCTGTACCTGGGAGCTGGCAGATGCTCCAGCCAAGCTTTAAGCCAAAAGCAGCTGGGCACATATTTCACTGAAAGAAAGTAATTTTAAGAAAACCATCAGAGGTAATACTGAAGTGCCTCACTCAGTTTTAAGTTTTGCATTTGCCTGGGGGCCTTTTGTGTCAGAGAAGCACAATTCTCCATAAAAGCAACAACATATATAGAAGGTGTTTTCAGCTATTACGGTTTACCATTGCAAAGGTGTCTTAGCAACATGCAACAAGCTCTGAGCAAAGATGTTGTGCTGATCTCTCTGCCTTCTTTTGCTGATGTATTTGCAGCCTAGTAGCTGAACTGCAATGTCCAGGCTCAGAAACAAAGGTGCTTTAGTTTTTCTGCCTGGTGAATGAGGGTAAAGACTTGAGATTTTTCTATGCATGTTTTCTCCACATAGTCTTATGTAAAAATATTGGCACAATTTGTGTCCTGTATGTAATAAACTAGAAAGGTTGGTAGGAGACAGTGAGAGAGCACATAGTTGCTTGGTGTATTTTAACTTGACAGTGTCAGGAACTGACTCCAGGGGCCATTAGCCCTCATTAACCTGACACAAAAAATATTACTAATGCACACTTCCACTCCTGAACTATGCTGGGCTCAACAGCAGAAATATGAGCACTTCATGTTCAAGTCAACCAAAGCTGAGACAGAGGTTTTGCCAAATGAACTTACAGGGCACAGCAGAAAATGCAAACTGGCCTTGGGCTAGGAGCAGAGACAGACACCAAAAATGAGGGGAGAAAATGAAGCATGGATTCCTGACAACAGAGCTGGAAGTAGTGCTCTGAGAGCTTTGCAGGTGTAATTGTTTGTGTGCCATTCAGACCATCCCACCCCTGTTTAAAGAGTGCTTGTGTACACTGCGAACACATTATATTGTGTACACTGTGAGCACATTATCCTAGAGTGTGTGTGGGGTCCTCTCTCAGGTCAATGGCAGAAAGAGCCATCTGCCAAATGTCTGCTTGACAAAGGAGAGATTTGTTTCTGCTACAGGTGGTAATGCATTACCCACAGAATTATTCCACAGTAATTAGGAATTCAGAAACAGCAGCTGAGATGGAGCCCTATTGTGCTAGCTGTTTTCCAAAGCACAAACCAAGAGCAAGTCACCCTTTTGATGACTTTACATTAGTAAGTGCATCCTTGTGTTTGCAAAAAAAACCCACAAAACACCCAAACAACAACAAAACCCACGAACAAAAAAAACCACAAACCAACAAAAACCACAAACCAACAAAAACCTAACAACAAAAACCAACCAAACAAACAAACAAAAAAAATCCAACACCAAACCTCAAAGTAAGAGAGGTTCAGGGTGCATTTGAAATAAAACCACCTCAGATAGGAAACCATCTAATCAGCTTGCTCAGAGGTACCCAGGCAAAGCAGTTAAAAACTGAAGACTGTCTTAGTGCAGTTCTTAACCCAAGGTCATATTTACATACATTTTTGATAAACATTTGATTTGATTTAATTTGTACAAAGGAAATCTTTTACTGCCTCAGCTCTATGGACAAGGCTGTATATAATCACATGCTATCTGCTGCTGTGCCTTCTGTTTGCTGTCAGGAGCAGAGCTGGCACCTTGCTCTAGATTTTTACCCTCTGTGTGTATCACAGCAATTAAGTGCTGCCTGTGGAACAAGCACACAAACTGCAAACTCTGTTTCAAGCTACTGTCCTTTAATTTAACTTGAATTGTGTATCTGGAATTTCAGAAAATGTTTCCAATAAGGTCGCTAGCAAAATCCATTCTCCAGGAATCTGCTGTTTCTTCTATACTTTTTAGCTTTCACAAATGCTGAACTCCATAAAGTTTACTTCTAAACCCATGTTTTCGTTAGTCTTCTGCTAGGAATAACAGTCTCACAAAACCATTTCTACTCACAGTCTTAATGTAGATGTCAAAATTATTTATCATTTTATGATTATTTGATTAAAAGTTTTTGCCTTTCAAAACTTCTGAATTTTTATGTGATAAGGGTGATCTACATCTGAAAGCTGAAACAGAATAACATAGGGTGCAAGTGTAAAATACAACAGCTATTCCTAAAGTAATCCATTTGGGATTTTCCAGTTTGGAAATTTTAAGATACTGCAAGATATCTTATTCTGGTATAATTAGGAAGCAGGTTGAACTAAATCAAACTGGCATGAAGAGCAAAAAATTATGAAATAGAAGTGTGTATACGTGATGTGAGTTATTCAGGAACTTCTGAACAGCAATTACAAACTACTTCCAATGCCCCTCACCAGGGGCCAAATAACACAGTTAATTGACCCATCTGAGCAGCAGAGCACTGTGTTAACACAGCAGTGCTGCTTCTAGAACCAAAACAAGCTCGGGTATTTCTGTTTGCAAACATTGCTCCATGAAGGAAAACGCTTCATAGACTATGAACAAAGATAATCATGAGCACTGAAGCAGTAAAAAGCCTTAGGAGTGCCCCAGCTGGGAGGTCACTGTATCCCTGAGTTTGGCAAGAGAACTGGCTTTACCTGCACTCTAATCTCTACAGGGCTAAGTCAGACAGATGAGTATAGCCACCATCACTCCAAAGAAAAGTTGTTTTGCTGCTGTTTGGGTGGTATACCTGACAAAGCTCCAGATGTCAAGCATCCTCCACTAACACTAGGCTTTCCTGACATGGCTTTTGCAAATCATCTTCTATCACAGCCAGGGGTCAATGGTGTGAATCCATTCTGTTTTGCATTGCAACAGATTAAAGTTGCACACACACAGAGTCAGCTAACTTCACAGAGGGATAATGAATTGCTAAATTACCACAAAGAACTCCCTAGTGCTTAATAATTGTGTCATATATATATTTTGTCATATATATGCTGTGGATCCAAATACTTGGGAGAGTTTTTATATTAGAAATGAGCAACTTAAATGGCTTCTAAAGAAAGGCATTTCTAGGTGATTTTTCAAGGGGAAATTTAAACACCTGTGAGTTTCTGGTGTTAATTGTCCTGCTCAAATCTTCCTAATTAGCAGTTAGTTGCAAAATATCAGACTGAGTGATAGAATTATTTAGTGCTTAGATTCTGAACACTGACTAAGGAGTACTAGAATAAAATTACTGATTTCTTTTGAATGATAACCCATAAACCTTTCATGCAACCATAACTTTCTGTTTAATATTTATTTTCCTGATTGTTCCACCAGCACAAACACATTACCACTTTATCTATTTTTAGAAATAAGGAACTGACATTTGCCACTGTGGCTTTCTTTCATCTCTAAAAAGACTTGCTTGTCTTTTTAGATCAAAGGAACAAGAGGAGGAGTTTGGGAATGGACAGGGGCTGTGGTGTATTAACCAGAACCCAGAAGAACCAAGCATTTTGTGACTGGTTCTCAATGGTTACTGAACAATATCCATCTCAGATTTGACTCTGTGAATTTTGCCCTGTGAAGCCCAGAAGTTGTAACCCACAAACAACAGCAGAAGAAAGATAGGAAATTAAATATATCCCATCTAAATTTTAATATCAGTAACAGCCCATTGGATTAAAAGGATGAGCTGTGAGAGTCACAACACATCATGTCCAATCAATGCTAACACTGCAGGTTTCTGCAACATCAGCTGTTAACAGACCAATCTAATTTTGCCCCAGAGCTGACCAAAATTTGGAATATCAACTAGTGTTTTGAAGTATGAGAAATGCTTTAGTACCTAATAGTTAGTGCTAGAAGCAATTTGTTCCAGTACAAAAGCTTAAAATTATTTGAGCCCAGTTTCTCTCCAGTTACTGTAAGGTTCAAGCATAGCTTAAATTCCTGCTAAAAAAAAAAATTATTAACAGCTGCTCTCTAATTATATTTATTTCCTTTTGGAACTAACAGACTGTGGGCTTTGATTAATTGCTATTACAGTTAATCACATCTCATGAAAATTCCCTGCAACATAGAATTTCCTCCTGATGTTTGGTTGGTAATAAATTAGATCAAAGTTGCCATCAATAAATCAATTTTGTGTCATCATACAAATTTCACAACAACAAATAAGTTCAAATTCAGTAACTCTGGAGAAAAACTCGTAAGTAAAAGTGCTAATTTAGAAATTAGCCTTGTATAAATTAACCTTCTTTATTAACATAGAAATGAGTTTTCTGGTGGAAAAAGTGCCTAGGCTATAACACTATATATGAAACTATATATGAAAAGTAAAGGACTTTACAGACACGACGAATTTTTTTCAGATTCACGATTAATTCAATAGACTCTTGGTAAACAGACTGCTGGTTACTCATACATTCCAAAGGCTTTAATGAGACCCAGAAATAAAGATTAAGTTTACTAAATAAAGCAAACCAAAATTTTTGGCTCAGCAGCTTGCCTTTCTTATAGGATAAACACCTCTGAAATGCAGTAGCTCATACAACTTTGAAAACTCTTTTCCTCAAATCATGGCAAAAACAAACAGAAAATATCCAATGGTATTAGACAAACCAGCAATTTAGCATCCCAAAACACACAAACACTGGGTTGGGCTCACAAAGCCCACTGATGATCTGGTGTCACATAGAACATACCCTGCTCTGCCTCCTCCGCTTTGCACTTTGCAAAGGCTCAGGAGAAACAGCCCAGGCAAGGCAGAAAAACACTGCTCACACTGTAGTTACAGACTGTCCACTTGTACAAAGGATGAAAAACAGGTAGATGTATTTTCATACTTCCATATGCTGGCTAAAGTAAAAAGGTTTTCATTCTCACAAAACAAAACTGTTCAGCTGATTAGAAAGTAATGTTACAATTGGAGATTTTAGTGTAGGCATGTATTTCCTCAGTGACTTTCCTAGGCCCTTGCAACGTGGTGTTTTCATCTTTGAGGCCCATTTTGTCTTGCAGAAGGGGAAGCCATTCCTATAAACCTTGTAACTGAGATAACAAAAAAAAGCACTTGGATATTTTCTTCCTGATTGTAGATGACTGATGCACACTACCAAGGGCTGCTTGTCCTCTCTTCCGAAGCTATAAATCAGCTGAGGAGATAACCCAGGAAACCTACCTGAAAGGTTTATGTAGGACAATAAATTTGCTCAGCTGCATTATTGCAGAACATTCGCTGAACCCAAGCATCTGCTTTAGGGCAGTGTTCTGCCTTTAAAGCAGAATTACACTAGACACACACATAATTGCCTTGACAATTGATAATTACAGTGTAGTTACTCTTTTGGCCTTTCAAATTACCTTCAATTCTCATCAAGTGAGAAAATATTAGCAACCTAGTCCAATCTGATCTGGTTTCTACTGACATAAAATTCACCTCAGCATTGTGTCTGTCGGGGTTTAATCCCAGCCCTCATCTAAGCACTACACGGCCACTTCCTCACTCCTCACTGTCAGTGGCTGGGCAGAAGAAGCAGATAAAAGGTGAAATCCATGGGTTGAGATAAGAACAATTTAGCAATTGAAATAAAGTAATAAATAAGTAATATTAGTAAGGAAAAAGGAAAAAAAAAAAAAAAAAGGGTCAAAACCCAAGAAACACAAGTGATGCCCAATAAAATTGCTCACCACCCACTGACCAATGGCCAGCTTGTTCCAGGGCCTCAATCAGCACCTCCTGGCCAGCTCCCTCCAGTTTACACACCAACCAGGATGCTCCATGGCATGGAGTATCCCTTTGGCCAGTTCAGGCCAGCTGTCCTGATCATACTTCCCCCCAGCTCCTTGGGCAGCTGCTCACTGCCAGAGCACTGGGAACTGCTAAGTCCTTGACCTATGGTAAGAACTACTGAGTAACAGCCAAAACCTCAGTGTGGTACCTACATTCCTCTCATGCTAAACTTAAAACACAGCACTGTGCCAGCTATAGGAAGGAAATTAATTCTATCCCAGATGAAACTAGGAGAGTTACTGACCAAAAGAAAGGCCCATCTCATCACAAAATACAGCACCATTCAGACCTAATTTTCCCACTTAGTAAAGTCTCTTCCCTCTATTGACCTAGAATATAAAACAAACAAACAAACACACAGTGCTCTGACATATTCAAAACAACCGGGTACATAAAATAATACAAAAGAAATCATATTAAGTGTCTCACAAAAAAACCCCCATATCTAGTCTTGCACAGCATAATCTTCAGTAGAGTTTATACACCTGTAACTTCCTAGGCATTTCTACCTCCATGATTGTATGTGCTTCAAGATTTGGCAAGCTCTAGGATTGATAGATCTTATAAACTCTCAGCCTTGTTAGCAAGTAAAACCGTTTCCCAGATTATGAATTTAGGACTTATGCAATTTCATTTATACCCGAAGATGCCCCGCTGTTGCCTCTCCTGCTTGCCTGTCTCACCCAACTCATGCTCTTCTCCAACTTTCCCGTTAATGCTTTACCCTGTACATGAAAACTGGTTCTTTTTGGTCTCTGCCACGTTTGTCAATCCTCAAGGCAGATCAGCCCTTTCTTCACTGCTTTGAGCTCACAGTTTCAGGTGGACAGTCAGCTCTTGGCCGCTGCCAGGGTTACATGAATTATCAGTCAGGCAGCCACTGGCTGCAAGCAGGAGTGCTTTGGGTATTGTGGCTTGTGACAGCATAGGAAAAACAAAAAATGCAAGGCCAAGCAAAAATTCCTCTGAAGATATTACGCATGTAAAGAGTCAAAGGCAAGCTGGCAGAGGGCAGCCAAGTCTTTGCTACTGCAGTCAATCACACCAGGAAATCCAGTTCTGCCTCTGTTCTAAACCTACTGCAAATTGTTGCTGTATTCACCTTAGGCATCAAATCAAACTGCTTCAATGTGAGAAGACAGCTTCTGACTAAGTGCAGCCAATTTATGCACATTTCTTGTAATGACAGTATTATCTTTAATACTGAGTGTTCTTGCACTCCAGCAGTCATTCAGTCTCCTTTCAGCCACAGGGACAGACTTATACATCATTTCCAACAGATGGCACTTTTTAGCCTCTTCGTGTGCACAGGTGAGTGCATGTGTACAAACATGTTTCCATAGTTACTGGAAACTGCTTTTACAGAGCACTGCCTGCCTATCATAAAGCAGAGAAATTATAGTTGGGTCGAAATTACATCATCTTGTATTTTAAAGACTTTTTTTTTTAAAGCCACAGTGAAAATAACATGGTCATTTCCTTTTCATTATTACCTTGTGGTAAGAAACGCATCCTCGTGCAGAAAGAAAAACACTTAAGGGTAAATATAAAATCCATCAGGTATAGGGGGTTTGGTGGAGAAAAAGAAATCAATAAAACCTTTCTGATAGAATTCTATAGGAAGCCTTTATCGTAGATGAATATAGCCTTCATACAAGTACAAATTTAAGTCATCAAAAGTTAATTCCTGATTTCCTGGAAGGTACTGTAAAGGCCACGTAGGCACAATTCTCAGGGGACAAGCAGGGCAGTGCAGCAAGGCTGTGCAGTCCTTCCTCACAGCCTCCAAGATGAAAAGACTGAGACCTTTGCTTCTCTAATAAAACTTCTGCAATGGAAAGACTGTAAATTCAAGCCACTGGGTAATCAAGGTCTAAAATACTCCTCCTGCATCTGGGTTCCAGAACATTTACTTCAGTTTCCTTTTCTGTCAAAAAATTGCTGTCTCATCTTTGTGGATAATTTTGAGGTGGTTTTTTTTCCAGTCCTTTTATATTTTTATCAAGCTTGTTTTTCTTCTAAGGAAACAATCTGCTACGTAATTAGGGGATTTGGGTTGCTGTTTGTAAGTCAGTAGTCCCCTTTGGTCCAATGGGCCACTATAGAGTTCTCCAAGTCTTCTCCATGCTCTGGGCATCAATTTTATGGCAGTTCCAATGATGTAGGCATAAAAAGGGACAGAATGTAATTTCTCTGTTATTTTTGTTCACATTTTCCGTTGATGATATTCCCCAGCTACCCCTACCTCAACTTTTACATTATCCTTGGTATCACCCTCTCACTCAGATCTAAGCCAATGTATCTTGTCTTCTAGTCTTCCCTGCTCTTGTTTTATTCCCTCTCTCACCCTGTCATTGTCAAGATTTCCTTGGGGGAAATTAGAGAGTGCTAAGAACATAAAGAAAATATGAATTAGTATTAATTTCTAATGTCATGGCAGCAGCAATGGTTATTCCTCAGGTAGTCTTTTCTCCCTGATTTCAAGGAGGAAATATTGAAAGTGGAGAGGATGTCCTTTACTTCTGTGAGCAATATGCAGTGTGTGCTGTGCTTGGGGAATTAATATTCAGTCATCAGAACCTGCAGTATTTAAGATTTCCAAAGTCAGCAGCTTTTGAGTTGCTTCACCTGAAGCAATGCACTGTTCTTGGAATTGATAGGATGAAGTTCACCTGCTGCCTACTATAAAACATCTCTGCTCTTAATGAAAAAAAAAAACACTTGAGAGAGGTGGTCTTACTGTTCACTCAGCAGAGCTCAGTCTGAGCGGTGCAGGGGGACCAGCTTGGCCCTGTGCAAGGATGGGGAAGTTATCTAGATGCAGGGAAAGGGAGGAGCACACAATGCTCTGCTACAGATTGCCCACAGCACAATCCTGAAAAGCTGGAATGCAGCGACACAAAAGTATGATCTATGAAAATCAACACGTCGTCAGTGCTTCTTTATTCTCTGCTGGAAATTTTGGTTGGCAGGTTTTGTCAGAGGACAACCTCCACGTCTCTTATCTCTGTTATTTCAGCACACATGCCAAGATAACCCAGACCTTGGTGTCTTTTGGCAAAAATACATCACAACATAATGCTTGCCAATGTGTTTCAAATTGTATGCTGAAAAAGGAGCAGAGAAAGGAGCAGCCAGATTTGTTAAACAACTGTTATACTGTTAATCAACTACTTATGTGGGGTCTTTGTGACTCCACTCCCCACCATATGGGCAACTTCTAGAAAATTTTACAATCAGTGTTTTCTTAAATGTGAGATTAAGGGATCGAAAAGAAAATGTTCAAGTAATCAAACTGAGGAACAGGGTGCAATCTTCAAGTTCTGAACCAGAAATGAAACAGTCTTGAAGATGAGAAATAAGACAGACTCGTAGAATGGTTTGGGTTGGAAGGGACCTTAAAGGTCATCTACTTTCAACCCTCCACCATGGGCAGGGGCACCTTCCACTGGACCAGCTTGCTCAAAGCCCCATCCAACTTGGCCTTTGAACACTTCCAGGGATGGGGCAGCCAGAGCTTCTCTGGGCAACCTGCTCCAGTGCCTCACCACCCTCATAGCAAAGAATTTCTTTCTAATATCTGATCTAAACCTGCCTTCTTTCAGTTTAAAGCCATTTCCCCTGGTCCTGTCACTACATGCCCTGGCAAAGAAATCCTCTCCAGCTTTCTTGTCGGTCCCCTTTGGGAACTGGAAGGCTGCCAATATGACCCTAACACTACTCTATTTAAGTGGGAAAGATAGCTATTAACAGGAGAAGGTCAAAAGAGGAGATGCCAGACTAAGTGCTGTACTTCCTATTGTCAAAAGACTTAGCCTCATCTTTCCAGTGGTTCTTGCAGTTGTTAAGGACATATGTGTTTTTCCTTCTTAAATGTCATGAATTTCACATACTTAGGACTCCTCTCATAATATGGAAGCTTTTATCTAACCACTATACTAGGTCTCATCCTTACATTTTGCAGCTCTTTTCAGAGAAATCACCAGATATTCTACCTCTTCAAATATATTATTTTCATCTTCAGACAAGTCTAACAAAGACAGCAGTTTGGCTCAGGCTGGTATTAGCAAAGTGTCTTGTGAAAGTTACTGCCAAGGAATTAATTTGCACCATTACACCTCTCCATTATTTTGTGGAAAATTAATTCATAAATATAGACATTTATGTAAATATATTAAAAATATATAAATTATATATATCCAACATATATATTATATTTATATTATATTGAATATATTATATATACTCAATATATAAATAATATATATACAATATAAACATTACATGCTGTTCAGAACTTATTTTCATACATTTAAAAATTCTGTTTAGACCCATATTAAAAAATTCCCAGTGGTCAGGCAGTATTTTCCTACCATGATGTAGGATAGCACAGTATTTTGCTCTCTCTCAGCCTAAATTACCCCATTCAACTGCAACTAAGGACTCTTCAGAGAATCTCCATTGCATCCAATTTGCTAAAATACTTTGAACCCTTTTTACAACAGATTAGAAGAATGCCTAGGCACCACACTGTCATCTCTCTTAAGGTAAATGAAGGTACTTCCTTCTCTCCTGCTTATTAAAAACCCCCTTAGAGTCAGAAATTCCATGTGGTGCTAATGAAAACTGCCTGGAGACTTGACCTCTGAACAGCAGCATAGGTGCTTGCAATAGCATCTCAAAATCTCTGAACACAACTGCACTTTAAATGAACAGGAAACACTCAGAAACAAAGTACATATCAAGAATGCTCGGTGAGTGAAACCAAGTGTTATCCAAACGAATAGTGTTCCTGAAGTCCTGAAACCTTTCTGGAGTAAGTGTCCAAGCTCTGGCTGGCTCCCAGAAGGCAAATGCCCTTCTGCCTGGGCAGTATTCTCAGTTTAGCTACGTGTTGGGGGTTGAGTGTTTTTCTATTACTGTGTCAATTTAAAGAATTTTTCCCATTATCATGCCAATGGAGCTGGC
>JAOTQP010001652.1:21954588-21981531 GCA_026413545.1 Cichladusa arquata | reverse complement strand
TATCTCTGCCTCAGAGTCCTTGATTCAAACAATTATAATACTTGGGGGGAGTGGAATTAAAGTCTCTATTTCAGAGGGAAACTTCTGCCTTTACTGGCAGACACCTGTCCTTCAAACTAGGACACTACGGTTGATGCCTTCAGAGAAATTGTGCTGTCAGCAAAGAAAAATCAAATGTTTAAACACTTCATACAGTCACAAGATCTGCCATCTTCACACCAGATTTATACATAATATTATATTCCCAAAAGACATGATTCATGTTTAAGTTCACTGATTTTGGCTTTGCTACTTCTACAGCTCAACAAACTCTGAAAACATAATTATGTTTTTTTCCTCCATCATTACAAATCTCATGTTCTAAGCATGACCTGTTTGTATTACTGTATTTGGAAGGAAATATACCAGGTCTATTTATCTACATGCCTACTTGAACGTAGAAACCCTGTAATATTCTTCCTGGAACAGTACTTCTCTTCAATGAAAGCATAATATCTTAAATATTAAAGGAAGTACTTTTCTTTTTTTACTGTCTAAATGTACCATATATCTTTTCACTATTCCCAAGTAATGTGAGAGAGGAAAAGAATATGCAAAGCAAAACCATGAAGTAGACACTGCCAGTTCAGCATTCAAAAAGGAGTTGCCAAGAGCATTAACAACCATCTCTATTAAGTGCTGTCTAAAATGGGAGCTATTGAAGTGAGGAAATTGAAGGCCCTGACCAAAACACAATGACCAACCTGAACAACAGAAGTTCTGCATTACAGAGCTCTTAAGTGCTGTTGAGATGTGGGGTAAATCACTGGCATGCATGTTAAATCTGTTTGGGCACAACATTTTTTTTTTCTAAATTTACCGTATTACTAATTTCTATGATAGATTTCCAAAAACCATAGGATCAGGCTCTAAAAAGCTACCATAGATGTCACTTCAGCAGTAAAATATTACATATCAGCTCTGTTGTACTTACTGTTTGTAAGAAAGTTCATAAATGCACCAACATTTTTTAAAATTTTTTATTCATTAATTTTAATGACAGCACTGCTTCATTCCTTGCTATAGGATAGGGAGGTGGCTGCTGGTAGATTGAGTGTGAAGAGGACAAAACACTATAATTCCCAGCATATCTCTAGCATCTGTTATGTCATAAGCTGCCTTACAGCATTTCATAGGACTATCTATTGGCTTTAAAAATCACCAAAAAAAAAAAAAAAAAATAAGGAACAAAGGTGATCCTTCACCCCAGTAACCTTTCAGACTATATAAGGATGCCCTTGTCAGTCATGCCAACACAGGAATCTCGATGGACCCCAGGTTTGAGAGACCTATCTGTAAAAAAGCACAGATAGGCAGACAAAAGCCAGGCATCTTTCTATGCCAACCCAGGTGTGGAGACAAAAATTTGGAAGGGTCAAAACACTTCATCAACAGCTTTTGAATGACAACAGAGGGGTTGTTTCCCCAGTAAAAGGGCTGTGGAAGGTTCACAGACTGAGCTGCCAAGTTCCAGCTGTCCTGAGAGAGAGGAAGGCAACAGCAGTGCTGGAACTGAACTCTCTGGCAGGAACCTCAGCCAGTTTCTGCCTCTGCAGGTTGTGAGTTTCTTGGTTCAGTAGCAGTGCAACTATACCTGTGCAGCTTTGGGTTCTCCTGCAATTCCAATGGTGTGATGCAAAGGGCAAATGGCTCCAGCTACCAATTATTTCCCTTAATTTGCCAAGCACAAGGGTACATCAAATTGTAACTGGGGTACCGAGGGGGCATAAATCCTGGGAAGGTGTGATGGATGCACTCAACCCCCTTATCCAAACTAGCAATGGTGTGGAACAGGCTCCAAAGGAGACAAAGCTTGAGCTGTAGCTGGGCCAAGTAACTCCTCCAGAAATCTCACAAAGGGGCACAGTAATCCAGTGAGCATCGATGCATATGAGCTTGGAACACCAATCATGTAATTAATACATGAATAGTGTGTGTTCTTTCATGGATCTGAATGTTGTCAGGATAGAAATTTATGGATGAATAAATCAAATCATCCTGTGATGCTATAAACAATGGTCCTAAGTGAGGCCCTTTGAGCTCTCCTGGACTGCAGAAGGCTATGCCAGCACCTCCCTCTGAGCAGGATGTCTCTCACCATTTGTGCTCTATATCCAAAGCCTCACAAATTCTCACTTCTAAAAAGTTAAAAGGACCATTGCCAAAATCTGAAAATGGAGCTTGGGCCATGATTTTTAGTCATTAGACTCTAGATATTTCAAATTTAAGAGAGTGAGTTTTGGGACAATTCCTTTTCAGTCACTCATTCAAGTTAGATGCACTGCTTTGCCCTTTCATGTAGGATATCATAAGGAATTAACAGTTCCAGCATCTTCTGAGAGCCCTGGTAGTACAAGTGGCAAGGAGCATGGACTACCTGGTGAATGTCCTCTGATGATATTACAGAAATATTAATACTTGTCTAGTTTTTCCTACATGGAAGCTTCATATTTTTTGGAAGTCTTCCTTTGACTCAAAAGCCATCTCAGTGAGCATACTCCCTGTGGAATTGCTGCAAATTTTTGCTCAAATATAGATGGCTCATCACTACTTCTGTTTCAATGCTTTATCTCTGGGTTGGACTAGAGACGTAATTTTACATCAAAAAAGTTCTGCAGGAAAAGGAGATAGTGGAAGGAAAATACCACTTAGCCCTCATAAGAAGGAATCCAAGTACATACAGTACAATGGAAAATTATATTTTTTTAGATCAGTCTGCTTGAGAAGGAACTGGAGAGATCATTAAAATCACCTCTGTAGTTCTTTGATCACTGGTGTTATTTGCATTTCAAAAGGAGCAAGTTTGACAGAGTTTATGGCAATTCTCTACTTCTACCTTGTAGCAGTCTGGCTCCCTGTCATCACACTGCCTCCTTCCTGACCCTTCCCAAAGCCACAGATTTCTCCTTTTGGACAATAAAGATTAACCTCCAAAAGTAAAGCACATTTATAATTCAGGATTGCTTAAGAGCAAGCTGGCATGAGTTGGCTCAGTAAAAAGACACTTCAATATCAGGCCCTTGTTGTAGCCCCTACTCCATTTCAGTGCTGACATTGTGCTCTCCAAGATTAAGCTGACCACCACTAAATACAAAGTGAGATCATGATGTATAACTTGATATTCCATGTGCATCTTCCCCTCTCCCATACACAACAGAATTTATTCCTAGGGCAGGAAGCAAGAGTTTAAGTTGATCTGCTCACACTTGTACATCTCTGAGCCTCCTGTTCTATTATTTTTTTTTTTTTTTAAGTCCCAACAATCAAGTACTTTGTCTGCAAATTCAAGCAATTCTTGCATTTATCCCACTGAATTTCATCAAGAGGTGGGGGCAGCTTGCCTACAGCATTGCTTCCTTCTCATTCCTCATTTCTCCTCTAATGTCTTAATGAAGCACTGCTGCTGGCACATTGTAAAAGAGAGTCTTAACACAGAAATGGGACAGAAGGAAGATGCTCACACAAAGATTCATGTCTGCTGTGGTTCTCAGTCTCTCTGCTTCAGGATGTAAAAATTCCTAGTAAAGGCAAGGGTCAAGAGGGCTGACCTAGGCTAGAGAGACAGGCTGACAACCACTCTTAGCTGGACTTTTACAAGGAGATAAGCTAATGGGACCAAAGAGAACAGTATTTTTGACCCCAGAATAACAGTCCCACCATCAGCTATACTCGAAAGAAGTGGTGACTTATGGGGAACATGAGTGGGAGGGGAAGGAGTTTTGAATTATGAGTTAAACTGCGACCCAGAGCAGACAGATCTGGAATGTCTGAGAGCTGCTACCAACATGGTCCTTTCCCAAAACAGAATTTGGCTCTGCCTGTAGAGGCTAAGAAGGCTGCACCTTCAGTCAGTTTGCTACAGGAGTAGCTAACATGCCCCAGCTTTGTTTTTCTTTCCTTACTATGGACACTGATTCCTGCCAAGGACACCCTCCCCACTCTATCCAGAGGTAACAAGACATTTAAGTCCAGAAAAACCCAGGCTGTCCTCTAAGGTAGATGAAATCCAGACAGCAAGAACCACTGGGTTATAATGCTGGCTAAGCTTTTATCTCCCAAAAATGTTTAATCTGACTAATTGCTTTCTGAAGAGAGTAGCAAGGAGTGGGAGTGACAGCATTAGGGAGGACTTTTAACCAATACAAGAGATAGCAACTAATGCCCTTAAGAACAATTTTTTGAAGGTATCTTTTTCAAACCATGACTTTATTAATCACATAATACATTGACAGATGTATGAGAGAACTCAGAGAGTGACAGGTGTTATACCTCCAATAGCTGTTCTAGTTACAAGAACAGTTGAATCATTCATCTTATTACATATAACATCCTTTGTTTTTAGGGCTGGTCTAGCTAGGTAGCAGAGAGAGGAAAAGAAAGCTGTAGCAAGCTGGTTAAGTTAAATCCAAGTAAAATGTTGAATTTAAAATTAATGTGCACTGTGTAGCTCAATTATTTTATTAAAAAAAAAAACCTGCATATTTTCCTTAAATCTGCTACTCAATGCCCTTAACTTTCAGCACTGTATTTCCATGGGGGGTTCCTCCCGTGTAGCTTGACATTTAAAAGGACCTCAATAGCAGGTGTCTTTTGTTGCTAATTTCTGACTGGGTGTTTACATCAAGCTGTCAGTGCCCTTCAGTACAATAAAATCTCACCCCAGGGGGTCCTGTAGATTAATTCCTAGTGATTCTGCAGAGCACTGAGCTGCCTAGACTAAGTTCTCCAATCAGACCACAGCAGAATTTTCAAGACACACAGGTATTTCAATCTAATTCATAGCAGCATTTTAAGGCATGTAATACATTTTACTAGAAGGATGTGACTGGAGAAGTGTCAGAGATTTGCCCAAGGTCAGAGGACTACCTGGGTACAGAGCTGATGTGCAGACTGCCCACACAAGTTAACCCCTGGCAAGGCTGTGTTCACATGTGAAGGAGTGTTTCCCCAAGTGGCACTGCTCACGTAGGAGGCCTCTCCTGCACTGAGCGTGGAGAGGCAGGAATGCTGGTGGCAGGACATTAAACTATTTGGGTCTCAGCCTGCACAATGTTCAGCTGTGATTACCCCCACCAGCGTAAGCAGAGCCAGGCCTCTTTCCTGAGGCAAAATCCACAGAGAAAGGAGCAGCCCTCCCAGTGCCAGCCTGGCCAAGAAGACAGATGCCCTGTGCCTGGGGAAGAAGCTTTCCAGGCTGTTACGAGGGACTCCTCTTCAGAAGAAGCCCTGGCAGCCTGAGAAGCTGTCACCTCTTCATCTCATAGAACAGACCAAACCAGCTTCTTTTAAAATGCCAACTCCCCCTCTGTAATAAATTCCCATCCAGAAGCCAAGTTCTTTTTCCTGAGTGCCTCATTCATAGCGAGCAACAGCACAGCAGCAGACAGAAGCCATTAGAGAGCTATTATATTTTACTGCTAGGCAATCACTGATTGCACACAGGAACAACTAATATCAAAAAAGTTCCTACCAACAGCTGTTGGAAGGAAACGTCACAGTCATGGTGTCTAGACATTGTCAGGGTGCCCTAAATCAGATTGCAACTGCAGGTCAGCACTATACTAACAAAAGTCTTACCAAAGTGGCTAAAACGTTGCCTTGCCATTAGAGGGCTTCAGCAGCAGCCAGTCTGCCAACACCCAAGGCACAGCTCAGGTCGCATGGCTTTGGGGATAACCAGCAGAAAGGCACATTGAAAAACTCAGGGGCAGAACAGGAGCTCCATGGCTTCAGTGGTAGGCATCTTACTCTGGCCTTGGCACGGACACAAAGAGGGCAATGACAGGCTGAGACTTTGCCTCCTCCTTGTCCCCGTGGAACAAGGGCTTCCTCTGCAAGGGATCCTTGTGGAGGGGAACTACTGCCATCACTGCACCTCCAAGCAGGTTTCCACTCTTCCCAAGGTACATTGTGAAAAGGAGGGGACAGCCCTGGCAAAAGGTGCTGCTGAGTGCGGGTAGGATCCCCCAAGCTGTTTCCATGCCTGGTTACTGCAGGAGTCATCCTGACTCACAGCTCCCCTTCATTAAATCTGACAAAGGGCATTGGAAAGAGGCAAGGTGGCACTAGAACACACAAGTGAGAACAAGCTGCTGTAACTAACAAGGATAAAGACAGGTTTAAAAGGTTTTCTGAGCTGGCAAGAATGCACACAACTCCCTTTCTCTCCTGCTGTGCCACCTGTGGGGCTGCCAGCCCAACAGTGATTCCCCAGGGGCTGGGAGCAAAGCACAATGGGGGTGAGGACAGCTGCTGGCACCACATCACTGAGCAGAGACCAGCCATCTGCACACAGCCACACAGCCACTGGAAGTGTGTAATAGCTACCTGCAGCAGGGATTTTCCTCCAGGGAATTTGTCTTGCAGTCTGCTTCACAAGCCTTAACTGCAGTAGGAAGCAAACATACTGAAAGATTTCAGACAGCTGTGGGGAATTAATAGGTGTCAGAATTTGCCAAGTCTTTGCTTATTACAGGGTCAGCCGTGAGCTCCTCCCTCTCCCAGTCGAAAGCATAGTGATGCTGAGCACTAGTGGTGCTCAGAAAGCACACCTACATGCCAGCCCAGAGCCACACAAAGCCCTTTCACAGGGTTTGGAGCTTCAACAGGACCTATGGAGTCACTGCTTAACTCATTTTTTAACCACCATAACCATGTAAAACTGTGCCTCAGTGCACAGCAAAAGTCATCCTGTGCACAGTAGGTCCTTTTCTAAAATACAGCACTTGAGCACCATCCTGTTGTGCTTGGTGGGCTACATAAACACAGACTAGAAGGAGCCAAAAGAGAACAGTGGCCTTTGACAGAGAAGCTTCTTTTCACACATTACACAAACATTATAAAGAAAAGGACAACACTTCTAATATCAGGGACCTTTAACCCAGGCCAAGAATCTACCTGCAGGTCTCTAATACTTGGTCTCATAGTGCTATATACAAGAACTGCAGATGAATGAAATAACTGTATGACACTTCATGATAACAAATCTGAAGAAACTTTTGGTGTGCAACTATATAATTGTTCCTATTCCACAACCCCAATCTTAACATCTTTTCAGCTTGCCTTCTGTTATTTAAATAAATAAATAATCCACCTCAATTGCATTGGATCAATTCAAAACAGGCTGTATCCAAACTTAACAAACAAGTTACTTTGGTAACCTTAAGTTCAACTGCAAGAGCAATACATAATAGATTTCTCCTGCCAGCTAAAATTTCTACAGTAGCTATGAAAACCATCAGCTGCTGCAGCTGCATTTCCAGAACACTGAAGTCCACAACTGTATCATAAATGAAATGTCACCAAATAGTGAAAATCATTGTAATCAACTCTGCTGGACCTGTTGCCTATTCATTGTGCTTTAGTTGCACACAACACACAATAAGCTGGTTTTCTCTGCTGTGGATCCACATAATTTCTGCCTATAAGTCAAAGTTCCAGCATTAGCATGGACTCTTGTTTTCCAAACCTATGGAATCAGCCAGTAAGAATTTCATTTATTAGTTCCCTGGCACATCAACATGACTTCCTTTAATGACTTCTCCATGGAAGTACCACCCACAGCAATTAAAATCTACTGAACACAGAAGTTTTGGAAAAACCTGGTTGAGGGAAGACGATACCAAGGACCGTTGTGTTTTATTACCATTCAGACAGGGGAAAGAAGAAAAATTTTTGACAGGAATAAATAGATTTGTAAGAGGCCATTACAGGCCATGACAATTGAAAAACGGTTTTCCTCCCATCCCCATGAAGTCACCTGAATATCTGGCTTCTTTTTGCAATACAAACTTCTGTTAGTGGAATGTTGCTGTTCTGGGAAGTCAACCTGACGCACAGCTCTGCCAGAAAGACTGGCAGTAGTTGTTTGTGACAGACAGAGTGGATGATCTCTTGAAAAGAAAATAGTGTTTGGGACTTTTTCCTATTTCTGAAAGGTAGCAAAATAGGACAGTCCAAGGACCTTTCCGACATTTTTTATCTTCCCCTGGTGAGGACATTACCTAATGTCCTGGAATGACATTTTAATAAGAAATGCAGTCAAGTGTCAGAGGGAGTAGTGAACTGTGCTCTCTCTAAAGATATTCTGGCATCTGAAACTATTTCTAAATACCTTGAAAATACAGCTACTTTAGTTTTACCTTTAGATTGCTAGGTCAGGTGAGGAAATTTAAGACCTTACTAATAAAATAGAATAAAAAGTGTTTTATGCCATTTGATTAAATAAAATTCAATTATCTAGACGCTATCTGGTTACTTTTGAATAATCAGTCATACATAATCATAATTAAAGATATATACAAGTGGGGTTGATTAAGGTCAAAGATCATTACCATTTCCTAACTTCTGAGAATGTGATTTTGTGCACATAGTCATCTTTGATTTTGGGACATTTACACACACACACACACACATATATATATACACAGACATATCATTATTTCCTCACAGCTTTCTTGTAGTTCACCTATGTGAACAACAACAATAAAAAAACCCTTACAAAGCCAGAGTCAGTAGCAGGTAAATAATAGTCTCCCTCCTTTTCTAAGCATTTTGTTCCATCCTCTATGCTCTCCATATTCTTTCCATATATTCATGGTTATTTTCTGTTCACATTCTTATCCTCTTCCCTCTTGCTTTCTAATAATGGCGTCTCACTTATCTTTCTGTATATCCTGTTTTCCTTTCCTCATTCATTCAAGATTTCACAGCCCCCTTCTCATACATGCAGACTTCACCTTTTTCACCAGGCCAGGTACCCACGTTTATGCAACAATTCAGGATTGTTCAAAACATGGCTTCTGTCTCATGGTACCATTGGACATAAGATTGTATTGTGTGCCTATAATATGCACAGTAAACTCTATAAATTCACACTCCATTTAACCTGTGGCATATGCTGCTGAGGTCACTTGTACAGTCATGATGTTGCCAGTATCAAGTTATTAGGATTGAGATGCTTACACAAAGAGAATCCCAGTAAAGAAAAAAAAAGTGTTTCTGCAGTAAAACAAGATTATAAATTAACAAAACACATACCTCATTAATTAGAGCATTAGTTAGGCTTCACAATGAAAGATCAATTATTTCTTTTCTACCTATACCTCCTCCTGAAGTGACTCCAAATCCTCTACAAAGACCATTTCAGCAGAAGTGAGAATTACACTTGAATATGAAGGCTCCAAAGCAGCAAAATTTGATCACTCACATACACAGGACTGTTAAATTAGCCACAGAATTTTGTAAAGTTTCTACTCCATCTTATTCATTGAATTAATGCCAAAGGAGCTGGGCTGTGCAAGAAGTGATTACACAGTGGAGACACAATGTTCAACGCTCATTACAGAACCAACAGGTTGAAACAACAGTACAGAAAGACATACATGACATCTTGACAGTTTAACCATAAAGTTCTTCTTATACCAGAGGAAAATGACAAGCAATGATGAAACATTACAAAAATTACAAAAGCAGTTAAAGACTGGAATTACGCTATTTGAAATTTAAAAAAAAAAAAACAACAAAGAAACAAAAAACAAAACCCAACCACTTTTACTTCCAAAACCCAGTCCATCATAAAAAAGAGTTTGTGAAATAGAGAGCCAACTTGAGACTTGCATTTAGTAAAATTATTAATCATTTGGCACACGTGTTTGAATTCAGACTTTAAAAATAGTTATTGAGCAAAAAGACTTGGGGGAGATCAACTGCAAAGAACTTGTCTCAATTTGCTTTTTTTTTTTCCCCACTAGTTCCAGGGACTTGAAATGAGAATAAAGTTGGGGAGCTAAGCAAGCATTCTCACTTAGGAAAGTTGCTTCTGAAAATAGATGGTGCATTTTTATTTACTTTTGAAAGGATTTTACTTACTTTTAAAAGGATTGCTCAATGTCTTGGCATTCATAGCTGCATTTTTACTGGATCATCCCTGTATAACAAGACATCTGAGCACAGTCCTGGGAACAAAGTCTTGATCAATAATCTCAGTTCTGTGCTGATTTGCCCTGCAGGAAGACATTTCCTCTGCAATGATTTTCTTATCCACAAAAAGCAGACACAACACACAGATCCATGGTAGGTGAAGCCTTTTCCCGTGGTTCTTTAATTAGTGTTTGTGAAGTGCCCCGAAGGCAAGCTCTCAGAGAGAAAACCATTAGCAGCAGCGTTTTTCATTTGGCATGCTCATTTAGCTCACCAGAAATTACAGAACAGCACTGTTGCAGCTGACCCCAAAGGCAGGGCTGAAGGTGGATGCTCCTCAGCCCACCTATCTTCCTCTCATACAATTAATATATACAATTAATCGCCTTCTGGTCTGATCTCAGTCAAGAGCCAGCAAGGAGCTACTTGCACTAATCACAGTTAATATGTTCATACCTGCATAATTAGAAAGCTAAAACGAGTACAAAGGAAAACAAGATTTAACTTGTAAAGCTAAAAATTAATTTTAAAATTCATTTTAAAAATGCATTTTAAGTGTCAAGCAGCCTGATCAGAAGCAATGCCCGCAGTGAGCCAGCAGTGTACACATCAGCCAGGCACAGGACTGGCCAGTGCTTAGGAGCTCTAAGTAGTCTGTATTTATGTTTGTTTACAGTGCAGCGAGGCAGCAGCAGTTAGCAGCTTGGCAGGAGCACTGCTTCACACCTTTCACATTTGTACTGTGGGCTGCTGAGGAGGCACCAAGAGCTGAACACAACAAGGAACTGCGATACCCCAACACCCTGTGGAACACTGTGAATAAACCTGAAAGTGCAACGTGAGGTAATGACTGATGTCTTCTGCCAAGAAGGCTAGAAACTTGTTTATCAGTTAGTACTAATAAACTAACAAACTGATCAGTTAGTACTCAATAAAATATTGAGTAACCCAAATTTGGATGTGTACAACGACTCTCCTCCCCCATCCCTCTTTGCCTTTACATTGAGACAGAGACCTCAGGCAGGTTGTACCTTCCCAACTTTTCTTTGTCCATGCTCAGACAACAGGTACTTTGTTAAAACACTTCCTAATGTTTGTTCTCATTAAGTTACCAGCAGAAGCACTGACCAAAATGTAGCACTACAAGCTAACACCTCTAAGAACACTCCACAGGTTATGAAAGAAGTGAAACAAGTATGTAGTGAAGTTTAAAAAACACTTTTAATACTTTTCCCCCGCACATTTTGAATCATCCTTTGCATGATCAAATATACTTTGAGCCTCAAGAGGTCTATGACACAGCTCTGAGACCTCCCATATATGGTTTCCTGTGATCATAATTTCATCTAGGTATACAAAGGCAACTTGTCATTGATGAATTATATGTAAGATTTTCTGTTAATTACTACATAACCCTTAGGTAAATAAAAAGAACAAAACCAAAAATAAAAAAAACAACCCTTGTGAACTCAATCATCACATAAGCTCATAGCTACAGTAATAATTTGTACAACTGAAGAGTAAACTAATTGATCGCTGTTGGTATATCTTTGTAATTAAAGTTGGCCAAAAAAAAAAAAAAAATCTTAAACTCTGCTATTTTCTAATCATACAGTGACTGCTTCAGAGCCAAATCACCCTCACTACTAAAAAACAATTTCTGTTGCCAGATGAGAAATTAAGGCAGGTGGATATGTGGTGCTTGCATGGGACACGACTCCATAGCAACAGCAGGAAAACTTAAAAGTTTTAACATGCAGAAGACAGCATAGTTGGGCATCAAACCTCTGCAATCAAGATTTCATAGCATAATTTGCAAGTTATCAGTCCACTGGGACACCACTGCAGCACTGACATTATTCAAGGGAGCAGCAGAATTCAGCTGCAGGTGGTTTAGCTTGTGCATTTCTAGACCTGACCACAACCACATTCTGAGCTACAAAGACCTTTCAGCAAAGAACTTTCTTAAACTGTCTAATAACCACCTATAGTTGATTAGTATCAAACCAAAGTGGTTTAGCCAGAAAAACTAAGCTTTAAAAAAAAAGGTGCTTTAGTAGAGCATAATACTGGAACAGTTAAATTTCCTGTACTTTTACAGTTTCCCCCATTTTGTTTTCTCTTTGGATTACATTTACTTGTAATGTAAATACAGAAGCCTAGGACAAAGTTTACTGCAAGTTCTCATTGTTTTTAACAAGCTTCTTTCCTAATTGAGTAATAAGAGTATTTTAAATGCAGTTTTGCAGATGATAAAGTTAGTTTTACTTGTACATGTAAAACATAACCAGTATTTTCCAGCAATGTATGTGGTACAACTTAAACAGATATGAATTACACAGGATTTGCAAAGAGTCTGTTCTAAGTGTCAGAAGTGTGTTGACTTCAAAGAACATATTTTTAATCTCTCCATACTGAAGCTATGCTTTCACTACTGAGTAACATGTTTTAAGAACCCTATTTTTTCAAAGTTACTTTAAAAGCTCTTGTTAACCAAAACATTACCAAGAGCAGGCTGTCCCAATTTTAGTTTATGTACCCTCTAAATGCTTGAACTATACACCCTGCACCAAGCAATGCCTGCTCACCCTTGCCCCTCTCAGGGCATCCCACCTGACCCCAGCAGCAGTTCTTCCAGGTGCACCCAGTAACCTCCACCCAGGCAGCCCAGAATGATGTTAGTCCTGCTCTCCATCTCAGTATATTACACTGAAGTCCGCAGTAAGCTAAACAGAAAAAGGAAATATAAAGAGGAAGAGAATGCTTTTTGGTTTTGTTAAAATAAAGCTCCTGCTTTTACCAGCTCAGAGCTGCCAATTCTCAGGTCAGATTCCCTGCTCCTTGCAAAATTTTTATTACTCTGAATGCTATTCCTTTTCTTTTAAGATTGCATTGAGGAATTACGTTTTTTCATAGAGAGAGAAAAGGGAACTTTAACTGAATTGGCTTCATTTATTAATCTCACTATTAAACTACTAGCAAATGAATTTGCAGTGTTTCGATTAATACAGTCTAAGGAGGGATGGGAGATGAGAGTCATACACAGCCAAATTTGTGTTACATGTTTGACTCATTAGTACCAACTGATAAGCAAGTTTCTAGACTTCTAGCCCAACCTATCACATAATCATGGAATGGGTCAGGTTGGAAGGGACCACAGTGGTCCAAATACCCTCCTCAAGCAAAGCCATCCTAGCAAACTTCTTGAATATCTCCAGTGAGATATTCCAGTGAGAAGAGATCCCTAGGTATGCCAGAATTATCCTGTCCGGTTTGGTTACTCATATTCAGGTGGCATTTCCTGTGTATAAGTACCTGCCTGCTGCCTCTTGTCCTACTTTTTGGCACCACTGGGAAGAGCCAGTGAGGGAGATTCCACAGCCTCTCTGGGTGATCTGTTCCACTGCTCAGTCACCTTTAAAGAAGTCAGTGAGAAACTTCTATAAAAAAACCAAACCCAGGAGATCAAGTTTGAAACTGATGATCTTAAAAGTGCTCTCCTTCTCATGTTCTTTCTCTCTCAGTCTCCTCTCTTCTCCAGCACATCTCTATCCGGATGTGTCTAGATTTTCTCTGCTGTTTCACATGATATAGGAGGGTCTTGGCTAAAGAGACACTTCCAGCAAAACAGCAGTTTGTATTTTGTACTACGCCTCTCTGCCCTTCTCCACACTGCCACTGGATTAATGCAAATCACTTAGTTTTGGGTCACTTTCTCCTTCTTTACCGATATTCTTCTCAAGTATTGTTTGCTTGTTCCCCCAGGTTTAGCTGTCACTTCCACTCCCCTCCATCCTCTCACACCCCCAGTGTGTCATTATAGAGGGTCACCATGGAAACAGCTTGCAGGGAGATCCCTGTGCCAACTGTTGAATATATCCTGATTTTTATTCATCTCATACAATCATTTGGCACTTCAAAATTTATCAGCAACACACTAACCTACAGCAAGAACTCTGGTGCTCTGTCCCACTCCAGTTTGTATTCCCACAGCTCCAGCATCCTCAGGACACACGCTGATTTGGTTTTGAAGGACTAGGGGACACTTTGGCAGTTGAATCACCACCAGTGGGAGAAACGCTGACACAAATGATCTGAAAAGAGCTCTGTATGGCTGCCTGTCTCTCAGACAGCAAATGAACTCTGGGCTGGGACAAACCAGGTTTCAACACTGAGGAAGCTGTACTTTGTGTTGGAGCTACTTCTTCAGCAGAGGAGCCTAACTCTCCTTAACTCTCCTCATATCATGAGTAACCTTACTCTTGATATAGCAATTTAATATGCTAAATTTTTAGCCATATATTTCCCCTTAAGAAAGGGAAAAAAATAGACATTTCTATGATGTTAGAAATACAGGACAAAATGAGAGCAAAATTCAGTTTTTCTACTTATTTTACCCTTCCACATTCACTCATTTCATACCAGTAGCTGACAAATACACAACAATGACATGGTCACTGCTTTATATTTGTTGTAGACTTTCACAGTGATGGACAGCCATACCAGGTACATGGGGAGAAGAATGACAGCCTAGGGATGCTCTAGTACTGCACTGAAAACAGTGTGTAAAAGTAATCTTCCACCTACTTTTTATTCTGTATTTGCTTCCACATACAATCAGTGGTTCCCAAGAATTTTTAATTTCACATAAAAGGAACTTATTAGTTAACAATATAATCTTTAAATGACAGCTCTGTGCTTCCATATGTTCTGGCCACATGATGAGAAAAGCTCTGGGTGTCAGAAGGCCACGTTCTGATTGCAGACCAACACACCACAAGTGAGAGTAATTCCAATTCCACTCATTCCAATCATTCAAATCTTTGCCAATTTCGTTTTCCTCAGACATAATGGAAATCCTAACTGATCACTTATCATTGCAAAATTATTCTATTTATTATTTATGATTTAAGTTTTGAATAAATGTGAATTAAATGTCGTAAGATCAATTATCACTCCTCATACAGAAACCAGTAAAAATTCCTTTTGCCCTTTTCTGAAATTAAAAATAACTTCCCTTCAACTAATCATCATTCTGCAGTTTTCAAAATCTGTTATTGTCTTCTTATTGTTTTTGACTTGTTATTATGTACTGATGGAGGCACTAAGATATGTTGCAGGCTGAAAGTCCATTGTCATTTATTTTGTGCGCTGCTTGGAGACAGCTACATTTCTTGCTAAACTACTGAATATAAATGGCACTATAAATAGACAGCAAATCCTTTAAATATTTTACTGCTTTGGGGCAGTCTAATAGAAAGCCAAATGCTTTTGATCTTTTTGTCACTTCATTGTTGATTTAGGAAGCTTTTCCATCAGATCATGGAGTAACTGTCACAGAGAGGAAATACTGCCTTCAGAGTTTTTAACCTCAACTATATTAAAAGAATATAATGCAATATTCTTAACGAATATAGAAAGAAATGCAGGTGATAATGATCTGCAATCCCTACATAAATCTTTATCCAAAGAAATGGGAATATTACATATTTATTTTCTGTAAAGAGGAAGTCAAATATACACATGCTTAGTCCCATTTTTCTCACAACTACAAGCACAGCAATATGTCTGACTACTTGGTGAAGCAGTTTGCACCTGATTTATGGTCACAGGAAGGTAAAGATGGATTTATGTGACTTCTGTAACTGCTTGTTGTCAGAGCTAGCTGTCCATCTGGGAGGACAGACTTGCTCAGCATATGTAGCCTTCTTCTCTATCCACTCCCAGTGGCAGAAGGGGTAGTTAGTTTTAACACGTTTTGACTGTGAAGGAAATGAGTGTCTAGGTTCATTCATGAGTCTGTCCTTCTAGCATCCACCCTAGGAAGCAGGAAATTTTGTTCCTGTCATTAGATCTGTTCCACATCAGGTGCTCTCACCTCTGTGTACCCTCCACATGAAACACGGCTCTGGGTGGAGCTGTAGCCTGCAGGGTCTCACTCCACTCTGTTCCTGTCCCTCTGGCCATCTCCTCCTCCTCCTCCCACTGCCCAGAAGCTGGGGAGCACCTTGTAACCCTTATTTGTCAGGAGAAGGAAACTCTTCCTGAAAAGGACAGGCAGAGGTTGTCTCCAGCAAATAACAAGGTGCAACGCACTAGTTTAGTGAATGGAATTGCAAAGAGAAGAGATGGCAGAGGAGACCATTCAGGTGAAGATTACCAGGGAGCAATGACAGGCCTTGCCTGGCTGAAAAATACTTAATTTATTTGCATATACACTGACTTTACTATTATTACACTACTATTACTGATATCTTCTTAATGAAAAAATACTGGAATTTTACTAGCATTAGAAATTCAGCAACTGAGAGATTTTGAGAGTTAGTTTTGAGAGCTCTTCTATTAATATCGTAATAATCTCAACAATGTTACTTACAAATTCTATAGGTTCTAACAATGCTGATTATTATCCTTACTTGATAAAATATATGAACTGAAATAATAAAATTGAAGCATGGGGTTTAGCTTCTGTTTGAAGTAAAGGCTCCAGGTGACTGCAAATGAAGCAAGAAACAGAAGTGTTCCACAGGTTACAGCAAAACAAGGAAAAGCTCCGGACCCTTGAGCACCCCTCTCGTGCTCTTTATTCAGACTGGTAAATTCTCACCCAAGCTCTCTGTTCTCTCTAAGGTGGCCACAAACATTCACCAAGTTTAGTGGGAGTAGAATCCCTTTCAGCTTCCCAGTCAAACAGGCGACCCTTCTTACTGTGTCCTGTGCCTGGGACCTGCAGGTACTATTGGAAAAGACACTGGACAAGGGTGAATATATAGTTATCCATAATGGGGGACCAAGACATAAAAGAAGCTTAAGCAGCTACCGAAGAACACGATACATCTTTAACTGAGACATCAGTCAGCAACAAGGACAGCTCTTCAAAACTCCTGTGAGTCAGTAGTCCATTTTCCTTCATGGTTACATGAACCATAGTGATTTAATCCCACGCAATCAAGTAAAAACCTTTTTATATTTTAATTTTTCTCCCTATGGAAGACGTTAAAATTAAGCTGTTTTGAAGGATGCCAAAGAGGAACTAAAAAGTACACAACCTTATTTTTTCATCATCAAAATGTGACATTGGCTATGATTACTAATTGGCAATATTTCATATTTGTAATGAGATAAAAAACTGTTTTATCACTACTATATTCCCATTTATATTTGGCAACTTTCTAGAAAAACGCTAACATTCCCCAGCAATTTAGGCTCTCATTCTTATACTTGGGGAGCAGTTGTTATAGGTTTCACTGGTGTAGTCAGTATTTCTGAGGTTAAAGATGTTAAGCAGAAGTCTATTTTGACATTTCTATGTTTTTATCCTTATGCAATTTTACTTTATGTAAAAAACCAAGTTGCCTCTCAAGGAGGAGCTGTAAAGCTGCTTCTATTCTTTGTAAGTATGGTAAAAGCCTTTTTTTCTTTAGGAATGGTACATCTTGTTCTCACTAACATACTTGTTGAATAAGTAATTTTCAGCTCAAGGAGAACAAGTGAGAGCAATTTAAACTAAGGAAGCCACACTATGGAGAAATACACTCATGTGGCTAGACTATGACAAGGACTGAAAAGATTACAGCTGTTTCTGAATAGTTAGGAGACTTGGATATCAGTTTGGACTTGCCTGTCTGAGACATTTAGGGTATATTTGGGGTTTTTTTAATTGAATGGGGGGTAGTGCAGAGACAAGCTGCAGAGGAGCCTCATTTCTTGCTACTTGCAAATTAAACTTCTCTATAAAAAATTGCAGGGCATGATTGGACCTCAGAGAATTTCTACCAAAAAATAAACTGGAAAATCCTGACTTGAATGTAACCTTACTTCTTTTCAGAACAGTTCAAACAGTTGTGTAGTTAGGGCCTGCTTTCACACACACACGCAAAAACTCCACAAGAATTTCTGTGTTTGCTCTCCTCTTGCTCTTGCAATGGAAATTTTAATATAGCCTCTAAATAAAAGCTTATAAGAGTGGGAAAACTACCTTACAACACCCTAATCATTATATATCAGAAATCTAATAGAGTAAATATTTTAAAAGGATATTTACTTTAGACATTAAAGGAGGAAAATATAGTGGGGAATGTATAACATATTGATTAATAAAGTTGACTGGTAATGTTAACCAAATTTCAATTAAATAAGCATTGAAAATACAGTACTCCACATATAAATAAAAAATGCTGGAGTCATTAGGTATTATCCACTGTTTTGTAAGCAGTACTTAGCAAAGCTGTTTTACCTCATGGGGTGAGGAATGAAATGGGATTTGATAACTGTATTTATATTCTGAGACAACATTATTGATAATAGATAGGACTGGCACATTACATATATTCACAAGAAAAGGACAAGGAAAAATATTCAAAAGTTTAAGCAAGGGAAATTCTGCGTGCATAAATGGAAAAAAAGAATCATTTTGATAATGGTCAGGCTCTGGATTAGAGCCCAGAGAAACTGCATTCAAAACTCAACAAGACAAAGCCCTGGGCACTTCTCTTGTAATTTACAGTTTGCCCTGGATTGCACAGGGGCTTCGACTAGATGCTTAAATAATTCTAATCTACCAAAGTATGTCCTAGTGCTAAATATTAATTTTTACATTCTGAAAAATAACTGTGTGTTTCTTACACGTACATCCATGCACACAATTTCTCAGTCCTATCCCAGAGACTGACACGTTAAATTAAATTATAAATGGAAAGAATAACTTTTCTATTTGGAAACATATCCATACCAATTTAAAAGCAGAGCAAAGATAAGTGTGGCAAAAATGACACAGGATAAATTAGTTCTATCTTTACCTAATTATTTGAATTAAATCCAGTGTTTTTCTTCCCAGATTAACAAAAATACAGACCTGAGGAAACATGAAACAGCACATTATATTTCAATATTTTTCTGTCTGCCTTTTCTAATTCACAATTATTATTACAAAAGTCACAGAAGAAGATACAAGAACTCCAAGCAAGAAAACTAATTTCTACCAGCTCTGAATATTTTAAAGTAAAGGAAAACAAACCAGGAGGGAACACAAATAAGGAATTTGCAAATAAGTCAGAGAGTCTTTTAGATCTTTCCAGAGAAATTTTTTAGAATGGGCTCTCTCTGAGATAATGTCAGCTGTGCAGAAGCCCTCCTTTCTAGACAACCTTGCACTGAAATTAATTATTTCCTAAACTATCTAAAACAATGAAACTAAACTTCTCCCTTCATTGGACATTGATAAATCCTGCTGCCTAGGTGTAAGTTTTCATGGGAATAACAGATACTCTTGACTAAGGATGTGGCCATGCCTTAGTCCCTCATGTAAATCACAGTAAAGGTTCATTGCTTTTGTAGCTACAAGTGTTTAAAAATCATCACAAGCAGCAAATCTAGTTTAGAAACTGCATGACATGTAAAAAAAAATCCTCCCAGGGTAAAGAATAGTAGAAGGATTACATTTTACAAGGCAGAATGGACCAACATGGGAAGGAGGAAAAAAAGAAGTAGCTGCAAATTAAAGCTACATCACACAGAAGATTAATCTTCCTTTTTCTTATAAGCAGCTTTCATGTTTAAAGCTACAGATGCAAAATGAAAGAAGAGAATACTAAAGCAAACCATTTCTAGCAAATTAAATAGCCAACATGAAAACAGTCCACAAGTATTTATGAATGTTTACATAAATAAAACATGAAAATGGTAAACAAGCAATAAGAATGATTAATAGCACAATCAACTAATTAAAAAAAAGATCACCTGGAGTTTTGGTCCTTTCCTTTCATCATTAAAACAATTGAAATTACATTGCTTTCAAAAAATAATGCAAGAATATAGTTTGAATGAGAATACAGTCCAAATTATCTCTGAATGAGATATGTTTTATTATTTTAAAAATTTAATCATGTACATGGTATATAAATAATTTGTGTTATTAGTTTAAAAAAAGAGAAGGTATTATACTTTTTCAACAAAGAATTGTTCTCGCATTCCAGACCTTCCTATATTGCCCAGAACGCATAATCTTGCTAATATATCTTGCTACTGTAAATCTCTCAATTCAACACTTAAACCTCCACAATAAAAAAAACCAACCCTTTGGTACTATCTAAATAAGTATTATGCACATGACTGAGTTATTGCAAGACTGGAACAACACAACAAACTTGAGCAATGAGGTAGAAGATTCCCTTCTGTCAGAGGAATACAAACAGTACCATGTATTTGAGTTCAGTTCATTAGGTCCCCACCTGACTGTAGCTGTTTCCAAAGATGCTCATCAACATTCTCTGGAATCAAACTGAAGCAACAGCATCCTCTTGAAGATGATTCAGTTTCATTGAAGCACTGCAGCCTGGAAGTGCTAACTCTAACTTGGCTGCACAGTTGAGCTTACACAACCAACTCAGACATAGAAATCCACTTTTCAGGTATCTGAAATCAAATGAGATTGTCTTGACTGGCCACAGATACATAAATGAGCAGAGCACCTGTTTACATCTTATTCTGTAACAATTAGGTTTTTTACCTATGCATGTGTAAGATTGCACAGGAGTAAGGTACTTCCCCTCAAGCAAGCATTCCTGAGAGACACTTCTGCTACCCACTAGCTGTGATTGTTTTATTTTTGATTGAAAATTGGCCATTGGTATTGACACCTGGCACCACATGACTTATGCCTAGTGGGTCAGGAAAGCATTAATATAAAGTTTAGCACCTGAATTGCTGACAGCACTCAATATATCCCTCTGTTAAAGTGTTAAGAACCAGCTAAGTGCAGTTTAAGGCTCTGATCATATAAATTATTTTACTCCCACCACACAGAATCTTATCGATCGTTCTGTACTGTGCCCCATTTTCCAACCAGACATGAAGGAAAAGCATGAAGAAACCACTAGAAGAAACAAAACCAGTCAGTATCAAATGTCTCCCATTCTGCTTTCCTGCTAAACTCCCTTATCCCCCTCCCTAGGTTATCTATTTGCTGTTGCATGGGTGAATTGCACTGCAGAGCTGATGAGGACAAAAATTGTTCATGTGACATTCTGTACAGTTTGTCTCCTACAGTATGCAAGCAGTTATCGAGTGTTTATGCATTGACCAGAGTGTTTATGCATTATTGGAAAAGTACTTTCATGTCAATGTGTTACAATGTTTGCATAAACATTTTACCTCTCAAAAGTATAAGAAGGTGAGCCTTTCTCCAGCACGAGTACAGTTGTGCTTGCCCACGTATTTTCAATTGTGTATTTCACAAGATCATCAGCAGGCACTGCACAGAAACAATTCATGAACTTACTATGAAATTCAGTTTTAGTGACTAAGCTCATGACTCAAAATTTACTTCTGTTTAGGAACTAGATATATATTTTTTCTCTTTGAATTGGATAAAGGCGAGGTTGGACAATCTTTGAGGTCCCTTCCAACCCAAACCATTCTGTGATTCTGTGAAATGTTTCAACAGAAGAAATATTTCACAGTATTTTCATTTTTTTCTTTTAGGAAACAGATATGCTACAAACATTTGAAATTAATCTCCCTCATTGGATGTAGAATACAGGACGTTATCCTGTAAAGGTGTTAAAATAAAAGTTACTTTTCAGTATTTTATAGCACAATTGTGCTCGTTTCATGCTTTACTGAACAATGGTTCATATAATAGTGTATGCAACTAAGAGATTACTTCTTTTTAGTATCCAGTTGATTTAGAGATACTGCAGATGGATTAAGTTGGTTTAGATTTATACCAAAATAATAAAGTAGCTTACATTAATTCAGTATTAAAAAAGATTCAGCCTTATCTTTTGGTGTTAATTAGACACAATCAGTTAAATACACCTTTATAATTACACCTAAAATTAGCTCAGACCCAGCAGGGAGTCTTGTAAACTTGTCACTGTGTCAAGTTGAAAACATTTACAGCATTCAGGATTTCACTCCATCTTCTGTGACTATTTTAGGAATGTAAGATTTGAACACAAGAGCAGAATGAAATCAATCAGAACACCTGCCAAACTTCAGTTCTCAAAATCTTCATTAATATTTTAAAAAAAATGTTTTAAAAATAGTTCAGAATATCAAGCAGACAAGATATTTGCTGGTTTCAATAACTCTGCAATGGACCCAATTTTAAGCTCAGAGATACCTACTGGAAACCAGTATATGAAATAATATTACAATTCCATTTATCTGAAATGTTTGGAATGTACACAGACATTGTTAGAAATCACAGCAGACTACTCCTGTCAGCTGGCAAGAGAGCACAATTTTGATTAGACCATGTGAAACTTTCCTCAATTTACTCTCAAACTTTGTTTTTTGAAGTGCAGATGCTAGAGACTGCCAGTACAGTAGGGAAAAGCATTTAAAAGGTGTTCTCTTACTTTTTAGCAATAACTGCACAGTTATTCATACATGAGCAGGTAAATAGAGTGTATTTGCAACAGTAGCTTCAACCTTAAAAAAAAAAATAGAAGGTGTGTGCAGAAAAAAGAACTACTAAGTGACTTCATTATTATTCCCTAATACCAAGGTTAACTGTATTATTGAAAATGTGCATTTTTTTAATAACTGTTTACATCTGTAGGTCCAAGACAAGACAGCCAGAACGTTCTCCTGGGACAAAATATAAGCCTGACTTTAGTTAGACAACTTTCTCTCCCTGAGTACTCTTTCATTTTCTAATGGAGATGAATAGTGGTGAATAACTGAAATCTTAACAACACTGTAGTATATTAAAGGAGGAAAAAAAAATCGAAATAATTTCATCTCAATTTTAACATTGATTTCCTGAGGAAATTACAAAGTTTGTATCTACAATATAAATTTTAAAAAAAGAGGGACCAGTTGCATATACCTGAAAAATGGTTTCATGAAGTGCTCTGCACGTGCGAAGCACAAATGGCCTCTGGCATTAGTGGAAATCAAACACAGAGATCTCAGTTTCTCTTCTGTTTTTCACTGTACCATGTACTTCTGTAGCAACCCAAGCCTGCAGATGGATTTCATACTGCAGGCATGATTGCACCCAATTGTCAGAAGTGGACTGTGATGTACATTTTACAGCAGGTAACAGAAAAAGGAGAGGGGTAAGATAAGCTATTTAGAGATCACAGGCATGACCAAAATTTGTGTGACAAATGTTTATCTGAGTTATCTAATTCACTCCACCATGTCGGAAATGTATTTTACTTGATATAAACATATGCAAGGCAGTTTGAAATTAAACAATTTCCTGTACCTTTGCATAGAAATGAAGACAGGAGGAAAAACTTCCTAATTCAAAGCTAGCAAGTGCTCTCAGCATTGCAACGTAGTCAAGTTTAAAAGAAATGTAACATGCAGCATATCAACAGTACTGCTAGGACAGAGGTGATAAGCAATTTTTCTAATAGGAAGAAAAGTAGCAATCAGTAGAGCAGAAATCAAAATCAGATTTCTCCAATAATTAGCTGGAAAGCTGGTAGGTGTCTGTATGTGGCTTATTACTTTGCAACTTAGGACACTGCATGTCTAATAAATATACTGAATTAAAAGTTCATCAAAATATTTGTCTATTTAAAAACAGAAGATGCCAACCTTGGAGACTTTAGACAGAAATTTTACTGGCAGCTTTATAGAATCTTGACACATGTGAATGAAGTCAAACCCAAGGAAAAAAGCAACAGCTGAGCTTTCTATTTAAGCAGCAGCAAGCTTACTGACCTTACAAAATGTCAGCAAGTGCAGAGATTACTTCATGCACTAGTAGTCCCAGAATTTTGTTTTCACTCCCTCCTTGCTGAAGTTCACATCTGTTTAATGCTCTCCCAAGATCCCACATGTGTGATCTAAGGGGCTGCAGTCACAGACATGCCAGGACAGAACTATAGCAACAGCCATGTCAAAGATCACTGAAATGACAGTGAATATTCTCATTACATTTGTTACAGTTTAGAGATCTGAGTTCACCATAAATCCCTACCAGAGGATGGGCTTAGCTTGCACAGTGACAGCCTCACCCAACATCCAGCTGTTCTGACAGCAGGCAACAGCAAATGCCCAAGAAAGACTGAAAGAAAACAAAGGTATTTATCCTTCCCCATATAGTCACATAAATCACTTGTGGTGCAAGAAATTCATACAGTCACAGAAGGACTCGGGTCAGAAGGGACCTGAAGATCGTCTAGTGAACTTCATTCATAAATTCTGGGGTTTGAGGTAATATCTTTACCATTTATTAGCTCTTGAAAATAGGTCAACCGCTCTTTTTCATCTACGAAGCTTTCTAGTTGCTTTTCTGCATCCATGTAAACACTGGTCTTCACAACACATTGCAGCAGAGCTCCCCAGTTTCACTATACAAGGCACAAAGAAATTTCTCTGCTTTTTTAAATCTATCTCTTTGTAGTTTCATCTTATAAGGAAACTGAAGTTTCTGATGAAACCTGATTTCTTGGAAGCAAAACTAATACTTGAATGACAAACCCAAGTAATTATTCCCTGTTCATCTTTTCCATGCATTCTTATCACCTTTCCCAGACAGAAAATCCCTGGCCTTTTGCTCTTCCTTTCATTCCCATGGTACTTAAACGGTCTTTGTATCCCAGAGTGAGGAGGTCCTATTCATATTGCAGCACAGGATCCTTAGTTAAGATGGTAACCTCAGACGAAATCAGGCACAATTTCACTAGCAGCTCATGTCTTTTTGTTGGAAAAATCCCTAGGGTGTAACCATCAATGGTTTGCTCAAATAAAATTTTCTGATTAAGCAAGCACTGGGCCTGCAGCACCTTCAGGGCTGGACAGTGAAGGGTAAATTGTAACTTTTTAGCACAGACAGAAAAAACATTATGAATGGCAGATGACCATCCAAAAACCGTGCTGCTTGTTAACTTCCACGATTGTTTGTTTCATGGAGTTATCATCCTGAGACCAGTGGTGAAGGAAAATGCTTGGGATGACATTTGTTCCTAAGCACAAACGAACTAGGCAGTCTTCATTTTCCCTCTTACATATCCCTGTGCGCCATCCTTTTGCAAATCAGTGCACAATTCACTCCACTCAGAGGAGTGCACACAGAGGAATCCACTCCTCTGTACTCAGCAGGACCTACACCCTGGGTCACTCACAGTGAGCATTCATAAGCAGTTACCTTGGCAAGGGAGAGAGGAAAGAGTCTGACAACGAATGGAAAGAATCATTTCCTCTAACAGCTCAGCTTTTGACAGCCTAAGTGTGTTTTCTTATCTCCAGCAATTTTCTATGAAATATACAACTCATGGTGGATATTCTCTACTGACTGCTACTACTGACTAGATTGAAAAGCTACAGACAGAACATAACCACCACATTCAGGCAGATCTCTTGGTTGTCTGGCCAGAGTGGACTGTCCTTGAAAAATCAATTGGGTCTTTAGGGATTTTATTGCAATCTCCCCATGGATCTTTAATGGACACTTGAGATATCTTTAGGGATTCAGACTCCATTAGGGAAACATTTCTCCCCACTTTCCCCTACACCCAATCTTTGTTTGAAACACCTGACTGTAAGACTTATTTCTGCAGTGTTTCAAAGGAATGAAATGTCACAAACTCTGCTCCACTATACAGCAATAAGGAGGTGGGAGTGTGGAATGCTGGATCAGAATACTGATCCCTCTAAGCCTCTGCTCTCTCTCTGATTAACATCAGATTTTTGTCTGTCCATGTGAAAACTTCCCTACCCGGATAGAAATGGGTTTTTTATCCACTAACTAGAAAGTGAGGTATGCCCTAATCAAATGCTGCCTACAGCAAACAAAAAATATTTTCACCCTCAACTCTTTCAGCCCTTTCACTACTGGACTGATTTTGAAATACATATTGTTTTATGTTTGACACTAGTATTCATTAACTTTCTGTACACATAATTCATTCTAAATTTCACTTAAATTTAATTGCAGAGTATCATATAAAAGGAGAATACTATTTTTTTCCTGATGATTCTGGAAGTAATCCTACCACTAAGCTATTAAAAATTAGTGAATCTCCTATTCAGATAAAAGAATTTTTGTAATAGAAAACAGTAAAATTTATCTCTTAAACCAAAAATATACTGAGGTAATCACTGTTTCAGCAACATATTTTCAGGAAATTCAGTCTGATTATCAATGAAAATATAGAAGATCTCAGCCCTTTTTATCCACCCCACAAAAGCCTTTTCATTCTTTCCATTTTAGAAAGAAACGGAAGCTTTGCAAGCCCACAATAGTTTAGGCTAAAAAAATTCAGAAAACACACACAAAAGGACATGAAATTTTAGCATAGAATTTACAGTCTATCATTTGCACCACTGAGTGTGCCATTTCTATCAGATGAGTCACCACTACATGTTCAGTTCAGCTCACTTCAATGCAGTAATTTTTGTAAATGAAGATCATATTATATTAATAAACCAGGAAGGTAAGTTGCTGGTAAGATCACATACAATAATATTTCACATCATTTCAGGAAGGACCACCAGAGTTAACCTGAAGTTTACCAGCTTTATTTTTTGTTTTGAAAGTCCTGGGGACGTAACACCACAAGCTTTTCTCACTGTAGCAATATAGATAGAATTGATGAAAAATAAGCTTATGAACTGCAACAAAGTAAGTACTGTCTATGCAATAATTCTACCAGATATCAAAGGACACTTGTGCTATACCACAGGAACAGAAAAGAAATTAGTTTTTCTAGGAAATTGTCTACATCAGATGCTTTTAAATTCATCCAGAAAAGCAGAATGTTCTTTGCATGACAGGAATTCATAGGCATTCATCTCATCTATGCTATTTTATTCAAAACAAAGCATACTATTCCTCAAGCAATATTAAGGGCCTATAAACCAGGAGCTTTTTCAAAGTTTAATAATTCACAGAATCACAGAATCACTAGGCTGGAAGAGACCTCCAAGATCATAGAGTCCTAACCCATGCCCTAACACCTCAACTAAACACATCCAGGGATGGTGACTCCACTACCTCCCAGGGCAGACCATTCCAGT
>JAOTQP010001652.1:21921524-21954173 GCA_026413545.1 Cichladusa arquata | reverse complement strand
GCCAGGATGCCCTTGGCCTTCTTGGCCACCAGGGCACACTGCTGGCTCATGTTCAGCTGGCTGCTGACCAGTACCCCCCGGTCCCTTTCTGCCTGGGCACTGTCCAGCCACACCATCCACAGCCTGTAACGCTGCAGGGGGTTATAGTGGCCAAAACGCAGGACTCAGCACTTGAACCTATAAACCTTCATCCCACTGGACTCCACCCATCCATCCAAACGTTCCAGGTCTCTCTGCAGAGCCCTCTTACCTTTCCACAGATCAACACACACTCCCAGCTAAGTCTGCAAATTTACTAATGAAAATCTCAATACCCTCATCCATGTCATCAACAAAAATATTGAACAGGACTGGCCCCAGCACAGACCCCTGGGGGACACCACTGGTGGCTGATCCCCAGCTGGATGCAGCTCCATTCACCAGCAGTCTGGGCCATCCAGCCAGTTCTTAACCCAGCAAACAGTGCTCCTGTCCAAGCCATGGGCTGCCAGCTTTTCCAGGAATGTGCTGTGGCAGACAGTGTCAAAGGCCTTGCTGAAGCCCAGGTATACAACATCCACAGCCTTTCCTGCATCCACCAGGTGGGCCACTTGGGCATAAAATGAGATCAGGTTGGTCAAACATGACCTCCCCCTCCTAAACCCACGGCTGGATCTGAACCCCTGGCCATTCTGTAAGTGCTGTGTGATGACATTCAATATAAACTGTTCCATTAACTTACCTGGTACTGAGGTCAGGCTAACGGGCCTGTAATTACCAGGATCCCACTTCCCACCCTTTTTGTGAATGGGTGTCACATTGGCCAGCTTCCAGGCATCTGGAACTTCACCAGTGAGCCAGGACTGTTGGCAAATGATGGAGAGATGCTTCGCAAGCTCATCTGCCAGGTCTCTCATCACCCTGGGATGGATCCCATCTGGTGCCATAGATTTACGAACATCTAAGCTGCTGAGCAGTTCTCTGACTGCCTCCTCCTGGATAACAGGGGAGATAACATTCTGCTCCTTGACACCATCTACCAGCCCAGGAGGACAGTTGTCCTGAGGACAAGCCATCTTCCCACTAAAGACTGAGGCAAAGAAGGCATTAAGCACTTCCACCTTCACCTCATCTGCAGTTCCTAGAGCTAGTTCCAGTACATCACTTTATGCCAATTTTTAAGAGATCAAGCGCATAGGAAAACAGAAACTTGCAAGGAAGGGATGTGTAACATTTTAGAATAATATATTTTTACCAAATTTTGCCAAAAAATGCATATTAAAGTAAGGCTATTTTTAATTATTTATCATCTCATTCTTCCCAGAAAATGTCTTCCTTTTAAAAGAGACCATTTAGGGAAAAACTGGTGTTTCATTGTTTTATGGACCACATGGACTCAGTAACCACTTCTATCAGCCCTGGGAGGTAAAGAGGGAGATTTGCAATGGTGAGAATTACTTACTGAGTTTAGATAAAGTATAGCTTTAGGTTTAAGAAGATTTAGTCAGACAGTGGAACCCACCATAAGTGTCAGACAAAAGGTCTGTCTAGGTCAGTATACTGTACTCAGTAACACCAGTAGAGGATTCCTAGGGAAAAGTAGAAAGAAAATGAGAAATATATTTCCCAAGAACTGACACCTAGCTTTTAGTTTTTTATTCTAAAATTTCCTGACCACAGTTGACATCTTTCATTTAATAGCCTAGATCATTTTTTCTTCTATTAATGTATCCAGTCAGTTCTGAACACCAGAAAACTTCTGGTATCTGCAATAGCCTGTGGCAAGGAATTACATAGCTTAGCTATGTATATAGGGGTTTTTTCTTTATTTTCAACCTGCCATAAGCAATTTCAATACATGTGCATCAGTATTAGAGCAGCTATGGAGAACAGTCCTGACAGCTTAATATTCTTTTTGCCAATATTCTTAAAATTCACCCCTATTTCATACACTCTTGGATTTACTAGCACAGAATGAAGTGGCACAGGATGGTTTCCAGTCTTTTAAATGCTATGTTTTGCTATTTCTCTCATAATAAATTGTTCTGAGTTGTCACATCAGTCCCATACAAAGAGATGTTGTTGGATGCTATCTTAGATGCTGTTGGATGGTAAGTCAGTTTTGAGTGGGTTATCTCTGCAGCATCACTTTAAGCCATCATTGTTTTCTACCACATTTCTGTCACCTGAGATCTCCTTTGTTAAACTACTTTTCATGCAAGCCTCTTCCCACTCACACGTGAGTTTTGTAAGGCATTGCTGAGATCCTCCTCAGCTATATAAATTACCTCCTCTTTTGTTTTTGCCAACATCCACCTTTTCATTTTCATATATTATAAAGTTGTATTTTCCTAAAATTAACACTTTATCATCTGCTTCAAATACTGTAAGCACCTCTTTCATCATTTCAGCACTCCTTCAGATTTCACTGAACTATTATCAGTACCCTCTCTGAGTGCTTACATAAGGAGACATTTAATAAACCTGTTCCTAATACTAATTTCCAGAAAGACTGATGTTACTTGTTGCCTGTTACATTAACTGTTCTGGTTAGCTTATTACTATAGCCCTATTCAAGCTAGTTCACACTCAGTTTCAGCTAATTTCATAGGAATTTCAATAAAATACCAAGCAGTGAAATTTTTTTTTATCCCTACTTTCTCTCCATCTTTTATATTTTTATCAAGAAGTTACAGAATTTCTATTGGCAAGGTACAATCCTGTTTATGAAAAATATGTAAAACAATGGCTATTTCCACTTTACAGTAGAACTATTAGACATATCCTATGATATTTTTCACGTGCTGAAACACACTGAAAATCAGTACCAAAGAAAATTTATTGGAGGGTAAGGTATCATTCCTGTCTAGATCTTGAAATGTCTTGTCTGAGCCTAAATGTTAGACCAACTAACCCTAAATCAGCCTTAAAACTGACTTAGTTGAATCAATATATACTATTAACTAACAACCTTAGCATCAACTGCAAATGAATTTCAATTTCACATTTATCTCCTAATAAATAAGCTGATACAGAACAGAATTGAACCATAGTAGGTGACCTGCGTGGCTTTGAACCCATTTCATGACAATACTTTAAAATTCTGTTGTAATTGTAATAACATTATCAGCTACTCTTTCCCCTTTCTCATCTCTATTGTACATAGATACCTGTCCTTCCCTTCCTCTCCTAGGATCAACCATTCATGCACTCTTGGATCAGACACACAGCAGCCACCTGAAGTCCATTCATCAGAGTTCTCTTCTTTCCTGGCAGATTGATTCAGTCAACCTGTTTAGTGGAAGGGAACCCAGTACCACTCATAAATCAACTAATTTTTTTGTCAGTTTTGATCCCATATACCAGATTCCACTGTCTTATAATACCTGGTTTCCTCATTTGTATGTAGAGATATAAAATCTCTTTCTACCTTCAGGGTGAATGTTCACACAAAGGAGCATTATCTACACGGAATTTTCTGCAAAAAGGTTCCACTCACTATTGATAGCTAAGAAGTCCTCAGGTCCCTTGAAACATCAAATTGATGATTCAGTGTATGAGAAAAAAAAATCATGGAGATTTGAGTCATCATGGCAACAGGGTGAGATGGTGATTGCAGACTGCTTCAGTTAGGCTTCAATGCTTATCTGTAACCCAACACTCTATACTAACCCCTCAGTCCAATTCTTTTCACTAATCCCTGAAGCAAGCCCCCTACATCTTGGAACTCCTAAACTACATTCCCATGCACTAACCTCCTAGCTCTGACCCAATGCTGTAACTCTAACTGCAGCCCGTTTGGCCATTGGGAGACAGAAGAAGTGCAGGGATTTTGACGTCATGGAGAAATCCCTGCTGCCCAATTAATTTTTACACAAAACTGCCTTATTCTCTTTGAATGTGTGAACAACTGTGATGTAGGTTCGCTTTTCTTACATTGCGGGATCCCAGGACTTAATTTCTCAAACTGAAGTGAATGTTTCCAGATCCTTTATCTTTCATTCTGTCACATGCAGAAAAATCTGCAGAATAAGGAAGGAATCGGTTGATAAATTATATTTAAATTTCACTTAGTTTTTCCCTTTAAGAGAAAAAAATGCAAGCACTGTGTAGCCATCAGACAAAACCAGCTAGTGCACATGAGCATTTAGTTCATGCAGAGAATGATTTTTGGCTGCAGCAGGCCTGGCAGAACAGCGCACATCACACTCTATTCTAGGAACTGTTACAATAGAGCTCGATGCTCTCCCTTGAAAGGAAACCAAGATGCATAAAGAGATGGTGCTGATGTAACTCTTTTAACAGAATACATCAGGAATAGTGTTAATTTACATTTTTTTGTAGTCTAGCTTTGATACTGAGCATACACTAAGAAAAGTGTCAAAGAGAAGTAACTGCAAGTGGCAAAGTTTTCAGTACTACATTGAGCTGACAGCTCTGCCTAGTCAACAAATTTGGGGCCACTCTATTCTTACATACTTGCTTAATGTGGATTGTTTATACTCTTGCCCCTCTTCTTGAACACCAAGCTGCTCAGCTGATGCCCATTTACTTCCCTGGCAGCTCTTATATCTTATATTAATATATTTCCTATTTCTTACCTCCAGAGCAGAGCTAAGGACCTATCAAGGCTTCCACTGAGCAGCAAAACTCATCCTGATTTTTGCCAGAGTAAGAGTTGGATGCAAAGAAGCAGACAGTTATTCTGCTGTAGTTCATTCCAAAGGAGCTACATGAAAAATGGTCCTGAACAGAAAAGAAACTAGGTCTTATAATAACAGTGTACTCTCAAGAGCTCAGTAGGCCACTCAGGAATCAGAAGACCACTGATTGCAGCTATTTTTCTTTTCACTTATCCCTCACAACCATCTTCCATCCATCCTTATAGCTGTTCCAGGGCTGTGGTGTAGAGTGTGGATTGGTGCCAAGGGTTAAGCAGGACACATAAGGTAGCACCCCTGAATTATCTCCAGGCTATGATTCTTTAACTCCTTAGCAGCACTGACACCTGTCTTGTGCTGTGCTTCAAGTTCCCCTGTGTCTTTTCCAAGTTCTTTTTTACTGGGAACTTCTCAGCCAATCACCTAAAGGAACGAAAGCTATGAAAAGTCTGTCACTTCAGCCATAACCCCAACACAGTGTTATTAACATTGGCCAACAATGACAGGGATGGAAAATAATGTAAATTCTGTTTATTTCTTAAATTATAAATAAGTTATTTTATTGTCAGTTCCATTTTCATTCCAAGTTTCCAAATCCTGCCTCAGTATTTGTTGTTAATTGTGTTTCTCTAAACAAGTCTTACAAAAATTTCTGCAAGTAGTTGTGTAAGCTGTATTTGCAAAGATCCTCACCCAATAAACTAAACACAAGTGATCATCTTTGGTGTTGAAGTAAGGGCCAATTCTAACAATGTATTTGATAACTCATAACCATAGCATGGCACAAAAAAGATGAATAGCTACCATCATTTCATCCCCTTGAAGAAAAAAAGCTTCATAAATAATTCTTAAACTCCATCTTCAAACTAGGAAATTTTATTAATCATTTATACAGCTATGTATGGTTGCCACAGTTGGCAGTTCAGCATGACTTCATTTGCATTAGTTACCAAATATTAAATATTTTTCCTGTCCAAGAGTTTAACTCATTGCTTTTCTGCACTGCCCTCTATTCTGCACTGCCCCTTCCCTAATTATGTATCTGTGGAGACAGAAACTCAGCTCCCATTTAGTCATGTGATATCCTGTATTTGGTCTGTAATGTGTGGCTTCAAATGCAAGACTCAAGCTCTTTTCTTTAAATACAAACGTATCTTCTGAAATTTTATATCTTGAACATGAAAGGGAGCAAAACCACTGTCCAAACAATCAATGACTGCTAAAAGTCTAAGGTCCTCTTATCTTGACTGGACACATATATGGATAGCTGTTTTTCCAGAAAAGATACTTCTTTCCAAAAATGTTGAAAGATTCTGTATCCTAAAAAATTGTAAGAATTCTTTAAATGTACAGCGAATTGCAAATATTTTTAGTCTATAAAAAATTGTTATAACTTTTAAAAATTAACACTTAAAAAGAAGATGTTGTGCTTTAATTTCCTGCCATTTTCTGTGGATTAAATTAAGACAATGTAAAGCCCTACATATTCAGTGTCAAGGTTTTTACAGTCAAGAAATTAAGGGGGTTTAGTGTTCTTCCATGATCTTTGTTTAGAGCAAACAGAAGTAAAAACTAGGCTTCACAAACAATAGAGATAGAAGTGGATTCAGATACTGTATGGGTCTCATAATTGGAATCTTATGCTTTCATGTCAAGTACAGAGATGTGGAGAGAGGCCTGAGGAGAGATAAATGAACTGTACAGTAAAAGTTAAAATAAAATTTCTATCACCGTTGCCACCAGCCTAGATCAGAGTTTTCCAAGCTGATGTTTCTGTCTGGTCTCCCAATTGTATTCCAGCCTGGGGCTGTTCAAGGCAACAATGATACAAGAAACGTGAGCAAGGGACAGGCTTCAACACTCTACAAAACATGTCAGAGAAGTAACTTCAGACAAGCAAGGAAAATGTTCCCATGTGCAGACAAAAATTGTTTGCTCAGCCCACAGCTCTCTGTGCCACACGCTCAAATCTCCTGTTCAGTCCCACAGGTTACACAGAAAGGCTCTGGGTGCTCATTGATATTGCTGAACTTGAGTAAAACAGGCAGCTGAGTATTCTTAATACTTTTGTATGGTAACACCACGAGGGCAAAAGACACCTTGTGTTCTTGAAGCACAAGTCTAGGTCACAACCATTTTGTGTGGTTTGGGCATAGGGCTGAATCAAAGCTACGAAACTTTCCTGTATATGAATACTAAAAATGCTAAAAATGCTAAAAAACTAAGACACATCTGACGGATGGCATATCTATACAGGAAAAATTATGTCTGCTAAGAAAATTACAGAAGAAGGAAATAACACAGCACAGTGATGTCTAGCAAACCTAAATAAAAAGCTGCTGCACATAACATACTAGTAAAGTCAGAGAGGCACTCAGCTAGCTTTGATAGAACACACACAAGGGATGTCAGCACAGCCAGAATGCAGCACCTTAAAAAGCCTCTTGAAAGCACTGGTTTTTTACCAAACATTAAACGTGGGATGACAAAAATTCTGGAACGAAGTGATTAAAACGAAATGGATTGGGATGAAATGAGGAGCAGTGAAGTGGACTGAACCTTGCCAAATTGATCCTCACTGAAATTGCAAGATGTCATTTCCTTTCATGAAATCTTGAAATCAGAGAAGAAAATCTAACAAACACTCTGGAAAGGAGATATTATGAAATAAAATGCAATTTAAAAAAATTTTGAAAATGAGTGACTGCAACCAAATGGATTGTGATGAAATGAGGTTCAGTGTAAAGGACCCACACTTGCCAAATTATATCACTGAAGTCTTGAAACTGGGGGACAAAGTCAAACAAAAAGAAGAAGAAACTGATAAAAGGAAATGCTGGGGAAAAAAAAAAATCTGCACTGAAGTGAAAACAATAAAAGGGGAAAGGATGACATGGAGCACAGGAAAATGGACCAAACCTTGCTGAATTGATTCTCATTTAAATGGTAAGATTTCATTTCCTTTCATGAAATGAAGAATTTCCTTTCATGAACGGAAATTAAAAAGGAAATGAAATCTTGAAATCAGGGGACCAAGTAAAATGAAAAGACAGAAGAAGAAATTGATAAAAGGAAATGGTAAAAAAAAAACAAACAAAAAACAAAAACAAAAACACCACAACAAAAAAAAACACCAAAAATGTAATGTCCAACTGGGCTTACACTATCAATAGCTACTCCAGACAGTGTGAGTAAAATGGACAATTTAGAACTTAGTACTTTTCTCTTTGTTAATGTCAATTTCCTTAAATATTTCTCAAGTGATCAGTTTGCTCTCACTCATTTCCAGCATGCATTAAAATTTTCTAAAGTCATGATGCACAGATGGTTCTGTGTTACAGTCTGTTCTGTACAACAGCTGGCAGAAGAGAAAGCTCTGTTAACAAGAAACAAAGCCCTGCTAGAGTAAGTTTCCATAGCAGTATTTCTCACAATAGGAACTGCTGAGAAATGGGGTGATGCAGCATCCATATGCTACTCTTCAAGCAGAAGTGGAAATGGAGATAGGTAAGAAATTGTAACCAAAAGTCCCATATTGCAGGGATTTCTATTCAGCTTCTGTCAAGAAGCAATCACTGTCAAAACTATTGTTTCAGTACTCTGAAACAACAATGTGAACTGGCTGATGAATTTAATTTTGAGCAGACATTGTCACTCCCAAGCTCTTCCTCTGTACTAGAAAGTCTGGCCTTTCAGCTCTTTTTCCAAGACAACAATATTATTTTTACCATTTGAACAATTAATACATACGGGAACTGCTATTATACACAAAGAAAAAATTTGCAGGATTTATATTAGAGTCTCTACATAGAATAAAAATGTTGGGGAAAAGAATTGGTTTTCCTTCCTAAATGACATGAAAAAGTCAGCTACTTGGGCCTCCTCATTAGCCTAAAGGCAGTGCATCCTATCAAACCCAGTGCCAGATGGATTGGGTCCATGCTTGAGACAAGTCATTGCTTTTGTTAATACAATGATTCATGTGTAATAATAACAGTGAGCACTTGCACACTGTTTATATTCATATTTTCCAAAAAGTTTTATAAACATTAGTTATTTACATTAAAAAATAAGCATCCAAAGGAAGTGATTATTAGATAAATGCCTGGAGAACACAACCTAGAGATATTTTCTTTAACCTTTTCTCATGCTTTGACTTTCACATACTTCTAACATAAATCCCTGCTGGAAAATCATTCAGATAATTACTGTGAATTGCTGTTTACAAGTTTATTTTTCTACTTCAGCTGCAGAAGTGAACCATTTAAAAGACAGTCTGCCTTACTCCTTTTCAAAAAATCTTCCCATGAACTAGAGTCGTTGCATTTAAATAGCATCAAAGGACAAGCAATGGGAAATTGTGAAAGGTGGCTGTTCTTCATTCAGAATGCTGCTGCTGTCCTAGATGGCCTGTACATCTCCAAGCACAGCCAATTAGACACCATGATAAACTTTATTAACAACAAAACAGGATGTTTCTGCTCTATGTTTCTCACTGATCTGAGGCAGCTATTTTCAAACTATTAATATTTAGAGAAAAAATACTGCCACCTTTTACAAAAGAGAATAAGTAGCTCGACTAACATTTAATAAAAGTTTGACTATTATAAATAAGAGCTTGGTGGTTGAAGGTCCTTCTTTGAAATAAATTCTGCTATTTTTTCAGAGGCTTGCTTTAGTGGACAGCAGTTACACAGGGAGCTCTGTCCTTTGTGCTTCTATATATCTATCAGCTGCTTCTTCCTCAAACCTGGCCCCTTTACATTCCCTCAGCTCTCCTTCTCTCTAATTAGCACAAATCTTACAGGTGTCTGGAAAGAGCTGGAAGTGCTGCCTTCAGCAAGGAAGTGCCACACACAGGTCACTGTAAGAGCAATGGGGAACCCTCCCAGACTGCACGATTTATTCACAGATGTCCCTATCAGAGGCTTTGAAAGGAATGACTAGGGTGTGTTTTCCCAAGGTATAAAAACAGACGAACAGAACCAGAACATTTCATCACCAAAAATGTCGCACTCTCTTCCAAGAAGACCCTATACCTCAATTTAGATGCTTTTGAGATAAATATGGGCTCATATGCAAACAAAAGCTCCTGAGCAGCTCCTTACCATTTTGTTAGCTTCCACTGGAGCAGCTGGGCTGATAAAGGGCTCACTTCAGCTGCTCTAAATCAAAATTCAGACCCAAATGCCTGAAATGAATGCTGTTACTGAACTGCAAATACTGTCACTCTCCTGAAAATATCACTAACTCTTATTAATGTTTGAAAATACATTATTTCCCTTCTCCAGCATTTTCCATTGACTCCTCCAACGTCTCTTGTAAAATGTCAGCATTCTTCCTCAATGACAGCATATATTTTTTATAGTTTTTGATGCTGTATTGCTGTATTACTTAATTGATTGTTTTCTTAAAAAGAAACTGTATTGACCTTTAAGAATTAGGTATGACAGACATAAATGTAAACAGCCTCCTGCCCTTCTGAAGCGAATGCTATTTTTTCCCCTTGTCATTTAGGCTGTCTTCAGTTTTCTTTTGTCAGTGTAATTCTTAGATTCTTATCCCAAGAGAATAACAGTTCTGCAGTCAAGGTGTTTCTGGCACAGACTTTGTTTTTCAGATACAAGGCAGATTAAAAGATGAAATCAATCAACTAGCCTGATTATCATAGAATCATAAAGTTGGAAAATACCTCTAGTATTAAGTCCAATTGTTAACCCAACACCACTAAGTCACCACTAAGCCATGTCCCCAAGTGACACATCTACCCATCTTGTAAATACCTCCAGTTAGCGATTCCAACACTTCCCTGGGCAACCTGTTCCAATGCTTGAAGAAATTTTTCTTAATATCAAACCTAAACCTCCCCTTGTTCAAATTGAGGCCATGTCCTATTGCCAACTCGCCTGCTATTTGGGAGAAGATAATGATCCCCACCTGTCTACAGCCTCTTTCAGTCAGTTGTAGAGTGATAAGATTCCCTCTGCCTGAGCCTCCTTTTCTCCAGCCTCAACACCCGCAGCTCCCTCAGCCACTCCTCACAGGACTTGTGCTCCAGACCCTTCCCCAGCCCCACTGCCCTTCTCTGGACACACTGCAGCACCTCAATGTCCTTCTTGCAGTGAGGGGCCCAGAACTGGGCACAGAATTTGAAATGTGGCGTCCTCATCCTTCTGGCCACAGACACAAGCCAGGAATCCATTGGCCTTCTTGGCCCCCTGGGCACAGCTGGCTCCTGTTCAGCCACTGACCAGCACCCCCAGGTCCTTTTCCATGGACAGCTCCTCAGCCACTCTGTCCCCAGCCTGTGGCACTGCCTGGGGCTGCTGTGACCCAAGGACAGGACTTGGCACCTCACACAACTGGCCTTGGCCCATGATCCAGCCTGTCCAGATCCCCTGCAGAGCCTTCCTACCCAACTTAGTATTGCCTACAAACTCGGTTGGGGGGCACTTCATACCCTCATCCAGTTTTTCAATAAAGACATTAAACAAGACTGGCCCAAATACTGAGCCCTGGTAGGAAACACCACTTGTGACCTCCTATGTGATAATTAATGAGGGACTAACTGTATATTCTGCCCCTTTTATTTCTATGGTAATTTTGCTAAATAAAGGGTACATTTATCAATTTCTAATCCATAGTCCTACCAATTTGGAGACTTGCTACTTAAAGCTGTTGCTTGCATTTCATCTAACACATATTCCTTACAGAGGAATTACACATTTTACTCATGATGATCACCCTCCAGGAACTTTAAACTACCAACAAAAGGCTGAGTTGGGGTTGTTCAGCCTGCAGAAGGCTCCAGGAATACCTTATAGCAGCCTTCAATTACTTAAAAGGGGTTTACAGGAAAGCAAGAGAGAGACTTTTTTAAGATAAGAGAGAATGCCTTCAAACTAAGAGGGTAGGTTTAGACTGGCTATAAAGAAGAAACCTTCTAATGTGAGGCTGATGAAGACCTGGAAGAGGTTGCCCAAAAAAACTGCAGATACCCCACCCCTGGCAGTGTTCAAGCCAGGCTGGATGGGGCTCTGAGCAACCTGATCAAGCAGAAGGTGTCCCCACCCATGGTGGGAGGTTGGTACTAGATGACCTTTAACATCCCTTCCAACCCAAGCCATTCTATGATTATTCAGTAGTCTTCTTCTACATTTTGTGCTTCCTGTAATTCTGAAAGACACTGCTAAAATCGCTAGCTAAAGCCTACTAAGAATCTAATTTAAAAATTCGTCCCAACTAGAAAAATCTTACAGCATTTAGAAGAAATCATCTAATTTTTACACATTTTAAAAAACTGACAGCCTGTCAGCCTGTAATATGGAGTGATATTTTTCTACAGGTTTTGATAGTCTATTGATGTTCCTTTTTCTTTTTTTTTTTTAAAGTCCTACAGGAATCCTATATTTTCTCTTAATAATCCAAGAAAATACAAACAAGTGAAGTCATGTTATAAATGACCAGCTCATCATACAAAAAAACCTGCCCTTTCCTATCTCATTAGCTAATACATAGATAATTCTAAAAGAAAATAATTGACAGGCACCCCAGCCTTCTTCTACCAGGACAATTCCTGTGTCTCACTTACCCTAATCTGTGACTTCTCCCAAGGGATGGCTTCAAAGATTTCTACAGCCAGAATACTATCCTCTCTCTCTCTCTGCCCACCCTTCTTTGCAATTCCCTAACACAAGAACAATCATACCAAGAATCCAGAAGTTAATATTCTGCTTTTGGAAGGCAAAAATGGTCCAGTGAAAGTCTCATTTACCTTCTCAAATTGCCTTCTGCAAGACTTTTTTTATACTACTTTAATGAAAGAAATTTTAAATCCTGTAAATTACAACACAGCATGTATAGATAGAGCCTTTACTACCAAAAGAGTCAATAAATTTCACAGAATAAAGAGCTTTTTCCTGTGGCTATGGGCCTACCATGTTAGGTTTTAAATGGCTGCTTGACTCTTAGCATTGGCTTATAGCAAATTCACGTATTAACTATTCATATTAACTACCAGAAAGGATACAAAGAACAAAAGACAATTATACTGCTGTATTAATATATAATGAGCTATAAACATTCAGAAAAATGGATACAGATAACTATAAGATTTGCAGAGAAAGGCAACAATATTTAACAGAAAATGAGACTTATGGTGTAGTTTACAATTGGGAAGGTTTAAAAATATTATTAATCCTCTGCTTGCAAGAGAAATACATCTAATACATCTTAACAGGGTTTGGAGAATATAGAGAATGGCTATTTCTTGAGTTTTATAAACAACAGTATTAGGGAAGAGTCCAAAGAAATTATCAGGCCACAAATTTAAGAGACAAAATAGAATACCTTTCCGAGGCTGAATATTATTTACTTTTGGATCTACCAAAAGCATAAATAAAATCACTTTTGCTAGGTCTCATCATGACTATTAAGAATAGTACCCCAAATTTGATCTCCTCAGTAAGTTCCCAGGACACCACAGAACAAAACGTTGAATGGCACACTGGGGCAAAGACCGTAATACACTTATTCAGTTCTTCATCTCTCTGACATAGAAAGCTACAGCTGATCATTGTCATGTAGAGGGTTCAGCTTCATCCATCTTTGTACTGGAAAAGACCTGGTGGCCAGCTCTTCACCCAGAAGCCCACCTTTCAAGAGTCATCCTGTACTTACCTGGAACAATTGAGGCCTCTTTTAATGGATAAAAAACCCAGCAGCAGCATCATTCTATTTGAAACCCTCAGTGGCGGCTGAAAAACATTTTCTTTGCAGCAGAAATTCAGAAGAGTAATTTACTTCCTGAGTCTCCTTTCTTTTAAAAATTGATGGTTTTTATCTCTAAATCTAGTATCACACATTCTGCACCAACCAGGAAATACTATATATAGATTTTAGAATTAGAACTTTTGGATACATGTGCTTTTCAAGAGTTAACATCATAGGACTGAAGAGGACATTTCCACTGGACCAATTGCTCAGTGAAGCAGATGGTAAAGTTAGAAAAGCTTATTTATACATATATATGTGTGTGTGTGTGTATATATATGTATAGTAGCACCTTTGCATGGGATTTGGAGCTAGGGCTGGTAACAATTTATAATGATAAAATACCTCCTAGATGTATCTAAGAGTCTATGATTCCACCATAGACAAAAGATGCAGAGTATATACAGCAGAGAAGATGATGTCAGTTTTCTATGCTGGGAGATGATTTCCTGGATTGGATGATTAATTGCATTAGCAAAGCATCTTGCAAAAAAACAAAGCCTGTGAGACAAAGAGCCATTCTGACAGGAAAGAGCTCAGCACAAAGGTGACAACATACATTGATTAGCATATCAATATGAATTTGTCAGTCATATAAACCTGCAATGCCAGGTTGCACTTCGCTTTACAAAAAGAACAGTTTGCTCTTTTCAAACAAGAAGTGACAGCAGAGAAAAACGCAGTTGATTGCTGCAGATTGATGGCAGTTGTGGTGAGGGAGTTGCAACTGGATAAAGAAAATCCTTTTTCTATGTCCATATTATCAAAACACATTTTCCTGACATCATGATTTTGGGCTACTAGTAAAGAGATGCCACAAGCTGGATAGTATGCAAAATAAAACAGCCTCCAGTGTACAGCCTGTATACTACGTACAGCACTATGTACTTTGGTCCTGACTCAAGACAAAAATATCAACACAGATCTGGAGATTTTTTCCCAAGTGGAAATTCTCAAAAGGTTAGACTTTAAAAAAATAAATAAATAAATAAAAAATAAAAACCTCACTCCCTTGTAAAATGCTTTGCAGTATTTCACAAAAGAAACAATTTCCACAGTCTACAAGTCAAATGCTTTCATTTGAACTCTGAAGATATGAGAAGCATCTGGACTCTGTGGTAATGGAAGATGAATAAAATTCTGCTGCTGAAAGACAGGGGTCTAAACAAGGCTGTTCTGGTTGACAGATAAAAAATGCATCCATCACTATGGATGCCTGTTGAAATTCATTATATAAGCCTTAATATAACCACAGACAAAAGCAGTGTTTCAGTCCTCTCCCTCATCCCCTGAACAATTTGGTTCCATTTCCAACTATCTTCAATGCTTTCTTTCCAATCACCTATTCCAATCTGCTATTCAGTGATTTTTCTTTTACCCTTTAGCCCTTTCTTTGGATTCTTTCTCTCCACTTTTCTCTCTTTCTGTAGTGAATGTAAATTGTTTTTATTAGCTGTCATTGTCTACTTCCACACGTTCAGGCTCCAATTGCCCCTTGCTTTTCCCCCTTGGGCATCCCACACACTAACTCAGTAAGGAACAAGAACATGAAGAAAAAACACTGCTTTGCAACAGGAAACATTAGTTCATCTTTCTAAGACAGCAGTATTTATTAGGGCAGCTGGAATTTGTACTCCAGCCCAAGATTTCCCTGTCTCTATCATCCATAAGAGAAGATGTGTGCTTTACAGCAGGAGAGATGGAGGGCCCTTTCTCCACCAGATAAATCTGGAGATAAATCTATTTGATAACACTCTGAAAACATGAAGTCAGACACAAGAAATTCATTTCTTCAGCCTATAAATGCTACCTCTACACATGATTCCTACCACTATAAACCCTACTTGATAAAATTAGATTATCTGAACAATTAAGGGAGACAAACATTTTATCAACACCTACCATCTGGTTTTAAAAGAGCAGAAGATTTATAAAATAGCTTCAATCCTCAGTGCTTGTTACATGAAAATAAATTCTTTTCAGACAATAGCCTGAAGGGAATGTAAGAGATTTAACAGAAATATTTTTTTTTCCTGTCTGCTTCAGGAAAGGTAAGGAATACTTACATTTTAATTTTTACAATTCCAGTTCCCTGACCTCCTTTCAGAGTCTTTTTATCAGCTACTCTCTTATAAGAGCCACTGCACCAGACAAGGGAATTTGCATCTGTTTTTCCACAGTGAGGCTTAGTTTGTAAGTTTATAATTCCATAGAACTCCTTTTCATTTGTCAGAGTCAAACATCTTATTCAACCATAAGACACAAAAATTATATTCAAAACATCTTTGTCTGTATTTGTGTATGTGAACAGGGATATGCACATGTGTGAAAAATTCAGGCTGTGAGCCTCCTCCTTTGCTGCTTACCTAGACAGGAAAGGCTGTTCATCTTTATTTTAAAAGAAATACAGTAAAGCCAGAAATCATTTTTAGCAAGATATTGCGACCTGCTGCCAACCTTTTACCATTCTTTAAAGAATGGTATTCTTTAGAGGGAACAATGCTGTTGCCAGAATAATATGTTTCAAGAAATCACCAGAGGATCAAATACCATCACTGTTAACACAATGACACATTACAGGTGTAGGCACACTGTCAATCCACCTGCCTTGAATCTGGGATCAGGAAAGCAGTAGCAAGGCTATCTACTGATTTTTTTTATCATTTCCACATAAAAGTTGGGGTTTTATTCTAAAACCAGCAATGAGGATCAGAAGTGGCTTTTTACTTGAGAGTTAATAAAAATAATCTTAAAAGAACATGATGACAATAAATCTAAATACCTTCTATGATGATCAAAAGTTATTAGTCACCAATTCTAAATGCTAATTGTTGGAGCCAAATTAATAAGATGCATTCTTTACAAATTATATTTAGTTACTACATTTTGCTTTCATGCCTCTCCCTCCCTCTTTCCTACTGCTTGTTCAAAACTCATCTAGTGATGTATGTCATGGCCACAAAAAATAAATTAGCCTAAGTCATTTCACCTCAGAAAATTAATTGCCTTCCTTTCTGTTGCCTTACAATACCTCTGGAACTTACTGAATTATTGAGAAAGGTTAGGTCACTTGAACTCTTGTTCTCACTTAAATAATCTCTTTCAACATGAATATAGAAAATCAAATTAATATGAACTCCTTTGTAAATATATGTCATAGCAGAAATAAGATAGTGCAATGGTTTGCAGAAAAGGTGCAAGAGACTGAATGACTTCTTGAAGCCACAAATTAAATTTCACTGATATGGCAGTAGTTGCTTTTCCTTTCATTCCAATTTCCAAAGGAAGAAGAAAGGTCACACAACAGAAAAACAGAACCTTAATATTAGGGAGAAGAAAAACAAAACATTTTGCAACAGATAAACTTTCAGAAAAAAAATACTAGCTCTTAAGACAAAATAATTTTAGCAATGGGCTCCATAAAAGTTTACATAGGTGATTCATATGGGATTTTGGACAAATAAATGAATTATTTTTCTTAACACCAGCTAACTACCAGAACTTTTGGCTTGAGAAACTCTCTAGTTTAGAAATAGGTGCGTGATAAAATGTCATAGGAATACCACAATCCTTGTGCATCAGTTTTGATAGTTGTTTCTTTTCCACTGACAGTCACACAGGCAAATGCACAAGATATGACAAGACATTGCCACCATTTAGGCCACAACAGTGGTTTAGGATGTGGAAAAGCCAAGTTCAGATCTCCTTTCCACTTTTATCTCAGATGAAGAACTGGATTCTAAAAAAGGCAGGGCAAAAATCAGATTACAAAATGTAGAACACAAGTGGTTTTGCACATTTGAGAGAATAGCTGAAAATATTTTCATTTTATCCTTTACTTTCCATGCAAAATAGATACATTTCAAGACAAAAGTTTGCTATATTGCCAAAGGCTTCCTCCTATATTTATTACACGTTGGCAGATACAGCTGTTCCGAACTATCATATGCCTACCGGACAAATAACTACTACATTCACTTTACTCTGATCCTGCTCTAGCACTTAGAATGTAAAATAATTTTTGGGCAAAAGTCATAAGAACATTGTAACCTCATGTGCAAATTTGTACTTTTTTTTTCTTCTTTTTTTCTTGTACAACAAAGAGCAATCAACTATTTCTATGATGACAGAACACAGTTTCATACAAATATTCCAATTAGTCTTCTAAAGTAGATGAGATGATATTTTTTTTAGAAATATTGTCTAAATAGTATTTCAAATCTAATGAATTGCCTGTAGTGCTTACTATTTAGATCAATCCATAAAAATTTTATTTTAGTTAAGGAAAACAAAATAGAATATTCTCTTGATACCATAATGATAAGATAATATCTCCTGTTATTAAAAACCAAGTCAAAAAGCCAATCTGTTTTTCTTTTCAGTGAAACAGTTTACTTAACAGTGAAACACAGATGAGTCACTGATGCTCTATAAATAACATGGGTAAAGCTATTGGAAAATCTTATTTTCTGATTTTACTCAGCACTGAATTACTGCAGTTTAATTCATGCTTTTTCAACTTGCTCAAGACCTTGAAATATGCATTTTATTCTGTAAGAGTACGTATGTAAATGTATTATATGCAATAAATGTATATAACAGAGTAAGTAGCTTCAAGAGTCAGAAAAATCACCAACAAAATCCCCTCTAATTTGGATGTTTGTAAGGAAACACATTGCTGGATTGAGAGGAGATGGTTTTGCCAGTGGGCATCTTTTCCACTGACTTCAGTGGACTTGCAATTTCAGCAGCTACCCAAAAATTTCAAAGCTGTAGGTTCTGAACTGACAAAATCCAGTCAAACACATTCTGACTTATGTATAATTCTGTTGTAAAATGTAACTTTTTGAAAGGTTACTAAAGCAATTTAAAATACAGAAGAGTAGGGGCAAACATGTATTAGTGCACACATACAAGTCAGTTGCTAATTCATCTCACCTCTGACATTAGACAGGCACTTGAAAGGTAGGAGAAAGATGAAAAGGAAGAGGTGCGTGGATTTACAATTGCAAATATATTATCTCCCTCTAGAGAAAATAGAGAATTTACAGCAGGTAGGGGGGAAAGTATCAGTGAAAGTTCCCTGCTAATTTGTGTCAAGGACTGTCACAAAGAATGTAAAGAGGAAAACGGTAATAGCAGGAAAGAAGACTAATCACAATAACCCAAGAAAATATTTATTACACCATGGTCCATTTCACTTTGCCTTTACCTCCTCTCCAGATATACTGCTGTCAGGTAGAAGAACCACTTGAATCAATCCACTTAATTTCTTCCAAAAAATTGCTAGTATCACACTCTGTATAATGTATTTTACACTCAAAGCCCTAGCTGACCAGGAAAGCAAATGAATAAGAATTACTTTTCACGACTGTGAACCTACAATTACATTTTGACACAGACACCTCACCGTGCCAGCAAATTAGCACTTTCAGTCATGTCCTATGTGTAGCAGCTAAAGAACAGAGGGATAAACTATGCTGATGACAATGGAAAACACATATATTTAGCCTTTCAGAAGGATCAGAAGATCAAACTCTCAATGGCTGAAGAAATCTTTCATTGAGGAAAAAATACAAAATAATTTGTATTATCTGAAATTCAAAATAGTCTTCATTTCTATTTACTGTTTGTTTCTCATAACTCATCTCTAGACACATTTTTACTTTATTCTACACATAGTTCCAGCAAAGTTGCATCTCAGCATCATATTCCAGAAGAAGACTTGTCTCTAATCGGTTATTTGGCTTTAATTTTCCTCACCCTTCAGCCCCCTCTAGCCATGATGAAGAGCCAGACACTATATTTCTGGTTTTGGTCTTTCCCTTTGTTGCAACATCCTTACTTCCATGCTTGTGAAGCTGCTAAATATCCTACTGAGTCATTTGCAGTTGGTGACAGGAATAAAACTTTTGCATTTATAAACAATTATCAGAAACCAAGTTAAAACTGAGTTTTCCAGCTGTGTGTTAAGCTACACAAATAAAAGCAAACTGTTCAGAATCCAGGTGATTTGGCACTGTCATGACAGCAGCACAAGATGATAAATAGGACAGTGCTGAGCATCCTTAAATTGCATAAATTCTGCTTCCCTAGCTAAACCTTTTCATGACTGACTGATGAATGGGAACTATCAGAGCTGAAGAATAAAAAAAAGCTCCTGCTGAAGGATCATTTCTTCCAGCTGGGCACTGGAGGAAAGAGGCAGGGAAACAGGTTATTCGGCTAAGCCTAATCAAGCAAGCAAATCCAAAACCAAAACCAAACTTCACAATGCCGTGTTCTATATACAAAAGGAAAAAGAGGACAGGCCTTGTGAAATATCTTAATGATGCAGTTAATCACTTATGCTAAATAGAGATACTATGCAGGCTGCTATTTTACCACAACTCCCTACTTGTGCAATAATGATGATATTCTTCGTCTCTCATTCCCATAGCACACAGAAAAATCTAGTGGAAGAACAGTTTCCAACAAAAACTTCAAGTACACCAGAAGACCTGTAGAAAATTAAATCATAATCTCATAAATACCTATGAAAAGAATGACTTCTAAATCTACCTGCTAGTCAAAATGCTAAGTCAGGAGCTTAGCTTCTGCTCCAGCTAAGTAGGAGCCAGCTAAGCTGGAACTGTGAAAAAATAGCTTCAAACTATATAACACAAAGGAAAAAGTAGAGACAATCACAGCTAGTTTTCTGTTCACACTTCAGATATTTCTTTTAGATTTCCTAGTGTTTCTGTGAAGCTGGGAATGGGGAGCTGCTAATAGTGACAAGTTTAACCACAGTTTAAAAGTACAACATGCTTTTACACAAGCACAAAGTAGCAGTTAGTGGAAAAGCAAAGGAGGAAATGACCATCAGGAAATAGCAGATGACCAGAAGAAAGTCACTCTAAAAATGAGTAGCCTTACAGAGTGGAAAGTTAGACATTCCCACTGGAAATATGCATAAGCTGGAAGGGCCAAAAGTTAACTTAAGAAATCCCATACCTGTAACAGTTCTGGAAGAAAACATAGCACAGTTACCCTCTATTGTCTATGAGAAATAAAAATAAGATCTTTGTATTTTGCATTACTCCTTTGCATAAGGTGCATCCCAGTCAGGCAGATTATACTCCTCAGAAGTTATTAATACAATGTTTTCACCAAAGCTGCTGTGGAGCTCTTTTCAGAAACTCAATGCAGATGGCCTTCAGCTGACTAAACTTCAATCAGTACATGTGTAATCAATACAAATTTTGATGGAGGAGCACAGCTGACATCACTATATACGTGAATTTCCTCTATAGATAAGATCCAATTAATGACTGACTGCCTAACATCTTTTCTTATTTAGTTAAGTAAAATGTTAGTGAGGCAGATCACCCTATTTTTTTGCTGTAGCCCTTTTGCTGTAGGAGAATCTGGTTTTGCTCCAATTGACTGTACCAAATTACTTCTCTGTGGTTTTAGTAAAAATGAAAGCCAGAACACAGAGAATTTATTCCAGCAAATTTTTACAGTCATCTCAAAAAGGAATCATAAATACTCCCCATGGGAGACTGATCCAGCTGCCCAACATTTGTCCTGTGCTGTTCAGTTTTCCACTTTCTCAAAACAAAACAACACCAGATACTCAGCCACCTTTTCTGCCAGATTCAGATGCATGCTGCAGGCTGATAACATCCATCTTACTGAACATAAAAAAATCGAGGTTGTCCTTTTATGCTAATGGTACCTCACAGTTTTTCTTCTCATGTATGGGGAGAGGGGATAGGGAAGAGCATAGTGTATAGAAATTTCCCTACAGGGATGGCTTATTTCCTCAGGGTATCTCTGAAGGGAAGACAGAATCAATGACACTTTGACTTCTACACTGCAAAGCTAACACTCCTGTGTTAGTGGTCTGGCTGACATTTCACAAATAGAGACTACAAAAAGCTTCCTGATTGGTGTTTAAAGTAAGTCTCAAGGACTCAGTTTACCCATACTGCTAGAATAAGGAGATGTTGCCTTGTACTGTTTTCTCACATTGTGACTAGGAATGCAATGAGAACTAATTCCCTTGGGGACACTGTAGATGATCAGGGAAAGACACATAGGAATGGTCTCTCCTAAACACCTGGTGTGCAACGGCAAGCAATTTTTCATGACAAAGATAGAACAAGCTTCATTCCAGAACAAGAAATTAAGACTTCTGCTTTCAAACGCAAAATCCAGTCCCTAGTTTGCAGCACTAGCCGATATTGCACATTTTTCAGGAAAACCTGAGACAGAATTTACACACGTGACCAGAATGTGACTCCATGAACTATAGCAAGTGGTTCAAACACAGATCCTTTATGTTCCTATACAGGGGAAGTTACCATAGTGCTCTACAGGACTCTGCTCCTGTATGTTTGCACTCCACTGCACACTTGTCAGTATTGTGTGCTAGAAACAAGGTACCTGTGTCTCTGCTAAAATGATGGGAAAGGAATAATAGAGCTGAGGCTGGGAGAGCTGGATGGAAGCAAGAGAGGTATGTGGGACACTTGTGCAACTGGTGTATGAATCTGAAAAACACATCCACTTAGTAAAAGGATAAAGTCTGAAGTTCCTAGTTTGAGCATAAAGGTGGAAAGGTGTAGGGCACAGGGCTGGGTTTGTACTCTCTGGCTTACAGGCATATGAAAATCTTGAGTGAGCTGGTGGAATCAAGAGCTGAGTGTCCAACTCCCTGCTGTAACTAGTCAGTCCATTGTTCTCACTCTTTGGAACCACTGTTTGAATTTTTTCATCTCTCAAACTCGCAGAGACTGTCTACCATGCCTTTCTTCAGGCTTGCCTGCAGGGAGAGGAAGAAAGAAGAGGCAGGTGCAAGATCTAGAATTCAAAATGGAACTGTGGGATTAACTCCAGTGATTTTCCTGTTACAACCATCTGCAGTGCATGAGTGGGTTCTAGACATGCTGTAGCACCAGGGGATTTACAGCAGAGCTTCTGTGGTTTTCAGTAAAACTTCTAAGCCTGACAGTGGGCAGCTGCTCGGGCTGGGATAAGTGGGTAAAAGCTCATATAGAAACAGCCACAATTACATTCATTCAAATTAAAACCGCAGTGAAAAACTGACAGTTAAAGTGCAGGCACTGCTTCTACTGGGTAAATACATCAGGGAGGAAATGGTACACAGGAGTATTTAATTTCTGTTTGAAGCTTTTATTCAAAAAGTACTGAATGTGTCATTGTTGATAGGGATATCGAATAGCTCCTGCTGCTGTGATGCAGTTGAAACCTCTGCTGATGAGAAGTAGTAGCTCTACATTGTTGAAACATGAAAGATTGGCACTAAAACACATTTTCCCCCTTAAGACTGCAGCCTATTGAATAACAAAGGTTTGTTAGTTGAAGTCCCTTGCAATCAATCCTTGCATAAAACATGCATTCCTAATGCCAGCTGTTGTTCACATATGAACAAGAAAACTGATTTTGGATGTGAAAACATAGGGTGTTAGATCTCCTCATTTGCCCGTTTCTACCGTTATATAAATATTAAAATATTGGTTGCTCAAAATAATAATAGTACTAAGTGTGAAATACCTGCAAATCAAGAAAAATAACTAAAGTATTTTTTTTCAAAGACACAACAAAAATAAACCTCTAATATTTTGCCCATAACAAGGGACACCTATGTTTAGGGCTGTATACTGTTTTAATAGAAATCAGTAACTGCTGAACATGTAAACAGCTTTATAAATGTTTCTTGATATCAATTACATATTACAGAATTAAAAGTGAAATTAGAGACCAGCAGAATGCATTTTTTTGTCTGTATTTGTTTATCCGTAGGTGACAGAATGGTTTAAAGGAAAGTGTGTACTAAATGAAAACAGAACAGCAAAAAAGCAGCTCTGAATTGATCTGGCATAAATTCATCTAGAAAGAGCTTTAATAAAAAAGGCATCCTCAGTCCTGGGAATTTCAACTAAGCCAGCTGATTAGCCCTGCAAATACAGGGCAAAAAGACTATTTTAAAAAGGAAGCACAATAATGAAACTTAAAGAAAGACAATATAAAACAAATCTATCAACATAAATGAGATGAGAATTCATTTTCCCTGTGATGCTTTCCACAGCTCCTGAAAGTGCCTGCTGCTGGAAACGAATGAAATCAAAGGGGAGGGAGAGCAGAGGGAAAGAGGTGTTAGCTTACCAGCCGATGGAGCTTATTGCTCCACTCCCTTTGTGACGCTGGGAACTCACAAGCCTATAAAATGTGCCTTGGCTCCCAGTCCCCTTGTCCTTAAGCAAAATCAAAAGCAAGAGGCTGTACAGAGGAGAAACAGGATACTGTTCTACTCCGAGGTAGCTCTCCTGATGTGTCTGTTAGAGCATTTCTAACAGTTTGAACAGTATAGCCAAAGCTTTTTTTCTGACAGAGCTCTTCTTCCCAGTACCTGCTGTGCTGCCTTACTCCCCCTTTTCCTCCTTCCCTCTTCTTATCTGTTTGTGGGGATTTTGGAGGGTTGGGAGAGGGAGGTGAGAGAAGTACATCATTCCTGGAAGAGAGGAGAGAAACACCCAAGATGACTTCAGTCCCCACAGCCAAGTGGAACATGAGCATGAGCAGCAGGTGGAATGTGAGCCTTGCTGAAGCAGGCGATCCCTGGGGACAGGCACTGGAAGCACCAGCTGCAAATGCTTCTGCCCCTGTAGCCTCCTCAGCAGGCAACTTCTCCAATCAGTTCGTACAACCTTCTTGGCGCATTGCCCTGTGGTCTCTGGCTTATGGCAGCGTGGTGGCAGTGGCCGTTTTTGGAAATCTTATTGTCATCTGGATTATCCTGGCTCACAAGCGCATGAGGACGGTGACAAATTACTTCCTGGTGAATCTGGCCTTCTCTGATGCATCCATGGCTGCTTTCAATACTCTCATCAACTTCATCTATGCGCTGCACAGTGAGTGGTACTTTGGAGAGGCTTACTGCCGCTTCCACAACTTCTTCCCAATCACAGCTGTCTTCGCCAGCATCTACTCCATGACAGCGATCGCTGTGGACAGGTGAGAAAAGAGAAAAGTTTAGGGGCGAGAGATTGAGATCAGATTCTCTGCCAAAATAAAATACAGATATAACAATCATAGTGATGAGATGCAAAGACGTCAATAGTTCATTCACTGTGCTCCTCTGTGCTTCTTTAGGCTCTCTCCCTAAAACACTTTTTCTCCTGGTCTTTGGTCTTTCTCCTTCAGTCTTACATTATTTTTATTGTTCTACTTTCTTTTATAACAAACATTTCATCCCTCTGTTTGACTTCAGCTGTTTTCTGTGCTCCATCTTTCAATACTTATTCTGTAATAGCAGCTCAGGGTTTTGCTTCCCACTGTGAAAACAGCCTGTCTCTCAGCCAGGCATCTAATAGATACTGGTAAGGAGTTGTAGAGATTGTGTGTAAAGGGAGAGGATTTCAAATTTCCCTCTTCTCTGTATTTCTGCAGATGGCAGAAGCATTTGCCTCCTCTTCAGAAATCACTTCAGACCCTGCTTTTAATAGCTTTTCTCACAGTCAGCTCTGAGATGCTTTGTTCCTGCTGATTTTAACTAATGAGACTATTTACATTGCCATCTGTGCATATCTGGAGGGCTAGTAAGAACATAGTTTCAAAGTGTCCAGGTTTTTTCTGATTTCTTGAAGCAAAATAAAGCTTTGTGATTGTCAAAGAAAAAAGGTCAGGGAAAAACTCTACCTTTGTACTCCTGACAATAATGGAATCAGACAGCTGTAGCACCCATACAGCAAAGGGGAGATGTACTTGCTGGGTTTCCTAAACAGATGCACTGAAGGACTCTTGTTTCTCAGAGAGTGATGTGAGAAAGAAAATGTATGTTTCTTCATTATTGTTTTCACATTTGCTGTGCTGGAGAGGTAACTTACTGATTTTTTTTTTTTTTTAAGAAAAAACAGATCGATTTGTATTTCAGGTCTTTTATTCCTTTTGGCAATGCACTGAAATTACACACTAAACTCCTTTCTACATATTCAAATCACATTATACATCTTTGCTGAATTGACTTGTCAGAACTGCAGTATTTCCAAGTGATGGTAGTTAAGATTTTCTAAAATTGAGACGATAGTGTACTAACACCAGTGCTACAACCTTTGACCAGGCAAAGATTTCACTCACTGTCTTTTTGAGTTTCGCTTAAGATTCTCATCTAGCTTGAGGTTTTCAGAAACATAGAGGAGCTTTAGTTGAAGTATTTAACAGAGCTGCATATTTAATAGTTACTGCTGTAGCTCATCAAGTCATTAGTTGAGCAGTTACTTGGATGCTCTGAGAAGTGTTTTATTTCGTTTTTCCAAACAAAATTATCCACAGAGATGTAATACTTTACTTTGGTAGTTCCTACATTTATGCTTGGAAACTGGGAACAAAAGTGTACACAGTTCTTAGGAATCCAAACTGCATTTCCAGAGTGAGAGAAAATAGTTCTGCTCCACACTGACTAAAATGCAATGGACAGATACATATATTGGAAATGTTTTCCTTGGTTTAGCAATGCAAAATGCTGGTGCTCAGAAGTGAGTAAATAACTACTGTTATTCACTCTGATCTAGTTCTTATCTGAAAATCCCCTGAAGAAATCACAATTTGCACCCCATCACACACTCCAAGTTCATCTGCCATCAAAGGCAAATTAAAATCTTCCAATAAACAACACCATAGCTGTGTTTAGGTGAGCTCTCTGTAGCACCATGCAGCATCATGTAAAACAAACAGAAGAGCAGTCTATCCCTCCTTCCCTATTTTCACTGCTATTCCTCTTTCTTTTATACCAAATCACACCTGATGCATTCAACATTCCTTTAAACATTCCCTGGCCACCTCTGCAAAACAAATATTCAAAGTTGAGGAAACCTAAGGGTCAAAATAGATCCCAAGGAATGTCCTTGGATGTACAGACAGCCCTATTCCAGGGCAAAGATCTGGTGGGTGGATGTATTTTAAAACTTTGGTTCCCATTTGCCTTTCATAAAAGTTCAGCTATTTTAACCCAGTAAACACATCCTTACACATTCTTTTAATTAAAATATTTTAAACAACAAAAGCTACAAATTAGGATAAAGTTGCTGAGAGAACTAAAATGATAGGATCAGATAATTTTCCTTCAGAAATTGTTAGCATCCCAAAATACTAAAGGTCATAGATTGTAACTGAGTAAAAACTATGATTTGATATGCTCCACTGGTTGCTTTAGAGCATCCAAATGTTCATAGAGTATAAATGTGTGACTGTGACCTGGACATCACTGAGCAGAGGTCATGAGCAGTACATGTTTCCTTTCACATCTGATTCTGTAGGACATTCTAAGTTGTGTGAACTGTGAGATTACAGGACTGAGAGAGTTTTGTGGATTAGGCACTTCCTGAAGTGGGGGTGAGCTGCATCTGGAGCTGAGGATGAAAGATCCGAGACTGGGTATCCTGGTCATTGAACACAGACTGAAATTTACATGGGTTTATTCACACTTCTGACCATCCCTTCCTGGTGGGTTTTTCCCCCTGCTTTCTCCTTCTTTTCCAACAGGCTGTTTGCAGTCTACTGCAGAGAGGCCACAGGTAGCTCAAACCGAGTTGTTTCAGGCACGAGAAGCAGCACAGATTTTATACTGTGCTGCTTCAAGGGCATTAATTCCTGCATTCTTCTGTAGCTCGTGCTGCACAGTTCCACAGTTACATTGCTTCCAGTGCAACAGTTCCTTTAGCTACATTATGGGGATAAACGGGTAAATAGTTCAAGATAAACTGAATAGGAGATAATTCTGGAGCCAACATGCCCTTGTCACTGACCAGTGCATGATCCTAAAGGGTTCATCCATGATCCTAAACTCCATCTGTGATCATGGCAATACAGTGTGGGACTGCAGTATGGTTCTTTGACATACTAATGACAGTAAATTACAGAGAATTTAGGCCACCCAGCCATTGAAGACCTGCTGTCCTCTTCTACAAGACCTTAGCATGCAAAAAAGGTGGCTCTAGTATGCCAGCAATTAATTTTGAGTCCCAAGATTGCTTTGTTATAAAACCAATTCTGCATATAGGCCTAAAAATTCTCAGCAGATACTTGATGGTTACACTGGAAGTTTGGGGATGTAGCAATACAGCACAAAATAACATGCCTTCAGTAGAGCACTTAGTACTATGCACTTTTTCCTGTTTTTAGTGCATTTACTTTTACATTACTTTCTCAGTTACTTTTCTCTCTGCAATTCCATAATAATTTTCTTATGTGAATAAATTTAACTCTTTGTAAAAGCAACTCCTCTGCACTTAAAAGTATTCTAATTGCAATGGTGAGTAGTTGTTGATCCTGTTCATATCTTACCATTTCTTTTCTTTCTAGTATGCCAGCAAGTTTTTGGCATTTGAAGGCAAAAAAAATTTGTTTCATTTTATGTGAGTCTGTATTTAATAATCAGTTTTATTTCTCCTCTTGCACAGTCTCCTCTCTTTTTTATGAGCCTTAGTATTACCTTATTTTTAGCATGCATATGTATGTCCTTACTTAATACCTGTCATTCTAGTTTCCCACCTTATTTTCTCACTTCTTATATCTCTACAGAAGCACACATATACTAGGTCAGTTTTTTCTGTGACATTGTTGTTACTGATGGCTGTTAATAATCCCTCTATACACTCAGACTCCAGCAAAAGTAGTATGATACAAGCTTGTAACAGAAGACAGATATGAGACATAAATGCATGATTCACCTTATAAAATAAAACCAAAACTCATCATATGTACACACACTCACATCCTCAAAATACCACTTAGGCTCTTCAATCTCTCCAAGTGTATTCTGTAAGAGCAGTTATTATTGGCACAAAATAGTACCATAAGCCCTATAAATTAATGTTACTGAAATTCTGAAGTAGGCAGCTGGCACACTGAAAAACGTCTTATCTTTCCAGTAGAATACATTTTGGTATCAGTCTCTACCTGATTTCCCATTCCTGGGACAAATTGCTCAAGGCCTTCATGCACCATAAACATTTTAAACTGATATTCCTTCCAATCTATTATCTGTTATTAAATATCTGTTACCTGTCTTGTGTGCTCAGAAATACTAAACTACAGGGAAATGTGTATGTGTAAAAATGATTGCAAACATTTCTACCAGGTTGAGATATGGAGCACACAGGGCATGGCCCTGTGTGGTGGTCATATGGTAGCAGTGTCAGCAGCAGATGCACATCAAGAAGGTCTATTGGTACTTGCATCCTTGAACATGAGCCGGGCACCAAGTGCTTTGTGCTTGGCTCACTGGCAAATGGAGGAGGCTGAAGCAGTGACAGACAGGAAACCTGCACCGCCCAGCCACTGCCAGACCCAGCACAGAGCTCAGCTCAAACACAACTGCAGCCTTTGGCCCCTCTCTCATTCCCTTTCCCTCAGGTTGAGATGTCTCAAAGTAAATGGCCTTCATATGAAAAAGTGAAAATTTGCACTGAAGACTTGTTACAGAGAGATGAACATCAGAACAAGAAAAACAAAAAAAAGGAGATGGAGTTTTTCAGGTTTCTTGTGCTTCACAGGCCTGAGAATATTTTCACCAGAAGAAATGGATAGCGCTTCTGTCTGGTTTTTTCCCATAAGATGCCACTTTTCTGCTTGCTGGCTTTTCCTAAAGCCTTCGGTGCCACATAACTACAGAAAACACTAGCTGCCATGCCCCACTACCACACTAAAGTGCAATACTAATGGATGGCTTCAAAATCACGACTTCAGGACTCAGCCCTGGTTGCTGCGTATCATGGAGTGAAAAAAATCAAAACCTTAGAAACTATCACTATTATTTCTATTCTTACTTTGCTAGTCAAACTATACAATTCAAAGAAGAAATCCCTTCCCCATTTCTCTATCTTCCTCAAAGAGTATTTGAAAATGAAGCACATGTTATTTGTGGGTTCCAGTATCTGGGCTGCCCTCTGAAAAATACTAGTTCGCAGAACTGGTGAGAAAGCTCAGTAGGAGGGCATTAAGGGCTCAAATAACAAGAGCTGAAACACAAAGGACTCTCTGTCATCTAGGGGTCTAAAAAGACTTTTTTGGATTTGACAATTCTCTTTCTTAGCAAAGAGGTGAAATCGTTTCTGCAGAATATTTTGATGCAATGGCTACAGGATTCAGCATGCAGAGGCCTGGGAAAAATTAACCTTTTCTTGCAATGTTACAAATTCATTGGACAAAAAAGAGGATTTTTTGCAGTTCTGGTCAAAAATCACATCAGAGTTACATTATTAATAACATACTAGGGCAGTCTGGGAAAAAATACAGGCGTAACAGTTATTTTTTCCTTTTATTTTGTACTGAGTAAATATTCTATTTATGCTGCTTTCAAAAGGTGCTGTAAAAAATAGGCTGATATACCAATATCTTGAGAATTGTAAGCAACATTTACAACAGCAACAAGCCCTCAGACTTCTTGTTCCAGACAGGAAATATCCAATAAGTTTGAACCTTACATTCAAACAAGAAGTCTATTTTAGACAAAGTCTTAGCCTTAAATACATACTCTTATTTATAATTTAATGAAAACTATTAAAATATGTTCTGTGGTTTACTATGCATGTAGCCTGTGGTATTTCTAAAAGTTAGTTAAGGGTTCGGGTGATGAGTTTTTTGGGGGGAGAGGTTTGTTTTGTTTATTTTTTATTTTCTTAAATATTATTGCTTAAATACATGTTCTTCTGACTAATTTACCAACCAGGAGAGAAAGTTGCATCATTCACATATCTGGGTTTCCCTAAAAATAAAATTATTTCAAAATAACTGCAGAAACAAGAAGGAAGCCATCTAGATGACAGCAGCAGAAACAGAGACACTGACAGTGGTTTTATGCAGCTGGAGGTGTTTCCACTGGCTTTGCACTGATACTGGTCCTTGACAGCCCAGGTAGATGGTATTAAAAAAAAAGGAGAAACAGAAACCTTTCTGTCAGGAGAAGTCAGTCTCTCATTTTATGAGACAGACTGAAGAAAAGTCTTGTCCCTTTTCTGTCAACAGACATAGGTATAGAATATATTGTGTTAAATCAATTACATATTCATAAAATCTAGCTCATTGCCAGTTACTAGATCCTCCTCAAGTAGAAAGCATTGCTTATGAGAGCTCACCCATCCTGAAGACTTTCAACATTACTGGGTTTAGGTTTCAGTTAAGAGGTTAATTTAGCAAGGCATTGGAAGCTACTCCCGATTTCAGAAAAACTTCAGTGTTTTCCCCTGCTCAAAGCAGAAATAGCCATTCACCCAGAGCAACACACATTCCTCTGGGTAAATCAAGGCCAAGTTATACCCCTGGGATACTGCCCACTAATCTCTCAAATGTACCATGTGTTTGTCTGTCATGTCGTCACACACTTCCTTTATGGTGTTAGCTTTAAGGTGAACACTGCACAACAGACCCTTCAGGGCACCAAAACCAGTCTTTCTCAACAGCAGTTATAGTCCTACAGAAATGCTCACAGCTACTCTTCCTGCAGAGAAAGTCAGATCAAATAAATGAATACAAACTAGTCCCACAAGAAAAGAAGGAGCCTTGCTCTAGTAGGTAGCACATAGAGATTAAAGAATACAAAAGTTAAAGATTTGGTTTTCATCATACAAAAAATGCCTTTAAAACCTCAGTTCATTCCATCACCTTTAGTCTGCTCTGTATAGCTAACCTTTTGGAGGATTTTTCGCAGCAATCTTCTAAATAAGGGCAGGGAATCACAGCAATTTCCCTAAGCTTTTTAAATACCAGTTGATTCTAAACACAAAGTCTCAAAATCAGCTTCTATCTTGAGGGAATAACACCTTCTGTGTATTCATGAAAGAAGCATGCTCTGCTTCTCCTGTTGACAAGCCACTTATATGCAAGCATTATGATTTTTCTCTCAGTCTCTTCCTTTGTCAAGTTCCAATTTCCTGTTACAATCAGGGATGATTACATTTTGCCCCATGTGAGTTTATAAACACACTGTAAACAGGTGAAACAAATCAGTTAGGATGATTAAAGGCTTCCAACTGTGTCTCCAGATGGGCATTTGTAAGATCCAATTTTGAACATCATTTTGTTTTAATAACATTTTGTGTATTTTTGCCACAATTTTCTAAATGATGTGTTAAAGAAGAAAGGTTTTCCTGGCTGTATTAGCCAGTCTATGCTATTTTACAAAAAGACAAAATAGGTTTATTTTTTTATCTTTTCTATTGTTGGGACCATAATACACAAACTTTGTAAGCTTTTATAGTACGTAGCAGCTATTTGGCTCGTGTTACTTGAAAACTAAGAGATACATTATTTTGCTGCCATTAAAACTACTGGTTTAAAGAGTTTATCAATGTTATTCCAAAGAAGACTGCTTCTAGTTTTGTTTCAGAGAAAACAAGTTTTCTTGATTTGGTGAACCCAAGACACAAGAAGAGTCTAAATTGACAAGACAGACTCTAGACACACAGAGTAGTTCAGCAAGGAACTGGATCTATTCTGACCCCAGCAGCTAAGAAAAGAGTGCAGCAGCAAGTAGGCCATGATGCAGCAGCCATTATATTATGCAGCCTGAATGATTTCTCATTAAGCTCAGTGGAAAGACTCTTGCTGACTTCAGTAGTAATCAGTTAGAGACAAAGATTAACACAAGAGGAAGCTGTAAGAGAAGTGACACAAGAGAAGTCACAAAACAAAATTATGTGCTAATGGTGTGCATACGAAACTGAAGTGCTACCTAAAAATGTTTTAGAGTCATACATAGAAGAACATGGCACAGTTGTTGAGCAATCCACGTTCTTGCAAGTGCTGGCTTTAGTCTTTACTTCTACATATTTCCATCCCTGCATTTCTAAATCACAGAATCACAACGTTGGAAGAGACCTTTAAGATCAAGTCCAACTCATGCCCTAACACCTCAACTAAACCATGGCACCGAGTGCCACATCCAGTCTTTTTTTAAACACATCCCGGGATGGTGACTCCACTACCTCCCAGGGCAGACCATTCCAGTACTTTATCACTCTTTCCATAAAAAAAACTTTTTCCTAATAGCCAAACTATATTTCCTTTGGTGCAGTTTGAGACTTTCCTCTCATTCTGTTGGTTGCTGCCTGGAGAAAGAGACCAACCCCCACCTGACTACACCCACCTTTCAGGGTGTTGTAGAGAGTGATAAGGTCACCCCTGAGTCTCCTTTTCTCCAGGCTAAACAACCCCAGCTCCCTCAGCCATTCCT
>JAOTQP010001652.1:21868097-21921424 GCA_026413545.1 Cichladusa arquata | reverse complement strand
CTTGGCAATATCCAAAGCTGGAATCATGCCTTTCAATTATACTTCCTGCATCTGGGAGATCAGATCTGAACCCAGACGTTGCAATCCTTAAATCTGAAATTCCTTAAATCAGAAATTTAAGTAAGCTTCATGGGCCCTGTGCTGACTTCTCCATATTCTCCATCTGAATCTTTCTCAGAGCCTGGAAGGAAAGAGGAGTGTATCTGCAAGATTTTGTATTTGAAAGACCAAACTCTGAATTATACTAGATGCTTTTGGTTGCTTGTTGTAAACTGTTAGAGAGGTTTGCTTTTCTTTATAAATTCCCTCAAAAATTTTTATGTCATAAACTGAGCTTTACAATGGCTGAACTGTAGTGGACTTCAAATTAATACACATGTAACTGTTAGTAACATGATAAAACATTTCTTTCAGCCTTGCACTTTGTCAGCATCCCTTGTGATCCTGTTAATCTAATTCAAACACATAAACTGTTATCCTGCATTAGGAATTTATTCCAGCTGTACTGAAGGGGTTTCATTTCAGCTGCTGTTTGGTTTTTATTAGAATAGAACTGCCTAAGAGCACTACACTGGAAAAAGGAACCGTGTTTGCTACAGATTTAGGGAGTTGGCACTTAAAGAGCAGACAGACAGGAAAAAATGGAGACAGTGACACAATACCAGCAGCATGAAGCAAAATGGCAGCCTAAGTACCACAGTTACACCACTCATTTTTAAGATTATTTTTAGGTTGTTTTGTGGGGGGGACGTTGTGGTGTATTTGGTAACAGAATTTATTTACAGAACAGAACTGGAAGAGGAAACACACTAATAATCATAGCTTTAGGGATTTCCTGCCATATGCAAGACAGGTAAGCTTGAAATAGAAGACTTTAGCATCCAGGATTCAGGATACCTGGACTAGTATCACAGAATCACTCATGCTGGAAGAATGTCAGCAGATCTCTAGTCCAGTGTCCTGCTAAAAGCAGGGTCTGCTCTGAATTCAGACCAGTTGCTCAGGGATTATTTGATTTGGTATCAATTATCTTTCAAGACACTGCACAACTTCTCTGGACAACGTCCCAGTGCTTGAAGTCCTAACAGTGTTTTTCCTCCCACCTCCCAATATCCAGTTAAAAGAACATCCACAAATCAATGGACCCTGATAATATCCACCTTGAAGGTGTTAGGAGGGCTGGTTGATGTCATTGCGAGACTGCTCTCCATAATCTCTGAGAAGTTATGAAGATCAGGGGACAACCCAGAATGCTGGAAGAATTCTAATGTCCCCCCTCCAGCTACAAGAAGGGCTTATAGGAATATCCAGGACATTAAGGCCCATTACACGTTTTTCATACCCAGGACTCCTATTCCCACAGCCCAGAGTGTTGTTGACCCTTTGTTACCAGGGTTCATGACCGACCCATGTCCACTTATCTTCTTTGTTCTTCAGGCCCCCAAGCAGAGCTTCTCCCCATCCAGTCAGCCAGACTGCTTTCATATCACTGTAGGAGGTTCATTCCCAAGTACAGGACTTTGCATTAATCCTTGTTGAATTTCATTAAGTTCCTGTTGTTCCATCACACTAACCTGACTAAAGCCATCTGAACATCAGATCTGCCCTTGAGCATTATCTGTTCCATTTCCTAGTTTTCTGTCACCGAAAAAAATTGACTAGGGGGTATTTTGTCTCCTCCCCAACATCGCTGATAAAGATACCAAACAGGATAGGCCTCAGAATAGACCCCCTGGAAAATTCCACTTCTAAATGTCCATCAGGCACAATATGGCCACTAACTGCTACATTTTAAACTCAATGAGACAGGTTTTCACTTTTCTGGTAGTCAATCTATCTAGAGTGTAGCAGTGCAACATCCTAACGGAGACAGAAAGAGAGAAGAGATGCTACAGGAGACCATGTTGAAAATTTTGCTCAAGTCAAAGTAGATGGTTATTGCTGCCATCTCCTCATCCACAAATCTAGTCATTTTGTAGAATGACAAAATCATATAAAAATATGTGTTGGAAGGGACCTTTTAAAGGTCACTTGGTTCACAGATTCAACTAGATCAAGTTTCTCAGAGCCCGGTCCAAAACTACCTCAAATGTTTCCATAGATGGAGCATTCGCCATCTCCTTGGATTCCAGTGCCTGACCACCGTCAGAGTAAAGAATTTCTTCCTAATATCTAATTTAAACCTAACCTCCTCCAGTACAAAGTCGTTTCACTATATATTCTTGTGAAAAGTGCCTCTCCAACTATCCTGGTACCTGCTATGTACTGAAAGGTTGCTGTGAGGTCTCCCTAGGGCCTTCTCTTCTCCAGGCTGATCAGTCCCAACTCTCTCAGCCTGTTCATAGAAGACATCCTCCAGCCTTCTAAACATCTTTGAACCCTTCTTTGGGCTCCCTGTAACATGTGCATTTCCTTCTTGTGCTGAGCATCAGATGCAGTACTTCAGCTGGGGTCTCAAAAGGACAGAGTAGAGGCTAAGAATCATCTCCCTCAATGTGCTGGCCATGCTTCTTTTTCATCATACAATTCAGGCAGGTTGGTCAGGTCCAATTTGCTCTTGATAAATCCTTTCTGGCTGTTTTCATTCACCTTCTTCTTCAACTCACAGAAACAGTTTTGAACAGGACTTGCCTTAAGACCTTACTAATGACTCAATAAAGGCTGACTGGACTGTCATGACCACGAAAACTAGGATGAAGAGTTGGTCATGACCACTAAAGCTGGGATGAAGAGTGGGAAAATTAATCATAAGGACCTCAGTAGTCTGACAGGAGCCTCATGAAGCTCTCCAAGAAGAAAATCATGTACCTTCAGTGTATCAGACAGAAGAGATGAAGGAGCAAGAATCTTCTTAGAGAAGTACAGTAAGATAAAAATTAAGAATAGCTGCAAGAACCTAACCTAACCAGAATTTAGTCTCACAATGAGAAGTAAATTGGAAGAGATTTCCAAAAATCTGTTCCACTCTTAATTATTTAATGGCTATATGACAGATAAATAAAAACAACTAGAAATTGGCTGAAACAAATCAATGCTGGAGAAAAGAAATTTATTCCTGAAATAAAATTATGAATTACATATAAGCTAAGAATAGACGGAAAAGTGTTTCATGTTGAAATATCAGTAAGTAAAATTATTAAAGTCCTGTCATAAAAAAGAACATAATGAAGCATGACTGTATTAGGTTGGAAGATATTCAACTTTATCCCCACTTAGCAAGTCAGTGTATGCAATAGGAAAATCTTTGGTTCATATTTATACAGGTTATTTATTATAGAATTCACTTTTTTACAAGAGATGAAGCAGTATTACCTTGTCAAGCACGATAGCAACTTGACTGTGATTCCCCTCTGGCACAAGCATGTCTTGAAGCAGGGGAGAGAAGATCAATGTAGGATTCATGCTCCTACCATTCAGCTGATGCCCCAACAAGCAGTATCTCTCCACTTATTTTTCCACATTTTTCTCACTCTCAGTGTGTGCTCATGTTATGTAGCTATCTGGTCGGGATGAGTGATTCCTTTTCATTTCCTCTGCAGGGGCAATTAAAAAAAATTCAATAAATAAAAAACCAACATCATCTTCTGAGAACTTCAGAGTTAAAAGCCACTTATCTAAATGTATGCACTGAGCAATTCAAAGTTGCACAAACTACTATTCAACTAATTTCTCTTTCTTACACTAAACTTAGCAGCAGGGGCAAAAGAGAAAACTTCTGGACAAATTATTACAGAAATATTGAAAAAAGGGAAAGTTTCAAATCTCTTAAAGGAAACATATTTTTACTTGCTATTTATTCTGCAGGACACTGCGAATAAAACACTTGCAAAAAAGTCACAGGAAACTTTCTGAAGTGTGAAGATTGTTTTTTTTCTCTATCTTTTCAAATATAACTGCATAAGAATGAAAATTCTATACAGGCAGAATTTAAACAAAGTTGCTTTGGTTCCAAGTTCGGAAAAAGTTCTTTGCAGTTGCACTGCAGTTACAACAATAGATTTAATCCTACTGGAGAACAGTTTTAATTCTGTTAATGACATATTGTTTAAGAGTTGGGAGATGGACAGGGACATAAACTCAGCTGACGAAAAAGTCGTTAATTTATATTTCATTATGAAAAGATAGACTCCCATCTTCCTAGTGCATTTAAAATGCATCTATTTAAATTATTGCAAATATTTCTTAGCAAGTTTCATGCTATATATTTGGTAACTTTTATTTCATGTGAAAGATTTAAGTTTAGCAATGTCTGAACTTTCAAGTGTTACAATAGCTGAAAGTGACAAAATACAATTGGAGACCAAAATTCAAAAAAATTTAATACCTGATATACTTTAATAGAACATCCCAAATACCATTGGCTTATTCTCTGCTGATTTCTCAACACACATTTTAATTTCAACATCTTGAAGTTAATACATTCTGCTGGGTTATGATTGATTTGCTGTCATTTTAAAATAGGCTCTGTGAAGTCTTATGGGAAAATTCAGAAATCATCCTGAAATCTTATGTTTTAATTTTTATTACATTTGTTAAATTTACACTTACAATCCCTAATAAGGAAGTACATATTTTAATAAAAAATACAATTTTGGAGCATTTTGTAATACTTCATTACTTTCTGCTTGTAGAGCTAAAAAGAAGGAAGTTAATGACACTACAGAAGTGTTTAATTTTCTTTCAAAAATGGTATAGAAACATCCTCTAACTGAGTGTTTCTGCCCATTGGCCAAAGGTATGTGAAAGAAAAGAGAAGAGGTAAATACCACATTTTGGGGAAAGAGGGGTTTTATGCCTTTCAACAAATGCTTGCCTCTTTCTATGAGTCTAGCAGTGAGACCGCTTAACCCACTCTAACTCCAGAAAAATACCTTGATATATTTTGCCTTCCCACCATTGTTTAAGACCTTCCAAGGCCATTAGGAGCTCTGTAGGTATAACAATACCTCAGTGTGAAGATTTCCTAGTCATGCTGTTTTAATTACTAAAGGATCATATATAAAACTATTCCACTAGTAGTGCAGGCAGTCTTGGATGAAAAACCCACAATTCAGGTTGAAGTTTAGCCTGTACTAAAACAGATTTCATAGTTAAAACCTGTGAGGTAAGTGCATGCAGACAAAACTCCTCCATATCCCCAAAAGCCATTTCTGTACCACCCAGAAATAGCATGAAAGGTGGAATTAAGGCACCTGAAACTTCAGGGAACCAGAGGAAGCAGACATGACACATGATGTGTTCCCAGAAACTTGAGTCCAGGAGTAAAAGTTGGAGCCCATCTAGAGTTCAAGAGGATGTCTGTGGGGGTTATTTTGTTGGGTGGACAGTCGCTGGACAGACTCAGGAGCTCTCTATTTTCTGTTCTTCAGGTTTGTAGTTTATTATAAGGGCGTGGGTGTAAGAGAGAGTGTAGAGCATGGAGAGTAGAGAGAATATAAGGGGGGTAAGAGTAAGAGGTAAGAGTAAGAGCAAGAGGAGTAAGAGCAAGAGAGAGATTTCCCGTTTACAATACAATAAGTATTCTTCTATGATGAATATTCTAATTTCCATTAATCAATCTAATACAATATACTAATTTCCTAATATTTGCATGCACTAAATTACCATGTTTTATGGCTTTCTGATCTGTAACCCTTATCTTCAGACCTTTCCTGCCATGTTTGGGACAGGATGTCTGTTGGTTTTTTGGTATTTGTGGCATTTGGCATCATCTAAACAAAGGAAGAGGCCCTATACCTTTACATGGCTGTTTTCAGCCTTTATGTCGAAAAATGCTAACATTTCTATTTTATCTATTGTTTTAGAACTACTTACTAGGCACTCATAAAATTTTTCTATTTTCTTCTCAACAGATGTCCAAGGTAACTCTATTGTTATATGCTCAAATGCCTTCTCTGCTGTCATAGAATTGTTTGAGTTGGAAGAGACTTTAAGATCACCTAGGTCCAATCCTCCTTGCTTGAGTAGGGATGCCACCTAATAGATCAGCTTGTTCAGGGCATCCTGGCCTTAAACATTGCCAGGCATGTGTCATCCACAACTTTCCTGGGCAGCCAGTTCCAGTGCCTCACCACCCTCTGCATAAAGGATTGCTTCCTCAGATCTCATCTAAATCCTAGTTCTTTTCTGTTTAAAACTGTTCCCCTGTGTCACACACAGACATACAGAATGACTAGGCTGGAAGAGACCTCCAAGAACATCAAGTCCAATCCATGCCCTAACACCTCAACTAAACCATGGCACCAGGTACCTCACCCAGTCTTTTTTAAACACACCCAGGGATGATGACACCACCACCTCCCCAGGCAGATCATTCCAGTACTTTATTATTCTTTCCATGAAAAACTTTTTCCTAATATCCACCCTAAATTTCCCCTGGTGCAGCTTAAGACTATGTCCTCTTGTTCTGTCAGTTGCTGTCTGGAGAAAGAGACCAAACCCTACCTGCCCACAGACACCTTTCAGGAAGTTGTAGGGAGTTGTAAGGCCACCCCTGAGTCTCCTTTTCTCCAGGCTAAACAACCCCAGCTCCCTCAGCCATTCCTCACAGGGTTTGTGTTCCAAGCCCCTCAGCAGCCTCGCTGCCTCCTCTGGATGCACTCAAATGTCTCAACATCCTTCCTAAACTGAGGGGCCAGAACTGGACACAGCACTCAAGGTGTGACCTCACCAGTGCTGAGTACAGGGGAAGAATGACCTCCCTGCTCCTGCTGGCCACACTATTCCTGATCCAGGCCAGGATGCCCTTGGCCTTCTTGGCCACCAGGGCACACTGCTGGCTCATGTTCAGCTGGCTGCTGACCAGTACCCCAGGTCCCTTTCTGCCTGGGCACTGTCCAGCCACACCATCCACAGCCTGTAACGCTGCAGGGGGTTACAGTGGCCAAAATGCAGGACTCAGCACTTGGACTTATTAAACCTCATCCCACTGGACTTCACCCATCCATCCAAACGTTCCAGGTCTCTCTGCAGAGCCCTCCCACCTTCCAACAGATCAACACATGCTCCCAGCTTAGGGTCATCTGCAAATTTACTAATGAAAATCTCAATATCCTCACCCAGCCATCAATAAAAATATTGAACAGGACTGGCCCCAGCACAGACCCTGGGGGACACCACTGGTGGCTGATCCCCAGCTGGATGCAGCTCCATTCACCAGCACTCTCTGGGCCATCCAGCCAGTTCTTAACCCAGCAGAGTGCTCCAGTCCAAGCCGTGGGCTGCCAGCTTTTCCAGCTTATTCCATCTTATAAATATTTTCCAAGTACAAATGTTTTGTTGGGTGGGGTAATAATGATTTTTGCTTGTTGTGATAAATGAGTAAATTCCTTTCAGCAATGTATATTTTACATCCCTGCTTTGTTGTGTACAATAAGCTATCTGTGGCACTATCAGCAGCTTCCACTGGAGTGAGAAAGCATTAGAAGTCCCATCTTTAAATCAAACCACCTGAGTGGGAGTTCAGAGGCTTTATTCAGCAGGGAGTCACACTGCTCAAGCCTGGTGACAGAATGAACAGTAAATGTCCAAAGATTGCAAAGCAAATTGGCACAGCACCCCACTGAAAAAATGTCTGTGTGGCTCCAGAATTTTTTTCAGTGGTGTAACAAGCCTTCATTTGCTTTTAGCCATTAGAAATCCTTCTTCAGCTCAAATGCCTACAATCTTTTACTGTCCTTGGAGATGAGGTGTGGAGAGGTACAAGGTCTGTGTATAAATATCACAGAACATGGTGAAGCTATGAGGGCTTCAGTATTTGTCACTGGCTTCAGAACAACTGCATAAATTTTGGGCACTACAACATAAAAAAAGACATTAAGCTATCTAGAGAGCATCTAGAGGAGGACCACAAGGCTGGTGAAAGGTCTGGAGGGGAAGCCTTTTGCGGAGTGGCTGAGGTCACTTGGCTTGTTCAGCCTAGAGAAGAGGAAACGGAGGGGAGACCTCACTACAGTCTTTTAACATCCTCATAAAGGAAAGCAGGACAGGCACTGATTTCTTCACTCTCCTAACCAGTGACAGGAGCTGATGGAACAGCAGGAAGCTGAGTCAGGGGAAGCTTAGGTCAGGTATCAGGAAAAGATTTTTCACCCAGAGGGCACTGGAACAGGTTCCCCAGGGAATGGGCACCGCACCAGCCTACCTCAGCTCATGAAGTGTTTGGACAATGCTCTCAGGCACAAGGTGTGACTCTTGGGGACAGTCCTGTGCAGGATCAGGAGTTGGACTCAATATGATATGATATGATATTATGATATGATTCTATTATGAAGTTCAGACCACTTGAAGGAACCGTGGAGTGTTGTCTGTAAGACAGACAACATGGGAGCATTCAGGAAGTCCTGCTGTTCCCCTTGCATGCTGTTTATGGCTGACTGATTACAGAGAGAAAAGCTCTCTGGGAGTTCTCTCCCACACACCTGCAGAGGCAGAAGGGCTTGCCACCACACAGCCACACTGCCAAAATGTTCTGGTTTTATACCAGTTCTACTTACCTTGGAATCTCTGCTACATTAGGGCTGATTTTTGTCATGTCTTTGCTCTTACATGACCCCCAGGTTCCTTTCTTCTTCTCTCCTCTCTCAACACAATTTCTATATGCTGCTATTCTACAATTCTCCTTTCTTTGCTTATCCTATTAGTTTCGCTTTTTTCTCTTTTCACTTCTATTTTTTTCATTCAGCAAACTACTCCCCAGTCTCAGTTCTCTTGCTAGATCCTATATGTCATCATTCTCCCTTTCACTCCTGGCCTACTCAAACATTCCTTTTATTTCTACGCCATGTTCAGCACCATTCAGTGCACAATTCAGACAGCATGTCTACTCTTCCCCCTTGTAACTGGGATTTTGCCATCCCTAATATACGTAAGGATATAATACAGAGCAAAAAAATTAGCCGTAATGACAGAGCTACACCATGAAACACACCAGACAGTTGTCAGCCACGGGGAATTGTAATATACAGGGGCAATGCACTCATCATACATACACATTATCCCATCCTTAGCCTCCTTACCTCATTGATTTTCTGAGCAGCACCTAAGCATGGAGCCTCTAGCCTGTGCTAGCAGGAGCTTTCATTCCTGCTGGAAACCCCTGCTGAATGGAGACAGAAAGCAAGAGTCAACTGAAAAATTAGCTACTGCTGCTTCAGATTGAGCCTAAAGAGATAGACAAACTACCCTTTGATACCTGTAATGGCAAGATAACATTTACAGCAAACAAAATCGTAAGCAGGAGCATGTGTGTCTCCTTTGCAAATGACAACTAACAGTGCAGGAAGAACTCAGTTCTTTTCAAGTCTTCTTTTGGCTACAGAGATAAAATGCAGATTCTGTTCAAATGTGGAGGCAGTTTTTGACCTGCAATGAAAGGTCATTCCACATTTTCTACTTTACTTACTCGTGGCAATGACAGCTTCTCTAAGAAAACACTACCAAACATGTATGGCAAATCTGAGTGAATGTAACAATTGCAGTTACAAAGCAATATCTCACTATGTTAAATAAGCAATTCTGTTTCTAAGAAAAGCCATTTAGAGAACTTAGAGAACACACTGTAATTGTTAGTGTACTGGCAAAGTAAAATAACTTAGATTTGTTATCAAAGGCTCTGTAACAGAGCTGTCAATACTCCCTTCAGCTAAATCTACCCTGCACGAAGATAGTATTGAGGGAATAGCAAAAGTTCCCCCACTTCCGTCCCATTTTGCCTTTTAGAATGACTGCCTGCTACATATTTGTAATTGATCTTGTGCAATAGCTAGGCTGTTGGCTTATCACTCAAATTTGAACTCGAAAGATAAATAGCCTGCTCTTCTTCTGATCCTTGTCCTTTGATTTACCTTACTCTGACAGCCAATTGTTAAAATTTCCATCAGTATAGCTGTATGAGTCATTTCACCCAAACAATCCATGTCTTTAAAAGGCAGACGGGGAGATAAAACAACCAAATTTTATCTTCGGCAACAAGAACTACTGTTGGTATCTATTGGGAGTAAGAATAATATAACTGGGAATAAGAATAATGTGAATGTAATAGAAATCTGACAAAACTCATAAAATAATAGCAATGTGCAATCTGAAGAAAAGTAGCAATTTGAAGGAATAATTCCAGGCTAGGAGGAGATGCCTTAAGAGTCTCACAAGCATGTGAAAATGATTATTTGTTTACAGCTTATCACTTACTACAAGATCATCAAACATTTGGACAGTGCTGGCACAAAGGCCAGCTCAATTTGAAAGACAGGGCTCATGACTATAAACTAGACTTCTTTACCAAGTGGTACTTACTCTTTGGAGGAGAAAGGAGCTAGGTCGTAGAGAGCAACAATCCAACTGCTGTTCTCAAGAAACAAGACATCCAGCATTCAAATAAAACTATTTCATAGAAAAATATCGAAGTGCAGTAAAAACAAAACTTTAAATTCTAGATATGGAAATTGAACAGCACTGAAGCTGTTTTAGATCACTCCCTGTTTCTGATAGCATTTAGATGTTTCAAGATACTAGGGCAGTTATCATGCCTTCTAGAGAAGGCATAGCACTATTATGACCAATGTTGGATTTATCACATATTTTATCATTAGCTATAAACAGAGTTAGCTTTGCTAAAACAAACATCTGTTCTGTAATTACTCATCTGTCACATATAAAATTTAAAAAAAAAATAAGACTATTTTGAGAGAAATTTGTGTACCACAGCAGGTAAATATGGATGCAGAAGATTCTTGCACAAATTCTGATCAGGAACATTATCTTACAAATGTTATTATTGTCTCGTGGCTAATGTCTGTACCTAAGAATCTTGGGCAAGTCTGCCAAGAACCTAGATGTGCACTGTAACAATTAAAATATATCACTCCTTCCTTCATTTGAAATGAGTAAGAGCCTTTTAATTGCAGCAAACACAATATATTCATCAAAAAATGATTGATAGAAATTTTATGTCTCCCTTGTTCCTTGTATCTGTAGCAGAGATCAAAAGACAAAAAACAAGACTTTTCTATTACTGTCTAGATGCTTTCTCTCATTGATTTTTTTTCCTAAGTTTTTACATTGTAATTACTTAGAGTAAACTTTTTTATTATTTTTTTGTATGTTCTTCGAAGGTTACCAGCATACATGAATTGCCAATACAATTATGGGGCAGCACAAAGAATGCTATCCTACCTGGGAACACAGGAACTGAGAAGGAAAATGAGATATTTTCTTACTTCATGCATTTATTTCCCTTAGTGCTTTTACCAGTTCTAAACTGACTCTTCAATCAGTCTGTGTACAATTCAGTTGCTCTGGTGTTCTTTGGCAGACAATCTGAAGTTAGTCTATCTCTACTGACATAAATGCATGTGGACTCCTCAGGTTCCTGTAGCTTTGGGATCCTCTTAGCAAAATAGTTTCTCTACTGATATACACATGATTAACTGTGTGTCCCATGGCTGCAAAATAATATCCAATGAACCTTCTCCTTCCAGGCACTGCCTTCATTGGAGCTGAACCACACAAAGAGCAGTGATATCAGAATGGCAGGAAGACAAATACCTCTGCTTTTATGCTTCTCTTTTATCCTAAACTTTGGCTGATTCGAGATACGTATGAATCTCTGAAGATTTCTTACACAGAGGTTTTTGCTTTCTTTTACAGATACATGGCCATTATTGATCCCTTGAAACCTAGGCTCTCTGCAACTGCTACCAAGGTGGTCATTGGAAGCATATGGATTTTGGCATTCCTGTTGGCCTTTCCCCAGTGTCTATACTCCATAACCAAGGTGATGCCTGGGAGAACTCTTTGCTATGTAGCATGGCCAGGTGGTCCAAAACAGCATTTTACGTAAGCTTTTGTTCTTTTAAACTTGTGCATGGTGGTGTCTAGACTTGCAATGGACTTGGCAAAATGTCTAGCGTTGTGCAGATACTCTACACACAGAATAACTAACAGCTTTAATCACTTAGAAATGCAGAGCCAGTTTTCTAAGTAAGGATGATAAAGCATTATATGTGATAAACAGAACGATTTTATTCTCTTCCACACCTCTGAGTGTGCTCCCTCCTGTGCTGCACTTTTACCATCACTGCTCAACCTAAGATGGCTACTTCTATACAGAGAGAGATGGTCAGAATTTGGAACATAACGTGCAATTCAAAGCAAGCTTCCTCTTTATCCTAACCAGGAAAACAAGGATTTCTAGTCTCTCCTTCAAATCACTTAGTTTGGAAAAGACCTCTAAGGTCATCAAGTCCAATCACTAACCTCACACTGCCAAATCCACCACTAGACCATGTCACTAAGTGCCACATCTACAGGTTTAAAATACATCTAGGGATGGTGAATCAATTGCTCCTCTGGGCAGCCTGGACCAATACTTGACAACACTTCTCATGAAAAAAAATTTCATAATATTCAGTCTAAACCTCCCCTGGCACAGCCTGAAGCTATTTATTCTCTTGTAACTAGGGAGAAGAGACAAACATCCACCTCACTACAATCTCCTTTCAGGTAATTGTAGAGAATGAGAAGGCCCTAGCCAGATCTTTTGTTCTCTAGATCTCTTCATGGGAGGGCTGGATTTTATCACTTCATTCTGTTACACTATCACAATTACTTATGTCAGATATTTGTCCAAAAGAAAAATCTGGATAACCTGTAACTGGTTCCCTTTCTGAGTCAGAATATCAGTCAAATTAAACATATCTTGTTTGTCCCTCTGGGAGAATTAGGAATAAGAGGCTACTTAGGCATCTGTCCTTTCATGTCTTTACTGACATTTAAGAAAAACATTGTGTTCAAAGCTGAGAGCCTGTGTAACCATCTAGAATCAAATTTGACCTTTTGCTCTTTTTGAGGCAGGTGAAAGAAGTCCTGGTCATATGTAATTTTTATCACTTTAGAAGCCATACACAGACATTTGTCTTTAGGGCAGGAAGGTCACACTCAATGACAGCTGAAGATTCTTCACTGATCATTCACTAGGATTTTATCTGAAGTTGGCACTTAACCAGGAACTAACAGGAGGCAAAAGAAATTACCTCTGTTTTCCCAGTGCTTACATCAGCAGTGGAGACTGTAGTGCACACAGGCTACAGATCTGTGTTGTCTATGTGCAACAGACCTGCCATATGAAGAATGGTGGGTGACAGGACTCTCATCAGGGTCTTTGCATCAGTATATCACTAAAATACTTATTTTCCTCTTCCATTTATGGTCCAGAGTAGAGCTCCAAATGCCTAGCTTGCCCTCATGACACCTGGCTGTGCAATTAAATAAATTCAGCTAGTTATGGACAAACATACCTTATTCTGCAGTCACTAAGCATGGTAACTATAGAGTCATTCATAATATATACTAGAGCAGGCTCAGCATTAGACACCCCACAAAGCACATGCATTAAAATGTAGATAAATTTGCAGTGCATTTCAAGTCTTCCAAAAGGACAGTGAAAACACCAAGGACTAGCCAGCTAATATAAAACACGCTTCGTGCTAAAGTAGCAGTCTTGACTTCTAGCAGCCCATTCCATTGGTGTAGCTCCTCTGAAAGCACTTACCACCTTAATACCTTTTCATTGCAGGTATCATGTTATTGTGATCGTGCTGGTCTACTGCTTTCCACTGCTTGTGATGGGCATCACTTATTCCATGGTGGGAGTTACCCTCTGGGGAGGAGAAATACCAGGCGACACATCCAACAAATATCATGAGCAGCTCAAAGCTAAGAGAAAGGTACTGTTCCAGTAAATCCCACTAAGTGAATACTTATAAAATCACCTGCAATTGTGTGGACACGTATCACAGTAAACTCTTTCAGAAACACCAAATCACTTGAAATAACAGTAAGGAGAGATCTCTTTCAATACAAAATTTGATTAACTTTGACAAGTGGTCTGTGTTCACTGCTGGGCTCTGTTCAGGCTGTTCTTTTTGTAACTTTAATGTGTGTCATTAAATAAAGGAAACATTTGAGTTTTAACTTCTTACTCCATACGTAGCAGCACATACTGTGTCTGCTATGTGGAATCTAAGGCAAAATGCTTAGCCTTTACAGAGTTAAGGTACTGAATTTTGAACAATGGGCTAGCAAACCATTAGTTCTAGTTAGGTAAGATTCTCATCCTCCTGAAACAAAAGTGAATCTTGCTGCAATTCTCAGGTGATTAAGATCCATGCATATTTGAGATAATCACTGATCAGCCTGTTTGTACTAGATAAATTAGATTTTTAAACAGTAAGTTTTTTGTGAGAAATGCAAACACGTTTTCCCAGATATTTTCTTTCAATCTCTTTCACTGTAGATATTACTTAAACTAACTAGACTTGTATTTTACTGAGTATTTTACTATCTCCAGTTCAGTTTTCCTAATGTTGCAGTGCAATGAAGGTTTCTTTCCTATAACATTCTTTTTCTTAGCCTAACTTTTTTATTTAATAAGGTGGCCTTCTGCTTTTTATTTCTGACAAGTTTTTTTATCCTAAAATGTATTTAACCTTTCAGATTTGAAAAAAATGGTACCCTAATATGAACTTCTACTTCACAATGATGAGCACATTATAAGTTGCTCAGTTTGCTTCCTGATACTGTATGTTTGAACTGTGGAATATGCTACTGTGCTGCAGCAATAGCAGTGGGGCACATTGGGTCTTGAGACAATACGAGATCTCCTGCACATTCTGAAGAACACTAACATTTTCATTTCTTTCAGGACACTGTAGAAATCACTTTCTGTAACAGCCACAATTTGCAAAAGCAAATGTGGAAAGGAAATTATTAAATTATTGCAGAGCCAGGACAAGCCAGAACTTCAGGACCTGTTATCATAATGACTAAGTAAAATAATCATCTTGTGACACAGAAACTAGAGGTCTCTGGCTTTTACTCTATGATACAGAGGGCCCAATTAAATCCCTTGAATACTTTAAAAACAGCACCTGTTTAGAATTCTAAATATATACAAGAGATGAGGAAGAACATCCTTAATTAAAGTATTTTAAATGTGAGAGTATGGGAATGCATACCTTCAAGACATGCAACAAGGGAATTAAATTATGCACAGATATATTATAACTGCATCAGTGACTTTATGGGTAGAGCTCCATGACAGCACTTCAGCTACACTGCTGTGCTCTCCAGCAGGATTTATGAAATGACTGGTATTTGGAAATATGAATCATAATTGGTTATTCACGGAAAGGAACTAACAGACTGGAATCCAAATAAAGCCATAACTCAGCCTGCCTCTGATAACAGAGCTAGTGTTTTGTCCTTTTCAGGCAAAGAAATAATCTGTTTTTCTTGCTATCTAATATATAGGTCTAGACATATATCTAGACATATGGAAAATCTGTGCACTTACAATGAAGGAGAAATATGAAACAGCTGACTGCTTTTCATATCAGGCAATATTGCAATGTTTGCAACAGTGCAAAGGTGTCTGATTAGGGTTGTTTGAAATGGTATTTAATATCTAGAAGGTATTGAACATTTCATGCAAGACCTTTAAAATAAACAATATTTCCCAACAAAAGATTTGAAGTTTGAGGAAGTCATTAGTAGTTCAATAGAACTCACCATTTCATATATGATTCAGCAATAAGTCCTGAATCCTCCTGAAAGCAACATTAAGGGATGAAGGATTCAAAGAACTTCACAATGCACACTGTAGGTTGGACAACACAAAGTCATGCTTAGTATCTTTAAGGTCAAAGACAAAATATTTAGAAATTCGGGACTGGATGCTACCTTTGCTTTTTTTTTTTTTTTTTTTTTAACAGGCAGCTAAAATATCTCAGGGACTGACCTACTTAAATATGCCTGACATCAGTCTTTCAAACTTCTGAACATTTGCTACACGCAGGGACTTTGCAGCCATTATCCCTTCTTCTTAGAGCTCCCGGCATGAGACTGACTGATGTTCAGCTGAACATCATTTGTTCTCCTGCAACTCCCATTTTCACAATATGGAATTATATTCTCAATATGTTGTTGTACATAACAAGCTTATACAAGTGTCTCAATGTTGCTAGAAGATTTACTAGGTCAAAACTTTCTTTGTAATCACTGCAAATACTTGCTCTCACATGTTGTCTCCACACCCTATTTTTGCCATCTCACAAGTTCCAATCACTCTTGCACCTTTACTTAACCCATAAGAGGGAATAATCATGTACTGCAAGTAAAATCAGCTAGTATTGTTTTTATCAAGAGATACAGTTCTGATACAAGTGCTTTCTGAAAAAAGAACATTTATCTCAGCAGAAGATACTATTGCCTGGCCACAGTGGGAAGAATACAGAAGAACAGAAAATGTTCTCCTTAACTTTTATATTTCCTTTACTGTTCCTTTTACTTACGACTGTTAACTTTGTGATAATATGTTACCAGAAATCTTTCTCAGTAACTTTAATTCCTCCACACTTATGCTTCTGCCTGTATTTTCTGCTTCTCCTAACACAGCTAGAGGTGTCATTTTAACTTCTTTTAGCAATGAAGATTGATGAAAAGCCACATTGTTTCAATATAATTTTTTTTAATCAAATTTGAGTATAAAAGAAGAAAAAAGCCCCATATGCATGCTAGCGAATCTCAGTCTCCGTGAGAACTCCTGTATGAACACATATTTCTCTGGTTTGTTGTCTTTTTCTTTCTCCTCCTTTTCTTAGATTTAGAGAAAGTCCAAGAAAGGCAGCTAAAAATGATAAAAGGACTTATGAAGAGATTTAAATGGCCTGAACTTTTTAGTTTGGAAACAAGTAGGCAAAGGGACAAGATTTCAGGGTTTAGAGAAACACGAAGGTGGTGGCTAAAGTGACTGAAGAACTGTTGGTCACCAAATCCTGAAATACAAGAACAGGAGAGCAGCATAAGGCTGGTAGAAGAGAGAGCACTTTAAGAAAGGGTCATTTAAAAGTCAGTAAAGGGCATCTCAGATGTTTTACTGCCAGATGCTTACAATCTCAGAGGATTCAGAAAGGTTTTAGGCAAATTAACAAACAATAAATTCATAAATTATAGAGTTTTAAGACTGGAAAAGACCTCCAAGATCAACAACTACAACTTCTGACCAGATGACAACCCTTTCAGTGAAGAAATGCTTCCTGATGTTCAAAAAGTCTCCCTAGTCCAAGTAGATGTCCTAGATGCCCAAGTAGATACTGAAAGGATGACTCAGAGATGCACTCCTCTTTAACACAGTCTTGGGTGCTGGGGTAGTATTAGGAAAATAGAAGACAGAAAATGGCCAGGTTCATGGGATTTCCATAAACAGCACCTCCTACTGCCTCTGAAACAGAATAGTAGGATACATGGGCAACTATCTGATTCAGAAGGAACTGTTCTGTGTCTTTATGCTCCTGTTTTTACATAGCAGTGCAGCTATAAAAAAGCTCCTGACTTCTCACCAGCCTTCAGTGCAACAAGTGAAGATTTTCCTTTTTTATTTCTTTACCAAATATGAATAAATGACATGAAAACACATTAATATATATTTTATACCACACTTTACAAAGAAAAGCACTAGTTAGAAATAATGATACTTTTGCTGGCATTAAAAGGTAGCCAACCAGATCAGACCAAAAAAAAAGAAGATTAATTGTTTGTCTATGGAGTAGTTTATTGTGGAACAGAGGCAGAAAAAAAAAAAAAAAAAAAAAAAGAAAAAAGGAAAAAAAAACAAAGAGAGACAAAGCCCAAACCATTGCAGTACGGCATCAAAACTCTTGAAATACTGAATTAATTATGGACTGACACAGATTTGAAAAGACAAGACTTTACTCATAAAATAAAGCTGATTCAACATAAATAGGTGATGAGAATATTACACTATGAACCCACACATCAGATGATAACCAATAATTAACTCTGAAATCAAAGATCCTTCTAGTTAACAAGCAACCACTAAGTCTAAACTGACAGACTAGAGTTAGATATTGCTCCATTCATAAAACCTTTTGTGAAAGTTTGCATCCAGCCATATGAAACAAAATGTTTTGACACTCTGGGTCCAAGGGTTTGTCTTGCATGTGACTTCCTACACCATCCTGAAACTTCACTTTTATCCTACATATTTGTTCAGACTTCTTCAAGATTGGAAAGCGATTGCTTCCTCATGGGACTGCATAAAGACATGGTAAGTTTAAAATCTTCCCAGTTATTTAAGCAATCCATCTTCTCCTGGCTTATCTCAGCATGAGAACCAGCACTGCAGTCTCCACTAACTTATATATTATATGCCATTTTCAAAATGACACAAAGGAATAGAAGTTTAATACAGCAGAAAGTAAATATAACTCTATTATCCTAAATTCAATTAAAAACACCTCCTGCAATCAACTACTCTACACAAACTTGTACTACAGACTTCAAAGGAAAGTCAAATCTTCACAGCTGATGCCCTTATCTACACTGAATCATCACATGTTACTAGTTTTCAAAAGTCATGCAGTAAGAAACACATAAATTTTTGGTCTTTTTTCAGGTAATGCCAGGTTTGCCAAGGCTGCACATATGTCAAAACATTCACTAGACACATTTAAGTGTGCAAAGAGAGCCAAATCCTAGAACACACTGTATATAGGGTGAAAGCATCTGGACTACAGATCACCCAAACCTGCCATGTAACAGCAGTCTGCTGAAGAGAACTCATATTGCCATTGTGCCTTTCCTATCATTTATCTGTTCATGGGGCACGAGTGTTTCCACCTTGAAGATTAGTTTGTGCTTGTGCACCACAGACAGAAATTACTGCCATGAGGGTGTCGGAGCACTTTGCTCACACACTGACCCGGTGTCCATTCCAGAATGGAGCAAACATACATAAAGAGCCATGGGCAGTTTTGCCCTGGGAAGGCACCTCTTCCCTTTAGCTGATCTTACATTCAGTGTAAGGGAGTGATATGTGAAACAACCTACCCATCCTGTTGTGGGGTAATGAGGTGCAGAAGCTCAGTTTACTATAAATACTGTGTCTCTCCCCCCAAAAATAGGGGCATGTATGCTATTTTGGTTCATCCATAGTCATCTTCTGTAAATGGGTCTACTCTTTGACTTAGCAGAGATTGACAATGAAAACAGAATAAATAAATACTAGAGGAGAACAAACATAGAAGATTAAGCTGGAGAAATAAACACTATTTTAAGAAGAGGTGATCTCACTGATCTAACAGTCATAGCACTATGGCTTATATTATATATAATGTGTGGGTGGCTGTATTGCTTGGTTAGCTGAAATTTCATACAGTTACAGTTAAATTATTATTTATCCAAAATGCTGATGCATTGTGAGCACCTTGCCATCCAAAGCTCTGTTGTGATTGAAAACCACAGGTGTACTTCAGTGCAGCTACATTCACAAATTTAGCAATCATTGTTCAGCACATTCAAAAAGAAAAAAGACTTAGTTATAGGAGGTTGAATAACAACTTACACCAGTTAGCACCACTTCTGTCCACTCCACTGCTCTGTTATCAGCCAACAATTAAGAGAGACAGAGATGCTTTTTAAAGATTTCAGTCCTTACATAGAAACGTCTGCTGATTAATTCCTCAGGCAACTGAAGGTGTAACAAAAATACCAAAGTGGAAGCTTGTTATGTTCATACACTATGTTTCCTCTATGCAAAATACAAAGAATGCACCAAAAAGTTTCTGAAGTAATTAGTCCGATTTTATTATCTCATAGTTTTAAATCAGTCTCCTCCAAGGTTATAATCATGTAGTCATATATCTCAGACTTTGTGAAACTACTCTAGAAATTAAATCTTTTTGAAGATTTTCATATCAATGAGTCATGAAAAGTTTTAAACACCAACCTCATCTGTGGTTGTGTAGAACAGGAAGAGGGAATTCTCAGATGGTTTTAAAGGCTCTTCAGAAACTAACTCATCCCTTGTTTGCTGGACACTGGAAGATGTTGAACTGTGTTCAGTGCTTTCTCCACTTATTGGCTGAGTGTCAGTTTGTGTCTTTCAATATCGAAATGTTAAATGAAAACAGGACAGGAACCAGCCTTCAAGGCCTGTCACCACAGACAACTAACAGAACTCCCCTGATACCATCTTAAACCTCCAGCTTCTAAAAAATCTCACCAATCCTAGAGTTTTCCAGGCTAAATTTCTTTACAGACAGCTCTGTCTATGCCATTATTTTCAGTTAGCTTAATTAGTTACTTAAGATCCCTCACTGGTGTCACCTCTACAGATGTTTTTATCTCCATTTCTTCTCTCAGTCTTCGTTTACATTTGTTACATAAATGAAAAAAGTGATTCTGATCTTTTATATAACATCTTTATGCAACAAGTGACCAAAACCAGAAAAGGAATGCCAGCAGTGTAGTGTCGCCATGGTCCTGCACAGGGATCACTCCCTGTTCTCCACTGAGAATGCCTCATCTGGAACATCCTAATATCTCATTTTTTCCTTTCATTAAACGTATGACCTGGTCACACTATAATGAGTCAGTAACATCTGTCTCCTCCTCATTTGTTCACAGCAGGCAAACAAATTCCCAGCAGATAATTTTATTAGTCCTTAATTGAGCAAATCCCAGAATTTTTCTGCGTATGATCTTACCTATGGAAGTACAGAGTAAAACAACCCATCAAAACTAGAACAGTACCAGTCCAGCAGTTCCTATCTACTCTGTGATATCTGTCACTGCCACCACCCCACCTAGGGACACAGCTGCTACTGGTACCATACAAAGTATGGACCAGCATTTTGAAACGGCATTTCTGCTCCCACAGTTCTTCCACATCCTGGTTCTCTCCCTGTCTTGCTTCTGTAGCAGCAAAGCTGTTCAGAAGTGTCTTGTCAAACTCATGGCATGCCTTTATTTTGCTGTACAAAACTCCTCAGTAAATACATTAAATGAGGCATATCTCAAGACTGATCCTTAGAGAATATATTCCAGATTGGAGAGAGGTTAGTATTAAATACTTCCTAATAAAAACAGTTTTTTCTCTCAACTACCTTTCCAGTGCAGTGTTTCCTAAATCATGCTCAGTAGTGAAATGTAACAGGTAAAATTACTAACAAAAATTAATAACTAAAATAGGTTTTCTCTCATTCTGCTTCAGGGCACTCTTACTATGATATCCTTAAATCTGACTATTTATGAGAAGTATTAAATAGCCTTGTTAATATAGTAGATGCAAACCAATCCTAACGAAGCTAGAGCCTGGCTTCACAAACTGGTACCTGTGCCTAAAATTGGGCTTGTAACCCTGCAGATGAAGTTAGTTACCCAGGGAGATGTGACATGATGCTTAGTATGCTTCCTACAGAGCACAGATGCTTACCCTGCCTGCTGTTCTTCATGGTTCTGCATGTGTGAGCCAGGACTGGCCATTAAGGTTATTGGGCCAACTGCAGATGTTAGCGTTCCACTAACATTTTGAGCAATTGTTCCATAACTGTAAAGACAAATACCCTGCCAGACTCACCAGATTTCTATTAACACAACAAAGTCTCTACTTGCAAATAATTACTATTACACCTAAAATTTTGCAGAACAGGAATTTTGAAAAAGTTTATTTTCTCTTAAGTTTAAGAAAAACTTCAAAACAGCAATGAGGGTCAGAATATCATATGAATATCTTTCTGGTGAAATACTATCAGAATAAGATACCTTTTCCTATTTTGATCTGTAATACATTCCCATAGTTATCGAATATCTCCACAAGAAGAGATACAGAGTACTGACAGGAAAGCCCAATTTGGGCATTTTCATTTACCAATAATTAAGTTCCTGCACAACCATTACATTAATTACAATGTATGAGCCCCTCCCAAAACACATACACACAAAGAGGCACCTTTTTTCCAGTAGGATGAGGCAAAATAGCCAATAATCTTTGGTTTTAAGTTTAATAAAGTTTCATTAAATTCTTTCTATTACCAAGTATATGGACTGAAAACCTACTGAAAATATATGGAATGAGCAAAGTAATTATCAGTGTTGTGAATCACGATTTTTATTTCACAGTCTCACTTTTCACATGCTTAGAAATTGCCTACAGAAAGACTCAGGCATGAGGTACAGGGAAATTACTGTCATTGCATGTTAAACCCAAAATATTTTTAAGGAGCTATTTTATGGTCTTAGAACTTCAGAAAAAGAGGGTTTACCTGTTCTCCTTTTCAGGATTTTTTTTTCCCTAGCAATTTGTTCTCTTTTTAATGACCTGCCCATCATTTTGAACAAGATTTCCTATTGAGGCAAAAATAAAGTCATACCTCCTCCTGATCATTCTCTGAACATGATTGATACAGTGAAATATAACAAAATTACTGGAAACTGCTCTTCTCTGCACTTTATCTCCAAACAGCAACAGAACACTCAACAGAAGTACCAGCTTCCATTCAACGCCTCAGGTTCCTAAAACTCAGCTATGAACTGTGAACAAACACCTTTCCACACCCATCATTCATGCCTCAAGCAGCAATCACAGAGAAGTAAAAGCAGAGTAAATACTAAAAATGGCTTTATACTGTGCATAAACCTTGCCAATTTAAGTATTTACTGACAAACTGATGGAAGTTTTCTGGCCAATGCTTTTTTTATAGAACAGCTGGCAACATCTCTAGGTCAGGGGCAGACTTAAGATATTAGTTCTGCATGGTCAGTAATTGTGCATTGAGAGTTGCTGTGATGTTTCTTCTTGTTATTTTTATATTTCTGATCATCATTGGCAGAAAATTTATGTGAAACACAAAGTCCAGGCACAGTCCTGGGGTAGAAATTTTGCTTACTAATGCCTCATATTTTTAAGAATATAAGTAACACTAGGTTAGCAGACAAAAAATTTCAATGATGCTTCACTCCAATGTTAGCGAGCTCAGCGTGTTTTCAAATGCATTGCTGAATTCAACTATAGATGTTTGTGAATAATGAAACTAAGATACCTACGAGAAAGACATGAAAACCAAGTGTCTCTTTTTCAGATTTTCAGCACAGAGATTATGATCTCCATGTTTCAAACTATGGAGTTGGGTTTTTTAAGACAGACTTGATTTTCTCTGTGCAGTTTCTCCCCGAGTTCAAATCTGGGACCTGACCCTCCAGACTGATAACCTTAAAATACCATATTCAGAACAAAGAGCATTCTTCAAGTTGTATGCAATTTTTTTCACCAGCATGTAAACAAACCTTGGAAACAGTTAGGAGAGAGTACCTAAGAAGCCCCTTCCTCATTGAGTCTCAGTAGGGAAGTCATGAACAAATTAATTTTAGCATGAGTTTTCAGTCTGCTGAGCTTTCTGGAATACTGCCAAGCATCTGTGTGGTGAAAAGCCCAGGAAATCTGATGCAGAACACTCATTTTGGAGGACTGCAGAGCCAAGACCTGTATATTCAGCAGAACAAAACTGCAGTTCCCACTGCAGTTACACACTTTTGCATTCATTACAGGCTGCGCTTCATGACAAAACAAAATATAACTTCAGCAAGTTTTTTCTGAGTTAAAGAAGAAATCTACACACCTACACACAGAGGGGTGTCTATGTTATGTCCATTAATGCCTTCACATAACAAATCTAATCCTTTAACTCAAGCATTTAATTATTCAGAAATTTCTGTACTGCAACATTGTAAATAACCTATGCAAAGCACTTTTATTTCATTACTCATTTTCTAGGGTGGATAGAAGTAGGTTTTTTATTTCTCCAGGTTTCCTAGGAAACAGTTTCAGCCACCCTGGCATGGGTCAGCTTATACCTTATTCCACGAGTTGGGATATCACAGGAGTATCCAACCAGTGCAATAATGACCAGTGTGTTGACCATTATGGCCAAGTCATGTGGATACTTTAATACTTGAAGCAATGCTTGTCTGCACAAAAGAAGATGCTGTCAGGAGAATGACACTCCTGATACTTTTCATCAATAATTGATCAGAGCATGTACCACTTTTTATTGACCAAGTACTTCCAAAATGTTCCCTTTATGAGTTACAAGTCTACTTCTCCCAATAAATTCATAACCTTGTAGTGTCATTTGAAGAACGACAAAAATAAACTAGGTGCATGAAATGCAAAATACAAACCTCTACATCACTGACATGAACAGTTTCCTCTGAAGTCAATTGAAATGAAAATATACTGGGGGACAATATTAAAATTTTTTGCCTTTTTTTTTCTTAGGTGGTAATAGACATTTTTTTTTCAAACTTTGGGAGATGCTACTACCACTGCAAACGCATAATTATGATGGCAATTAAAAAATAGCTTTAACTGTTCTTTTTTCCTAACAGAATTTTGCCATGCAATTTAAACAAGTACAGTCTAGGAATAATTCATAGTTCTTTTCTTATCAACAGAAAAGAGACAAAAGAGGTTTTTCAAACTATGTAGCAAACAATCTGCATTTCTTCCCATTATGTTCTTGTGCCAAAATTCTGGAGAAATATGGTAAACATTCAAATGGCTTCTGATTATATAAATCACTTATTTAATTCCCCTAGTTAAATAAGCTGGAAATAAAACAATTCAAAAATATGAAAATATGAAATAAGAGCCTGTGCTCCTATTTTGAAGATAACCAAAGGTACCCATATCATTTTAGGTTCAGGAGGACAGTTTTCATTATAAGGACTCCAGGTAGGATGGCATGCAACTTTTGCATAATTCACTGGCATAATTCATAGCATTAGTTGTTTATTGCAGTGTCCAGTACATAAGATCTAGTTTTCAAAAGAGAACATTCACTAGTGCCATTCCTTCAGAAGTCCTATATGGAAAGTTAATTTAAACATTGAGCCTACAATAAGGATTAAAGATTCCAAAGCACTTTCAGAATTGTGTCAGAAAGTGGACTTCAGAATTAATAACCCCTATTAGCAAAACAAAAGAAGATATTATTATTTTACTTCCCCACACAACAAATCACATATTTGGTTGAGGAATGGAAATTAATTATGCCCCATCTTTCATTCCAGGTAAAGAAAAAATGGTATTGTAAAATAAGTGGTAGTATGAATCTTAAGTATAAAAGCACTAGATCAGCTTTTTCACTTTTTTTCCCAGAACTAGATCTCAGGTGGATAATCATGCCCAATAATGCAAATCCCACAACAGCCACTCAGAATCATTCTCTAAAGGACATAAAACTTATGCTCCTCAATGCTTAAGACCAAGACAATGATACAAGGCCACCTACCTTTGCTTGTTGTCAGCTCACAGAAAAAACCTCTTGGTCTGAGCAGCAGACATTAGCATATTGCCTAATATCCAACAATCTCTTGTGAGAAATTGAGACATCTCTTCTTAAATAAGATAACATAAAACTTGTGAAAACTTTTCCTCCTTGCCCCCATCAGATGCTTGTAAAATCATGCATTCTCAAGGAAAATAAAACTCTGAGCAAATTACACCTTTTTTGCAATGGAACAAATATTTCTTGACACGTTGAGAGAAACTCAGTCACTGTCAAACCTGTTCTATGCAACTTTGGGGAAACATCATGTAAAAATGGCAGCAGTTAAGATCACTCATAAAAAAAAGTCAGAATTGCTTTGATTTGAGGGCAGTCCCACATTTTATCATTTGGAAGAAAGAAAACTAATTAAAAACTACTTCACACTAGAAGAGAATATATTTTTGAACTTTAGAGCTTAACTAACAAAGTAAATTATTATGATTTCTGTTTGCAACAAGGGATTATGCAAACTGAAATGAAAAACAGTTTCTTTATTTCAAGTAACTGAGAAAAAGAGATGGAAAGCACAGGTCAGAAGTGGAGCACTGGAATTGGCAAATACTTTACCTGGCTGAAAGACTTCCAAGCTCTCTCATACTTTCTCCTTCTAAATGTGCATCTCCTTCAGCTATTAAGAATTCGTCCTTTCCTATAGGCTGAAAAAGTATGGAAAATCCCAGAGTTTGTCAAAGCACTTGGTACCTTAGAAGTCAGTTCTGTCTCTGTACTGTTGCCAGCAGAATTACCTTTGAATCCTAACTTTCTTGCAGAAGAGAGATACTTTACTCCAAATAAGCATTGTGGAGAAGCAAAGGCATATTGGTTTTCCTTTCTCTCTGGTGCTTCATGTGTAAGTGCCATGTAGATCCCCAGGACTGGGAAGTGGGTTTACTGGCTGCATCCTAACATGCTGGGAGAAACACCTTGTGAAATGTTAGTGTGGCATTTTACTTCTCCCAAAAGAGCACAGGGAGAAAGTTATGATTCCAGGGATTATCTTTGAACTGTGCTCAGCTGTATTCATGAATAAATAACATCCAGGAGAGGGTAAACAAAGACACTTACGCTCCATGAGTTCCTGAATCATTTGCTTCTCATTTATATCTGCATAACACCCAGGAGTAAAAGTTCTGCAACTAATTAAATTGTTCTGCATGATATAAGTGCAAATGAAATCAAAAGCCAAATTCCTCTTCTTGTAGAAGCAGCAGTATCAAAGATGACTTAGAAAGGCGATAGATTGATTGCAGAGAAGATTGAAAAGGAAATGATAGTCCAAGTCTTAGGTACTGCTGGCAAATCAATGTCTTGCAATGTGAATTGCTATATTCCTTCAGCAGCAACTGAGTCTCTTAGAAAAGCATATGTTAATCCCAATCTTTCAAGACCTGCTCTCAATGCTACATCTTAAATCAGACTATTTTTCTAGCTGTCCTTCATGCAAAATAAAAACAGGATGGAAAAATAAATGTACTTGCTGGTTTTTCTAAGTGTAGCAGAATATGTTAGTTCCTTTTCACTTTTACTGTTCCAAATGTTTCAAAGCAAAGGCAAACTTGCAAACTCCAATTCCAATTAACTTACAGTGGTTTTGCTCCTCTAAATACATTTTTTTCTCATTACATCCATTAATGAAAGACAGACAGAAAGAATTTAAAGGAATGGACAAGACCACAAAACACATAAATTAACTTGCTTTTCCAGACACAGTTTTTCTTAGACATAGGCAGCAGTGCATCAATATCAGCAAAAGAGGTTGATGAAAATAAATGTATAAAATACTTTGATTTTCCATTTACAGATCTAGCCTCAAGACTTGCATGACGGTTGCACAACTGGGAGACTCATTACAACTCATTTAACTGAAGTATTGCCTAGAACAAAAAAAAACCTCTTTCCTCCAGTCACACTGCCCACAATACACACAGATGGAGATTGAACAGAGTACCAGGGGAGAACGGTGCCATTGGATTAAAAGATTTTCAATGCAATCCGCATTTTGGAAAGCTCCATGCTGGCAGGAACTGAGCTAGACTTCAAGCTAAGCAACTGAATTCAGTCATTTTCTTGCTTTAGAAATGTTTCTTAATACACAAGAGCAAGCCCTTATTAATGAATTCTATGCAACTCAGAATGGAAGGAAAAGCTACTGAAAAATGGTAACATCTCAAAAAAGTGAAACAGAACAGACCTATTAAAAAGAACTTTTTTTTTCCCAGTCACAGGTTTAAGTAGTCAAAAAACAACCCGAACTCTGAATCTGTCTTTTATACTCTGCAGTTGGACTTGTAAAGTGTCACTGGGGTTTCTTTAGTGAAACATCACAGTGTACTGGGAAAAGAAAATCAAGTTTTTGTGATAAATTCATACTGGGCCTGTTTCATTTATTTTCTCTGTTGGTTTATGGGCACTTGTTCACCAGAATTTATTACAAGTAAATTCAAGGTACCCTGGTACACTGGGTTTATAGACCTTGAAGTCATTTTCCATTCACAGTTATTGATATAATCAAGAAATGAAACTTTATACCAGAAAGAACAATGTTACAGACAAGAATCACAGCTATAAACTGCAAGGTATGGACTTGTGTGTGCCTCTCTCTGAAAGGGAAAAAGGACATTGGGAATAGTCTCCTTCCATTTCTTCTGATTCCTTTTCTCCCTCCATTTCTGCCAACACATAGTCATTCTTAGATAATGAAATGAGAACAGACTAGGGCTTTTTGATTCCTCTCACAACTTATGTTTGACTTTAAATTTAACCTTAATGGTCTTGTGTTTCCAACAATTTCAACCACACAGACTTGCAACATCTCACTTATCTTCTCCTAGGAAATACGTCAATAAGTGCACTGTACTATATAAATACTCAAAATGACTTGCAAGCCTCAATGATTAAGAATGTAATGTGTTTCACTATCTGTCATTCAAGTGACTTGTTACTTCACAAATTAAATCAAACACTAAAGTCCATTTAAATCATCTGTAGCTTGTTTGACTATTTGCTTCAGAAATTTCTGCTTTCAGGATGATGATGACTTAATATTTAATCATGGATTTCCAGACAGAAACAGCAATAAGAAAACCTTATATCACTCTTTTAAAAGATTAGTATTTTGTTTTAAACAAAAGAGTAACCTTTTGTTTAAAACAAAGAGGAAAATATGCAGTCCTCTGGGGGTGATTTGATATTTTTCATTTCAAAACTTTAAAAAATTAAAACATTCAAAATTAGAATTGAATTGCCTGAAATTGTGACAAGAAAAATTGTGGATTTTCTTTGCAGGGTAAAAGATAGTTTGAGATTTCTGGTCCCAAACTTTATTCTTTCAGGGTTAATTTTTGCAGCAGCTGAAATGTAAAAACTATTTTTTGCACAGATTGTGAGGGTTTATTAGCTTTAGGAGACGTTTAAGTAGACTCTGGAAGCACTGCTTGCCTTGCCCTTCAATATAACACAGAAAACTAGACAATGAGCATTTGGATGTTAGAAAAAATACAAACAACTTTCTTTTGGAAAAAATTAACACAGTTGAGCATGCCAAACAGACAACCTGGACTCTTTCTGTGATATTTAGCATCTCTGGGGCATGAGTGACAGTGTGTTCAACCAGATTAAGCTACATTAGTTGCTGGGAAGCTCTACTATTTTGGTTCTCAACCACTGCACAGATGAAATGTACACTGTAAATACAGATCTACCTGTTGACACTTTGAAAATTTGGACACAAAAATCCCTTCATTCAGCACCTATGATATTCCAATGATGACTAACTCTAGGAACAATTTCACATGCACAGCTGGTACTGCAAGATTTGCTAATTAAATATCAAGGTAAGTAATTAGACTCTCAAGTGTTCTGAAATTACAGAACTCTTGAAAGGTGCTGAGGTAACACTTATCATTCCTGACAGACCTATAAAAACACAGCAACAAGCAAAGTGCACCTGTAAACCAATGACAGGGAGCTTAAGTACCATCGTAAAACTATGGAGTTAAGGCTTCTATCTATACATGTGCAAGGCAGAGGTGGAAGCTCTCAGCAGAACAGTGGAAGTTATGTTGAAAGCAGTGAAACAACGATGCCATTTAATGATAGACTGTGATCTGACAACATTTTTTAATGCATCACTTCACATACATAGTTTAGTCCAGAAATGTCTGTCCACATAAAATCATAATCTCTTCCCCCCACCCCAAAAAATCACATATATAGTCCCATAAACTCCTATACATGCCTAGATGTAGACACAGAGTTGGTATGTTGCCTTCCTTTATAATAATACTGATCTTCCTGATCACAGGATGATTTATAGTTAACTGATGAAAAGTGCAACAGTAGAACCAACTATTATTAATGCTGTATATGTGGCCGATGCCTCTTTTTTACCTTTAAGTGATGATCAGTGCATATATACCAGCAACAATAAGTATTCTTATAAGCAAAATGTTGCACATTACAGTCCTATCCAGCAGGGAAGATTGTTAATTGGTGCCAGCTATTAAATGAAAAATTGGTCTATGCTTCCCATAGGAAGATGTAATGCAAGTTAAGGAGGGCTCCATATCATTTATGTGTAAAATGATTTAATTGTGTTAGTTGGAATTTTATAACAACTTTAACCAAAGTCATGTAAATATGTCAAATTTCAGCTCTTTGGATTTTTTCTCTGGTAAAACTAGAAACAGTATGAAATGGCACTTTGTATAGAGCAAATAAAGAAACTGTTCATAGAGATCGCTGTTATTCCTCAGTATTCACAAGTACAAATGAGCAAGAGACTTCCCAGCATAGATCTGTCGTGTCTAGTTTCATTTTAGCTACAGAAAGAAAACCTTTGGTGTAAACATGTGACATATGTGCTGAAAATGGTAGCTGGACTAATATCTGACACAACTGAAAAGAAAAAGATGGGAGTGAAAATTTTATGAGTTTCAAGCTTTCTTCATGTGTTTGGAGCACAGAACAGAGCTGTTCTTCATTTGTGCTTACTGGAAACTATGGTAGCTAACAGATGTTGTGATGCCTGCAGAAAACAACAAATAAGGATCACCAGCCAAGGGAATTGTTAGGCTCTGAAATTACACAGGATGCTGCAGTTGCTCATTTCCTACAACCTAGTGTTATTCAAATCACATCTAAAAACTGGGAACAAGAAATACACTTGCAGACCATAATAATAATAGGCACTAAGGTCAATAAAAGTTAAAAATGAGGTGTCTGAATGAAACACTCTGTAACCTTATGCCATGATTAGATGGACAGAAAAGAAATTATATTTTAGACAGCCAAATATAAGTAAGCAAATACCTTACTTGCAAAAACTAATACAAATAAAGTTGGGGAATATTTTCATGCTATTTTTCTTAGGAAAAAGAGGATCTCCAGTCAAGAAAAAAATAATTAAGAGAGTTGGATTAAAAGGAAAAACTATACAAAAGTATATTCAGCTTTCCTTTGACTAAATTTAAAAATTAATTACAAGAAAATTATTAATGGTGTTGCAATGCTAGTCCAAATAAAAAAGGCTAAATATCATTATTACTTCTTTCAGGTGGTAAAAATGATGATTGTGGTTGTGCTGACATTTGCCGTCTGCTGGCTCCCCTACCACATTTACTTCATAGTTACTGGGATCTATCAACAATTAAATCGGTGGAAATACATTCAGCAAATCTATTTAGCCAGCTTTTGGCTTGCCATGAGCTCTACAATGTACAACCCCATTATCTACTGCTGTCTTAACAAGAGGTAAGAGCTGATTATGAAATGAGGTGCATAACTTCATCAAGAATATAAATTGCTTAAATGGAAAAAAAGAAAATTTTCACTTAAATGGTTTTCAGTTAGTGGGAAAGAAAACAAAATGCAAAAAACCTCTCCTTTCTTTAGGTTTGTACTTGAAAAGAATCCCCAAAAACCTGAAGGTGGACTTCCTGTAAATATTTTGGTCTACTTAAAATTTCAGAGCAAAATTCAGTTTTCAGAAACCAGTCCTTCCCATGTCCACCTGCAAAATATAAAAAACTATAGCAGTTTCATGTTTTTTAGTTTGCAAAATATTAAAATAAAGAAGATGGTAATTCGTGATATAGAGTGCAAGCTTATGTTCACTAATTGTAGCCCCAATTTTGTTTTGCTGGAAGAATCTAATTCAAAATGTGACTTGCTGTGTTTTGTATATTTCAGCATTAGATTTCTACTGTGCTCAAAAATCAATAACAGGCTGATAAATATTATACAAATGTTTATATTTTCATTATTTAATACTAAATTGCAGTATTGTTTGATAGCAATAAAATTATGCTCTGAATTTCAAAGGCACTGCGCTTTTTGAGTCTGGTGACATTTTACAGATACTGGCTAGTCTGAGACTATTGCATTGCAGAACAGACTCAAGTCTTTCAACTTATAGGACCAGGATCTACACAAGCTCATTCTGGCCATCCTATCTGTCAGTATTTCTTCTAGCATTACTGGATAAAGATCACCAAGAACAATTAATTACTTCACAAACTCAGTCAGTATGAATCAATATTGAATAACAAGTGATCTTAAATACTATTTCAAATCTCTTTTGGCTTAGCAGCCAGTACCAAGTTTAATTACTGTCAAACTTTACACCAAGTACAAAGTATTTCTGAACCCCCACTAAAGATCATGCAGTACCTGACAAAAGGAGTCTGATCAAAAATGAAGTGAACAAATCCTAACAACTTTTTATTGGTGTGAAAACACCGGCATCTTCCTTCTTGATGAAGATAACTTATGGTGATTAACATTCATGATCTTTTAAAAAGACAAGGTAATGACTAAATTCATAGAGCCTTCTGCCTCTTTTCATCATTTACAACTGTTTAAAGATGAGGTAAAATTTTAGCATGCCAGAACAAAACCATAACTCAAATGGCAAATTTTTAATTAATTTCAACAGAAAACAGATTTCAATAAATGTCCAGTGTCTGCAAAATCAAAGGCAAGGAAGAGTGAGGCCTCATATTTTTCAATTACTATCATAAAACTTCTAAACCAAGCCCTTTTCTTCAAAAACTTTTTATGGCACAGTTATAAAAGTATTCATAAAAATAATATCTCTGATGTGGCTTGTGTTGACACTTGCAAACTGCAAAATTACGTGTCTGAGATAAAGAATACAGGCAAAGAAAAATTAATATTTTGAGATGCACTAAAGGTCACCTTGTTCAGAATTTGATGCAAGAATGAAATCCCAGTGACAGTTTTCTTATAATTAAGTTCCATATTGAAATGAAGATACCAGAATGTCTGCTTCCTTTTCATTAAGTAGGAAAATAGAGCTTGTTGCTGGGAGTCAGATCAATTCATGCCTCTGCTGGATCTAGTATCAGAGTCAGAACATCTATCCCCAGCATCATCTTCCAGACTAATTAGGACAGTATGTATCCAGATAAAGAGGCCATTATTTCAAGATGAAGAAACATGCCCTGAATTAGAAAGAGGATGGAAGTGCCAAGAAAAGTAACACAGTTTAAAGATATTTCTGTTTTACAATTTCTATCACTAAATCCATTTCCATCAGACATTGTTTCAGCATTTTTCCAAAATCTGGACTGTATGTAACCAGAGAATGCTAAATAGCAGCCTACCTGCTCAGCTGTTATCAGTTGAGAATTCCACGGCAAACTTAAAATTTTGGATGGAAAAGTCACTTCTGTGATATCCATTAACTTTAACTGAACACTTTATGTGAATTCTTACCTGCAACCATCACTGTGGTAGTTGAACCATTGCTCCAAAAACTGTATACACAGGATAAACAACAGAGCTGATTGTTTAAACAAAGCAAGAGAAGCAAGACAAGTGAGAAAGTCAGACAAGCTTTAGGTCTAGATGAAAAGGGGTTCTTTTTCCAGTTATACACAGATATATATGGAATTGCTTATCCAATATATTAAACTTTTATTCTGGAAATGCATACACACAAAATGTAGCAATGGTCTTTATGGTGAATCCCTACCTCTGTATGATTATTGCAAACACTAATGCTCTAAAGCCTCAAAATGCCTGTTTGTATATTGCCCACATTCAGACTTCAACTTTCTAGGATCCTTTTAATTATTAAAAATCATTTTCCAAATATTTTACATGAACAATTAATTATTAGTCATTACAACAGTCCCATATAAGCATCGTTGTTAGAAACACAGAAGGGATATTGAAATATGGAAACTGGGATGGCATTTTAGAGAAAAGTTTTTACAAAGTTTCCTGCTGGAAAAAAAGATGAAAATATAGGCAGAGATTTCATTAGAGGTTAAATCAAAACAATTTCTGTGAAGACCGTTCTATGAAAGTTGGTGTTTGTTTACTTTGCATGGGCAAAGGACAGGAAATTCATTATAAGTAAAATATCACTGTTAAAATGCAGGGAAAACATATAGGAAATAAGAAATTGAAATGAGTTGTTACCACTGCTTTTTTTGCCCTTCTCAGACTTCAGTCAAGGAAACTCCCACTGGTTTCACCACACCCAGGCCTAGGGGCAGGGTAACTGGCCCAGTCAGTGTCCTGCCAGCAGTGTGCATGTTTTCAGATGAAGGCCTGGGGCTGGCTCTCGCAAGCACAGGCTTTCCCCAGGCTTCTTTCCCCCTAGGTTCCGAGCTGGCTTCAAGCGAGCCTTCCGCTGGTGCCCCTTCATTGAGGTGTCCAGCTATGACGAGCTGGAGCTGAAGGCAGCCAGGTTCCACCCCACCCGGCAAAGCAGCCTCTACGCTGTGTCCAGGATGGACTCCAGCATGACTGTGGTGCTCGACACCAGCGATGCAGACAGCATGCACGCCAGCCACAAGAAAAGAGCAGCTCCAAGGGACCTGAACTTCAATGGCTGCTCACAGAGGAATTCCAGGACTGTCTCCACGGCCTCAAGCCTCATCCGTTCACTGCACACATCAGCAGATGCTTATTCCTAATCATTTCATGTTGCTAGAAGTGCAACACTGGACAATGTTCTACTTTGGCACTTGGTATTCATACCACAGGAAAGCAAAACAGATTCCACTAACAAACCCTAGCTATAAATATTGTGAGACTTTTGGGAATCTCTTACTTTTTTTGCTTTGGAGAGAAAGAGGAATTTGAAGGCATAAATATGTCTCAGTCCAAAAGCATAGCTGCACCTTATGCACAACAATGTTTGTAGAGATCATCCAAAATAAACCAATGGCATAAAAAACTTTGTTTCAATTCTATGACCTGTGGCATTTATGTTTGTCTTACTGAAATGTAACAGGCTCCTTTACTTATTGAAGCAGAAATGTACAGTGTTTTCTATTATGAGTGTATTAATTCTACAGTAACAGAATTACATGAGATTTGATTATAAAAATGTATTTATAATGAATGCCTAATGAGCCCCCAAGTCTATTAAGCTGCTTTACAATTTAGCCCCATTCCCAGACAAATGGATAAAATTAAGTTCACGTGAATGTAGCTCAGCTCTGTCTGCAACAATACAATTTTGCAAATACATATGAGAACAGGAGAACATGACTAAGAGACTAAGTTAAATTCTACCAAAGTTTGCATATTAGTAAACATTAGACTCTAATAAGATCTGTACTTCCAGGGGAATATATTGTTTTGATAAATGTCTCATAGCTTTGTATCTTAGTACTAAGGGTCAGGTCTGTCTCCAGTGACCTTATCAGAACCTTTCTGATTGACTTTAGAAAGGCCAAAAGATTTCAAACTGAAGATTCATATTTGAAAAAAATACCACTGTGGGAATGGACTCTTCTCTGCAGAAGATAAAGTAACAAGATTCATGATGAAAAACTTCCACTAGGGAAAAAGAAATATTTGGGCTCTTTTCACAAATTTTACATAGCTTGATGCATGTAAAAATACTCCTGTGCCTGCCTCTGAAAATATGCTAGGCATTCTTACACAGACATGTTCCCACTGAATTCAGACAAAATCCACTTACCATCATTGTTGCAGAGAAAGCTGAATGTAACAAAAAAAGAGACCAGAGAGCAGCCTTTGTTTTAGCTAATTGACTGTGTCAGTTGCACAGATAGACTAGTTACATGAATGTTTGTTGTCAAACAGTTAATAAAAACATAAGCAAGAGTGTGAATGTCTTCCTGAGTTAGCACAGGACAGTGCATATCTGGCTGAACCCAACACAGTACCAAAGCTGAGCAATTGATAAAGAAAAGTTTGAAGAGAGAAAGGCTTGAGCTGGCTTTAGTCCACATTCCTTCCCAATGGCTGGGGATGATCAGCATTGTGACAGTGAGCATATCAAACAAGACTAGTAAAACAAGAATCATGTTTGTATTGTGATTCATGTGTATAGTCCATTGTTACGTTCTGCTAAATGTAACTTGTACTTGTTTAGTGATTTCCGTGCACTGTGGTATCACTTACTAAATCAAAATCCTGCGTAAGGTAAAATATCATCAAATACATAAACCTGATATATTAAACTCTTCATGTATGGAACAACTGAAGAACCTGGTCATAGAGTACTGTACTCTTGTAAAAATGTTTCACAATTCCAAGACTCATGCTTTTTCTATCTATGGCCTGATCTTAAATCCACTGAAACAAAGAGCTCCGTTCCTTAATGATGTTCCTTTTAAATGTCAGCCCATGCCTTCCAACAGTCTGTTTCTCTAAAAAACCAAGTATTTTCCAACATTGCAATTGTTATACTCTCACTTCTTGTTTTTTTAAAGTGTGTAGCAATCCAGCAAGTGTCATGCAATGCCTATAAAATACTTCTAAATTTTTTCCCCTGAAATACTCTGCTCTAAGAACTTAAAAGTCTTCACAGGTTTTTAACAATTCTGTTGAGAAGATCCAGGATAGCCACACAAACAAAAAAATGACCCTAAGTATATTAACCTGATGGTGATGTACTACTAAAACATGCTGTGAAATCCTCTGCCTGCTCATGTACCACTTCTGAGAAACATACATAGAAAAAATGTATACTAATTAAATAAACAGTCTTTTCTAACTATGGCTATTGTGAAATCAGTGTTGACAAATGTATTGGTTTTAAATGTAGAGTATAAATTTGAAAAACCTGTATATAAAAAAATCAGCAGCATAAATGTATAAAACATCATCTTCATGTAACTTTTATTCTTCATTGACAAATATCAAGAAAGCAATGGTGGCTTCCTCACACTTGTACATCTAATGAAACAATTTCACATTAAGTGTTTTATTATATGACCTCCTGGACAACTAATCCATTGATAATCTCACTATATTTTGGTGGGCTAGAGGTATCAAAGACACCCTCACCATTCCTGTAGTTCTTCTCTGAAGTTACAGGATATTTCTGTATAACAAAGGAAAAAATCTGTGCCTGCAATCACAGCATTGCTTTAACAAAACATCAATGATACATGGTGCAAATCAATCTCTGTGTCTCAGCACCCAAGAACATGCAGGGTTACACAATTAAATAAGCATGGCAAAAGCTGAGACCAACAGCAGCTTCCATATGAATTTCTATTTCTGAACAAACATTTTCAGCAAGTGGCCTGGTCACTTTAAGATTCCTTATAGGCCTCCTGACACCTCTCACCGAGTGTAGAGGAAATCAGATCATCCTCAAGTTGCTGGACTGAGCAAGAGTGCTTGAAGCAGTAGCAGGCATGCAGAGCATGTGCTCTTGTGTGATTGCTGGCGCAGCACTGCAGCTGTCTCATGTCTGCAACCTTCAATCTCTGTTCTTTAATTTTGCTAGGAGTGAGTTAAAGAAAACAGACAGATACAGAGCTAGGCTCTTACTGAGAAGGGCATAATAATACTCCAAAACAGCTGCAATTAAATAGCGTCAAGAAAGGTCTTCTGATCTTGAAATCTTCTGAAATATGTCAGTTCTTCTCAGTTCGTAGTACTTCAGCCCAGACTCCTACTGGAGTCTGCCTCTAAAACGTATACATGATGAAGAGATATCATTGCTTCCTGAACAGCCACTTTGCAGGGAGATTCCCTTGGTAGAGAACTTGCTATGTTTAACTTTGCCATCACCAAAGACAGAACAATCAGCATCAGTTTACTCTGCCATTCCCTTGACATTGGCTAAACTTGCAAAAATAATAAAAAAAGAAAAAAAAAAAAGACAAAAAACACAACCAAAACAACTTAAAAAGCTAAACACAACTATTTTAACAACAAAAAAACCCACCTTAATTGCTTGTCTCAAGTCTTTGTGGTGGTGCATTCTCCTCCTCACACTCCTCCTTGGAACCACTCTACCTCAGGAATCCCCACTGGGCCTTAGCCTTTGCGTGATGAGTTGGGTGGTCAAGCTTCCCTTGATCATATGGGAGCTCTTGCACGGTGAAGCTGGGAACATCCCTAAGATGAAGGATAAGAGTACAGTCAGTCCCCCACTTACAGCCTTGGAACTTTCCCTGAACCATAATCCAAGCGGAATAATATCATTGTGGCTGGAGTTCTTAAAACAATTTGAAATAGTATTGGAAACAATTTGGAATTGTTTTGGAAACTCCAGTGATTACTGATCTGAGGATGGAAATTCTACAGATTACATCTTGTTACCCAATAAATAGGGGTCCTAAGTGAGGCCTTTTGAACCTCCCTGGACTTCAGTGGGATGCACCAGAATCTCCCTTTGAGTGAGATGGCTCTCAGAGCTTGCAAACTCTCACGTTTGTGAGAAAGATGATGACAGGGCATAGGCTGATAAAGTCTCACTCCTTGAGCCTCAACCCTCATCTGCTGAGAAATGCCAAAGAACTCAACACGGGTAGTATTTGACTGAAATCAGAGGGAATTTTTCAGAGGTACTTCTGCACACGCTTCATTGTGTCTGTGTGTGTGTGTGCATGTGTGAGAACTGATTTAAATACCCTACAGCAAGTATAGCATAAATATTGACATCTCAGAACCATAACTAAGTAAATGCTGAAATTTTAGTCAATTTTATTGAATTATTTTATAAATTCTGAATTAGTCAATTGATTAAGTACTACTTAAATCCTTTGAACATGAAATGTTGATCAGGTCTAAGCCTGAGTTTGTCAATGGAGTCCACTCTGAACCTTGTGACTGTAGGAAGGTCTTCCTTATCCTTTGCACCCTCATCACTTGCATCCCTGGTCTCCACGCAAATCATTCTAGTGATTTTAAGCCAATAATCTTTTGTATGCTTCGTTTACATAGTAAATAACAGAGCAAACATTGCAATTGAACTTTGTTGCACTTTCACACATTTATATTAAAACTTACTTTTGTCAATACCTGTGACAGTGATTCTATAAACAACCTAAACCACTCAATTATGACACACTGGCATAGTCAGCAGAATACTAAATCAGGTTTCGCAGCAGTCTTCCACATAAAAGAGGAAAAATTAACTCCAAGCAAGCTCAGGGTACTCAGACAGGATGCATTCAGCAGATTGTAGCCTGGATTTCTTTGGCAGGAACCTCTAGACAGCCTTCTTTCCAGTTCACTTACGGCACATTGTCAAGGTTGGGAGGCACTGGCAGACCTGCACTGCGTGAGCTATTTGCAGCATGTTTACATCTGGTAACTAAATGCGTCGCTGAGGAAGGTCACTGATCAATACCAACATATATTTTCAAAAATAACATACAGAAGGAACTAATTAAAACAAAACCAAAAAACAAAACAAAACAAAACAAAACAAAACAAAACAAAAAGGCGAGCAAAATAGGTTTTAGAAGTTGGTGCTTTATTTAAATAAAAAACATTCAGGTATTTTGGAAGTGGATGTTTCTCTTTTAATGCTAGGGAATTTTTTTCACACCAGTGAAGAAGAACTTGTGCCCACCAGGATACAGAATTTAGAGAAACTCTTGTTCCTTTTGCATTTATTTCAAGGCTTTTGAAGTGCCTATTTCAAGTTGAAATTTACTGCTGAACTTCTTCCTCTAACTGAAGATAAATTTAAATTTAGAGTCCCAAATACTATGGGCTGTTTGTTAAAGAATACCTCCAAGGATTGCTACAAAAGATGAAGGAGACACTGCTAAGGATATACCACTGTTTACAAATGTCTTGTGAGTTCCCTGTATTAAATAATGCATTCAGTTCAATTTGTGTCTTCCTGTTCATGAGCAGATTCAAGTGGTTCTACATTCATAAATCAAAATGATCTGTTGAGACCAGTCAAAGATAATTCTTATCAGTCCATGAGCAGTTGCTGTGTATTTAAATACAAATTGTATTTAGATGGGTTCATATATCACATGGGATATAGTTACTAGCTAATTGAATTGCTTCTCTCCCATCTATAAAACTGAAACATGCATATTGTATTACAACTGGAACCAGATATCCCAAAGCAAAGGGCTAAGCTTACAAATACCAAACCCATCTGTTATGAGTACTCTGTAACAGCATCTGGAGTCACTATTCCTAAGTTTCACAACAATGAGTTCTTCACTGCAGTATTTGTGATACAAACAGAAAAAGGGACACCAGAAATAGTTGCATGAATTGTACTTCCCAAGCACACTTACTATGGAAACACATTGCCCATCTTGCTTGGATTTACACAATTTAGATTTTAAAAAACCCAAAACCAACAACCAATTAATAATTTAATCAGTAGGTATTCACCAATTAAATCCTACAAATCTGCCAACACTTGAATGCTCAGCAGCTCTGCTACAACACTGCCCACAAATTCATGCACAAATGAAAGTAACAAATCAAGTCTGTAGATACCATACACAACAAGATTTCAGGCAAGCTCCTTCTTGAATGCAAGGGAAAACTTCCTGGACTGCATCTCCAGATTTGCAGAGGTTATGCCACATGAGGTCTGCCCAAGGACAGGGAAATGTTCCAGCATCAAAGGACTTCACAAAGCAGTCCAGCCAGCAGCTCCTTCCTGGAAAGCTATATCTCATATGAGAACTGAAAAAATTAAGGCAGCCAGCAGCACCTCCAAGATCAAAGGTACAGCTTTGCCTTGACCTGAAGCTCTACTCAGTAGGACTTTACACTAGGAAAAGTAAGCTTTTATTCAGAAGTATGTTCTCATATATTCACAGCCTTCACTTGGTTGATTTTGGAACCTTGAAAACATTTAGTCAAATGCATCACCGAGAAGGCATGGGCCAGGTGAGGTGACCCACCTGGAGCAGTTCTCCTGAGGACTGGCAACTGCAACAAGGCAGAAAAGAAGTGATCATGGAAGCATTATGATCTTCACCTCTCATCTGATGTATGCTCTGCACCACAGGACCCTCATGGCTACTAAGTAATGCGACTGCTGTCACCTAGCCAGGCTACTGGATGGGGTAGCAGGACCCGTACTAACAGTGGAAGGAGAAAACAGCCAAACAGCTTGCCCCTGGTCCCAAAATAGCTTGTTAGACATGTAATTACCCTAAAACTAATAGGATATAGAGATACTTCAGAGCTAGCAGCAGATAAGCTTAGGTACAAAAAACAGCACACATATATCAACATAGAGCTCTGTGAGGGCTAAAATTTACCTTGCAATTACCAAACTACCACAAGTAAACTTGCCCATGCTGGCATTTGACTGGACCATTTCTACTATCCCTAATCATATACATCCCACTCATAGTACATGCAGCTACCTCCACATTCCAAAGCAACCTTTATCCAAATGTCTACCAAGGGGAAAAGAAAAAAAAAATCTAACTATCTTGGCAGTCTAACCATCTGCCAAGCTCTCAAAAAACGAAATGGTAAAAACTCTTCACACACCCTACACACCTCCCATTTTACTGCCATAACATGATCTTTGGCAACCCCTCCTTGTTTCAGCCCAAGAGAAGCCTGACCCTAAGGCCATGAGGGAGCTGTGGTGCAACCTGACAGATTTCCCAGCATGGCTGCACAGCTGCAAGCTCTGACAGAGAGCTCCACACCTTATCTCAACATAGACCTAAATACGTGAAAGAACCAGGAGTAATAATCCTAATTGTTTTCTACCAAATTATTCCATTTGCCTTGACTGCCACAGTGAAATACCAGGGTGAATATTTCATAGAAATTCTTTGAAATAGAAAAAATAATGCACACGAACACGTAAAAGTTCCAGGGAAGGAAAAAACCCTGAATGAAATCCACAAGTTTCATCCAAAGAAAAGAACTGTGCAAATCCCCAGTGCACCTTGGACTCTTAGCACTGGTTCTGGGGCCCATTGACAGAGCTCAGATCGTTCCAAGAATTTTTAAGTAATATAATACACCCAACAAGAATTCAGAAATGAGACATTGGGGCAATCAAATAGCTGACTGCTAATAATCTTCCCACCTTCTTCGACTGGCAGGTGAGTATTTCAACAGAAACCCACGTGGAGGTGTCAGAGGTTGATGTGATAAAAGGAAGTGTGCTAATCATATAATTTTGATATACAGCTTTGGAGGAATCTGGATGACAATTTGCCTGATCAATTTAATGTGATGTTGAGCCTGAAATTCATGTTCCTGTTCTACTGAAAAACTTTTCCTGAGAACTAATAATTGCATAAGGGCCTTAATTCTTTTGAGGTCTCTGAGGAGGTGACAAAGGAACTTGGAGTTCAGGTATCAAAAAACTCAGAAGCCATTGGCTTTAGGGGTAATTGAAAACAGAAAAAAACCTCCTCTTACACAGGTCACCATATGTTTCTGAATATATTAGAACAGGTCTCCATGCTTAAATTGAAAAAGCTCTGCTAATACTATTCTGTCTTTCCAATCACTGCAAAAGCTCTTAATTATTAAGGTCAAACACTAAATTAACTTTGCTAAAGAGGTAGAGCACGTATTAGGGCTGTTAACTCTGCAAGGTCCACATTCCTGCCTAAACCTAAGGGTAGAGGAAAATGGAACAGAATAGATTAGAATTAGAAGCTATCTTTTGCCTGATAGATGTGAATTTGAAATTCTGAAAAGTGTTGTGTCTGGAGTGATGTTCACTGGTGTTGGGGAACATCAGCAGCAGCCATTCTAACACATGGCTTAGGCCACAGAAGAAGGAGCCTGCACACTAATGTTGTGAAGAGCACTAAGTATCACAAGGCAAAGAGCCAGGAACCTCACCTGGATCTACTTGTGTCTACCTGGCAGGGACTCAGCAAGTGCACTACTCTGGATGTGCTTCTGCTACTGATTCTGGAACCCTTCTCCCAGTTTGTATGTCTTGTCTGTCTTTTGGGTTTTTGGGGGGGTTTTAATGTGATATAGCTTCTCCTCAAACTAAGAATAAATTTTATCTGCTCTCTCTTCATGGGATATATTTAATCAGGCTGAAGAGTAGGGCACAGAATTCTGTTGTCTATGCTGGGTTATACACCAGCCAACCTCCAAAGAAGCAGTATAACTATCCTGAGAGAACTGACACTTGTAACAACTGAGCATCAGCTGGATGCTTTTAAAAACCCGGGACTGTGAACACAGATTAAATTAGCATATGCAAGTAACTTGCAATAAGTTATTTATAAGATTTGACTATGATATGATTAATCAAAAATGGATTTTGCTCTCTTCTACCACAGCTTCACAAAATCACTATTGCAGTGTAAGATACTCATGAAATTCAATCCCTTGAAAATATTTGGAGTTTGCCATCTTTCTCCAGTAGAGTAAATAGTGTTAGAGCTGTCAGTTTCATCATCAGCTTCTGCCCATATTTGTAAGTTTCACTTCTTTTCTCTTGCTCCTCTAGCAAGACTATTATGATTATTATGTATAGCTGTACTTGTAAGGCAGGCTGGAAATGGTCCCATCGAATTACTGTGACCTCCATAAGAAAAATGTGTTAGAGTTAGGCCACTAAAGCTGAGAAACGCTAGTCTCCAGCTCTTTCTCCTCTTGTTAGGAGGCTTGTCCCAAATTCTGTAGATGGAAAGGGGATAACTAGGTCTGTTCATAACCTTAAAGATGAGAATTGCAGAAAATGCTTTGGCACTCAAGAAAAAAACATTACTCTGTAACACAGATTCAAAGCAGCAAATGTCTGGTCAATATTACAGTTATGTATTGTGTCCCTAAATAATTAATATAAATGCTTTTAAATAACACCCTTAGAAATAGTTGATTATTCATTTTATTTCAAAGAATTTCGGGGGGGAAAAAGAGGAAGAGATAATGGGAAAAGAGAAAATAGTAGAAAAAAAAGTAGATTAATCTTGTCTATTCTGAGGGAAAGCAGTCAGTCTCTAAGCTATAGAAATCATTAAACGTATCTTTTTAAAGCTCAACATTTTCTTAAATAAACACACCAGAAAAGTGAAAAGAAGGCAAAGGCACAAATGTTAAGAGAGCTTTTTTTAACCTTTTTTATTTCCCACCACCAGATAATCTGTGGCCTTTTACTACCAAGGTACAAACATGTCTGTACTATTCTACTATGAAAAAGCAATAGTTCTTTTAATATATCAAACTGTGTACCTGAGGAAGGCACTGAAGTAAACATGGCACTGCAAACTGTGACAGGGCATGGAGATTCCTCATCTCATAGATATTAGTATGATAAAATAAATTCTTATTTCATAATCCTAATATATAAGCACTGCACCTACTTCTCTTACATTAGTAATATAATACTAGGTTATTGCCATGGAGTAAGACCCACTGTGCTGTGTATCTCACACAACAGAAAACAAAACCTCTGCTTCAATGTGCTTAGAAGTAAAATGTAACACAAAGAATGACTGGCAGATGAAAAAAGGTTTGCTAATAATATTAGTCAACTTGGTTAGGAAAGGCTCTCAAAATGTCTCCTGGTTCTCTCAGCACAAAAGTACAATGCCTCCCTTTCCTGGCAAGGTTAACACTGAAGTCACAAGATGGTCTGATGGTATTTGGGACCAAATACAGTATTCTTTTCAACTGCATGCAACCAAGTTAATTAAATCACACAAGGTTCACTCTGATATAACTCAGAAAAATTGACTCAGATATTTTCATTATAATGTTTCATTTATATTCATTCAGGTAGAAAGAAGAAGACACACCATTATTTTTCTTAGCTTTGCACTTAACACATCCATTAACACAGAAATTGAGAACTTGCTAAAATTATAGAGCTAGAAATGGAACGATTTGTCGCCATTATAGAATATGCTGAGTTCCAAGAGACCCACTAGGTTTATCAAAGTCCAGCTCCTGGTCCTGCACAGGACAGCCCCAAGAATCACACCAGGTGCCCAAGAGCATTATCCAAACACTACCTGAACTCTGTCAGGCTTGGTGCTGGAACCACTTCCCTGGGGAGCCCAGTGCCCAACCACTACCTGGTGAAAAACCTTTCCCTAATATCTAATTGTTTGACTTTCTGGGCTGCAAGTTCACACTGCTGGATCATGTCCAGCCTCCCACCCACCAGCATCCCCAAATCCTTCTCAGCAGGGCTGCTCTCAGTCTGTTCATCTCCAGCCTGTGTTGATACATGCTCTGACCCAGGTGCAGCACCTCACAGCTGGTCTTGCTAAATCACATGAGAATCCCATTGACCCACTTCTTAAGCTTGTCCAGGTCCCTCTGGATGGCATCCCATCCTTCAGGTGTGGCAACAGCATCACTCAGCCTGGTGTCATCTGCAAATTTGCTAAAGCTGCACTCAACACCTTCATCTACTTCATTAACGGAGATATGAAATAATTGGTCCCAATACAGACACCTGAAGGACATCACTTGTCACTGATATCCACTGAAACTCCAAGCCATTGACCACTACCCTCTGGATGTGACCATCCAACCACTTTCAGATCCATCTGACAGTCAACTTATAAAATCCACCTCTCTCCAATTTACAGAGAAGGGTGCTGTGGAGAATCAAGTCATGTTTATGGAAGGCTAGATAAATGAAATCTGTAGCCTCCCCCTGTCCACTGACATAGTCAGTCAGTCATAGAGGGCCACTGTGTTGGTCAGGCAGGACTCACCCTTATGGAAGTGAAAGAAAAAAAGCACTTCTAGTATCCAAACATTAAAGAGATCTTAGGTATTTTCACTAAGCTATTTAAGTTATTTAATTCACTGAATGTAAGAGGAAAAGCCCTTCCTGCTGGGCAACAAGTGTGTGTTTGTAAAGAAATCTTAGAATTATAAGAAACAGCCAGAGTCTGTTTCCAGAACCTCATGACTTTTGAAAGCAAGGTGCACCATGTTGGCCAAATAAAATCCTTACCTGTGGACATGGAGCACATCCAACAGAGGCAGCAGGCTGCACAGCAGTCTTTGGCTTCTGCTAGAAGAATTTTGTCTTTCTTTCATCCTAAGTCCCTTGGAACTACTAGCTTTTAATGATCTTGTTTATCTTATTGACACAGGGTTTATGATCTGTCTCAAGTGATTTTTCCTCCACAACTATCTGATCTTTATCTTTCAGTTCTTAACTAATCTACCATGCATGGAAATCTTGACTGCACAGCAACACAGCCACAATCTTTCAAAAGCACAAATCCTTCTTCCTAACTGCATAAAAACAAGAACTTGTAATAGACAAAATCACTTAAAAAGACAAAATCATCTTAAAAATTGAATGCATTAAAAATCAAGAGCAGCTTTTCTACATACCGTAAAAGCTATTAATAAGGGTTATTCTACAATTAGTCTACAGTATTCTGAGTTCAGAATGTCATGGGTATTATTAAGAAAATACAGAGCTTCTCAAAGTACCCATGGTACCACACCTGACATGGGAGTGCACTTCAGTGAGTGATGTGGACTTACCACAGCTGAACCCACCACTAGTTGGAACTCATTAGTTCCTCCCCAGCTGAGAAACCAAAGGCTGGAACAAAGGGTCTAAACAATCACACGGTTTCTCTTCTATATTTGAGTCATTTATTTCACACCAAGTAAGGTCTTTTCACACTACAGAAGAGCATCTCTCTGAAATACTGAGAAATTCTGATTCCTGACAAAGTCAAGGGAGATGCTTTTAAAGTAGTTCAGCATCTTGCCAAAGATGCTTGACACTGCATGTATTAGATCTTATAATGTTGTAAGTTGGGACATTACGAAGTGGAGATGAAAAAGAGCACATTTCAGATCAATGTCTTTTTAGCAAATATGACGTAAATGCACAGAAAACAAGCTATTACCTCAATGACAGCTACAGATTCAAAAGTCACAACTTAGTTGCTTTAGCCTCTGTGAAACAGGTTTCAGATGCATGTGTCAGAAAATGGAATTCAGGGAATTCGTTGTCCTTTATTCTTAACCACACAATTGTTGCTCTGCAAAAGTATTTAAATAGAAATAGGCCTGACTGAGAGGGTTTCTTAAAATACATATTAAAGTCTAAGAAATGGCTTGTCTGAATGACTATTGTTAGTGGAACATTCTGTTCCAGGGCAAGAAAAACACCTCCAAAGCAAACCTCTACAACGTGACAAAAGCCTCAGCAACATAGTAAGAAGCAAAGAGAAGCAACTAATTTAATGCTACGAACAGTTGTATATATGTGTTATTATATATGTGTTATATATATAACATACATATTATATATGTAATATTATCTATATTATAAATATATATATATTATAGATATGTTATGATATACGTGGGTATATATATGTATTAAATTATGCAGAACGTAAGCTTGGTACAAACCATATGGAAAAAAGGGTGGAGATTTTATTGAGCCTGAATATGATGGAGTTATTTTCCCCACAGCTGCCCTCACAGTGCCACGATTTGAATTCATGGCTAGGAAGGGGTTGATAACATACCAGTGTGTAGGTAAAAAATGTGGGAACCATTATACCACTCAAGACAAGGCAGAAAGCTCTCTTAACATAAACATGAAACACGTAAGCTGAACAGTGTAATGCACATTCTCTGAGCAACTCAGGGACTGAAATGGATGAATCACATGCACAAAAGTATCACTGAAAATTATTCCTGGGCAGGTAGCTTACAAAATGTACACACCCAGAGTTATTAGTTGACACCTTATATGTCTGGGACATCCTAGTCTTTCTAACAAGCATCACAGAAAGCACATATTCAGCCTTAGCTATTCCCTTGCTAATGCTGGTGTTCACCATCGAGGCCAGGGCATCATTCCACAGCTAAACAAAAGCCAAAGAAGCTATCGTTACAGAATATTATGTAGCACAACATCTTACAATTACAACGCAACCGAAAGAATGTGAAAAAAACATAGGGATCAAACCACAAACCAGCTTAGACAAGAAGAAAATAACTCCATGGAATCAGACACTTAGATTTTGTTATGTTTTAAGAGCACTTAAACTCAACAACTAGCTAAATGCGTGTGCCCACGTAAGTATTTGGGCATGTACCAGGGTTCACTGAGACACAATCAAGTAGCTCCATACCTACCTAGAGAATCATTGTTCTTCCCATTGCAACCAATTTTTTTTCATCTTGATAAATTTGGGACAGAATTTAAGAACAAATTCTAAAAGTCAATTCCTTTCCCCTTAGGAACTGGCAAAACTTATTGAATCTTTAACTAAAATGACCCACCTCAGGCATATGCAGAAGGTGCATAAGCCTTCAACCAGAAACTTCAGTGGCACCCATTAAAAATTTTGCTAAAAGTTTTGTTTGAGCAAGTAAAGTACTTTCTCATAACACTTAATTAAAGTACTACAGGAAACATCAGACCTTGTAGGTGTGCATTACTTTCACAGACGTCTGTAAGTTTAAGCATTCAAGATGACAGACCAAGAAATCTGACACCACAAAGCTTATAGGTGAGACTGAGTTCTATAAACAATTCTTCTCACCAACTTGTTCACCCTCTGCTCTTCTTCAGTCCCCCTGCAAAATTATTACTCAGTGGGAAAGAATACATTGGCAGGCTCCATAGGAACAAGTCCTGTAGTGTCATCTTCAAAAAGAAGACACTAAAGATGACCACTTCTGGTTTTCTACCACAGAAATGTGTCTAAATTTTCCATCTGATAACTTTTCTAGAAAAAGAAGAGTTATTTCTTACAACACGTTTTACAATATTTTTCCCACATCCATTAAAGAATTAGAATTAACAGAAAAGAAACAGAAAAGATTGTTATTTGTTCTGTCATATGACACTTTTGAGATAAGGACAATCTTCCTTGGCTTTTGCAGTTGGTCTGTTTCATTACACCTCATTTATATAGACATTCACAGGCGTTTACAGTAGTAGCCCTTTCTTAAAAATTAAATTCAGTTTTCAATAACGTATTATTTTTCTCCTTCATTAATGAACAACTTTTAGTTTTATTTTTGTTTTTTAATTCCACTTTTCTCCTCATATGTTTGTAAAGATCCTTACTCTCTCTAGTTTCTTTGTCCAATAGTAAATTACTGTGTTTATGTTTGTTTGTCTCTACCAAGTAAAAGAAAGGTAGAGAATAACGGAGCAGGAAGTATTTTGTGCACTGATCTTCTGGGGCCTCACATTCAGCTAGAGCAAAAATCTCTAAAATGCACAGGAATGGGTGACAAACACCACTGCAGGAACTTAGAGCAGTGCTCCTAAGACAGTGAGCCAAACACTAATGCCCTCCCCATCCTTATGCACTCGCACTTCATTCAGTTTTGCAGTGCTGTCAGTACAAAGTCCCATAGGCAGACCTGTTGTTATACAGAATCTTTTGGAGGAAATGAAGCTAACTCTTGTCCTTAAATGTTTAAGAGCTTTTGTGGAATATAACGTAAGACAGAATGTCCTACAAACTTATTATACCAATTATTTAAATTTATTTCTAATAAACCTCTAGGTTGAATTTCAATTTCTACAAAAATACACATGTAGTTGTTTGTTTTCTAGAAGTAAAGAATGATGCTTCTGCAAATTGAGAAATAAACTATGTCTACAGTGATGAGGGGGTTTTATAATCAAACATGCCACAGATGATTAGATCTGTCATCAAGCTGTTCTCATTATTTTGCAACAGGGGAAACAGACAGTAGTTAGATTTGACAGTGGTTTACTCACTGAGATTTCTTTAATTGTTAATGGGATAGATTTCAAACTCTCATTGATGGCTGCTAAAATATCATACAGAAGTCAGCACTGAATTGAAAGTGTGTTCTGCTGTTCAATTAGTACCACTGGAAAGCTTCCCATCTTTAGATATTTACCTTAATATCAGCTCAACACAACTTGCAGCAACAGAAAGCTTTGCTTGAATCCCCAATCTCATTAATTCATTGGCTAATGCTACAGCAAACACACACTATTGTAAAAAGCAGTAACGAAAACAGCAGTGTCCAGTCATTCTATTGTGATGAAGAAACTTAGACTAAATAAACTGTTGGACCACACTGAGCAATGCAGAGGCACAACTGTATCAAGCAGAATGTGAAGGAAAAGCATACAAACCATGAAGATCCTAAAAGAAAATGGAAACACTCATAAGAGTGTTAAGAACTGTAGCTGAACTGTCCTTTCCCATCAGCGTGTATTCCCATCTTTACCAGCAGTATTTGCTTTTCACCCAGCCAGTAGGGTGCCTGTCTTCAGAGACTCGGTAGATGAAAAAGAGACTGAACCTATCTTCACTACAAGCTAGATGGTAAAATAAGACATTTGGTGGCCAAAGGCTGATTCAGATGATCCCAGTAGGTCTCATACAGCTCTCATCAATGGTGTGCACTGGCTCACTCCTTTAAAAAACCTTCCACTACCTACATTACTGAAGTCTACCCCATACTCACATCTGAGTATCATAAAAAGACATTGACAGAAAGCTTACATGGTACCTGAGCTATGTATAAAGTGGTATGTGTACAGCAACTTCCATAAAATCCATATAGGAAAAATACCACTTCTTCCTGTGGGAAGTGAAATATTCCAAATGGGGAAGACACAATTAAGGTTTGTTGCTTATTTTTCATACACCAGACAGGAAGAGCAGATGCTTTAAGTTTGCTAATTTTTCAATTTTTAGAGGGTTTGTGTGTCACTCATCAAGCTGACCTAGACACATAAGAAAAAAGATGGTCAGGAAAAAGAAGAATAGTTAAAGATATTGAAGAAAACAGTTTGTGAGAGACAAGAAGGATTCGTGTGTACAGAAAGCAATTTTTTCTCTAGCAGATTTCTAAGGGCCATCACTCTGGTGTTTTCCATTAGTGCTAAAAGTTGTACCTATTTTAACTTTAGGTAACTGCACTATGACTGTCAAAGAATGAAACTAATACAATGTGGTGTTTCTTTAATGTTTTTTGTCATTATGCATTTTTGTTTCATGTGAACCAAAACACGCAAGAAAAGTGCTTTAAAAAGAAAATTCTTCAAGTGAATTCAAGGTGTGTGTCTGTGTGAAGGAGAGCAGAAATTGAGTCTGAGCAGAAAGACCAACTAATTAAAGGCATAATAACACTGTAATGAAGACAGAAGGAGAGGTCCCCAGAAGATACAGGAGCCAATTCTAGCTACTAATTCCACTGCTGAGCCAAATCACTGTTACAAGTAGCTCACTTCATAGGAAGCAATAAAGATTCCAAGACAGCTTTGGTCAGACACACTATAAAGGGAAACGAATGGCACAAGTAAGGAATCTCACCTCTACAACGATTTGTCTGTATTTGCTCCTTCAGAAGCCAGGAGAACTGTTCTTGTCGAAACACACACTTCTGAGTCAGGTGTTAAAGCACACCCTAGCATTATTCAATAAGGACCCAAAAAATGAAGTGCTACATGTCACAGACTGAAACTATCCTTAATGTCCAGTCTTCAGGCTTTCCTATGCCAATATCCAGCTTTGTGCCTTGCTATATATGCAACAAATGCACTTGGGATATCTTTCCACATGAAAATCATTGAGCAACTGCATTGAGAAACAGGCAAATATACACGAACATAAGAAGCACTAGAGAAATCCTAGTAAAAGCAGCTACCTGCTGATTCCCAGACTACGTTCCAGTACTGAGAAAATATCAGAAGCAGTTTTGGAGCAGAAATGAAAGAAAAAAGTCAGAAGATCTGATCTGGTGTCAGTGTTTTCTATGAATTAACAGGTTGCTTCTCTGTAATAGAAATGCAATTTTTTTATAACAAAAAGAAAAAAGAAAGCTATTCATGTATCATGGTTACTGGGGGGGTGGAAGTGGGGATATAAATGATCGTTCTAGCTACTGCAACAAATTCAACATATTCTACAGAGGAATTTTAAATTTGTTTTTAAGGTTTTACAACCTTCTCCTGCCTGGATGAATACACAGTCCAGTTTGCAAAAGCAGATTTATTTTTTTCCCCAAATAGATTGTTAACAAGAAACAATTTGCTCTTCCATATGCTCTTCTTATCTAGCCTTCAGCTATTAGAACAAATGAATAATATTTGTCAAATCATTCAAAAACTGCAACTTAGTATACTACCAAAATCAGAGAAAAACAACCATTAGCTAGTCCACAAAAACAGGAACACCAGAAAGTCCTAAACACAGGCAAAATACTAAACTGTTTTGCATTTTTTTTCTCCCCTTGCATTCACTTTTTTTGCTTAAATTTAATGTGGATTTGAGCCAGCAAAAATGAAGATGATTCTTTCTCCACTTTCTGTCAAAACCACTAACCAACCAAAGCATATTTGAAAGTTTAATTTCATAAAGCTTCTTTTGCTATTCCAATCATATCAAGAAGATCTATCTGGCATTACCTGAAAAAAATATAAACAGAGCAGCTGACTGGCATAATTTATATGACACATATTCAATAAAGATTATTTTACAAAACATGTTTATCATATTTCACGTACTATATCTCATGCTTTTACTCCATTCCACCCCCCACCCCATGTCAGAGATTCCTTATCACTGTCCTAAAAGATCAGATTTTCTATCAGTTTCAACTTCTTGTTGATTCAAACATTCTGTTAGTGGTAAACAGATTCATAGAATAGTAAGGAATCCAAAGCATCACTGTGATAGTAGGAAGAGGTGTAAGGCTGATGTGACAGCAGTATCTTGTCAGTTTTGACCCACTTGTTTGAATGTGGAGCACATGCATGAAACAGGACCCAGAATAAATAATAACTGTAGTCACAGCAGAGCAGAAATTCTGTAAAACCATAAATATGCTGAAGAAGGAGAAAATACCTTGACTTGCAAAAAAGAGGAGCTGAGTTCTACTGAATGCATAGCAATCCAAGATAAGAGAGGCTGTGAGGACACAAAGGAATTTTTATTCAATTCTCAGCTTGAGGAACAATTTCAGCAAATAATTCATATTTTTGTGAAAAAGTATTTCCTTGTCTCCCCAGAGAATGTGTGTGCATGTGTCTAACCAAGTCTCCACATCTTTACACAGTGGACAGTAATGACTCCTGGTTTCTATTTCCAGACTTGTGATACAGAATACTCTTGTATGCTGATTAAAGGTGATCCAAAAAAATAAGATGCAATGCAAGATATCCTAGAAGATCTAGATAACTTGTTTTCCAAATAAATTGAAAGAAAAGTTTCCAAATACTGCCACAGGAGTGGCTGACAAACTTTTCTAGAAAGTAATTTTACTACCAAATAAAAATATTTAAGAGTTACAAGAAACCTACACAACAATAGTAGCTAAAGGACAAGAAATAAAAATGGTAACTCCCAGCCAAGAAATAACTTGTGTCATCCACACCATATACTTGGCTTGCACTTAAGCATCCATATTAAAAAAATTTAAAAAAATTAAAAAGGGAGGGGGCAGGTTCTGTCTCTAGATACTTTTGTTGCTGGCAGGAAGATTGGCGAAGGTATCTTCCAAAACAGAAGTACTAGAGAACTGATAGGAGTGAAAGAGAATTAGAAAATGTAAAAAAAAAAAAAACAAACAGGCAAACAAAAAACTCTACACCATAATCAACCAAGCAGGATTTATTCACCAAAGAGAAGACTGAATCACTGCCAAAAGATTAGTTCCATTAATGAGGAAGTGACGAAATGGAGAGAAGAATAAAAGCTATGGAGCAGCAAACAAAGGGTTAAGACAGCTCAAATAGCTCTGTTGTCCAAGGTCAAATTAATAGTTCCCAAGTCACTGTTCCTGTCACCTGAGATAGCCATTATCTGAATCTTCTCATAGTTACATTGTAAGTTCCATTAAATCCCAAGGATTTTCTTTCTCCAGATTTTTCTCCAGGTAAAAAACATCCTTCAGACATGAGAGACAGAACAAGTAATCTTTTATACCTAAATCTGGTGCTTGCCATAATCATTCAAT
>JAOTQP010001652.1:21837518-21867997 GCA_026413545.1 Cichladusa arquata | reverse complement strand
TCCAGGAACCTGTGCCTGAGACTGGGCTTCTGCCTGCTACATTTCTGAACGGATCAGGATTTCTCCCAGATTAAAAACTCCACACCATAATCAACCAAGCAGGATTTATTCACCAAAGAGAAGACTGAATCATTGCCGAAAGATTAGTTCCATTAATGAGGAGGTGACAGAATGGAGAGAAGAATAAAAGCTATGGAGCAGCAAACAAAGGGTTAAGACAGTTCAAATAGCTCTGTTGTCCAAGGTCAAATTAATAGTTCCCAAGTCACTGTCACCTGAGATAGCCATTATCTGAATCTTCTCATAGTTACATTGTAAATTCCATTAAATCCCAAGGATTTTATTTCTCCAGATTTTTCTCCAGGTAAAAAACATCCTTCAGACATGAGTGACAGAACAAGTAATCTTTTATACCTAAATCTGGTGCTTGCCATAATCATTCAATTGAGTGCACTTTCTTTTCTGCATGGTTGTTAAAAAAATCTCCTCCTATATTTCTTGTATAATCTTTAAACATGGATTCCTACTTCAGAGGTTACTTACCTCTTGTTCAGTTTGGTAGGCTTTTATGCACTAATCACTGAAAAAGGCTACAAAGTAGAAAAGAATTCTGGTAAATCAGCTCACTGTGTGACTAGTAACCAGCACTGAGTGCCATTCTCAGACTCACTGGCTACATACTTATTGACAACCTGCTTGCTTTTGAAAACCAAAAGCTGGACTATTTTTAAAAACCAATTAATGAAAACCCTGTTGGTGTGCCAGCCCTATACATAACCCCCTATACGCAAAGCCCTGTCTGGTTTGTTCCTAGAACTCTCTCAGTTCAGCATGTAGCCTCCATAGGCCTTATACCCCTCAAAAAACACAGTATGAAGAAACGATACCAGATTTAGAGCACAGGCAAGACTACAGTGAGATCAAGAACCACCAACCAGGAGCTGGCAGGGCAGAAATGGGTAAAAGAGATGAGGAAATGGGACTGGAATGGAGATGGCTGGTGAATCGAACCATATGACTGCACAGATATAACACAAATAACATAAGGAAATTGCAGGAGGAGTTGACAAGGACAGCCAGACTAGTTGAGCACTGCCAGGATACATGGGGCAAAAGTTCCTTGAGCTCTTGCTCATCAGTGCAAGATACAACCTGTGTTGCCAAGCAACGAGGCTTTGCAGTGCCTTGAGTTACTGTGGTAATCTGCTCCTGTCACTACGAACCACACATGGAACACAGGGAGGGTTGCTCCCTGCCAGCATCACACGAGGCTGGCACTGCAGCCTCCTGTCAGCACTGTGCCAATATTACCACGGTGGACAGAACAAAAACCGTAACATCACTTTACAACAGACACATCCTCACAGGCCACTTGGCTTCACAAATACCACCCTATCTACACTTCCTTGGAAAACAGTTTGTAAGCTGGTGACACTCCTGTTTCTTCCTTCGAAGAAACCTATTTTGATGTGTTTGAGCACTGAATTTGGCCTGTGCCCTTGTCTCAGGTTATTTTTTCCTTTACAAAATTTCATAAACTACTTAACTAGGCCTGTTCCATGTCAGCACAATTGGCCTACGTTTTTCTTATCTACTTCACAGCTTAGTTTCTGGACTAGACTCCCTAGAGAACTAAAGAAAAGTTTTCTTCCCTCCTATGACCTGATACAACTATTTACATTGCAGACTTATGCATGCTCAAGGAATTTATGTTGGTACATTACTATTCTGAATGGATACAGACACTAATAGCAGAGAGAACTGTTCAGTAACTTGTCTGCGAAAAGATTCTAAGAAAGAAAACTAGCAAAGAAATTACTTTATATGTCTCCTGAATAATGCACAGGAAAAAATATGCTATAAAGCATCTCCATGAAAATAAATAATTGCCATAAATTTTAAGCCACTTCTCAGGAAAAATACATTTTTATTGACAAAAAGAGTAACAAGTTCTGTCTTGCCCTTGTTCTAAAATCCCTCAGCACCCAAAAATGGAACAAATTCGTTACATTGATGAAAATTTCTCCAGGATATGCTATCTTCCAGTAGTAAAAAGGCAGAATTTAGTTGCAATGCTTTTATAATTTAAATGAAGACATCTGAACCTCCATTAGGCTGGTAAAAGAGATAAAGCTTGAAATATTTAAGTCAACATGAAGTCAAAAATGAAGTCTGCCTTTAGGCTCATCATGCACAGCACAAGGGCTGAAGGGTTGTCCAAAAAATCTGCTTAGACAGAAACTGCACTAACAAAATTATTTTTTGTTTTCACCAGTTGCTACATCAAGTCTTTCAGACAAAGGAGCAAAGGGTAATTGCAAAAGTAAACACAGCAGAAACCTCTTCCTCTCAGTCAACTACAGAAAAGATCCTGGCAGCAAATATGATAAAATTTCACATGGAATAATTGAATATAGCAAAAATAATGAGCGGAAAATAAAAATGCACCTTATGTGAGGTGCCCCACAGTAGTATACTCCAAAGAATGAGATTAGTCTGTATTCTGCAATATTAAAAAAGTCCTTCTACAAGTGATGCTCACCAAAATAGAAGCCATCTTCAATTAACACAAAGACTCCTTGTTACTATAAAAATATCATTGTTTCACCCTCAGAATAACAAAGAAATAGCTCTGTAGACACAGGTGTTTCAGGATTCTGTGAATGTGCAATCTGGCCACAAAGAATTGCATATATCTAAAGTCTGCAAGCTGCTTGGTACAATAACACAGAGTGCAACTTCTTATTTTTACACTGGAGAATAATGCACTATTCTCCAGCTAATTTCCACTTACAACCAAATCATTACAATGAAAATTTTTTTCTCACATACAGCAATGGATGGACTCCATGATCTTAGGAACTTCTCCAACTTAAATTTTTCTGTGATTCTATATCAATTTTTAATCAAAACCTCCTGATAGTTATATTCCATTGATTCTAAAGAGATGAAAAGGGTTCTATTTTACTATTCCCTACACAATTATGTAATATAGTCTAAAATCAATAGATGCTTTGAAAGGAGACAATATCATCTCACTCTGTTATCCCTGGAAGCCAGTTCTGTGTAGACAGAGTTTTATGATAGTATTAAAGTGGGCAAGGAAAACTTGGCTTAAATACAATATTGGTAAACAAAGAAAAAAACTACTCTGTCTTCTGGAATGTGCTCCTCTCCTTCTCGGAGGAGCTTTTAAGATTCCCCCTAAATTAGAACAGTTGGTAACTGAGATACTTGAATTAAGATATTATCATTCTGCCTTCTTCCTGATTAATTCTGGTAATACCTTAATTATTTTGTTTGAACAGCCATAATTTTCTTTGCATACATTGCCTTTGAAAATCATTCAGCACAGTTGCGTATGAACAATTTAAACCTAACCTCCAGTCTGTCATTTTAATATTACTCTTTTTTTAATCCTACTTTTAATGCTCACATTCATTTACTGTTGAGTTTTATTATTCAAAAATATCATTTCTAGTTTTGATTAATTAGTGTTTAAAGGCTGAATTGATACATTTATATTCAAAAGCAGTCCAGAAAAAATCTTCTTATCCAAAAACAGTAAAACTGTTGCTATTACACTATCCAAAATCTATAGCCTGCCTTTTAGCTTTATGAAGTTTTTCTCTATTCCCACTTTTTCACCTGCTCAATCTCTCTTAGTTCTCACAGATGCAAATAGAACAAAAAGCTGAAAATAAAAAGTGAACTCACTACAATTTCTTATGAGGGACTCCTTGCTGATGTTCATAAGTGTCTGCTGAGAAGTTACTGTGTTACCAGTGAAGATTTCAACCAGTACACCATGTTCTCTTCTATGCTGGTGAAATAACCTGAAGACTAAAATTAAAATGGGAGGGGGGATCAGAGACATGTACAAGTGCAAGAAAAATCAAAGAAAGAAGAAAAGGCTTTTTGTATTAAGCTAGTTATTAATAAATATTAATAAAAATTAACACATAGTAATACAATTCTACTCAATGGATTTGAGATGTGAGCAGGTGTGAGAAATGCAGGCACAGAGAGATCTCAGGGCCTTGAGCACACAGGCTCAGAGATAGAGATGGATACAGTGTTTGACCTAAGACCTTGGAGAGGGCTTGAAGAATTAGAGCATTAAAGGTAAACAGACATAAAACAAGAATATAAGTTTGTAGTTTAAGTAGAAATATGTTTTAAGCAAACAGAAATACATATTATGTAAGCAAAGCAATATGTCAAGATAATAAAAGATTTTAAAGTTTTGCAATAGAACCTGTTATAAAGCTAGTTAGAAGCTTAAGATTTATCAATGTGAGTTTGTGAAGTGTTATATGACTGGCTGAAAAAATGACAGATTGTGGCAGAGCCACAAAAAGCAAAGCAATTAATGATTAGTGTAAAAAGATGCTAGCAATCTTTGTAGAAGTATTTGATTGGCTAAAAAACTAACATAAGGCATTGCAACCAAGAATTAAGTGGCTTCAGATGTTATGGCATTGAATGTAACACCTTTAATGTCTCACCCTTCTATGAGACTGATAAAGAAATAAACCATCTTTTACAACATCTCTCAGTTGCCCCGTTTCTCGTAATAATGATCTCCTGATAAGCAAGCTCTGTATTTATTTTAAAAGTCTATAGGCCACATGCCTTCTGTTTGGATCCACATACAGGCACTAAATCAAATCTCTGTTTATAAAAACAGTTTATCTTCCAGCCTTTCCTTGTATTTACACTCAGTTAAATAAATTATTTTCACAGATTAAATTTATTGCCAGTGGGAAGCAATGCTGCCTGTACTACCAGCAACTCTCCAGTTGCGTGGTTAGGCAGCAACAATAAATCACATAACCCTGCTCATAATTACAAAAGGAAAGTTCATAGACAAGGTAAAATTTGGTGCTGCTGTGGGATTCAGCTAAGCTGCTGTACTTTTTATCAGTCCAAGATCTATTCTTACTCAGAGCTTACAAAGCTAGAACAAACAACAGCTCAGGGTGAAATTTGACATAAAACCAGCAAGTAGTCCTTAAGACACAAAGCTTTATAAGACACAGGCCTTCGCATTTCAGTACTAACAACCAGACTCTTGGCTTCTAAGGATTCAACTAACAGGGTTGCAAACAATCATCAGCTTTTGTGTCTCAGCACCTGCCCCTTGTATACCAGGTAACAATCAAAAGGTCTACTCCTTCACAAGCATCTTGGACCAGGGTCAACTAGAAGAAGATGACCTTGGATATCATCACCTGAGCTGCCAAACTAAGAATTAATTACAATTGCACATCTGTTTTGAACTCAAGAAAAGTAGAGTGTTCATAAGTCTCATTTAATGACTTTAACTTGAGCCCATTTTTCATCACGAAAGGTGAAAAAACGAAATGGGTTTGGCTTCATCTGGAGTGCTGCAAGAAAACCCTCTTTAGACATTTTGTAAATCTACAATATGATCAGCCCTGTATTGTCAGTAATTAAGCAGTTCCACTGATACTAGAGGCTGACACATCACTGAGGCTGTAACTCAGCGCCTGCCATCATTAAGCCATTATTCAGTAGTTACAGATTCAGGCAGACAATAGTACACCAGTGACTCACATCCTGAAGATTTATGCCTAATCACAAGGATCATACAGTTGTTTACATAAAGACTACACTCTAAAGAGACCAGTGGACCTACTAAAAAAAATGCCATCATCCTTCCTCAGAGAGAATTCCCCTAGGTGATAACATCTGCTGTCGTGGTGAGAGAAGAAGCTTCTCCCAAGATATTTTGCTACTATATGCAGATTCAATTGATGCCATTGGCCCTTCCCTTCACCCCACCTCTGTACCACCCCCTCTCTATTCCTATATAAACCCTTGCTCCCGCTGATTTCCCTGAGGCTTATCTTGCCGTTGGACCTTTTCATAGCGAAGAGTTAATAAAGAACCTGTGTAGAGCTCCAAATGAGGACTCTGTCCTGTGTTTTGCATTGCCTGCACTGCAAAACCTGAAATCACTAAGGCCTGTGCCCCCAAGGTGTCTTTATCAACACGCTTTTTTGGGGAAGTTGTGGCACTCTGATCAATGCCGCAACAAGACTCATCAGAAAAGAACCACTTATGTGCAATTCCTCTGCCTAGAAAATCTTGCATTCAAGCACTCCATTACATCTTGAATTGGAGTGGACAGTAGAACTATGGTATTTTAAATGTATGGCTAAGCTTTCAGCCCTCTCTCCAGCCTTCACGAAAGAAAAGCCCCTTGACAGACAGGTATGAAACTTTCCCTGAATACAATGTCACTCAAGCTACCTAAAAGGAAAAAATGCAAACAATATCAATAATCATGGGAAGGAAAGGAAATGTAACCTTTCTTGAGACAGCAGAAACAAAGAAAAATGTTTCTTAAGCATCATCCCTTGCCCCACTCCCCAAACCCAAGTTCAGGTACTTCTAACTCCAATGACAAAAAAAAAAAAATCACATTTCCCTTGCTTTCTTCAAAGAAGTTCAAGTGCATTCTTCGAAATTTTAATGCTGGGAGATTCCACAGGCTAATGCTTTTTCTTCAGAAGTAAAGAAGAAATAATGGACAAATAGATTGAGAGAGACAGCAGAAAACCAGCCGGCTATAATCTATGTCCTTGCACAGGATGCCATGCTGGTGCATTTAGTTTAGGATTTAGATCAACGCTGTCTTTATCTAGAACAAAGGCAAAATTACTACCACACAATTCTCAGGCATGAGGAATTGTATAATTTCTTTCATTTTAATTTTATGTTCTTCTAAATCACCCATTTTTTATAAATATTCTGCCTCAAACTGTCAGCATTACATTACAGCACTAATAATGTGACTTATTGCTGACCTGTTATGTTTGAATTTCCAGAATGTCAAGAAGGGCTGAAAAATGGATTTTATGACATCCATTTCCCTTCTGTGAGAACAGATCTGACTTCTCTGATTTATTGATTCTTTTTTCCAACAAACCAATCATCATCTTACTTATCTGTTCATAAATCAGGTCATGACTGTTTCACGTTACTATCCATGTATGAGGAAAAAGTCTATTAAGAAATAATAAGAAAAATGGTTTAAAATGTGTATCACACAAACCACAAAACAGTTTAGATGAAGAAAAGTAGAAAGTGAATAAAATAGAATAAATTAAAAACAAACAGGGAATTATCTATATATGCAAAACCCAGAAAAACGGATTTCAACTCTAAATCAAAATGACAAATCTGAATTACTTCTATGTTGATATAAACTCTAACTACTGAATCTTAGATATTTAAATGGCAACTCAATACAACATAACTTCAACCACAGCTTGTTGCTGTTGAGATTGAGCAGTTCATTCTACACAGCAGCATAAAGAACACCATACAGCTTGAGCTTACAAGGGTTTTTCCAGGTGACTAGTGACCATTTGTCAATCTTTTTGATAAGTAACCCTTCATAGGTTACATGTAGTGCATTTGAGAAAAAAAAAACTAGATGACTAAGATTCAGATGATTTAAAAACCTAGAGTTACAGAAGCAACAGGTCTAGACTAAACCAATATTTTTTGTTTCAGCTTTCATACATGCATTCACCTGATAAATTTTCCAAATCTTCATTACATAGCTCAAGGAAATTCCTCCTTACTCTCATGAAGTGTTTCATGGCTTCACTTGTGACATTACTCTGCTAGCTTTGCATATAACAGGAAGGCTCCCTGCATGATCATATTTTCCAGGATTTTAGTTCCCGTGTTATCCAAACCAGCCTTTTCATCAGCAAATGTTACAGTCTGGAGGTGAAGCCATATCAGGAGCAGCTGAGGTCACTTGGCTCCTGGTGGAGACTGAGGGGAAACAGAGGGGCAGACACTGAACTCTTCAGTCTTGTGACCAGTGACAGGGAATGGCCTGAGCTGTGTCAGGGGAGTTTTAGGTCACATATCAGGAAAAGACTCTTCACTCAGAGGGTGGTTGGGCACTGGAACAGGCTCCCCAGGGAAGTAGGCACAGCACAGCCTGTCCAAGTTCAAGATACATTTGGACAATGCTTTCAGGCACACAGTGTGACTCTTGGGGTGTCCTGTGTAGGGCCAGAAGTTGGACTCAATGATCCTTATGGGTCCCTTCCAGCTCTGCATATTCCATGTTTCTATGGTGAGCTGCACTGGAGTCATTGTCCACCTTGTTTTCCAAAGCAACACTCATGTTAGTTTTATATGCAAAAACCATGTTCTGCCTTTTTTCTAAGGAAAAAAATCAGTTGAAGAAAATAGCCTCTCCAGTAAGTAATATGCAATTAGCCCAAACACAGCCAATGTGTCTGCTAAAAGGTTGTAATAATATACGTCAGATATTGCTTCATTGCATTTCATTAGAACATTGCATTTCATTAAAACATTACTTCCATTGAGGTATTTACTTATAGTCAATATGGGGAAATAAACATAAACCAAGCTGCTAGAATATATCATTGACAGAATGATTGCTTCAGTCATTAGTTTAGTTCACAGATCTCATAGCTTCAGGCTAGAAGTTCCTTCTCATTACACCTCTGTGTTCATAACAATCCAGAAAACATTTTCCCCTACATTTCCACAGGAAATATTAATTTACACTACATTAATAAAATTTGTAGTAAATAAGTTCATTACCATAGATTCAGACCGGAATTAGAAAATTGTCTTGCAACATTTCCCACAAAATAATATTCTGCAATGCAGAAGAGAAGTGCTCTTTGCCTTTAGTTACGAGTCCTTGAGGCTAGGTTGCTACCTGCTTTTCCTATTGGCCTGTCCACAAAGCATAAACTACAGATAGAAAAGAAGATATTCCTCTTTCCTCAAACAAAGTCACACAATGCATTCACAACACTGCTATACAGTTAGTGTACAGCAGCAGCCAACCAAGCTTCAGAAGCTTTTCTGGTAACCATTCGGACAGCCTTTGAGGTATGTGGACATGTCAGCAATCCAGAAATTGATGCATTTGTGCTTCCTCTCTATACACAGCTTTACATGTATGGACATCAATTACCCCTCCCAGGAAATGCAGGCTACAACCACTGCAATGAATCTATCATCTGTCAGGTATTTTTTCACTTTGGCAAGCAATTAACACCACTTCCTATAAATCCAGGTTTATTGTATAAAGTGTTGGCCACTGAAGGAAAACCTGATCTGCAATTCAAGTTTCTCGTATACTTTCAAGCTGCATTCTTGACTACTCACCTTCGATTTCTGCTTCATATCATGGCTGGTTTTTAACGGTTTTTCTCCTAGTATTTTGTGAGGAACATCTGGAGGGCTGGCTACGCTAAGTGCTGAAGAAGCAGCAAGCCTAAGGCCAGACCCTGTGCTTTGTCTGTAGGATGATAGAAATGATCTCCAGCAACAGAACTTGAGAAGTGACCATCAGCCTACTACACAAAGGCAGGGATGGACAGGATTTCATTCCAAGAAATAGGGCTTAGGGAAAACAATCTATCCTTTTATATTGCCAACAAATAGTCAAGAGGTTAAAGGGAAGTGGCAAAAAAGGATTAATTCTTCTTTTGCTTACTTAATCTCCTTCAGTCTACTGACCAGCTTCTGTATACCCTTCATGAAGGACTTGGATCTACTCCAGGTTAGAAGAGACTAAAGGCATACAAAGTGAATATAAATCAGATAATTTCATTCAGAACTAACCAAAGCAAGAGAAAAACAAAAAGCCTTAAAATTTCTGATCATTACCTAACAAACACTTAGCTTCAGTTTTCAATCATTTAATGGACTTGGTATCAAGGCAGGCTGTGATGGACCCAGAAGCTAATGGTACTTTGAGAAAGAAAAGTGAATCCATTGGCTAGGTGGGACACAAGTTTAAGTTTTAGACTTATAGCAACTTTTTTGACTTTGAACAAGCAATTTCAGATTTTACCCAGGATTCACTACAATATTTTAAAGCAAAAATTCAAACAAACTTGAAATGCTTCAGAGGACTAAAGAAAGCTGAGACTTCTCAGGCAGTGTCCAAAATGACAGCATTCTATCTGCTATCTGTGAACAGATGAAGACTGATTTTGTCTACTGTATAACTCAAATGTCAACTCCAGTACCACACAGCTTGGTGCAATGTTTAGAGTATTGTTACTCCTATTTTTTGGTTAGGTACGAAAAATTAATGACTGAGAAGTAGAAGACACTGAATCTTACTCCGTGTTCTCCAACTGTACTAAGAAAGACCTTCATCCATAATTATTATAGGGAATATACGTGTCTATATCCCTGGGACATTTTTATAGAAGAAATTATTCATTATGAAAAAAAAGCAACAAAGTAAGCATTTCAGGGAAGAAGAAAAACGAACAGGTTTTACATATAAAATCATGACATTTTTCCTGCAAAGATCTAAAATGCTACACTCATATAAATACAATTTAGGAAATTATAGCATTCAACAGAACGCATCAATTTAGGCAATGACCTCTTTAAACAAATGTTACAGATGTAAGATTGTTACAGCTATTTGGAGGAATAGCCATCCAAAGACCAAAGTGTGCCTTTCAGACTCAGGACATCTTGTTATAATTCTCTCTTTAGTCAGAGGCTCTCCGTAAACAGATATATTTAGATAGTCAAAATTAATGAGAAAAAGACATTTAAAAGCATCTCAGCTTCAGTGTGTCATTTTTGCAGAACTCTGTCATCTAAGCATTCTCCTACTTCACCAGTGCTGGGAAGGAAAAAATATATCAGGGAGTGAAAAGTGTTCAAATCATCCTGAATACATTAATTTTTACGTATAATAATAGGAATAGGCATTACATGTAATTCGGAGTCTTGTACATACTCCAATGCAGAGGAAATAGCAATTAGAGCCTTACTATGAAGCACTGTAAACAGACAAATCACAATATGGTTCTCTGTTAAAGAACTCACAGTGCCAGATGCTGATCTGGCCATTATTTATGCACAGCCGTAACTCTAAGAACGTAAGTAGTCCATTGACTGATTTATGACTCCAACAAGTGTTTCCGCAATCAAACCCAAACTATTTGATGACAGGCAACAAGTGGATTACCACACAGACAGGGGAAAATCAGTTCTGAGCTGAAGAACATTAATAAAATCCCCTTTAAAACATTTTCATTTTGATTTCCCAAGGGACTACATAGTATGTCTGCATTCAGATTTTGATTTTTTTGACTGCTACTAACTAGCAATCTCCCAAATGCTCATGGAATTCTCTAGCATAAAAGCTAAACATCCAAAATACTGCTAATTGCGACTCCTATGCTATGCTAATCAAAAAGAGTTCTAATTAATTATTATTGCCCTGGAACGTGTCTGCACACAAGCAATGAAGGAAGAAAGATGCCATGTTGCACCAATGAGTGTGAAAGGAGAACTACAGCATCTCCAGGTACTCACCCACAAACAAGCCCTGCTCTTCAGGACAGAATGCTTCATGGGGACTTGTCTACTGACACTTTGTTGACACCAATATAACCTTTATGCTCTATAACTGATGTTCAGATGTCAAAACCTAACAAATCCCATAATGAGGAGAAAGGCTAGGAGTTTCATTAATAAGACTTTTTTCTGCTCTATTTACAGTCATTAAAATTGATGCAATCCAATCAGAGTAAGCTTTTTCAGTAAGACCATTTCAAAAGTAACATATGTTCACATCATATAAATTATGGTCAGTTATTTTTCATAACTTTTTAAATGCGCAGATGTTTTAGCACTTGTCACAGGGAACTGTATTGGCTCTATGCCTGATAATACTTCAGAGACAACTCAAGAAATTGTGTAACACACAGTTATCTGGTAGCATCCATTGCTCCAGTTGAGGAAAACATTGCCATAAGCAGAGCACAGAATTTTAGGGCACTCAGCAGAGGGAGTGTAGTTAGGAATTGGGCTCTACGTCTCTGAAAGAAATTCAGAGTGTGGAAAACTCTGCAGCTGACTTAGGATCTGTTAATAAAAGACTAGAAAGTCATGGAGAGACCATTCTCTTTTCAACATCAAGTTAAAAAAACTTTGTGCATTTAAGTAGCTACGACTTAAATGTTGCTATGTTTTAATATGCTCAAATAATGACATCCAAAAGCATCAAATGTATAGTCTCTTGATAAGGCAGCAAGTTTAGCACATCAAAAATATTCAGTTTTTTCAAAGAATGTTCTTGAAAACATTATGAATTAAATATGTTTAGAGATGAAAAGTGCCAGAAAGCAAAAGAGAGCAGAAAGGTTATAAAAGACTAGCAAAATAAAGTTCTACCAAGTACAGCTAATGGAACCTCATTATTTATTTCACAATTTTTATCAGACTTTTGAGCTTTCTAGTAAGGAAACAGAAACCATTATCAGATCTGGATGTTTCAGAGAGCTCCTTGTTTAGTTCAGAACGGATTTCACTACTTGTAATTATTCCATCCAAAAATCTCAGGAACATGTACATTTTCTGGAAATTCTGAATTCTCAATATGCCTCCCCCTCTTCCAGGCAGAAAACCATGAGCTTCAGAGATCAGTTACATGTAATGATCTTGCTGCATTTAAAATTTACTCCTCGGAACTAACCCTAATAAACCTTGCCTTCCAGTAAGATCAAACCATGGTCAGCTCCAATTTGTCTGCTATCCTACCTCCCCTAGCATGAACATCCAGAAACATTTATAATTCCATCCCTGCTCACTAACCAAGTGAGAAATAGGTTATACAAGGCCACAAAAACTGTAACTGAAAAGTAATTCAGTACTAACATTGCTAAATAATCACTTACAAAAACCAACACAAAACTTCTACCTTGTTTTATCCATTGGCAAATACAATATACACTTGTTTAGCTGCCTGCTGGTACACCACAGTCAATAGCATAGCACTATGCACAACATTCAACACGTTCACTGGAGCAGCTAATGCCAAGATCCAGATTATAATCTGACTACTGTGTTGATCAAGGTCAACTGAGACTTAAAAATGCAAGAGAAAAGCCTATCTGTTAGTTTTTAAACACTTCATTTTCTTTGCATATTTATTAAAGTCAAGATGCATCAGGTAGTCATTCAAACGTGGAAATGAAATATGCAAGAAAACCTGAGCAGCAGAGCGGGTGGACTCTGCTTTGACATGCCCACGTCTTAGGAGGCATCTTGCTGATGAATACAGGCTCCTTTTATCTAGCTCAAAGCTTGATAAATCTGGTAAATAGGTGATGCAATTCCCATTTCTTACACCAAGTAAAACTAAATTGAAAAAATCAGAGGCCAAATTTGTGTATTAGCTTTATGTTCATGCTTCAAAGCATAATACAACTTGAAGCTGACAGTGCTTATCTGACATACTTTTAATGTGTCCAAGGCAGCACAGAAAAATACATTTTATATTGATTTTTCAAAACATGTTAAATACCTGCCTACTCTGAATAACTTAACTTCATGTGGCATTTTAGCTGCTGGAAAACAGTGTTTTGCTCTCTGCTCCCTCTGTACTGCAAGGGACCTCACAAAAACAACATGAAGGAAAAGACTGTTAACTTTCCATGAGTCTGGATCAAAGCTTACTAAACTTTCACAATCTTTTCTACAAACTCCACAGTGATATCTTTAGAAGCCAAGAAACAGCAATAAAGCCATTTTTCCAAGTCACTTGATAGTCAAACACAACAGCACTGGAGAAACAAAACAGTAAATCAGACTCTGTGGCTGAGAAGAAACACCTGAGTTTAACACCACTTTAGCACAACTACAACAACTTTGCTTTCAGCGGTATGCAACATTTTAAAGAACCACAACCTGAGCCAAGGATAATGACAAAATGGTGTCACATCAATCACATTTTGGCAGGAGGGTCCTTGCACCTTTTTTTATCAACTTAACCCAAATTCTTGGCACCCTTTCTCACAGGCTCTTTTATATTACACTTTTCAGCTTGTCCACTATTATAAAGAATCACCACAGCTACAAGTTCCAGCTGAAGGTCTCATTGAAACCCATTTGCTTTACACCACCATTGGATTTAATATCCATTAATAGGAAGGATGAGAAAGTAACTCACTTGCAACCACCAGCATATCTTGCAACACTGCCATGTTCCAAGGCAAGATGACACCACTAATGTGACTTAGTAAAACTTTTAATTTGTGTAGAGTCCAAAACCACACAGCTATGAGAAAGCAGAAAAGCAACACCTTTTTTTTCTAAGCTACATGTATAGAAAAGAAAGTACTAATAAATTTAAAAGGCTCTAGTCTACAGACCAAAAAGAAAAAAAAAACACCAAAACTCTGTTGTATCTGTATGTGTTCTTTTGATAAAATGCATCTCTAAATTTGAAGATTTGATCAAATATCCTGCCAGCTTTACATAAGATTATTTGGCAAGTACAGAGTATGAAAGCTGACAGCAGATAAAAAAATACCAGCATTATTTCATATTTTACTGCTCTTCTGAGAAAACTCAGTTTGTATCTTCCTTGCCTGCAAACTACCAAACCCATGAAGTCTCTTCAGGAGACTCTTCTTGGGGAAAAAAAAAACCAAAAACATTCTTTTCCAGAATAGTAGAGTACTTTGGTACTACTTTGGTGGGGCAGGGAAGAAACTGGATGATAGGTGCATTATTTTGAAGTTTTTTATTCCTAATTAAGTTCTAGTCAAAACTAGGTTCCAATTTCCTAGCAATTAGGAAATTGAGGATATCTTTTCCTTCCCTTCCCACATCCCAAAGACACTATGTGGCTAGTTTGCTTAAAGCATCCAAGTCCTCAGCTGAGTGGTTATGCTATGCCAAGTAAACTGCACATACACATTGTATGCAACTCAAAAGCAGTGAGGTGATCCATCTTCCCTATTCTGTAGGAAAAAATGAAAAACAATATATAGAGTATAATGGCCAACAAGTAAAATTCCCCTACAGCATTTCTATCTCAACACAAGAAACAACAAAAACAATGATCAAGGATTGACCATGACTCTTGGTTACATAGGAAATATGTTATCAAGGATTTATTTGGATAAGTAGACTAGCAACCAAGTATTGATTACATTTTTACTTCATCTGTCCTTTTGAAGAATAAGCAGTTTCAGCAAAAAGGCTGGTTTATTTACAAAAGGGAAGGAAGGAGCAAAAGCTACACAAACAAAATGAGGCAGTCACTGGAGAATGACCTAATTGGGTTTAGTGTTCTTTAGGACCACACTAGTGAAACACCCAAAACCTATATTCATGGCGGTACATTATCTGTTCATTGCAGCACACTGCTTCAGTGGAATTATTTTCACGCTTTAATTTGAGTGAGGGCGTGTCTGGCTGATCTCTCACAAGCTGACAATCTACCTGCTCTCTGGACAGCTCTGCTCACATTCAGCCAATTGTGGTATTGTAGCTGTGTTGGTGCAGCTTTCAACCATAGGCTGTACACTCCTGAATGAGGGTTGTTAGCTCAGGCTCACAGCCACACTCACTGAAGGATATAGTTTTGGACAGCTTAAAGGGCACATGGGGTGAAATTATATCTCCAGGCAAATAACACTATGGACAGAGTATTATGTTAGATTAAGACCAGAGGTCTGACAGATCTCAATTCTAGTTTTCATACATCTTGCCCCACAGGCAAAAACTGTACATATATCCAGAGTTTATAGATGTAAAATCTTCCTTAAAAATCTTGGAAAGTTACCTGTCACACCTAGGACAAAACTCATTCTGGTCTTAAATTTCTTGCTGGAAATACCAGTCAATCCTTTGGCTATAGATTATATTTTTTTAATTGCTACCTATCCATTAATGTTCAGTGTTGCTCTGTGTCATCAGAATTGCAGGCCTACCCTATGAGGAGCATTACAACAGAGACATACAACTGTATGTATCATACCCAAGGAAAGCAGCCAGAAGGATGATAATCTTATGAGCTGTTTGACTAAATCACCATGATCCACCACCATTAAAAAATTGCTTATGTAGTTTAGGGCAAATTTGAACTTGGAAGGATCTATTACATCAATTTCTCTAAATTAAGGAGACAACATAATGCACACAAGCAAAGATTTTGGCGTTTAAAAAAAATCGAGAGGTTTAGCTTAGCAAAAATTTTGAAATCATACAACAATTAATCGAGACAATTAAGAACCTAAAAGACCGCATTAGTGAATCTCAGGAAAATTTAAGAATTAGTGTCTTTCTGCTGGCATTCTAAGAAATCCGTGTGTTCATAAAGAAAGTCAAGATCCATAATACAAAAGGACCATATCTTAAAAAAATGCTCAGAACTAGAGTGGGCACAGAAATAATTTAACCTATAGGTGTAAAAAAATCTCAGCAGTCACCTAATGCTGCTAGTGCCATTTCCCAATGTGACTTTCAGATTAATGTCCCACACATGAAGAGAACTCTGCAAAGCAGTTCAAAATGTGCCTTGTACCAAGCGCAACCAATAACTGTGGTTTTTTCCACCACTGAAGTCCTCCATGAAGTCTCACAGGGAAAAGTATGAAAGAAAAAAGAAGATACATTAAATAGAATTTTTTTTTAATTATAGGGAGAGGGTGTTTTCTTCTATATTGATCTTCTGCCAGTGTTCTTTTATTCTACACCAATTTAGAATCAGAACCAGTTCTTAGCCATGCCAGAGCTGACTATAAGGGAGACATTAAATTCATTGCTGAGATTCGTAGGCACAGATGGGGCCTGACATTTTAAAAAAAAAACAAAAGTTAAGTGTGTTCAAGTGCAAAGGCTTCAGGACAAGCTTAGACTTCAGCTTACACCCCAAACACCCATGAAAGATATAGCAAAAACCTCCTCTCCAGCAGAATTAGGGCTCTAAATTATGCTGACAGACTATAACCAACACAGATAAGAATAGAAAATAATCACATAATTCAAACTCAAATAAATTGAAAGTGTTAGAAGGCAAATATTATCTAATCAGAGGACAGATGTGGACCAAAGAAATTAAGACTAGGATGGAATCAAAATGAATTCTCACATCACAATGGTACAAATAAATAACATCTGACCACCCACACCTCTAATTTTTGTGGAAAAAACCCATATTTTCCTTCCCAATACTCTCCCCAGAAAGAATAGTGTTCATATCTCTTTAAATGCTTCTTTTATGTTCTGTGACAGTATTCAATATTTGTACAGACAAACCAAGGATCCTCAATATTGGATTTAGGGATTAACTGCCGTGGGTTTCGCAACTGTTTTCATTTTCCCACTGCTACCATACCAGTATTTGCCAAGCTGAAGAGGGCTGGAGGCAAGTTCGATTTCCTTCTCTGCTCAGGGGAGTGATTAAATTTAGCTGATGCTGAGAAAGGAAATTCAGTGTGATGAACATAGCAAGACTTGACTTGCAAGCCTGTGAGACAGGATTAGTACCACAAGCAAAGCAGAGCAACCAAAACATCTGCAGAAAATATGGGGACTTGCACTTAGAAACAGGGGGGAAAAGTAGGAAGGAAATGGAAATTTAGTCTTTTCTAAAAAACAAAACAAAAAAATACTGCAAACAAGCAAAAAACCAACCAAAAAAAAAAAACCACACAAAAAAACCCGCACTATCAGCCCAGGACTTAAGCACATTAAACTCAATTCCGTATTTCAATACTAAAGAGCATTCTAGTAAAATATTAGTTACATGAGAATCCCCTTTAATTTTGAGACAGTTTGGAATACAGTTTGAGGTTTGGATTGGGTGGCTAATATGCATCTTTTAACAGAACTGAAATAGAAATCTAAGTGAGTTCCACTAGTGTTTGGAGCTGATTCAAATTTCACAGGATTTATTTATTCTTGGCAATAACACATTGAACGGCTGCCTCTGTTAGGAAGAGCTATTCGAGCACTTGCTTGCAGCAAACTGGAATAACCTTTCCTATAAACTGAAACTTTCCCACCAACTGAAACAGCAGGCATATTGCCCATAAATCAATTCTTGCTACCATTTTGAGAGTCTTGCACTCAAGATTAAAGCCATTTCACCTGAAACTAACAGGCAAGTGACAGAAATTATACATATCAAATATCTTCAACAACAGAAGCTGCGTGTATTAGAATATCTGTACTCTTAAGTCATATTAATAGTGTTCCTGCTGTAATTACATAACCACAATGCAATAAAATGTCCCACACTAACACAGATGCCAGTTGGCCCAGCACTGTTATAAGAATGAATTCCTACTGTCTACAGGTAAGATATGGGCTGGTGTTTCCACCTGTGCGCATTGCACATTACCACCAAAAAATAAAGCAAATACATCTGCAATTGCAAGACAAAACTACTTAATGACAAAAGGATAAGACATCCTTGATTTTGCATGCAGAGCCATCTGAGAAATGTTTGTTCTTTTAGCTCCCCAAAAGCTACAGTTTTCCTAACAGCCCTCTATATGAAGTTCAAGAGTATATCTCTAAAGAAATGTGTCTAATTTCTGCAATTCATCTTGTTGGAAAAGAATAAAATATTTCAATAGTGAATTCTTTAATTACGAACAGCACCACCACTCAGATCTTCCTCCCCTTATTTTGTCTTACCTGCGTCTCATCAGATGGCATATAGATTATATGCCATAAATATGTAAGTCTCAAGTAATAGAAGGAAATCTCTTCCACTTTTCCCAGGAGGTTGAGTGAACTGTCTACTGGTGAGGTCTTTACACCATAAACATTTGCAACATCAAACCAGAGAGTGAGCAAATGCTGCCCTGGTAAGTGCTATTTACAAGTTGGTGAAGGACAGAAAACATTCATTTAGTTTCAGATTTGCTTTCAAGTTACAAAACTCATTCAGTCACAGTAGAATCAGCCCACACTTTTAAATCTAGAACTAGAGCTAATCTGCTACAAGGCTTCTGTTTGGGGATTCAAATCTCCCATGTAAATAAGGTATAAGATTTGCTACCCTGGCTACTCCTTCACATTAAGCAAATGGGCGGTGCCCAATTTGAGAGAAAAAAACAGTGATTACAATGAAGTCTAAGGGGGAACTCTAAGGGCAAACATTCTAAATGACTAAAAATCTAGACTAAATAGAAACCAAAATAAACATAAAATCCTGACATAAAATGCATAACAAGTAAACATTCCCACACATTCCCTGTTATATTTACACCTATGTATATTAAATGAAGATTGAATACTTCCCAGCAGCAGATTTGTGGGGTTTGGGTTTTGGGAATCAAATAATTTATTTACTGTGCATTTGTTAAAATATTTTCCACTCATTCCCTAAAGGTATTAGCAGAAATGTCTTTCAAGATTTTCCCTTCAATGGCCCTTCTTTATAGATGAGATGTAAAAGCTCCAGTAGGACAAGTATTTGATACACAGAAACTAATGAGCTATTATTTAATTTTATCCTAAGTGCCAGAAGCCTAAAGCAACAGGGCTTAATTAGGATGATGTGTGCCCCAGGTCTTCACCCAGGAAACTGGTGAATCATAAGAGATTCCCTTCATTGCCAGATATATGCTCAGAATTATCTGAACACATCTGTTATAAATACATAAATGGCATGAAGTCTCCTGCTGTTAATTCAGATTGATTACTTGTTAAACACATTTAATTGAGGCAGAAGGGAGCTTAACTGATGTTTACATAAATATATTTTTAAAAATTGAGAAAAACTACTTGTAGCATTTAAAGAGAGATTGAAGGACTGTTTGAGCATCAGATGTCATATGTGTTCAGACTCAACACATGAAATAACCATAAAAAAATGAATGTTTCCTTTTTTTTTACTCTTGTGTATCTACTGATTTAACAGATTTCAATGTTTGAATAATATAAACTAGACATGGCAGACCCTTTAATGTTTCCGACAACAAATAAATTATATTCTTTCATCAAGCAATGACTGCTTCTAAACTCTATTACTTCAGTCTACAGGCTGTTTACAGAAACAAATGCATTACCAGACAAAAACTTATGCTCCTGAAAATACATTACACCTAACTAGAGAAATGTTTTTATAAATTTTGTGTCTATGTTCATTGCCCTTCCATTGAATCTCAGAACCAGAAGGGATCTAGCCAACTGAAACTGGAAGACTGCAAACATTCAGTAAGAGCCAAACCACTTTTTCAATTTCTGTAAACACCGCGATTTTGCCTTGATCCCTCTGGGCTGGATCTTGGGAAACCTACCAGAAAAGTCTCAGCTTCTGTTCTAGTAATTATTGTTCATGCAGAAAGCTCTGATTCAGGAAATCCATTTTAGGAATACAGCTATTGTCACTGCAACCCCAACCTCTTTCAGGAATGTCACCTCGACAGGTAAATAACTATTGCCTTCATCTGCTGACTTTTAGGCATAGCATTTCAATGTCTTCTGGACAATTATTAGTCACATCTGTTTGTCTTTCCTGAGACTTAATCAACTTGTTGATTAGTAGAAACATCCATCACCTTGCCACTTTAATCTTATATGCTCTTCTCAAAACACTCTTGATCCTTCACTTTGGAACTAAAATAGGTTGAGAAAGTTGGAAGGGAAAAAGATAGCAAGACACTATTAAGAGTACCACAGATACCACAAGAGAGATTTTCATCTATCAAACGTATGCAGTTTTATGAATCTCAATAGAGCTGTTCTGAATCAAGCTTGTTGAAAATAGCCTTCCAATTACAATTGTATTCATTTAGAAATTATGACTATTTCTCTTCCTCTCATTATCTTTGTCCAAAATAAAATATAAAGATTAATTTCAGTTACAAATAAAGTTTATTTAAATACAGTATCTTCAAAGAGTGGTACGTTTTGTGGTTTTTTGCTAAAGAGTGCTCTTCTCTTCCCCATAATTCAGGCAGAAACTTCTGTATAATTAAACTAGAATGAAAATAGGCAAGCTCTCTGAATGATTTTTTTTTCTCAAATCAGGGCAAAAGGTATTTGTGACCTTACTGCAGGAAGAGATGAGAGAAGACAAACTCCATTACACAGTAACCAAGTTTTCCCTACCAGGAAATTAATTACTAAACTTCCATTCCTCTCCCCACACACCCCAGGTGAATAGACCCTAAGTTATGAGCTCTCAGACTCAGTGGCAAGTTCCACAGTCAGGAAGAGGAGATGGAATGGAAGATAATTGTTGGGAAATGAATTTATAGCACATGCTTAGAGGAAACGAATAGCATATCAGCTGCAGATGGAAGATATGCCTAGGTCAACAGAGGCAGCTTTCAAGAAATGCCTAGGAAAAGAGAAGCAGGTAAGGCTTGGGAAAGAAATAGAACTTCTGGAAGAGATCAAGAATTTCAGAAACTACACTGTTTCCCAAAAATAAGATACATAGCAAGTTTTGCCATTACTGTGTCTTGATTCTATACTGTTTGGATTGTTCTGGGTCTAAATCTTCAAAAGAGCTGAGTGGTTATTAGTTGCTATAAAGTTTTTTATTGTAAAGGCACATCAGTCTCAAAAGGCAAAGAGTCCCAAGTGTTAAAGTCCATGCTAAAAGCTTTCGGCATAGAGTCCCAAATAGAAGTAAGGTCCCAATGAGAAGTAGAAGCAGCTCCTGGTGCAAGGCCCTGGGAGGGCCGAAGTTGCAGCCACAGCTCCTGTCTTCTTCTGGGCAATGATGATGGCAGTGAGGAGAGAGGAGAAAAGGTCTCTCTCCAATATACAGATTCTTATTTTAAAATTACCCAACGAGCTAAAAACACGAATCCAAAGCAATTCTTCTAAACCTATTAGAATTATAGTTTTTTAATATGAAAGTTTACGTATAATTTGCGTATATAGCCTATCATTTCTACCTGGAAAATGTAAGCAATATTCTTACTATATTTCTATTACGTCTAAAATTGTTTTTGAGCTCTCACTTAAGGCTTGTTTTTGAAACTTGTTTTTTTACACCAATGTCTAGAACTATGTTTTTGAGCTCTCACTGAAGCTTGTTTTTCCACCCTAAAATCTAAGGCTTTTACTTTTTAAGGCACTTAAAACGTATTCTTACTTACTTAAACTTATGCCTATGCCTCTATTTCATGTATGAGTGGCTTAATATACTTTAATCAATCCAAAGGTTTTAATTCAATCCCTGCACTCTGATCTCTCTCTGAAGAATTCAGACAGGCCTCTGTTTTACACACTCCAACATCTCCCCCTCCTCTTTGAACCATACAGATTCCCTTAATAGCTTTATTAATAATTTGTCAAATGCATTGGAAAAAACAAGGCACCATGATTAGTTCAACTATTATGATGACTAAACTATATAAACCTATTTTCAAAGGCATTTTCACCCATAATGTTAAATTCCATCCATCAAACAAACCATCCAACCTCTACCATTCTGTGACTCATATCATCTGCAGGCTGCTTGGCCTATTTTCTCCTCCTGGATGGCCCTCTGGTAGCAGAGAATGCTATCCTTGTCATCAAGCCATGGCATGTGTTCCCACCACTCAACACCTACTGGGTTGCATCCAGCAGGAGAGCTAAAAACTTCTTGGTGGCAAACACAGAGGTCAACCCAGTCTTGCCCTGGACTATTTCAGGAAGGTCTTGGCCAGCCCTGCTCCTTTCACCTGTTTATCAAAGCAGAGCTTCACCTGCTTCATTCGGTAACAAGTGGCTATCATGGCAAAGCACACACAGATTTGCATCAGCAATACAACTACAAGGATAGCAGGCCAAACTCTATTTCCACAAATGAAAAGCATACCCCATGGTAATTGAAAAGTGATATTATTAAATGCAGACTGAACTAAAGAAGTATGATTACACCAAAAGATCTGATTTTTATATATAGCACGATAAGGAGAAACATCTTTAACTAAAACTTGGGTTGTCCCTGTATAATTAAATTTGGCACACTAACCAAACAAGTGAAAAAGAGTTTTCCTGCAGTTGTGTTGGACAGATATACGGTATTTAAACTTAATACATTAGCTAAAGTTACTTAAACACTTTAAGTTGGCTAATTGGTAAATCTGTACTACTGAAAAAAAAACAAAGCATAAGCATAACATATAATTGAACCTCATATTTCCCTGAAACTATTACTTAAAAAAAAAATTCTACAATACTACTGATTCCCACATTTAAAAATCCGAAGTTCACAATTTTCTCCAGGTAAAATACAAGATGTCAGGTGCAATTTGAAATATCTGTGCAGTTCACATCTGCATGCCTGCTTCTTTACTGAGGGAGTGGTCAGCGCTTTCTTGTGCTCGATAGGGTTTCACATTCTTTGCTGGAATCCACCTGGGTCTTGTATCTGTGGAGATAACAGCAAAATCCTTGCCCCATGTTACTAAAGGAAATGGGCCTTCAATTTTCCCTGCTTCTAGATTTTTAAATTAAAACTGGAGGATTTTCTTTTAATTTTGCCCATGTATTATTGAAAAATGCCTAAAGGTTGGTGGATCAGGTTCTGTAGAACTGTTCAAAAAAATTGCAATGCTTTACTCAACCCCATCTGTGGTGTTGCCTGTGCCAATCCTCCCTTCTGTTGATCTAAAATACATTTTAAAGAGTGATGCATTCCTTCAACAATTGCTTGGCCTGTGAGAGAGTAACGAATAACAAAAGTATGTTGAACATCCAAACCATAAAAAAAAAACAAAAAAACAACAACCCCCAAAAAACCAGTGAATCTTTTGGCTGTGTATGCAGGGCCATTACCTGTCTTTACCTCTTAAGGCACCCCTAATGAAGCAAATGCTTGCAAAAAATGCTGTCATACATGATTGGCTGTCTCCCTTGTATAGAGGCATAGACTGCACCTGAAAAAGCGTCCACTGACACAGGGATGTTTTTAAGTTTCCCAAAAGATGGGTATTTAGTAACACCTGTTTGCCATAATTCGAGGCTTTGCAATCCTCATGGACTGACCACCTCTGTCAAGACAGAAGGTTGAATTAATTGACAGTCAGGACAGGCACTTATGATTGCCTTTGCCTCATCTTTAGAGAGGTGAAACGTTTGCATGAGTGCCGGTGCATTTTGGTGAAAGAAAGCATGACTCAGTTTTGTTGCTCAAAACTGTTGGGCAGAGTGTTAGCAACAGCTACTGTCAATGCATCGGCTCCCACATTTCCCTCTGCCAAAAATCCTGGAAGTGAAGGATGAGCCCTGATATGAGAAACAAAATATGGATTAGTTCCGTTTTGCAAAATAGTACAAAGACACATACGATAATGGCTTGTTATTACTAACATCTTTTAGAATTGATCCCTCTATTCTTTTGTCTATGTTAGCTACATATGCAAAGGCTGTAACCAAATTAAAATGTTCTGAGAAAAGCTAAAATGCTCTAACTACAGCTGCCAATTCCACAACCTGATGTGAACCTCCTACTGTCTGGATATCTGATTCCCATTCTTTAGTTGTTTGGTCTTGCCACGTGATTACTGATTTGTATGTTTTCCCTGAACCATCAGTAAATACTGTGACAGCTTCTAAAGGCACTTCACTTAAAATGAGCTTTTCCCTGAAACTTAGTTTTGCTGCAACAGCTTATGACTCAGGAAATGAATAGAACAGGCACTTGAATAATTTAACAATGCAATTTGTAAATCGTCTGATTTGTAAATCAAAATACTCTTTCCTTAAAGGCAGATAAATCATAGTAAAGTCTTGACCTGCAACAATCTTTCTCTGGCTCTGATTATAATTTGATTATAATCATTTCCATGGTGGTGAATATTATTTTTGGGGATCTGTAAGACAAAAAAGTCCATTCTATTATCAGCAAAGGATCTCTTTTAGAAATGTCTCATTGGAATATGAGGCCATACAGCTGCATATTCTCCCAATACTGCAAAAAAAAAAAAAAAAAGGGGGCAACGATGGAACACATTGATGAGCTTGCCTTTGTTGAAGGGCTTCAGTGATTTTTTTGAGAGCTTTTTGAGCTTCAGGTGTTAGAGATCTTGGAGAGGTAATGTCACAGTCCCCTCTGAGCAGGTCAAAAACCAGAGCAAGTTCATCATTGGTAATTCCTAAAGTGGCTCTGATCCAGTTGATATCCCCTAAAAGTTGCTGCATGTCTTGCAAGGTGTTAACTTTAGTTTGAAGCTGTATCTTTTGAGGCCTGATTGATTGTTCTGTCATTCTCTACCCTAAGTACTTCCATAGTGAGGTTTCTTGTATTTTGGAAGTGGCGATTTAGAGTCCAGCATCTTGAACTGCTGTGACAACACTGTCATGAGCCTCTTCCAGCTCCTTTTGAGCCAATGCTGCAATGCATAAATCGCCCATGTAAGGTGAAATCATTGCTTGTGGATGCTTCTGTCAAGCTGGAGACAGGGCTCTGGCCACAAACCATTGGCAGATAGTAGGTGAATTCTTCATGCCCTGAGGCAAAACTACCCAGTGGTGTCTTTGCAGAGGTTCTTGCCTGTTGATGCTTGGAATTGAAAAGGCAAATTGTGGAGCATCTTCTGGATGAAGTGGAATATTGAAAAAACAGTCTTTTAAGTCTATGATGACAAGAGGCCAGTCTCCCAGGATCACTGAAAGAGAAAGCAGTCCCAGTAGAGGTCCCATGTCCTCTATCACTTCATTAATTTTTCTGAGATCATGTAGCAGTCTCCAAGAATCAGAGGCTTACTTGTGGATGACAAACACTGGTGAATTCCAGGGACTGTTGGTCTCTTTGATGTGGCCTTTCTACAATTGTTCTTTGAGGGCACTCAGTTTCTTTTTCTCCAGGGGCCATTGGCTTACTCAAACAGGGTTGTTAGTTTTCCAGGACAACTTCAGGGTGATGAGTGCCATCATGGCCCCTTTCAAAAATCCACTTCCAGTCTCGCTCCGGTCACAATCCACTCAACCTGAGCGGGAGTCGTGATGGTTTGTGTGACCCCAGGGTGCAAAAGACAGACAGCAGGAGACTAAAACTTTATTCAGCAACAATAGCAACACACTATATTGAGTGCCAACAACTCAGTTTGCAACAGAGTGGAGAGATATAAAGGAAACAAAGTAAAGAGAGAGAGAAAAAGAGAAGAATGGGGAATAGCTACCAACAGATGGGACGATATCCTCATGGTCCAGCCAATAGACGTGTCTTCCATCCGTGAGGAGATCTCAAAAGTCTCTTCCGAAAGTCATCTTTTTATAGTCCTTTACCAAAGTGAGTGGCCTCTGGTCAAAAGGTGGGGAGATTCATGGACTATTGTGTGCGGAGATCATTGCTCCAAGAAACAGGTGCAGGAACAGAGCGCTACAGCCAGTACCCTGCTTCACAGCAGCATACCATAGCAAGCAGACCTACTAACAGTCCCTTGGCAAGCATCCACCTCGGCCAGGCCAGAAACTCCTGTCCAGAGCAAGTGGGGGGTGCCAGGGTGTCAATCTCTGATCTTGGACGGTCGTGAGGCAGATCAGGGAAACTCTGGACCAACCCTTACAGCTCCCCATTGAGACAGCCGATCTCTTCCCCATGCTGTAATGGGTCTCTGTACCACAAAGGGAGGAAAAGTTGCTGCTATCCCTTCAGGTCCTCTAACTATGATCGTGTGTTCACTTCACTGGCATACAGTGGCTCCCCCAATACCTGTGGTAGGGTCTAATGGTGTGACTAAAGTCCAGTCTTTTAGCCAAAAAAAGTAAGAAATTACTGTGACATCAGTACTGGTATCCAGGAGACCTGTAATTATAATTGTTTTATTATTGCAGGCCAATTTTGGTCAATTGCAGCCTATACACTCTATCCAAAAGACATCTGGTACTGTATTTGAGTTCTCATGTGGTACTTGTTGACCTTCTGTGAGGTGTTCTACTATATTAGGTGGCAAAGCAATAGCTGTGGCTACTGGAGGTTTTGGTGGAACAAGTGGAGGGCTCCATGCTTGTACTAAAACTGTTAATTCTTCATTGCAGTTTGCTGAAACAATAGATGGGAAAACTACAAGTACCAAAATGTGGCTTCTTTCTTTACCTATAATCAGAAAATCTTGTCTCCTTTGTGATGTTCCTGTCACCCCTGTGGATACCACAGCATGACAATTCTGCAGAAAGTAAATTAATTTGGAAGTTGCCAGTTTGCATTGTGCCCCTAGGGCTAGAAGGGTGGGGTCATTTGGTAGGTGGCTGGCAAGCTGGGGAATAAGTGTTGGGCTAGATAACCCACATATCCAGCCCCCTAGAAACTCCTTGGCTGCTGGAATGCCACTAACTTGTTTCATCACACTGTGGGGTGCGCTGTTCTGGGAGTTTCCCGGGAAGAGGTTCCCATTTATATCATATTTAGAATGGCACTGGTTAGCATAGTGTCTTCCCTTTCTGCACCTTGGGCAATGGTTAGGTGTTTTTTTGCCCCCGCAGGCTCTGGGAAATTCTTTATCATATGTCCTGTTTCCACATCGGTAGCATAAGCCTTTAGAAGTGCCATCTTTTGATGCCTTATTATTCTGCAGAAGTGCTGAACTAAGGATATCAAAAGCTTTTGCAAGTTTATCATCCCTATCTTTGAGAGCTTCCCCAATATTACTCCCAGAGTATTTGCTTGGAGAGTAGCTATATGTTGAGGAGTGCCAATTTTACTACAAACCTCTAGCATTCGTGGCAAGTCAGGGTTAGGATCGGGTAGGCTTTGGATAACCTTTACGCATTCCTTATCATCATTCATAAAGGCAAGAGTATGAAGCAACAGTGAGCGAATCCTGTCATGCTCACATTGTCTCTCCAGTGCCTGTGACATGCAGTCAATGAATGTTGCATAGGGTTCTAATGGCCCTTGTCTTATCTGTACAAAATCTCCCTCTGGGGTCCCCACTGGCTGGGTCAGGAGCAGGGCTTTGCAAGCAGCCTCTTTGATATCATTGAGCACTGCTCAGGGCAAGTCCACTGCGTGATCTTCAGCCCTATTATGTGGAGGATCTCCTGCTAAATCAGCCAGTGTTAATTGAACATTGGGACCCCCGGCATAACTTTCAATTAATTGATTCAAAAGTTTTCTCCACTTCATTTCCCACAAAATGAATTGTGATTCTGTCAATAGTACATATTAAATATAACAGTCGAGTGATTTAAATCCACATTGTCATATAATCCTTTCAGCAACTGGTAAAATATGGCAAGCCTAATCCATTTTCTTTTATCATTCTCCTCAAATCTTTAACATCATCATAATCTATTGGTTCCTTTCTAGGATTAGCACCTCCTCTACCATATCTGATTGGCAAGGCTAATAACAGCTCAATAGCTAAATCAAAGTCTTTTTCTTTAGTTGCCTTGTGCCTTATAGCTGCCCAGGCTGCTGAAAAATACTGTGGTATCTTTGTCAGAGGACCCTTTGACTTAGGCAAAAGCAATGGATTTTTTTTATTTCTGGAAAGGATGTATTTCTCTTCTAGTTTGAATTTGCTGGCCTTAATATTGATATCTCAGATTTGCCTGAAACAAAAACATTATTGCCTCCCCTTATGTTCCCAGTAGCCCACTGATTGGTCTCTTCCCTCTCGCATTCAATCGCGTCACCCTGACTTTCCTCCCCCCTGTTCCGCCTCCTCTTCACTATTGTGGTCTGATCCATGGGTCCAACACTATACTTTAGTCAAATAAACTTCAAACTCTGGATTACATATCAAAAGTTTTGAGTCTCTAAGATATCAGTCTGAAAAAGTGCCTCTTAAAAACAGGTAGAGCATTCACAAATCTGGTAATGAAACCAACTAGATGCTATTTTAATCACCACAGAAAGAAGAATATTAATACACTGTCTTCAGGTAAGCTAATTCAGAGTCATATGGTGCATAATTAAACCTGTTAACTCAGAACTCCACAGCCATGATATTCTTTTGAATACAAATAACGAAGTGTCTAAACCTATTCACAAAGGTTTTGAGGTTTATCTCAAAGCAGCAAGTAGAGCAGTACCTCACAACACATAGCAGTATTTATTAATAAAAATCTCAACCTAAAGCACATTACCATGAGTTGTCAAGAAGAGTGGAAATGCAACGCAAGTAGCAGGCCTGTTAAGACTGCTGAAAGTTTTCTAGTAATTTATTTTCATCTGTAAATACACCATCTTGGAATTAAGACGTTTGGTTTTCATCTCTTAAACTCAAAGCATTATTCTTATTGCTTCACACTTATTTATATATGTGCAAAAAGTTAGAAGTTTTTTTAATGCATGAGCTTAGTATATCCTTCTGTAAAATATCATAAATGAAAAAAAACATAATGCAGATTCCTTTCAGACAAGATTTTGAGCCATAACTGTCACTCTGAGATAACCAAGTAACTCTACAAAGCAGTTTGGCCCTCTGAATGAAATCATGATCACTTCAGGAAGCAAACTACTGTAGGACTAACAGACGGTGCTTGAACCTAAATTCCTTACAGAGAAGTATAAGCACTACTGTGAATTATTTTAATGCCTGGATTTTTGGCTCCCCAAGTTTTCTCCTTACAGTTATGACTGTATCCTGAAAAAACACTGTTGCCTGTGAAGTATTAGCACTCATTGTTTACATCTTTTCACTGATGGTACTGAAATCTCTGAAGAAATCACTCATACCTGAAGCCCAAGGTCATGGTTTTGCTTTATCAAAGATGAGAAGAAAAACTTTGAATATTAAGCTAGGAAAAGGATAGCAGAATTTTGTAGCATACCCAAGTCCCCTCAGACAGATCCAGTTCCTTTATTCAGATGAGAGGAATATGGTTTGAGTCTTAGCCTGGAAGGAGCTGAATTCAGGTCTCTTCCCTAGTGAGATCTACCCAGGCAAATACAAAGGGTTTATGCCCCAGTACCTGTTCTTCAGAAAATAAGCCCAACTGACTTGTTCGGACAGTAAAGGAAAAGGCAGAAAGTTGCCTTCTCCTTCAGTAGAAGATCAATAAATTTGGAGTCTGAAACAGGTAATTGTGACCCCTTTCCATAGTAAGAAAAGGGACTAAAGCCTGAAGATAATTTATAACACATGATGACTGAATTTCCCGATCATTCCCTTCCTTGCTCAATGCATGGATTGCAATGTCTTTTTAAATTCTAAACATTTTACTCCATGCATATTAACTCCAAGCATCAAAGAGCTCTCAATCTCACTCCAGACAGCTATAAGTGAAATGTTATAGCCCCAAAGTTTTACATTGTGTTGGGTTGATGTGGCCAGAAATGTGTATTCCATCACCATCTGTTGAGACCAGGTGGGACAGTGATCCTTATCTCCGTGGCACATATTATCTGCTAATGGGCCATCTTTAAGACTAGGTAGGGCAATCATCTTTATCTTTTCCACAACCCATCATCCCTCTAGGAAGATATCATCTGCTACTGGGCCATTAAGTCCCACTGTAGGAGCCAAGCCTTTCCTACTTAGATTAAAAAAAACTGAGATTTTGAACAGCAAGTTATCCATCTTTCCACTGGATTCCAGAGGAACACTGGACCTTTCCACATCATCTCTGGACTTTCAGAGGAAAACTGCACCCTCCTACACGACCACTGCTTCAACAGAACCACATCTTTCACTGCAGGAGGACTGCAGCCACCATTTAATGGGACTGCTACCAACACCCTGACTGACAGGGTGTCAGGTTGTATT
>JAOTQP010001652.1:21742233-21837418 GCA_026413545.1 Cichladusa arquata | reverse complement strand
AGGGGGTTTACATTCTCCATTTCAAAGAGAAGCTTCTGCCTTTATTGGCAGACACCTGTCCTTCAAACCAGGACATACATTCTTAAGGGCACATTTTCAGATGCTCTTGCATTTTTTTATCTGGAAGCCATATTTTTTCACATTTTGACAAAGGAATGCAAAAAAATATCATTTAATATTAATGCTTTGAACACTTATTAACACTGACAGCTAAAGCAGCTGTTTTCATCAACAAAGCATAGATGGAAACAGGTTTCAAATGCAGGTGAGGCAAGATACTGTTTAGAATGGCTCTAAAAATATTTTGCAAGAAAAACACGGACTAATAGAATCTGTTGTAGTATCTAAATTTGCACTATATTTGCTATGGAAAACTTATTTATATGTAAAACAGGACGGGAAGTCAAGACATTGCAAAGTTGTTAATATAACGTAGGAGAAACATCTCTGAGTCACTTCATAGGTACTCCTGTTTACTTCCCCTAACTAGAGTATTTTGAATGCTGATGCAAATTTTTGCTTTGTTTATCTTGTGCTTTTCACAGAGGAGAAAAAGGACGTGGTGACTAAACAACTAACTGCAAATAAAAGCTGTATCCAACATAATAAAAAGGAAAACAAAGAAGAAAAAAAAAAATCAATTTTCAAGTGAGCACGTTTGTTACTAGGAGAAGTTTGTTTACAGGAAGTTCTACAGATCTGGAAAGAAGAAAATGGGACAAAATTGTCTGCAACAATGGATACTGATCATAGACATCAAATTTACAATGAAAGAGTGTTTGAACTTGTAGAAATTATTTCCAGATAAAATGACTGACCTAAAGGCATTTCAAGAATCCTCAAGGACAGAGATGGATTTCTCTCTATTAGAAAGTGAATTTTATAGGCTTACTTCCCCATTGCACTTTGAGTATTATTTCCAATTAAGAATGCAATCGCATTATTAACTCAGTGGATACAATTTAAACACACTATTCTGAGTATACTGCTATCTTCAAACATGTCCATTACTACACATCATACAGTCAAAACACCATAATATAGGACAACTTGATTGGGTGTTGTTGAAAAACAACATGACCTGAAAAGTTGAATTTTCTAAAAGTCATATTCGGTAGCATGAATTTCATGACAGGACTGTAATACAAAAATGGATTTTTGAGCAGAATTCCATATTCATGGAGTCTAACATGGTACGCTCCTCCTGTAAAAAATTAGGTTGAACTTACATATATAAATAATGCTGGTGAAATACTTAAACCTCTTCTATATATCCCCTAAGTTCCACAAAACCCGATAGCCGTTTCTAATGGAAACAATTTCAACCACACTTCTGAAGGATTTTGATTTTAGAATATTTATTTTACAATTATTTGATAAATAGCAAAGAATATGCTTCTATCCTCCTCCTAACTATTTGAAAGTGAAAGTGTCAGGACTGGTTCTCTGTTTCCACGTTTTAGATAGTTTTGGTAAAATACTGCTAAACCATTATACTCTGTTATACACCACTGCTGCAGACTAGAGGGCTTACCATAGTAGGGGGGGAAATGAAAGAATCCATTCTCTCTACAATGAGAGTGCTATGACACACAGCTAGGGAAAACCAAAACAAGGACTGAAATTTTTAATCATCTTGAAGTTCTTGCACTTGCCTAGCTTCACGTAAGAATAAAACCTTTATATAGAATCATTGTAAATTGAATGCAGTATCTTATAAATGCAAACACTACTCTCAGAAATACAGCAGAAGTTCCAGATCTGCAGAGTAAAAAGTGAACCTCCCTTCCATAATGACAATAAATCATTGCTCCATTTTAACTGTTATTTAATTGATTCTTCATTGAAACAAAATCCCAAGAATTTCCACAACGAACAAAACCTCCCCTCCCCTAACCCACTCCCCTAAAAAGGAGAAATTTACATGCATAGCAAGGAGAAAACAAGCCTGGTAAGCTTTCACAAGCCTTCAACCAGCCAGAGCAGAGGAGGGTATCTGAAGCTAATTTCACCACACTACTGCTGCAGCAAACATCCTAGACTCCCGTAGTCCGGTTTTGCACAACTGCAACACAACAATCATCAGGATCTATACTGCTCTGAGGAACAAACTGGGTGTCTGCAACATGAACCACAGGTTCAGTTGATGAGAATAGTGCCGCAACACACAATCATGCATGAGTCAGAACTTCCTGATGGAAGAGCCCATCCCTTCAAGATATTCACATTTCTCTGCATCAGCTGACAAAAACACATAGTAGAAGCTGAGCTGGTCCCATGTGGATCCAAAACAGGCCCGTTTGAACTCTGTTTCACATCTGTAACATGCTAGCAAGAACCATTCTGCCCTTCTTCCCATCCCAGAAAGTGTCTCACAACTCTAAAATCTGCAGTTGTGATCTAAGAGACTTGTAGGAAATGGACAGTGCTGAGCACTAGCACAAAGCACCTCAGCTGGCAGTGGTTAAACTCAGCATTTACTTAAAAGATGCACAACTGCCACACCCTCATTGCCAAAAAATGCAGCTGTCTCCTCTTAAGTATCAAAACCCACTACGCTCTGATAGTACCGGCAGGTAAGAAACGATTTATCAACATCGATGAAAATTATTATAAATTAGAGATACAGAACCCTAGATTAGAAGCACTAATCATGCTATCCAGTGCAATTTTTAGCCAGTTACGCAGTGACCAAAGCGAGAAAAATACCATCACCTTCAGTAATAGAAATCACATACACAAAGACATTACATTCCAGAGTCTAAAAAAACTATCAGCTTCAATTTCCTGTGCTTCTCCTAGCAAAAATCCTCACCCTGTCACTGTAATAACAGTCTGGACAAAAGCTTAGCTTGTAACAAAGCTTTAGAACTCAGATTACCAGATGATTTAAAAAAAAAATTTCCCCATTGAAACTTTACTGGTCCATGCCAATGCTGCTACCACCTGTAACTCATGGTGATTTTCTAAAGTCAGGGAATGTAAAATGCAGAATTCACACATCAGGATGCAAAGTCACACTCCACGTTAACCACAGAAACTCTCCACCAGAAGTCAGAATTAAAACCAGTTTTCTACCAGCACATATCCTCGCCTATGTCGAAACATGAAAATGAAATGACAAAGGACCTAATCTCACTTTTACAGAAGTCGGTAGCAAAGCTCCCGCTGACTTCAATAGCGGCAAAAGCCAGCACTAGATCTCCAAAAATAATTATTACTTCCTTCAGAGCACCAAATGTATTTCCTATCAGTCCCCTGCAGAAGTATGATGGTCTCTCAGCTTTCCAATAACATTGCCTCATATAGAAAAGCATCTCAGACTGCCAGTGCTAATCTAATGTCTATGACCACCTGAGGAATACAGTTTGACTTCAGCATACAGCCCAAAGAAGAGGAAAGTATCAATCTCCCTATGGGAGAAGAAAGATGCATGCCTGCAGTAATAACTCAGTGAAAAATTTGGAACCAACAAGAAAAAGTCTGCCATATTTTAAGAAGAACTTGTATGAGTATCTCTTCTTCTCTGCACAATAAATAGTTAAGATTCAGGGAATAATATTTACTTTTATATATACAAGAACTTCCTTAGCTATTTGGCTGGAAATTACTATCAGAAGTGACATACAGAGAAGAACTTTGACCAGATGGAAAGCTATACCCTGAAAGTAATGCAGAAATACATTTTTATCCTCTTTGAGTTTAAAAAATTAATAAAAGTGAAAACTCCATTACACAATTAAAAACACTTACTGTATGTTTAACCAAGCAGAGAAATTGCATGAGGTATTTTTGGAACTGCAGGAGAAACATATGTCACTGGCTTCTGAACTGAATATATTTATGAAAAAGAGATTAAAATGTAGTTACATAGTTAACAGTCTTTTAACAAGAATTAACAAAGGTAGCAAGACAAAAATCTGTACTTTTCCAGTACCTTTCCTCTTGAAGTCACATGGAAGCAGTCAGAGCAAGCATAAGTATTTAACCCATAAACACAGTGTAAAAGAAAAAGCTAAAGAACATCTTCAGACCCTCAGGAACTGGAGTTTTGACCACAGCATGCAGTTTGAAACCTATGCCATAGGAAATTCAACAAGAACCTATGACTTATGCCCTCCTCTTAAGAGAGCTGCCAGCACACCTGCAACTACTTGATGGAACAAGCTCTGAATAGAAAGCAACAGCAGCTGCTTCCTATTGTATAGGAATTGAGTTAAATTTGCCTTGCCAGCCACACAGGAGAGACCAGCTTCACCTCATTAGTTATACGTGCTACTTACTGGTCTCGAGATGAAGGCATTCCTCTAGGAAGACACACTGTGAGACCTGAATCTGGGCTTTCCAATTCAGTACTTATTTGCAAAGAAATCAATAGAGCACAGAAGGACTATCAGCCAAAAAGGGAAGCTTTCTCCAGGTTGCCTGTCCTTCCCTTCCCAGTGCAAAATTCACAGGTTCAAGACTCACAAATGAACCTGCATAGAAATGCAACAGATATCCAGTTCTATGTGCAACATGTTGTATCATCTTTGGATCTCCATTTCAAAGCCAGTAACAAATAAAGAGTTCAGTTTAATGAAAAAAATAAAAGCTACTGAGAAGCAGAATTGATTCCACAGGACAAGAAACAATAGCTACCTGGCCACAACAGGTACAAACCTCCTTTTGAAAGGGAAAACATTAATACTTTAGTTACTGTTCAGCTAATTGACCCATGCTACTGACAATGATCAGAGTATGATTACTGCAATATTGCACATATCCATTTCCTACTTTTCTCTATCAAAAAAAGACTACCATAGCACTTTGGTGACAAATCCTTCTGCATTGATATCTTATTTGTCCTGAGCCCTTGCACATTTTACACGTGTCCTAACTTAAACAACCGCAATATAGGTGCCCCCAGCTTTCTTCTCTTGCTGAATAAAATTGAAAAGACAAAGCACTTGCCCTTTCTTGCAACATACAAGCAGAAAGGTAACTTAGTTCATACAGTTTTAAGAGAAGTGAATTACTAAAGAAGTTTTCCTTCCAAACATGAGATATGGAAATCAAATGAAAGGGAATCCACAAGCAATTAACAAGTACTGTATCGCCCTCTGCAGTCAATGGGTAAGTTCTGCAAAATGAACCTGGGCACATTCCTGGCAAAGATCAATAAAAAATCCCCTAGAAGTAGAAATCAAGCAGAACTAACTTTTTTACGATAATGTCTTACTTGTTGGAACCCTAGGAACACAATGCAGAAACATTTTAGTTCTTTATATAAATGCTTCACCTGTTAAGGATGTGGAAAATTATGTTCTGCTGCTGCTTCACAATGGGTCAGAGTCATCAATGATACTCCTAGCATTTACTCTCTTGGAATGTGAAAGAAGTTTGCCATAGCTATTTCAAAATTTTTTCTGGTTGCTTCTAATAAACATCCGCACTTTTAAAAAGTTATATTAGCTGATCCATCAACGACAGAGCAGTATATTTTATAGTTCAGGTATTGCACTACTATATTTAAAACAACTTCTAATTTTAATAGAGCGTTTTGCTGAGATTTTTACAGCACTGTACTCATTTCACCCTGGCCAGATGTTCTTTTGAACTGGAGAGGGGAGAAAAAACACAACAGGTCAGGATAGGAGTATGAAGATCATTCACCTATTACTGTCACAGGCAAAACAGATTTGCCTTGAAGAAATAGACCAAATCTTTTAACAATGAAATCAGAGTAGGATAATGGGAAATAACACCAAATATTTAAACAATGTAGTGTTTGAATACTGTTGTAAACAAAAGTTAACTCACATTATGGCCACCTGTCTCCTTAATTCTTCACTTTCTCAGCCTGTGGCAGGACTCAAGGAAACAGCATGAGCCTGAGTCAGGGGAGATTTAGGTCAGATATCAAGGACAGATCTTCCACCCAGAGGGTGACTAGACACTGGAACAGGTTTCCCGGGAAAGTGGTCACAGCACCCAATCCATCTGAGCTCACAAAGCATTTGGACAATGCTGGGGGCACACGGTGTGACTCTTGGGGTGTCCTGTGCAGGGCCAAGAGTTGGATTAAGTGATCCTCATGGATCACTTCCATCTCAGCAGATTCTATAATTCTCTTAATAACACTGACTGTGCTGCATGACAAAACTGCTTTCTATCCAAACACCTTCATTCCAATTTATACCTGCTTGGGATTTTTTGCCCTTGGATCCTTGAATAAGATCTTTTTAAGCAAATATCAAATTTTACAGTATTTTTCTCCTCTTAAAAGAAAAATCTTTGTACTTTATGAACAACATATCACCACTAAAATGCACATGAAAACAATGAAGGCAAATTACCAACCTTTTAAAGCAAGATTAAACTTTTGAAGACCCACTCTTTTGCTCTCAGCAGATGGCTGAAAGACTCATACCACAAATGTTTAAGGGAAAGTATTAGGAGTACTTCATGGTTTCACAGAACAGGACTGGTTTGGGTTGGAAGGGACATTAGACATCACCTACTTCTCACCTGACGCCATGAGCAAGGACGCCATTCACTAGAGCAGGTTACTCATGACCCCGCACAGACCAACCATCTTCCTTACACCGCCACCGCGTGGGTCCCGCTGAAAGTGGTGCAGCAGGGCTCTAAATCCCCTCTGGAGAGGGGAGTGGCAGCTGGGGCGGGTCACTGGGGCTGCCCTCCCCGCCCGCGGCCGCGTTCCCCCGGTGATGCCGCGTTCCCCCGGTGACGCCCCGCCCGCCGCCGCCGTTGCTGCTCAGGGGCCGCGCGGTGTCCCCGGGCCGGGCAGGGCAGGGCCGGGCCGGGCCGCACCCCGGGCCCCCAGAGAGCCGCCGGGCCGGGCCGGGCCGGGCAGGAGCGAGCCCGCCCGCCCGTGCTCCGGGCACAGCCGCCACGCTGCTCACCCGCCCCAGCCGGGCCCCAGGCGTCGGAGCCGGGACCGGCTACCTGGGAATACCGGGAGATAAGTTGAGGGTCTGAGCAGCCTCGAGGCCTGAGGAAAAGCATCTCTCAGCCCACCAGGAGCCCCACCGAGCACAGGACCAAAGGGGAAGGGGAAGGGTCGGCCACAGCCGTGCAGCAGGACAAGCACGGTGTCGGTCACAGAGCCCAGCCGAGCCCCTCGGCCCCTCACGGGCAGCAGCGCAAGGCGCTGACCTGCTGCAGGTGCCACAGGGAAACACCGGCCAGAGACACGCCGGGACAAGGCACAGCATGGATCAGCCACCAGGATTAGACCCTTCAGAGGAATCAGAAAGTGCCGACCCACAAGATGCCTATGAACGTGGGCATGGCCCCTACCAGCCACACGAACCGGGTTATGGTCTTGACCAGCCCGGGTACAGCCCGTATGAGGATGAGATTCCCGATCCACAAACCCGGATGCTGGCAATAAAGAATGCAAAAGCCTATTTACTGAAGACCAGCACAAAATCTGGCCTGAACTTGTAAGTCTGAAAAGGGATCACAGTCAAATAGGGTAGGAAGTATGGAGAGAAAGATAGAAGGACAAAGGGAGGTACATAAAGAATGGGATAATGTTATACATGCAATATTTCATCACTAGTGATACTTGCATGTGCCCAACATCTTTGGGAAACAAAATTCCTAATGGAACTTTCATAGAGTTCAAAAAGAAATTGATATGATTTAGAGTAAGTTTAAATTCAGATTCAGCTCACAGATAGATGAGATATATACTAAAAATGGAAGATGGGAATGCTCTCGAGTATAATTAGACTAGTTTTAACACTAATTTGCCTTTAACACTCCATGATCCTCTTTCTTCTAACTATGCCAATGATTTCTCCAAGGATCTAGATGTTTAGCATTTACTTTTTCTACTAAAAGCATAATATTCTGACTTTTGTATAGTAAGCCAACAATATTTACATTTATATGACAGATACGATCATTTTGCTAATATACTAACAAAGATCCTGGATGAACAGCCCACAAATACAGTAGACATAATTGAGGATATCAGCAAGGATGTGAAGTGCGCTCAGTTTCGGAAAAAAATGGACACTCTTCGAGATGAACATTTGATTCTTCCAACATTTCAAGCTGCAGTAAAGTATAAAGCTTTGTTCATCAAGGAAGGTGGAGAAGAAGAAGAAGAAGATTTAGAAGAAGAGATGGTGAGTTATTATCGGAGTGAAACAGGTACCAAATATACCAGGGGAGGAGTGGGCGGATGGTGGGAAGGGAAAGGGAGGAAGTTGTGGTTTGTTCTGTAGTGCTACCTCTCCTCACCATACAAATAATTGCAGTCACAGCACCATGTATCCTCTTCAGAGCTGAGCTTGTCCCATGTCTAGTTCCAAAGGAGAAAAATCCATCTGGTTACTTAGTTGAGATTTTTTTTCTGTAGTAAATATAATAACCTGAGCCTTTATAATCAAGGGTGTTCTAGAGGTGATAAACAGGAAGTAAGGTTTGTAACATCTCCCATATGCCAGTTCAGCACAGAATATTGCATCCAAGTTTATTTTCTTTATATAAAAGGGATGTTTCTTTACCTGAAGTGACCATAATTCTTGATACCAGTTAGGCAATATTGTGCACAGCTGCTACTGTATAATAGCAGAACTGTGGTTCTTCCAGCTCCTGGTGTGGTTCCAGTCTATTCTTCTCCAACTGAAACAAAATATGGTTTTAATGAAGAACTGATATGATTGAAAAGCCACTTCTTAAACCAGGATTTTTCATTATTCAGCTGCTTATATACATAAGCATTTGTACCCAAGGAAAAATGAGAATTCTTATAATGAGAAATACAAGACCATAATGAGAATTATAATAGCCAAGGGAAATAATTCAACAAGATGTTGATTTTCATGTGAAGTTAAACAGTATATATTCAAATGAATTACCATTGCAGAGTACAAATATCAACTACAGAAGAGATAGTCCTTCATGTTTTCCAGCCTGTTATGTATCAGTATAGGATGCTGAAAATGGAAAAAATGTAAGGTACTTCAGAAAGGAATTCGGAATTTTTCATATTCCTGTCAGTCTTGCATTGCTATAAGAAACCTGTCAGATCCAAAGAAATTCCATATGAAACTAACACTATTTTTTCCAAATTCCCTACCCTGTCATGTCCAATTTCTAATAACTCTGTTATATGATCACCTGCCCCCTATTAAATGAGAGTTGGGTGGCAGAGCCTCTGGAAACAATTATTAGCCTAGTTCTGCTTCTGCTGAAGCCAAATGGAGTCTTACAATGGACTTTGTTAAGAGCAGGGATCAATGTTTTAAAAACTGCAGGAAACTGTATGCCAAGCAACATTCACCTCAGAGAAATGTTATTGGTCTGGTGCCTAAATATGTAAAATCTGTATTATCTATGACACAAGGCAACACAGTGTCACTGTTTGCAGGCATGAAGGCCTCTTAGCTGCCATGCCCTAGCACTGAATGCGCTGTAGATCTTGTGCAAGAATGCTGACTTTCCTTATTTTGCAGTAATTAGGAGTTTGAATTTTTAAATCCTATGTTCTAAGAGCTGCAGTTCATCTGTGTTTTCTTCTTTACAACTTCTATTTTTTCTAAACTATAGTAAAAAAAGTAGTGAATGAATGTCTGCAAAGCACTTTGAGATGATGAGTGGCACTACAGGAAAGTGAAGTATAATGTTCAGTAAACATGTTCAATTGTTAAAATAGATAATGATCCTATTCTTCCGCTCTAACTCTGAATATTCTTTCCCAGGGACAGCCCTCTCTACCAAATGTGATGGAAACAGCCTTTTATTTTGAACAGGCTGGAATTGGCCTGAACAAAGATGAATCCTATTACATATTCCTTGCCCTTAAAAACCTAATTAATGTTCAGCCAATCCAGACCTGTCGCTTCTGGGGCAAAATTTTGGGCCTGGAAATGAACTATATTATAGCTGAAGTACAGTTACAGGAAGGGGAAGAGGAGGAAGAAATAGCAGAGGAAGGAGAGGAAATTGTTGGGGAAGGAGAGAAAGAGGATGAGGCTGAAGAAGAAGATGAGCAGAAAGAAAAAGAAGCTGAGCCACCGAAGTCCACCTATAAACCCCCACCTGAGATCCCAAAAGAAGCAAATGGGACTGGGACTAATAAATATGTCTACTTTGTCTGTAACGAGCCAGGCAATCCCTGGGTGAAGTTGCCTCCAGTGACACCAGCCCAGATTGTCTGTGCCAGGAAAATTAAGAAGTTCTTCACTGGTCGGCTGGATGCTCCTGTTGTGAGCTTTCCTCCTTTCCCTGGAAATGAGGCCAATTACCTGCGCGCACAGATAGCTCGAATCTCAGCAGGAACCCACGTCTCTCCCACTGGATTTTACCAGTTTGCAAACGAGGACGAAGAGGAAGAAGAAGGAGCAGACACATATGAAGAAAACACCGAGTTTGAGCCTCCTCCTGTGGCTGAAATGGTGGAGTCGCTCGCCACGTGGGCACACCATGTCAAGGGCATTCTAAATCAGGTGTGTGCCAGCATAGCTCACATGGACCTTGGGTACCACTCACACTGCAGTGCTTATAGGGTTACAGAATGTGAATGACACTCCTCACCTGCACGTTCAAACTATTCACCAGAAATGGTATTGGACTGAAAGATTTTTATATAGAAAATATATTTTATATCGTGTCTAATACCAAAATATCTTACACATAAAACATGTATTTTATATGGTAAATAATGTGTAAATACCTTGCACGTATTTAAATATACCATCTTTTTTTATATGTACATATGCATATTTAGGAACCCCCTAAGTTTAGTACTTTTTCCAGTGACGTGTTCTTGAGGTTGAAACCTGTCTTCAGATAACAGCATGGAGCTAGGCCCCAATAGATAACAATAATTTCTTGCAATCTTTTGTATTAGGTTTTCTGCTTTGAGATCCTTACTTGACAAAAATGTTAAAAATTGTCTTTTTTTGGGTAGGATGCTAAAAAGCAGATAGCTTATGGTTGTATGCTAAATGGAACTTACTTGGTGTTTTCTTCTGGTTAATTTTTTGTTTTACGCTTTCTGCTGTAAAACATTCAAATGAAAAAAACTTAAAAACATGTTCTGTCAGACTTGAAAGAGGTATTACTAATTTGGTTTTCATCCCTAGATGGTTTGATGGCCAGTCTACCAAATCAAAAATGCTACTGTAAAATAACAAATTTCTAGCAAATGCTAGAAAATAAGGTTTAAACTTATTACCAGCAAAATAATAGTTGTAATAAATAAAATGTATATGCATTAGAATCTTAAGAACATTCTGTTATGATCCTCTGGCTGATAGCCAAATAACAAGGCAGATTTTAAAAAGAAGGGATAGCTTTTAGTAACTGGTAAACAAGCAAGGATATAAACCAAGCTAGCCAGGAACTGAAGAATACAAAATGACAGAGAGCTGCTGACAGAGGTATCGGGTTATTCTCGAACAGTAAACAGGAATGAATGAGGGGAGGAATAAGGGGAACATTTTGCCAAGAGAATACAATATTCTATTAACAATATACCAGTTATGGAATACGTGTTTTTCTTCTCCTCATCCCTTAACTGTGTGTGTGTCTCAGCCAATTGTTTTAACTAGTTCTAACTTGCATTCTTTCAATGGTTGTTACAATGCATTCATTACTTTTCCACATCAATTACAGGGTCGCTGCGTTTGGATTAATCCTTCTCAAAAATCCGAGGAAAATGACGAAGATGAAGAGGAGGAAGAGGAGGAGGGAGAAGAGCAACAGGAAGAAAGAGGACCACCCCTTCTTACTCTAATCTCTGAAGATGAAGGTATTCTTCATGGAATGTGAAGTTTTTTATAGAGAGTCACTAGGAATGTTGTCATTTAGCAGTAAATATTTGAAGTTATAGAACTCTGACACTTCTTGGAGCAATATATTTTGCCTCTGTAGCGTAAGCACATTCTTTTACAAAATCAGTAAAAAACAAAATGGTTAATAATATTGACATTAAAACTGAAATAATCAGGTTTAGTAGGTAACCATCTTGTTGAGATTAAAAGGAAAAAATAACTTTGACTTGTTATTGCAAGTTCAAAACAGCTCACTACATGAAATACATTCAACTATTTTTATCTCATCTTTTTAGGAAAAAAGTGTGTGTAAATACAATAATTAATATGTACACACATCCACTGATATGAATTATTTGTATAATAATTTAGATCTTTTAGCATATCACTGCAGCAAATAATGGGAATAAGGGAGCCTGAATATTAGATTATATCAGTATTTGATTATTTTCCTACACTCCATTTTTTAATCAAGGTGAAATACAGCTATACAATTTATCCACAAGTGATAAAAATTCCTTGACAAAAAACCAGGGGTGAGTGCTACCAAATTTTTTTCTGTAGGGGGTCTGTCGGCCTTCCTGTGCTACCTACCCACACATGCAAAACACCTGTTTGAAAACAGTGCCTACACTTAGTGTTTCTGACTTCTGGCTCTTCTGTTGTGTGACTTAGTATAAACCTTGCTTGAATTCTGTGCAAGTCTTGTAGCTCGGTCTTAAACATTTTGTAGAGGCTTGTCAAGTCCATTTTTCATAGACAGTGTGTGTTTGGCTGTCTCCAGGCATGAAAGACATCCCTGCTTGGACAGCTGAGACTTCTACAGACCTGATCCCACAATATTCTGTTGCAATCCTGCGGTCTAACCGATGGCCTGGAGCTTATGCCTTTGCATCTGGCAGGTAAGAGTCCACCTGGCATGGTTACAACACTGTATGTGCTACACACAGGTGCCTCTTTAATGCAGGCAGAGTTACTTCATTATTAATTCATTGACTGAATTCTAACTATTCCAGAGACTGATGAGAAGGCTGCTTAAATGTGCACAGCAACAGTAAATATATATTTAAGACTGAAAAAAAAAAATCATTGGAAAGGCTGGCATTAAGTTAATGAATGTAAATGCCAAGCTAGTATTTGAGCACAGGCCTTGATGTAAAACACATATTCTTGTGTCTGTGGGACTTTTTAGAAAGCCAGCTACATTCTGTGATTCTAATGTAGTAATAACTACATGTGGTTATTACCTCTGTGTGTATTTCCACTACACAGTCATTCCACTACACTGTACTGAAGTGCAGTGCAGTACACTATCATTTTAAATAGAAGATGTATTAATAACCATTAGAGCAGTTAAAAAAGGAGGTGCCATGTTTAAAATTCTTCTGCTATAGGATATCTGCACCACAGTGACTTCTTGTGCAGCAGAGTAAAAATTCCTGACAGTGTCTCTGCAAGTGTTTTGTCAGGGGATGAATGTGTGATCTTTCATTTCTCTTTCTCAGGAAATTTGAGAACATCTACTTTGGCTGGGGGCACAAATACAGTCCAGAAAACCATACTCCTGAACTGCCCCCACCAGCACAAGCAGAATTCCCCAGTGGGCCAGAAATCACTGAGACAGTAGACCCCACTGTGGAAGAGGAAATGGCTTTCAAGGCTGCGCAGGAAGAAGCCTTAGCTGAAGCTGAGGAAGGGGAAGATGAGGAAGGGGAGGATGATTAAAATATGGAAGAAAACAGATTGTTTTAAAGGTTTGAACATAAACAGCATTTTCATATTGTAGTCATTTATTTGCTGACCTCAAAAGAAATGCATTTGGAGCATGCCTTCTTTTTTAATTTCTGTAGGCTTTTCTTTGCAGCTATGTTCCTCTCCTCACCCCTCAAACCTACCTACACTGGCATGAAGGCTTTTTCTGTTTGTTTGACTAAGCAAAAAATCTGTTTCCTAAAATGATACTGCTTTGAACTAAGAACTACCATCCACCAGATGTTCACACTGTTTTTCTAGCCCTCGCTTCAATACAAATATACATTTTACTTAAATAAATTTTTTTCTAAATCCCATGACAGTGTCACTTTTATGTGTCAAAGCATACTATTTGTATTCAGTAGGCAGCTTATTGAGGTTACAGGCTGCGGCCTGAGGCTGAGCAGGGATACTGCTCATAATTGGCACTCGGGGGCTGCACCTCCAATCCTGTGCTCAGTTCTGGGCCCCTCACTGCAAGAGACGCGGAGACGCTTGAGCGCATCCAGAGAAGGGCAGTGGGGCTGGGGAAGGGTCTGGAGCACAAGTCCTGTGAGGAGCGGCTGAGGGAGCTGGAGGTGTTTAGCCTGGAGGAAAGGAGGCTCAGGGGAGATCTTATCGCCCTCTATAACTGCCTGAAAGGAGGGTGTAGGCAGGTGGGGGTCAGCCTCTTCTACCCAGTTACAAACGACACGATAATAGGAAGTAGCCTCAAAAAGATTAATAAAAAATTAATTTCAAAAATTAAAAATAATGGAAAGGGCTGTCATCCTTAGGACGGCTGCGCAGGGAAGCGGTGCAGTCACCATCCCTGTGGGTGTTTAAAAGACCTGCAGATGTGCCAGTGAGGACTCCGTTGGATTCTCGGACCGGTGCCATCTGGGCGCTGCCGGAGGGGGGACGGGAGAGTCAGGGGCTGCCCAGCCGTCTGTTCCTGACAGTGCTTCCCCCCCACACCTCCCCGCCAGCTTGTGCGAGTGGTGCGCTCCACGCACGGCGTGCGTCCCCCGCGGGCCAATAGGGAGCGGCTGCGGGCACAATTCAAACTGCGGCGGCGGTTGCGGCGGGCGCTGCCCGGTTCTCCTCGGTCCCGTCTCTTGTCCGTGTTCCGCTCCTCCTGTCCGGGCGGGCATGGCGGACGAGGGCGCCGTCACGGTGTGCGTGCGTGTGCGGCCGCTCATCGCCAGGTGAGCCGCCGAGCTGGCGGCAGGGGGAGGCTCCCTCCGCACCCCTGGGTGCCGCCGTGCCCGGGGCAGGGAGGCGACGAGGGATCCGGAGCGAGGGGCTGGCGAGAGCCGGGGAAAGGGGGCCACGGTAAGGGGCCCGCGTTCTGGGAGCAGAGTCCTCGCCCGATAAAGGTAACAGAGTGTCTCTTCTTTTAGAGAGAATGCCTCAGGAGATAAAGTGACCCTGCACTGGAGAAGTGAGAATAATATTGTTTCCGACGTGAATGGTACCAAAATATTTAGTTACGGTAAGAATGTGAAAGCAATTGCTTTATTTAGATGCTTACGCGGAACTTTGCTACTGTACTCTTGAACGTGTCATCTATGGTGAATGCCTTGAGCTTCTTGAAATGTCCCCCAACCTTCCCAGGTTCGTAATTCCGAAGGAGTATCAGTGGGGCACGCAGGATTTCTGGTGTGGGCAGTACTGGGATGTGCTTTTGAGGTCAGCTTCCTGAGGGATGTTGCTTTCTCTGTTCTGGTTCATGCCGTAGGGGCTTTGGAACACTTTTTTTTTTTATCTGAAATCCAGTTATAAATGGACTAAACAAGGGCTAGTCCAGAGCATTTAGGGAGAAGGGTATAGGAGACCACAAACTCAAAAGTCACTAGTGTGAATGTTGGATCCTCATAACTAACAGGCTCCCTTTAAGTCTTTTCCTACTGATTGACTTTCCTTGTTAATATTAACGTAGCCACTACAAATATTTTTCCCAAAACACAGATTCAGTAAAAGAAGCAAAAACTTTTCTGCCTCAGCTAGCCAGAAACTAACCAAGAGCAAAGGAGAGCTCTCTCCTGCTGTCCACTGCAGACAACACAATGTGTGAAGAATGCGGGGGAACAAGTGCAGTCTCTGATAACAACCTCTGTACCTCTTCTCTCCCCCTTCACTCCTGACAGGCATCTTAAAGCTGCAGAACTCAATAGCCAACACAAACAGAACAAGCAACTGGGGATACATGTAGTAATTATGTCAAGACAGACACAGCTGGTATCCCCACCAGTGCTTTATTTGCAAAGTCTACATACCTTCTTTCACAGACCTCTCTCTCATGTAACTCTGACTCCTTTTCTTATAGCCAGCTCCACATTGCACTGGTTTCTTTCACTCTGCTCGACTATCTAACCCCAGGCTGTCCCTTTCCCGGCCACCTAACCCTGACTGTCCCTCACACAGCAGAGCCAGCAGCCTCCTTCTCTGACAACAGCAGACTCTGAATCTCAAGTTCCAACTGCCAGTACCTGTGACTGGTGGCCAGCTACCCCACTCTTTTATATCCCTCAAACTGATTGGGCAGACACAGATGTTTCCACTCCTTGGTAATCAGTACTGCTGCAAGTCATTGGGAAAGACTCCCTCCTGCACCATCCTTTCAGCCTGGCTACCCACAGATACAAGCATCATAAAGTCACCCCAGGACAATTAGCCAAAACTTTTTAGGATTAAATGAGATGACCATTTAACTATGTTCATCATCATTCTTAGGGGTTTTTTTATATGTCTGTCATCTGTGCATTGTGTTCTTCTTGATTTTGTGTTTATTTTTAAACAAAATTTTAAAAGCATTAGTGGTGTTACAGTGATATTTATATTTGAATTAACTTACAAATAATTATGTAAATTTACTGTATTTGAAGTCAGCAATACAGAATGACAGATTATTTTGACTTGCAATAGAGTGGATTCTCATGCTTTTTTTTTTTTTGTTTTAAGATCGTGTCTTTCACTCAAGCGACAACACTCAGCAGTTGTATGATGGTGTAGCTGTTCCAATTATACAGTCAGCTGTGCAAGGCTATAATGGTAACTTTTAAAACTGTGTTTAAATCCTTTTTGTTATGTATTTCAGAGATAGTTGGTAAAACTTAACTCTCTTTTTAGGCACAATATTTGCTTATGGACAGACTGCTTCAGGGAAGACTTACACAATGATGGGGAATGAAGATTCCATGGGCATTATCCCTAAAGCAATTCAACATGTGTTCAAAATTATTTGTGAGGTGAGTAATTTTATTAAATTGAAGTGACTGAAAGGACTAGTAATATTTGTGATGGTTACATGAAAGTTAATTTTAATATCAAGAGGCTTATGAAGGAAATTAATTTATATTGGACTATATGTTGCAGTTACTTTGCTAGCCTGGCAAAGATGAGTATTTAAAACAAAAAGCTAATGGGACTCTATTAGTTAAAATCAAATCAGAACAAAACTGAGGAGGATTCTTAACCTTCCAAATATGTTAAACTGATTACAAATAAAAATAGATACTCACTTGTTAATGTGGTAGATAAGATAATGTGAAACTTCGTGTTTATTCTGCTCTTTTAAAAGTCTAAAAAGTTAACAGACTTTAAGTGGGAAGAACATGACACAATATTTACATACTTCAGGCTTACAAAACAGTTGCAAATTGCTCAATATTAAAAGTAAGGAGAAAGTGTGCATTAAAACAGTGATTCCCAAAACATGATTTGCAGAGTGTTTGCTTCTGCCTTGAGGGTTTCAGGTAATTATTACCCATGAAGTGAAATGGTTGCTGCTCCTTTAAGAAGGTGCAGAGTACCCTTAGAGGTTTATAGAATTAACTAAAGGCAGGAAAATTTTCCTTGAGTCCATTGTGCCTTTCCTCACCCCAACATTCTCTACCAAGGAGGCAGAGGAAGAAGCAGCAGCCACAAACTAAATCCAAGCAAGCAAAGAGAGAAGACAAGGTACACAAAAAGGAAAGAGCCTAAGCAGGAGGAAATTGGTTATGGAAATGGCATTTAAGTAGGTTAACTATTGTCATGGTTCTGTAGGGAAGTTATCTTAATTTTAGAACTTCTTAGAAGTGGTATACCATTAATGCAGCTGGAAAGAGATGGGATAGAAGAAAAATTATTCTGTATTGGCAGATGCTAATGTACAGAAAGGATGATGGAAATCTCTGGAACAATATCCAAACCTTTATCTCCAATTAAAGAATACTTGCATTAAAAGATGTCCATCAGTTAGTCTGGTTTTTGTTTGGTTTTTTTCCCCTTTCAACATTAGATTCCAGATAGAGAATTCCTGCTAAGGGTTTCTTACATGGAAATCTACAATGAAACAATTACCGATTTGCTTTGCGACAATAGGAAAAAGAAGCCTCTGGGAATTCGTGAAGATGTTAATGTAAGTGGATGTTATGTATAAAGTGTTGCATCTGCTTGGAGTAAAAGATGTAGGGAAAAAAACACCTTCAGAAGCATCCAATGAAAAACCTTTCTGGGACAAGCTGTATAATTGTATCTTCAGCATTAGCAGAAGGACACTTGATGTAGTAGAATAACAACAGTGACTTTGGGCTTGCTATTTCTAGTTCATATTTATAAATCTTTATAAAAGTAGCGTTAACCCTCAAGTTTTCCAGGATGGTATATTTTATTTAACTTTGTTAGTAAAGACGCAAGAATTGTTTAGCTAACAACGCTTCTACAAACATGACCTTAAGCTCCATGTGTTACAAGTTTCTGACAGATATACAGAGTTGCTTTAATATCATCTTCATATCATCCACCAAGTAGATACACTTTTCTTCTACTCTTCTACTGTGATCATAGAATAATCATGAGACTAGAACTATTCAGGAAGATGACCATTATAGAAAAAGAAATCTGTATGAACACCATCTTCAGTTTCTTTATATTGTATTGTAGGAAATGATAAAAATGGTTGGTTTTGGGTTTGGGTGTTTTTGTCCCTTTGGTTGCCTTAAATGATTATGACTTTGGAACATAGAAAGAAGGGAAATTTACAAGTTTGTACGACTATGTCCTTATAAGAGTTACTGAGAAATATACTCTTAAATTCCTTGAGAAAATGTCAAGAAGGATATTTCACTCAGTAGTTCTGGTTTTGGGAGACTTTCTAAATCTGTTGTTTGCTCTTGTGCCCTTAGGCCACAATTTTGGTCAAAGTCTAAACTTTACCCATCCCTTGTGTTTGGAGTAAAATGACATTCAGCTGCTGAATAAATTGCATAATAATTGCTGGTAATGTTAACTTTATGTATTGAAGTGTGGTTTTGGAATTCAGTAAAATTTATTATGGTGTTTATTCTATAGAGGAATACATATGTAGAAGATCTGATTGAAGAAGTGGTGGTTTCCCCAGCACAAGTTATGGAATGGATCAGAAAAGGAGAAAGTAAGTATTAGATGATGTCAGCTGATAGCTTAAAAAAGTGTTGGTTAATCAGGTATATTTAGAACCATGGGGTATCCCTTTGGGCTTATATTCATAAACCAAAGTTTTTCAGAATGTTTTAAAATTGTGCTTTTTGTCTGTTTATCTCCAGTCTATCCGATTATAAGCAGAAATATTCTAATATTGTTTTTTGATAGGAAATCGCCATTATGGAGAAACAAAAATGAATGAACACAGCAGCCGTTCTCACACCATCTTCAGAATGGTAAAAATGGCTTCACTACTGGGAGTGGTTTTATTGTTTTCAAAGTAACAAAAACGTCATTGGACTTCATTGCATTTCTAGATCATTGAAAGCAGAGAACGAAGTGACCCTGCAAACACAAACTGTGATGGAGCAGTCATGGTTTCCCACTTGGTAAATGTATATTTAATACCTTAAATGTCCATTTAATACCTTCTTGGAGTACAGGTTAATTAGAGAATTTACTGTTACTGCTTGTTTGAGACATTAATGATACTTCATAATGACTTACAAGAGTTCTTTGTTGTTAACTTTGACAGATGTTTCTTAAGTATAAAGGGAGACTCCTGTGGCATTATCTAGAGATGTTCCCACCAGAGGGGATTCTACATGAGAATTATTCATGCTGGATTGGGGACCATTATGACCTTCTAGGAGCATAAGGGACTATGTTAGAGTGCTCTTGCATTTTACTAAGTATATCTTCCCTACAATTGCTTCTGACCACTGACAAGTCCAGTGAAATAACTGTAAAATGGGTAACCTTAAGACTTCCCTTATCCTCAAATTTAGTTGTTGTTAAAATAATGTATGGCCTACATCTGCAGTGGCCAAAAGATTAATTTTTTTCAGAAGTAGCCCCACTTAGCATCTCTTTGCTGAATTACTGGTATATGAAATACCATAAACAGGGGGGAATACCACTGGACCTCTCTAGGAAAATTTTAAGATTTCAGAAGCCTTTTCTACAGCCTTTTCTTGATTCTCAGAAAATTATCTGAAAGGAACTGCAGGAATGGAACCAATGTGAAACTATTTGAGCCTGCTAAAATCTGATGAGCCCTCTTACTCAGAATTGGAAATAACATTAAGTTAATCCACATGCATTGTGGAAAGAGCTTTCTCTTCTGGCCTCATGTGAAAAATCTCTGAGGTCTGAATGTAAACACCCCTCATGCAGTATCTCAACAAACTAATTACCTACTTTTTGTGCTTACCATAACTTACATTATCCACTCTTCCTACACCACCCCCTCTGCCCCATCTCTGTTCCAACTGACTTCAGAGTAACCACAACTAACAAGGGTGAGGGGAGAGGGATTTTGCCCCTCTTGGTCTGTTGCTGCTTGGTGGAGTTAGTACAGGATTTTACTCTTTTGAAGCAAAAATCAACTAAAGTGAGGGCTACTTGCTCAGGCAAATCATTATGGGATGCCATAATGTTCAGTTGATTTTGAGCTAGGTTCAGAGTGAGGCTTTTCCTCTGGTAGTTCGTTTCTTTTCCGTATCGCCACAGTAACAGGCAAAGAGAGACATACAGCCAGCTTAGGAGAGGACACTAGATAATCTCACCTAGGCTCTTTCCCATGAAGGATTCCTACAGCTGGAATTAGTAATTAACTCTTCTGTATTGAGCAACTGTGTTTATCTTTTTGTGACTGAGGGTAGAGGTTGTTGCAGTGCAAGTTTGAAACACTATTTGGGGTGGAATAATAGAATTCATACAAACTTACTCCACGCCCTTATGTACCTTTGAAAGTATTGGTTGTGTGTAGTAGCTATGCATTAATTCAAGTAATGACAGACCTCTTGCTTTTTTTTTTTTTGAAGCTTAACTTTAGCTTATTAAATTCTTAGCAGTGGTTTAGAATTATGAGGACTTAAAGTAAATTGCCTCAGAGCTAACCTGTGAAATATTTAATGAATTTGCAGAACTTGGTAGATCTGGCAGGCAGTGAAAGAGCTAGTCAAACAGGATCTGAAGGTGAGTGTTAAATGAGGCTCCACTGACAACAACTTCTGTTAATTAACCCTTATGAGAAACTATGATAGAAGGGGAATTATTTGATCCATGTGCTATTGTGTTATTTATTGTTTATAACTAAGGCCTTTTCCCCTGGGTAGGACAGGATCTACTCAGGAAAATACTGTAAATGCTGTGAAGTGCAAACAATTAAGTAGTAGTATGCCTTTTCTAGAAGTGCAGGCCCAGCAATAGTCCTGCACTCAACTAATACAATGGAGATGACTCCGTGAAGATGCACCTGTAATAACAAAATTGCAAGAAGCTTTTCAAGGACCTGTGTGTAAAGGTGAAGAGTGAGTAGATGGCTCACTCTTTAGTTCAGAGGAAGCTCATCTGTTAACAGTGACAGCATGAAGCTGCACAAAAGTGCCTTGATCAGAAAAAGTGATCTGAGAGGGACACAAGTAATAGTCTCTCGTACAAAGAATGACTAATCTAAAGCTTGTATCTAAGACTGATTTGTTGTATGTGTAAATGGGCACTTGCAAAATTTAAACAGGAAGCAAAATTGTAGTTTTTATGCCCCAAATGCTTACCGTGTAAGGGTTCTAAATGTTTATTTTTGATTACTCTTTTATTTCAATGCATTTTGGCTATCGTAAAGGATTGGGTACTGCCTGCTGATGGGTCAATATTGTGGCACTTAAGGTTTAACTCTTGGACAATCAATCCCTCTGAGCATAACATAGCACAAAAGCTTGACAGGTTGAAAATGTATCTTAATATTGTTTTAAATTTAAAATAATAATAATAAAATGTGTGGTACATAGGTGTTCGACTGAAAGAAGGCTGCAATATAAATCGGAGCTTATTCATTCTGAGTCAAGTTATCAAAAAACTTTGTGATGATCCTTCTGGGTAAGCAACTGTTTGTATACCTACTATAAGATAGGGCACTGCTAAACCAAGAAATTAAAATCCTTTATTTATAATCTTATGTAGGTAACTGTTTCAAATAACCTGTTACCTCTAGAAAAATATATTTACCGTGTTTCTGCAGAAATCTGAATTTTTTCTGTTGTTCCCTCTTTTTTATTAGCTTCATAAATTACAGAGACAGCAAGCTGACTCGAATTCTGCAGAACTCCCTTGGAGGAAATGCTAAAACAGTTATTATTTGTACAATTACTCCTGTTTCTTTTGATGAGACACTCAGCACCCTTCAGGTAAAGCTTCTCACTTCTTCTCTAGCACTAATCATTGCAGATAGGTTTGAGGGGTGGAAAATGTAATCTGCTGTGTCCTTAATGACTTGGCTCTTCTGAGGGGCTTCTGTAAATTCAGAACTTGAAATATTTTCTTGTACACAGCATCTTTTCCCAGTCATCTGGTTGTCTAGGTAGAGATTTTTGGAAGTTGCAACAAAGCTCCTTCTCTCACTTTGCAGGCATGAGATAACCACTCTTACCTCATTTGCCTTTTCCAAACATAGTTAGAGAAGTCTTTGCTAGCACAAGATGTTAGGCACTACAGGAATTGAAATGTTAATGAACATTATATATTCTTTAGGTAGGATTGTCTCCCTTTTCGATGATTTTTCAAGCTTTTTCTTAAATAAAAAAATAACTTGGGACACTCTTACTTGAATGTTATTGGGAAATATGGGACAAAATAAGTCTCTTTAGATATTTGTTCTTCAACTATTGCCCATGAAAGACTGTTCTTCCAGTTTGCCAATACAGCCAAAGGAATGAAAAATACACCAAAAGTCAATGAAGTACTTGATGATGACGCCCTCCTGAAGAGATACCGCAAAGAAATTCTGGATTTGAAAAAGCAGCTGGAGGAAGTATGTAATAAACTCAAATAAATCAATTCTTAGTAATGATAGCTATTTGGAGACCAACTCTTTTAAACCAAAATCAGTTAAATTTGTAGGGGTAGGTGAACTCTTTAAAGTGGTATCTGCCATTTTTATTGAGAGAATAGAAATTTGTGATGAATAGTCTAGAACAATTAATGATAGTCAATATCTCTGGGTGCAAGATGAGGCTGAATGGGATCAACTAACAGAATTGTTAATTGGTTGAACTTAATCAGTAGGCTAACATAATTAAGAAACAGAATTTGTGATGCCTTATAGCATACTTTAACTGATCAAAAGAAACAATTCATGTAATTAATTAATCTAAGAAGTGATTGAATGTCTGTTAAAGATCCCAATTTCATATTATTTCCTCCCTTACTGATGTCTAACTTCAGTTTGAGTTGCAGGAAGTTGCAACTGCCTGAATATCACTGGCAAGACTTAGGTCATGTGTACGTAGAAGTTGCATTTAGAAAATGAACAGTAGTAACTTCTCACCAAACAATGTAGTCTGATGTTTCTCCTCCTCTAAAAATCTCAGGCTGTGGAACAATCTTGCAAGTCTTGTTATACCACAGATGATAAAACATAAAGCACAGGAAAATAACCGTGCTGAACTAGTGCATTAAATCAAAGAATGCACTTTTTTTTATTGCAAATTATAAATATCCTTAGAGAAAATTTTTAGACAAATTATTTCTTATTTCTAATGATAATGAATGTGACACATGAACTTGGGAGTATGTTTCATATCTTCTCTGATAGCAGGTAGTGAGTTATATTTGAAAGAATGCTTTTTTTTTTTGGTACCTGAAAAATCTGAGGCTGTATTGTTTCTGGGAGTTTTGGCCACTTTTAAATACAAAGTCTGCAGTCAAATTTTAGACGAAATTGTCAGTTTCATTATTAAGGATTAAAGTTTTCTTTTTTAGACTTAAAAGAGGGTATGTGGGTAGTTGTTTTTAAGTATCAGTAATTGTGTATCTTCTGTAGGAGTGGTTTCAGCTCTTAAAATGTCAGTTTGATTAATATTCTCTTTATGGAAGGTGTCTTCAAAAACTCAGATTCATGCAATGGAAAAAGACCAATTGGCCCAGCTCTTGGAAGAAAAAAATTCCCTTCAAAAAGTACAGGAGGACAGAATACGAAACTTAACTGAGATGCTGGTGACTTCTGCTTCCTTTTCCTCAAAACAGAATGTTAAAGTAAGCACCTGTTCCAGATATTACCTGATAACTCTGAAATACTTTACAAAAGGTAACATTAAATACATAGGTTTATATTGATAATGACAACTAAGTATGATGGGCAATTTTCCCCCTTTTTTTTTTTTTTTTTTCATATTTTTAAAGGCTAACTTTTAAATTAACTTCTGACTGTCAATTCAATATTGTCTTGTGGTGAACAGACTGCAGGGACTTTTTTGCTTTCCAGCTAATTTTGAGGAAACTACGAAATACTGTCTAGTTAACTGCTGATACAGGTGCTGATACAGAACTAGCCTGAGATAACATTTGCTCTCTACCTAGTGGTTTCGTTTTATCACTTTTTTTCTAAATACTCTTTTAAAGGGCAAGAGAAGAAGAAGAGTTACTTGGGCTCCCGGTAAAATAAACCAGGCAAGCATGAGCTTTTTTGACGACTTTGAAAATGCAATGCCGACTGAAACAAAAAAAATGAAGTTGTCTCTGCCAGCAGTACCAGATGTGGAGGATTGTAAGTAACCAGATGGTCTTTGAGGTCCTTTCCAACCCAGACCATTCCATGGTCTATTTAATTTTCTGTGAAATTCCCAATAAATATCTTTGCAAGCATTGCATTACGTTTCCCAAAGGGAATAAGTTGATCCTTTGATAGCATAAATTAAAAAACAAATTAACAAGACTACAAGTGTTCTTGTACACATTTTTCAATGAAAAGTACTTCTACTACCCCAACTTCCCTGGATATTGAGCTTTTAACTTCTTAAAACCAAAGGGGAGAATTGTGAGGCAAATGGCAGGGTCTACAAATACTTATCATGCAGCCTACCCACACCCCCTAGTTTTTTGGGAAACTGTTCTTTAACACATACTATCAATTTCAACCCATGTTCTCTTCCAAAAAATGGAGAGGTGTGTGTGTGTAAAATCCCCAAATCCTCAACAAGAATAGGAAATCATTACTCAGAGATCAGATTGAGACAGAGAAATTCAAGGATTCATAAGAAAAGTGAACTGAAATCGAAAAAGAAATTTCCTAAGGCAATTGAACTGAAGACAAGAGGAAAATTTAGCAGTATTATTGCTGAATTGTATCTTACATCCTTATTACCTCTTCTGTCAAATGTATTTGCTAGTATGTGGATTGTTCTGGGTGTTTTTTCCTGTATGGGGGTGGGGTGCTTTTTTCCCTTAGATCTTGCAGGTTGCTGTTGAGTGGTTCTTTCCTTGATACTCAAACTTTTCCTAGTCTGTGGTTAAGTATATATTCTGGATTTTGGTTTTGGGTTTTTTTTTTTTACTTCATTAACTTATGGTAAGATGGTCAACATAAGTATAGGGACTGGACTTCAGTGGTGTTCCCTTTCATAACAGAAAATTATTAGAGTCAGAAGTCTGACTCAATGTGCTGTCATTTTGCCATTGAATGATTGTTTCCAATGAGAAAATTCTTGATGTTTAGTTTAAAATCTACAAGTGCTTTTGTTAATATACCTTTCTTTTCAGCTACCTTAGAGAATTCTGAGTATGAAAGCACTTGCCTGCTGGCTCCTGATCAAATTTCAGAAGTAGAATGGATTGCTGGTCCTAGCATGAATTGGGTAACATCATAATCTGTTTTGACTTTCTGATACTGTGCATATGCATAGCATGCTTCTCAGTAAGATCCAACTTATTCTTCTGTAGAACACCAGTATTCTGTGTCTGCAGAATTACTGAAACTGATTAGAAAGTCTCTTGGACATCCCTGTGAAGCTGTGGTATCGTTCTGTGCTTCTATGGGTTTGTGGTAAATGATCCAGTCAACTTTTGGTCTTAAGGATTAACTGTGAAAAGACAAGCAACAAGGAATATAATACTCAACTTGTTTGATCATGTAGATCTGCTAACTGAGAGTGTTTCTTTTCTAGACCCAGAAAGACTTTGAAGAATCTGTGCAACTCTGTGAAGCATTAGCACTAGAAAAGGTAGGACTGTTCTGAATTTTTTGGAAATAAGGCTGACATTGCAGCAACAGCTTCTAAAGTTTCTTGTGCCACTTCTTCAGGATATTGCTGTAAATGAGGTCAACGTCCTGCAAGCTAACTTCGATAACCTAGTGGTGGAAAACGAGCAGTTGAAATCAGAAATAAATGAAATGAAAGAGAAACTGAAGGAAAAAACCGAAATAGATGAATTTGAAGCACTGGAAAAGCAAACACAAAAAGATCATGAGGTATGGTGTATTGAAATAGAGAGGAATGAATTCTCTGTGCTCAAATGCTTTCTAGAGTTTATTCAGTGTACTTAGCCTTGAATGTTGATTCAGAAACAGATGGTGTTGTAAGCTACATTCAGCAACAGAAGGAATGAACACAGGATTTAAACGATTTGGAGTGTAGGATTCAGACAAATCTTCGGAGAGTTGTATACTGAAGCCTGGTTAAACATTTATGTGTATGTATGTATCCATATGTTATTTTTATAAATGTGTGATCTGAATTTCATTCTAGACTTCTGTGAGGCAGTTGTTTTGCTGCTTAAATACATTTTAGAACTGTTTTGGAGTTAAATTATGGTTGCTAAACCATATTTCCCATTTTTCTTGTGCAAAACATCGTCTTACATTCCAAGACAGATCGATAGTTAATGCTCACTTTGGTAATCCATGGACTACATTATCATTAACTTTTAACATATTATTTAGCTTAGCCATGAAATTATTTACAAATAATAGAATAGTAATAGTAAAATCAAAACATTGTATTTTGTGCCAGGAAGTCACAAAAAAGTGAAGTTATCTTCAGATAATTTAGAATATAGGAAATGCTGACTTTCAGTTCTCTTCACCTCTTTGTGTAGTTACTGGAGATGCTCCTTGTTTGACCAAATGTTTATGCTCTACCTGCCTAAAGTCTGGACTGTGAAATGAGTTATGACCAAAAAAAAAAAACAAACAAAGCAAAAAACCCAAACAAAACAGTAACTTGAGGTATTGAGACAAGGATGTATTATTCCATTTCTTTCCCAATACCTTTGCTGAACATTACTTGTGCACATTAGTCTGTGTAGTATCTTCTGATCATGACACTAATGTTGAAGTTTGTTACATCCTTTTGCATTTGTTTTTCAGGTTACAATTTAAAAATGTCACTGCTTATTTGCATTGTGTTCCCTACAATGATTTATGATCTGAAAGAAAATGGCTCCATAAAATATTACTATTTAGCTTGTACTTAAGATTCTTCTTAGAAGACCCTTTCTATGCTAGACTGAATGTGCTATCTTTCTTAGCATTAATGTTTAACAAATCCTAAATTACAGTGTTCCCTGCAAAGTTTTTGGGTATCTAATAACAAATGTAATGTCTAAAGTAGTTTCCATTGCAAGAATTGTTTTTGAATGATTTGTTTTCAGATATCTGAAGACAGTCCATAAAATGTAAGCATTTATTGATACCCATGTAGTAGATTAATTATAGCAATACTGAAAGGTCACATACTTCACCAAATACATTGGATGAAACATATCAGTTTATACAGATAAACTACATAGGAATACTCACAGGAGAGTGCTTTTTTTAAAGCTTTAAGCTCATGTTAAATTTTTAGAATGCATTTTCTTACCTTTGCTTGTGATTATACACAAGTACTTGTAGATGAGTGCTTATTGTAAAACTTTTTTAGAAAAGACCAAAAGAAAGAATTTGAAAAAGCTTCTATCTGGTCTTCTACTTGTGACTTCTTTCAGAGAATGCCACTGAATGTGTTCATGGCTTGTTTTACTTCCATTTTGGCTTCTCATTCCTGTTAGTGAATAGATTAAATCATAAATATCTGCATGTGTCATAAAAAGCTGCTGAACATGACTAGAATTTGAAGTGCTGTATCTGTACAATTTCTGCATTAATTGCTTTGATCATGTTGCTCTTGCTTGTCAAACTATTGCAGATTAAATTGCACTTGAATTCTTTCTAATTACTGGGAAGCTAAAACAGAGCTTTGCATCTCAGGTATCTGTTTTGAAAGAATATGTAGCATCTTGCTTTGTAGCTATTTAAGTAGATGTGTGAGTATATACTAATAAAAAAGAAAACACAAGATAGACATGGCTTGTTTTCATGGGCAACTAAAACTACTGGTGTGGGTGCTTTCTAACATCCTCTGCAATTTTGCTTTAATTTGCTCCACAGATTCAACTAATGCATGAAATTGCCAACTTAAAGAATCTAGTTTCAAATGCTGAAGTGTACAATGAGGAACTTGAGGTGAGCCTCTCCATTAATTTACAGGTAGTAAGACTTGTATGAAATGTGCTTGGTTTGTTTAGCTTGAAATACCATATCTGCTGAGGACAAGCTAGGCATCATTGTGCTTGGGTTAATCTTACTAGCTATGAAGAGGATATGTCTAAAAACCATGAATGCTTTCTGTGTAGATTTTGATAAATTCTGACCTGAAAAACCAAACTGAGCACTAGAATCTTCTTTCCCCCCTTTTTTCCTCCAACTTTTAGGCAGAAATAAATTCCAAACTGGAACAGCTAAAAGAGAAAGAGAACAAAATAAAAATATTACAGAATCGTGTGGAAGAATTGCAAAAAGCAGGAGTGGGAAAAAAGGAGACATCTTTTTCAATGGTAAACTTGAGTTTTCTGCTGGGTTGAGAGATCACTTTGTTTTTTCTGAGTTGGATCAAATTTAGGTATAGCCTTGGTATGATGAACATCTGCTTCCTTACAGATCTTGGGAAATTTTGTTTTACAAAGCTTAAAATGTTAATTACTACATATCATACAGCAGTTCACTGGGGAAGTCTACTCTTCCTCTTAAAGTTACTGAGGCTTCTATGCGTTCATTTACATTTTAACCACATTAAAATGAACATATTTGCCTTATCATGGCTCTATAGGCTTGTGCTTCTTTGAGTGTTGTCTTTTTCAGGGAGATTCTGATAAACTAATTGAAGAAATTCAGCAGCTGAATAAATCCCTCTTAGACAGTGAAGCCATAGCCTTGGATGCCAAAAAGGAATCTGCTTTTCTCAGAAGTGAAAATTTGGAGTTGAAGGAGAAGATGGCAAGTACTTGTTGAACTGCATTTATAGCTGTACCAAATGCTGTTAAGGGACTGTCTGTTTCTAGACTAGTGAAGAAGACAATCAGTGTGGTGGAGCACTCCTCATTAGCTTTCTCCAAATACTCTCAGTAATACTTTTATTATAAAAAGAAAGTAAAGGCTTTTTCCATAGGAGTGGGTGGTTAGTTTTAGATTAACCAGGAGAGAGAACAAGCAAAGGAGCAGTCTTAAGGGCATTATTAGTACATACGACGTCAGACCTAATTTTACCAGAAAACGAAAGAGAATAAGAGATGTGGACTCAGAAGTAGGATGGAGCTTACTTTGAGCTCTGAAAGAGTAAAGGCAAAATAGTAGCAGCAGTTATGGCCCTGACCTCTAAGGCATGTTTTGTTAGAGGACTCTGACAGGAATGCAGTTGTTAAGTTGTGCATTATTCTGCCATATTTGTCAAGGTCAGAGTGACAACAGAAAATGTACCAGATGCATTATTTAAATATCAAGTACATAAACTTTGACTCTGTGTGACTTGCATGTTGTATTGTTTTCCTGAAGAATGACATCTTAAACAACCACAGCCAAATGCAAAAGGATGTTCAATTATATCAAAGCCAAATAGAAGCAGGAAAAGCCAGTTACCGAAAAATGCAAGCTGACTTGCAGAGAGAGCTGCAATCTTTATTTCAAGAAAATGCAAGACTAACTTCACTAATGGAGGGCAAAGTTCCAAAAGGTACTGTTCCAGGTGGTGCCTTTTCCCTGCTCCCTATCTCCTCCCTTTTCCCTGTAGTGGTGGGAGGCTTTGGCTCTTCTCTTATCAATACATGGAGACTGTCTGTCTCTGTCAGTATAAAGCAACCAGAGTATGTGGTATTACTGGCATGGAGTAACTATTTGATCACTTTCTTGAACATTCTGGAAAATTGCAGCTTACAGAATATTTTGCATTTTGCAGTCAAGTTAATGAAGATTGTTGGAGAGAATGTAAAATAAACTGGATATCAACCTAACAAATGCTGACAGAATTCAGACCAGGAGCTTAGTCTTTTAATGGTTGGCAAAAGTAAAATGTACTTTTCTGGAATTATAATGATATGACATCCAGAATGCATTATAAATCTTCTGCTTAATTTAAAACATGCTTTTTTTCTTTTGCACCCACTTATTAGTCTAAACTTAATTTTCTAGATTTGCTTTCTCATGTAGAACTGGAAAAAAATGCAGCTGACTTAAAAGCAGAACTAGAAAATGCTTTGAAAGAGAATGCGCTTCTACAAAAACAAGTAAATGAGCTATCAGAATTTCAGTCTCTACCAACCACTGTTGAGATGCAAAAGAAAGAGGTAAAAAGAAAATATCTAACCTTTTTTCTTGGTTTTGTATTGTACTTCACTGGTAATGTACTAATGAAGACCTGTTGGATATGAGGTTTTAAAGCCAAAGTTGAGAGTCAACCTGAGATTTTACAGTTAAGTTTCTTAAATTATTGATTCTCAGATATTTAATATTTGTACCTAGGAGTAAGTTTATGTTTAGTTTAATATGTTTAGTCACTGACTACTACAATTAATAATGATTTTCTAGTCCAACATTTGCATGTTTATTTGCTATGACAAATACTGACAACTGAATGTATCAATGTAATGGTGTTTGATCCTAGAAACTATTCTAAAACTAATTTTTTTGTCTGAGCAAAGAGAAAATATCAAGAAATGTCTTAGCAGAAATTCTGCTTGAGAAGTGAGAGACTAACCTTGCAAATTCTGGAAAAATTGCTAGGAAACTTTTTTATTTCCTAGCAGGTAAGGGTAGGCTAAGTATGCTGTAAATTTTTAGAGGGTTTGTTTGCAAACACTTTCTAGCTTTGTTTGTTCTAAGAACCACTTGTTACTAGGTACGCGCAGTAAAAATTATTTAGGGCAAGTAGTCTACAAACTCATGAATGCTTTGCAAAAAGTTCCAAACCCTCCAAGGGTCTACTTCCACTAATCAACAAAATGTAATTAGATGTTAACTTCATCTCTGTATTGATGCCTTAAGTTTTTAGCTTTTACATTTTTCAGCTTCTGTACTGCATTAGTGTATAAATCTGAACTCTGTATAAAATATGAAGCTTTCTTCACATTTTGGTCAAGCTAAACAATCCTTCTGGGCCTGAGAACCAAGGTCACACCATTTGCCTCAGGCCCTGGAAAGTATAAGCAAAAGTGAATAAGGGAGGGGAGAGAAGCAAACCGAGGGAATGTGACTTCATTATCTGAAGCTATAATTGGACAATTAACCCCTGATATATAAATAGACCAAACTTACATCCGTCTGAGAAAACTTGTGACTGTTGTCCATCTTGGATGTAGCCTCTGCCAGGCTTTTGCACTGCCCAGGTGTATCCTTTGAAGGCCTTTAATAAATACCTACTTTATTCTCTAACTCTGTCTAGCCTCTGTTCTAGGTAGCCAGTCCAAGGCATCAGTATAATGAAGAAAGTATTGATACAAGTAAATATCTGATTTAGGAGTCCAGTCTTAGCTGAATAGGAAATAGGAAGTATTGAAGAACATGTAAAGAGTTAGAATAGAGATTTCAGGACTTGGGAAGGGGCTTGACTGTCTTCCTTATCTTTTAAAGATTCTTTGTTAGACAGATCCCTCCCAACAGAGCAAAACCCAATGTATTGTGCTGTATGTTTGCCTGTAATTTATGTATCTTCACATGGATCTGTTTTTTATTATGTAGTTCTGACAATTATTGATTTAGAAACCACTATATATTAATATTGTTTTTCTGTTTCCAGATTTTTGACAAATGTGAGGAGTTACACTTATTAAAACTGGAAAACGCAAAACTGCTTTCTGAAGTAGCTGATAATGAAATGAGACTTAAACATATGTCTGAAGAAATTGAAAAATCAAAAGACAGTCTCACAGATGCACAACTGAAATATCTGAAGTCTGATGAGGAATATGTAGCACTTAAACAGCTCCATGAAGAAATAGAACAAAAATACATAGCTGCATCAGAAACCAATGAACAAATGAAGCTCCAAATAGAATGTCTGTCTAAAGAAGCACAAGAGTCTAAAACAATTTTGGATGAAGTGAAAGTAGAGGTCAGTGTCAGCTTGCTCCTTTTTATATATGAGACTTGAGGAATTAATTCATAGTGCTAAAAAAAAGATTTTGCACAAATACTCTTAAAGTTATAAATGACAATTATCACTGACTTCCTCTGGCATGAGTGGCTACTACTTATTCTGTGCCAGGAGTATATTGAAGGCTTTGTCAGCTCAATGGTCTCTTTTGTAGGCAAATAAATATATGTTACTCTAGATTCTTCTGTAATCGACCTTTCAATTCTTCTTTTCCCATTCTTAAGCATTATCTTTATTATGTAAGTTTTTTGCTATCTCACCTACTCTATATAAAGTCATAGAAACAAAGGTTCCTCATTGGGAACTAGAGATCTTTTAGAATACGGATTTGTTCAAACCAGAGAGAATTGCCATGGAAATTGGCCATTAGAATGGAAAAATAAATACAAAAATTTTTTTTTAAAGGGAAGTTAAACATACATATTTTTGACCAAGCTATGGACACTGCTCTGTCTGTCCTATTTCAGCTATGGTTTTGATAATTCCTAAGCCATGCTACAGTTTCATGTGAATGTTTTAGAAAGACTTTTGCTGCTAAGGAGCCATCGCAGGAAGGTTCTATATTCAAATGTGTATTTATTGTGGGCAAGAGTGACTTAAAGAGAAATTATGACCTTTTTAAGCTCATAAAAGAACATGTATGTATAATGGAGTTCTGCATTACAATGAAAGTGTCTGTCCTGTTCCTTTGCAACCTGAAGCTCTCTATCAAAATGAAAGAACTGGAAGAAAAAACAGCAGAGCAAAAACAACTTCTGGAGCTAAGAGAAGATCTTATTCAAACTCAGCAGAAGTTAAATGAAATGGAGCAGTTAAAAGAGGAAGAAAGGATTAGTGAAGTGAGACGGGAGGCTGAAGATTTGGAGATCCAGGCAGTCTTGCAGCAGCTTACAGAATGTCAGGAAGAAATAAAAACTCTAACCCAGGAAAGAGATGACCTGAAACAAAAAGGGGAGTCTCTCCAAGCTGACATAGAGCAACTTAGAGAGGATATGAAGGACACTGTTTCAATGGTAGGAATTTTTCATTTTTAGAAACAGATCATACCTGTTAGGAGAAAGACTTATGAACTATATTAAAATATATAGGAGAATATAGGAGTGGGAATTTGTGTGGTTGTTTTTAATCAAGGAATGCTTCCTAATATTACAAAATATATGTATTTCCTTTGTGGATTTTCTCTCTTGTATTCTAAAGAACATCTTGGCACAGGAAGATCTGAGAAATGCACAAAATTCTCTGAAGGAATCCCAGAACACTGTCAAGAAGTTGGAAAAAAGTATTTCTGAAAAAGAATCTCAGATTCTGAGTGTTGAAGAGGCACTAGGAAAAAACATTAAAGAACTCCAAATACGGGTAAAACTTTATGCAATAATTAAAACAAGCCCAGTTAATCTGCTTGTAGTCTCTTCAGCATGTCCTTAAAAACTTTCTAGTCTTTTAGTAGCAAGGGAGCAAGAAACCAGTACTGCATAATTCAAGTCTTTATCAGCTGCTGCTGTTGCTCTAGAGCTTCAGGTTGTAATGTACTGTCTAATAAACCTTTGCTTAACTTGTGTGCCCCATGGTTGTGGATTTGAGTAGTGACGTTGGATGGGAAATGGAAGAGGAGATGAGGGTTACTTAAGTGTAGAAATGAGGCTGATTAATATTTAAAATATAAATAATTTCATGATTTATAACAGTCACAAGGAGAAGTGTAATACGTGATTGTCAATGGCAGCTCAGATCCCAATGTATTGCAGAAGGCTTTTATAAATACTGTAGTAGAGTGAATCAAACAAAATTTGCCATTTAAATTTGAATTGGTGAAAATGCTGTCTTTGTGTGTTTTTTAATAGATCTCAGAAATGACCGAAGAAATTAAAATCATCACATCAGAGAGAGATCAGCTTGCTGAGGAGAAATCAGAAAGTAATAGCTGTAGGGAAAGTGATCAGCTTCAGGTGCAAAAGGAACAAATTCTTATCCTTACACAAGAGAACCATTCATTGCAGGAGAAGCTGGACAGTCTACTTTTGAAAACAGAAGAAACAGGGGAAGGAACCTTGGTAATTATGTTAAAGCTGTAATAGAAAGCTTGCTAATTTATCTTGGGTTTGAGTTAAATTATTGCAAAAAACACTGCAGAAGCGTTGTGTTATTGACTGCAGACCATTAAACAGCAGATTTATTGTTTACTTGAGATATAACCACCCATGTCTATAAATATAGACATCAGGTATCAGAATGTGACCAATGTTTGTCTGTAAGTACAATACTGACTTGATACAGGATGGTGATGTTCTGCATTGATCTGCACATGGATGTGGTTCTTATAATCAAGTAAGCTGAAACTAAATGTTTCTCATCTGGAAAGGCCAATTCTGCTTTTTTAAAGAATATGTAGAACTGACTTTTTCCAGGCAGTGAAAGGGACATTGCAATCAACACTTTCTAGAACTGCATGAGCTGATCGTACCTCTGTGTGTGGGTATCTATACAGATATATATAAAAATGCAAGCTTCAAAAGAGAAGTAATGTATGTGCATTTATTTTAATATTGAGGGGCAGTGGACAAATTTCAAGTAAATAATTTTCTGGGCCTACCTAGCATTTTATAAACGCTGACACTAGAAATAGAGTTAAGGTCTCTAGTTTTGAGACAGGAGAGGTTTGCTGTTGAGCTTTTTTGTTGTTGCTGTTCTACTCCATGCTTTAACTATGACACTGGAATTCTACTTCTGATAACTTCTTTTAGACATTTTTGCTTCAAGTTTTATTTTCACATGTCTCTTATTTCAAGAAACTTAAATTGAATATGGAGTTGGGTCAATGTTTATACTCTAAAACCGTACAAATCTGTCGAAAGTAGTGTTGCTGCCTGTTGTGCATAATCAACCTGTCAAATGTGTCAGATAAGTTCTTCCTAAAGCTACTTCCTGAATGTGTTTACTTGAATCTCTTACAAAACAGATACCACAGATTCAAGGGCAATCTATGGAGCAAGAGTTATTCCTTCTGAGAGAAGAGCTGAGCCAGGCACAAAGGAAATTGCATGAAATGGAGGAAGCAAAGGCCAGTGAATATCAAGGAGAATCTGAAAAAATGGAAAGAACAGATGTTATTCCAAAACCACATGACTCCCAGGAAGTCAGCACCCAGACAAAAAGAGATGATGAGGATTTTAAAATGCAACTGGAAAATCTCCAGAATGAGAGAGACCAGCTAAGAGAAACTCTACAGGAGACAATTAGCAAGGTAATAAAAGTAGTCCCCTTCCTGTAGGAGAAGAGATTTAGTCAATTTCTGTGTCAGATTTTGGAAGTGTTGTTCAGGTTTTAAATGTACTTTAATTGTGTCCAAAGAACTTGGAGATGCAGGAGGAGTTGAGATGTACTCGTGAATCTCTTGGACAACATCAGGAGATGATTGTGGAGCTGGAAGGAAATATTTCAGAGAAAGAAAATCAGCTGTCAAAGGTGCAAGAGGCATTGAAGGAAAAAACTGATGAACTGCAGCAGAAGGTCAGAAGCATTTTTGTCAAGAAAACCGGAAGTTCTGTTGGGTTTGGCAGCCTGTGTCTACTGCAAACTTCAGTTTGTAGGGCTCCAGTAGCTGTAATAAACAGACCTGTTTTTTATAACTAAATATGTCTTGGTGCTGAATGACTTGATATTATTGGGAATCACCAATGCACTTTGACCTCTGTGCATTTGTGCAGTCCTAGAATTTTTTACAGTCCAATAATGGAACTTAGCTCTGTAATTCTGAAGATTCTTGAGCAACTTTAAGCGTAGCTCATTCTATACTTTATCTAACTCCTCTAAACTTCTCTACTTTTTGTTTTCATGTCTGAAGCCAGTGTGGATTGTAGGCTTCATATTAGCATATAGTGATGTCTCCTATCTTCTGTGGATACAGCAATTGAGGCATTTTTATGGCATTAGAATGTCTTGCATGCTTTTCCATGTTTACTTTTCCTTCCACCGAGACAGAAGCACTGACATCTGATTGGCTTTTAAGCAAAATTGTTGTATTTTTTTTGACTTAGTAGAGCAGGAAACCATTGGGGATGTCTCCTTAAAATGATCCAGTTTACAACAGCCCATATGTACAGACTGTGCTTCTGAGTGATGATCCAAAAACAATCTTCAATCCAAACCTCATTGCTGGCACAGAAAAATTTAGGAACTTAGGATGTTACTGGTTGTTTTTCCTCCAAACCATCAAATTATCGTTGCCCATGCAAGAGGTGATTATAAATACCAATGCTGGTTTGGATTTGTTCTTTCCAGCTCACTGAAGTCACTGAAAATCTGACTCGTGTCTCGGCGGAGTATGGCAACCTCCTGGCAGAAAAGGAACAAACTGAAAGGGCAATGAATGAGCAAGTGTGTCAGCAGCTTGAGAGAATCACTTCACTTAACAAGGAGAAAGATGAGCTACAGCAAATGGTAGAGACTTGTAAAGAAAGGGAAGAACATCTGTTGAAGCTTCAGAAGCAGTCAGAGATTTTGAAGGATAGCCTAACAAGCAAGGTGAGGAGTTTTGGTGTTTAGTCCCTATATTTGTATTCTGATGTTTTCTCACTGATGTGCCAAACTCTTGCTCAATATAAATCCTACTTTTTTTTTTAATTCTCAGCACATAATTTTTATGGTTGGTAAACACGCATGAACATGGCCAAAGGATTTTGTCTATGATTCTTTACTTATATTTAGTAATAACATCCTCAACTTGTCTCAGCCTTGGATTGGTCCAGCTTTGGGATGAATGTGAATTTATCAGATGTGTGCCTGTTTATTATGATGATCAGTACCTGAACATGCATTCCAACTTTTTAAAAGGCACTGTGGAGACAGCGTGAACTTAACTGGGTTTTGAATCCTTGGTGTTTTTCACACTTCATATGAATGCCAGTCAATATTTTTAAGTCTTGCACTTTGATCTTGCCAACTCATTCTTTCCAAAATGTTTGCTTTTGAGCTTTTCACCTGTCTTCTGCTTAGCAAATACTACTCTTAGGTAGAGGAAATATAACAAGTTTGTCCATTTTTTATGCTCGTCTTTTATTCGTTTTAATTTTCCTGTGGTATAGACATATGTTGATTGCATTTTCCTTTGATTCTTCTAGCTTTACAGAAGACCAAAGTTGACTGTTGTAGACTTTTTTGGGTGTCATGCTATTCCTCTTCCTTGCAAATTTTTTTATATGTTATTAGAACACCAAGATTATTTTTAAACTTTTCTTTCTGCTAGTGTGAATTTTAGTAATTAAAAATTGTGATTTTTGTATTTTACACAACTGATTTGACTGCTTCATCGGGTGTGTAAAGACCACAACCACCAAATTGTGATTTGCATTTTTCTCCACTGTTCACTGTAGATTCAACAGTTAACTAAGACACTAAATAGTGTATCCTCTGAAAAGGACCAGTTATTATCTGAAAAAACTAGTCACTCTTTACAATTTAAAGAACACATGTCATCATTTAATCGAGAAAAAGATGAGCTACAAAAACTTCTTCAGAATGTCAGGTCTGAGCGGGACCAACTCAAGACCGAATTGCAAAGAAATTCTGATGTGGTGAGTGTTGCAATTTGCATACCTGAGTTACTCATAACTTCTCTTGTTGAATGTTACTTAAATATGTGTGCTTTCATTATAGTGTCTTGAAACAAAGGCAAAACTGGATTATGCTTTAGAACAACTGAAGAATAAAAACCTGAATAATATGTCCATTCAGGTAAACCCAGTGGATATTGCAGAGCAGGTGGCTGATGAGAGCTTGAAAGAAAAAACCCTGGAGATTAAGGTAAGCTTATTTTTCTGCTTTTTTAAGGGTGCACATAGGACACTGGTCATGGAGCATAAACCTTTTGTGCATTATGTATAGAATGGTTTGCATATCTTGCTAAGATGCTGCATACCGTAGGATCAGTTGATTTACTGTTGTTGTTCTGTGATTGCACATCTTGTGTCAACTGAGAAGTTCAGTTTCATGTCCACAGAACATCTCAGTTGCTTTCATTACTGTCCAGCCACCTCAATGAAAATAACTAGCCATGTAGGATCATACAATCATTTAGGCTGGAAAAGATCTCTTAGATTTCAACCCTTAAACCAGCACTGCCGTGATCACTGCTAAACCGTGTCCCTAAGTGCCAGATGTACACATCTTTGAAGTTGTTCCATGGATGGTGATTCCACCACTTCCCTGGGCAGCCTGTTCCAGTACTTGACAACCTTTTCTTTTCAATTGAGACATTTTTCCTAATAACCAGTCTAAACCTCCTCCAGTACAACTTACCACATGTTAACCTGGGAGAAGAAGCTGACCCCCACCTGGCTACCTGCCCCTGCCAGGCAGCTGTAGAGCAGGGCGGTGCCCCCTGAGCTGCCTCTTCTCCAGCCTAAACACTCCCAGCTCCCTCAGCCACTCCTTGCAGAACTTGTGCTCCAGACCCTTCCCCAGCCCCACTGCCCTTCTCTGGACACGCTGCAGCCCCTCAGTGTCCTTCTTGGCAGTGAGGGGCCCAGAGCTGAACACAGAATTTGACGTGTGACCTTGCTAGTGCCAATCTGTTTCCTACTCCTGCTGGCCACACTACTCCTGACACAAACATGATGCCATTGGCCTTCTTGGCCACTAGGACACATGCTGGCTCACATTCTGCCAGCTGTTGACCAGCACCCCCAGGTCCTTTCCTGCTGGGAAGCCTTCCAGACACTATTCCCCCAGCCTGCAGCACTGCACAGGACGTGTTGTGACCTGGCAGTTCCCCTTGTTGAACCTCAAACAGAAGCACTTTGGTTTTATAAATCCTCCAAATCCTCCCTTCCATTATTCCCCATCAAATACTAAATTGGTGTCAAATAAATTAATTTCAAATAAATTAAAATGCTTCTTCCCTCAAACTAGGAATTTCTCAGACCTTTTGTTAGCTAGCTATCCTGAGTATATTTTCACACAGATACGAGAAGTCCTAGTAACCTACCAAAAGCCAAAATAAACAGGATTTATCAATGTGTATTGCTGCAGATAGGTAAAGCCTTATAAAATAAGGGCCTTGTTACCCTTGTAAAATCATGGCTCAGGCCTGCTAGTTTGGCTAAGTAGAAGGGAACTAAGGGAGAGTGACTCAGCTGGAACAGTAGAGAGATGTGAGAGCTGTGCTGCGTGACTGCCTCATGTCCATGTTGTGGTGTATGGTGCCTGGGTGACTTGGGTTTGTTGTGCCTTTAAAGGATGTAAACTGATAACCAGCTAACTGCCTAAAAAGGCCTGGGCTTTGCAATAAAGGGTTCTCCTTAGCACTGCCTGGGGACTCTGCGTTGCTCTGCATCATCACATCTGGCCCCAAACAAGAAATGAGATTACAATGAGAAAGTAAAATACAAGCAACAACAAAGCCCTGCAACCCCAAAAACACCAAAATACCGAATTACAATGAAGAAATAAACTACAACTCAACAAAATAAACCCTTACAACCCTAAAACTACGAAGAGCAGAGCTCAAACCCCACCACAACAACAAAGAACTTTCTTTACAAACCACAATCCAACAGAAAACAAAATACCAGCACAACTGATATAGTTAAACTGTAATGAAGGAAGTAAACATCAGCTGATCCCTTTTAAGAGCACTGTCCCCTTCTGACTTCTGTAATTGATAGGATCTTGTTTGCCTCTTCCCAGTGTTCCAGAGTTTTTACTGTGAGGTGAAGTTAAGAAAACTGGTGAAGTTGAACTAAGAACCAATGATGGAGGGAGTATGATAGGGGAGTTTTATACTTACTTTAAAATGTGTAACATAGGCATAATTAAACATGATACTGGAGTTGCAGTTTACTGGGTCTTCAAGCCTGTAGCACTACTGAGCCTGCTCACTGCTCGTTCACACCTTCCTTTTCATGGCAGAGTGCTAGGACCCACTTCATGAGCCCCTTCCTTCAGGAAAGGAGGAGCAGATAAACCTAGAAATCCATCCTGAGGGGAATGCCAGCTGGCAGACTTGTGAACAGGCAAGAATTTTTTTTTCATGCCTGATTTACAAGTCTTGATGTGGCCAGGCAACCTAAACCCTAAAAACAATTTGAGATTGTAAATTTACTTGCTGGAAAACAAAGAAATTATCTGGGTTTGTCCCTGGATTAGTGTTTTTGTCATACCCCTGTGGCAAGTCAAAACTGAAGTCTTAATCATAATAACTTTTCCTCTTGTAAAACCAGTGCATACTGTAGGGGTTAGTCCTGGAGTCAGGTAATGTATTTTGTGTTTCTGTTCACAGCTAATCACACTTTTCCCTACTGTGAACTAATTAATTTGTTTCACTTGCATTTAGGAGCTTCTTGAGAAATTCCCAACTATGGGGAAGAGATATGAATGTCTGTCTACAACATCTCTTAAGCTAAAGAGTGAACTGAATAGTCAGAAAGCACTGATAGCTGTGATACTGCCTCAGCTTACATTGGAGCAGAGAAAACAAGTCAAAACACTTCAAACTAAAAATGAGGAAATGAACACTCGTGTCCAGAAGTTACTGACCAAATTGAAGGTACCAATTTAAAATGTTGAATTCGTGGATGCTTCATATCACTATGATTTGGATTTTGGGGGTTTTTTATAAGCTCTCAATGGTAACAGCTAGGATTTTATATCCTCTAGCTTTGGGTTTTGAGAATCCATGCATTGGAGAAAATAAGTTGAAAATGATTGCTTGACAATCTTAGAAAACTGGAACTACTTAGTTACATAAATCAAACTTAGTTTTTAACTGTTGTTAGCACAGAATTATTTCATTAATAATCCATTTTAATTGGAAAATGAAATTTTCTTTCTGTACTCTAGAAATCAAATAATAGTTGGCTAAGTATGTATTTCTCTGTGGGGGAAAGAGACATGCAAGATGGCTTGGAGATGCATGTTTACTCTGCAAAACTACCCGAGTAGTTTGATGATTCTACAGCCTTGCAGATCTTCCCCAGTTTGGAATCAGTTTCTCCATTGGACTAAAATTATCAGCAAAATGTTTAAGAGTAGTTGGGAAAGAATTCCTGTTAACATATGCAGACATACAGTAAATGATAAAGTTTTTTCTGTTTCTTTATTTACAATGAAATATTAAGAGCTGGAGGTTTTTTGGTTGGAGCATGGAAATATGCACAGGCCTGGAGAGAGGGGGTGGGGCTCTTGAGAGGCAGTCATGTCTATAATTATCCATTAACTTGGAAGTTGAACTAATATTCCAAAAAGCCTCGTTTTATAACTTAATGCAGCCATTTTAGGTTTAGTTTTTTCCATAGATGGCTTTTTACTTTCATGGTTAAAGATGTTCAAGATCCAATTAGCAAGCTCTCCTAAAGTTTTAAATCAGCATGGGTCATAGATCATCTGCACCACAACTTTCACAACTCCAAGAGAGAATAAATATAACAAAGAACAATTTACTTTGGTTTTCAAAGTTGAGATTAGTGGAAGGCTGTCTAGAGCCTTTTAGACTTCTTGGCTTTTTTTGGAGTCTACAAAAAAATAGAATACTGAAAAAGTGCTGTCTCAGCTAAAAGGCTTACATGCCATTACTGTAATGCACATATTAAACCTGGTTTTCTTAGTCATGTGTTGGTTATCCTGGACATTTAGAGGGTCAGAGAATAAATAGATTGAATTGTAAAATACTGTATTTTAGCTGGATGCAGGGTACCATTTTAAAACAGGCTCACTGTTACATCCTGTGCTTCTGCAACAGCTTCTATTCAGTTCTGTTTGCAACAAGAAAAGAGAATATCACACTGCTGTTCACAAGTATGAAATGGAATTGCTTGAGGAAAAGAGAAAACAAGATCACCTACAATCCCAGATACAATGTCTCAGGAAGATTAATTTGAAGCAGAATGAAGTATCATCTCAAGAGTTAAACAGCAGTGAAGGGCTGCGGAGTTTCCACTTGGATGCAGAGGTAATTTGGAAAAAAAAATAGACATAAAGATCCATTCCATAAGGCACGGGGTCATGTGGTGGTGGGAATCTAACGGCATTGGGTTTATCTGTTGAAACTTCACTTAAGGGGGGGAAAAGGAATAGAGTTATTTTTGTATGCTACTAGTTCTATAATAAGAGGATTTTGCTTTGTAAAGCAGCTAAAAATAAGATTAATAGGTTAGAAAACAGTGGAAATATTTTTGACTTATTTGCCCTCTACAATACATTCTATCCAATACCAGTATGACTCGTTCTAAAACAATGGAATAAACTTTTGCTAATAAGCACTTTTTTTTTCTCCTTTCCATCTGCCCTAGGAATGTAGATTGTCTTTTTGTTTTCCCAATAGGTTGTAATTTTAAGTCTAGCAAAACTCCTTTTATTTGATAATTAGATGCTAAAACAGACTTCCTGCTATACTGATAACTGAGAGGACAGAAGGTATATTTAGACATGTAATAATCAAAACAGTGTTTAAATTTTAATTCCCTTTTTTTTATAAGAGCGTTCTCAAAGATGTATCAGAAACGGAACATGAACTTGTCTGCATAGAAGCAGAGTTACAGCAGGAAGAAACTGCTAGAAAAGAAACAATACAGTTCTGGGAATCTTGTTCAGGAACTCACTGGGATGCAGAGGAACTGAAAGAAGAACTCGAGAAAGATAATGAAAGACTCTTGCAAGTCTTTAAATTCTGGACTCCTAAAGTAAAGGTAAAATTAAATGTTATAGAATTAGAAGTGTATTTTGTGTAAGCAGTCTGTAAATGCCTATAATTGAAAACAAAACACAAAAAAGGCTCTTCAATGATCATTGATTTATTATCAGCATTTACTGTAATTAACTGTAAGACACAGGAGTACTTAAAAGATTTTTAAAGGTTCCTCATGCATCCAGACGTGGAAACTGGCTTTCTAAAAGACTTTCTGGGTAATAAATGGGAGGGGGTGTGGGGATGTTTATTTGGGGCTTTATTCGTCTGAATAATGTTGCTTTTCCTGCCAAACTTTATCAAAACTACTGTAGCCATTTTTAAAACTCAGTTAAATTTATATTTACACTCCTTTCTTATGTTTCCCTCTTATCTCTTTTGGAAACCTGGACAGCATTTTTCAGGGTTTACTGCATCATGAACAGGATTTCATGAGATTTCATCTTTCTGATTAAATCTTAAGTTTAGCCTATTTTAAAGTTTCTTCTGTGGAGTCAATAATCAGTCTTGACTTGTTTGGGATTTCGCAGTGTTGGTTTTTTGGAAGAATTCCCTGATCCTAATATTGTGTGGATCACAGCTTTTAACAAACAAACAAAAATCTAAAAAATTTCCTGACAATTATGAAGTTTTTATTTATCTGACATATCGAACATGTGGGTTTCTAAAATAGTCCAATGTGTAGGTTTAATTTCCTTTAGTCAGTGAATACATTCTAGGAAAAAAAATATCGTGAATAATTATGGTTTTCTGTTGCTGGCATTCAAGAAGTCTTCCCAATATAGTTCCTTTGTTTCTCTAATATTAGAGTTTGAGTTAATGCAGAAACACTGGTAAACCTGCAATACACTGTCATCTTCTCCTTGTGCCCCTTCCTGCCTCCCTCTCTTCTGGAAATGAAAATGTTCTTTTGAGTGATAATGACACCATTTCTGACAGCAAGCATTTTCAAATAGGGCATTGAAACAAGAATGTGAAAATAATACAGGCTAAGGTACTTCCTGTTTCTTCACTTGCCATATTTCTAGCAGATTAAAAAAATACTTTAAGTTATTCTGTATGATGCTACTCATTTTCAGATACTCCTTGAACTTTCTTCAGAGCTGGATGCCAGAACTGCCAATTACAGTAAAAATGCTGATGTTGAATTAAAACAGAAAAAAGAGAAAAATCAAGAGTTGCTTCAAGATTTAAACACTCTAAAAGAAAAACTGGCCCCTGGTGGCTCTACCAGTCTGGCATTAGAAGAAGAAAATTATAGGCTTCATAATAAATTAAAGGCTGCAGAGCAAGATAAAAAGGTACCAATACTTCTTCCTAAGGAAAACTTCTTTGATGCTTGCTTTCTAAGGGAGAGTACTCCAAATTGAAAATAAGGATTGATGGCAACTGTAAATCTCTGCCACCACAATACAAATAGAGTACACTTTATTTTAGTAGTTCTTTTATTTCCAAAGTAGAATTTTGAGCTGTTACCTGTAACATAATTATTTTTAATTCCCTGATTTCTGTACACAAATAGATATTCAGTTTAGAAATTAATATTAAATGCTTTCATTTGCTTTGGAAGTATTGACTTTAGTAGGGTGATACTCTTGATGCTTCCTGTAAGTATATGGTATTCACTATGTCAGCCATGAAGCTGGAGAATTCTCTATTTAATCACAGGAATTGAGAACTTGTTTTCTATCTCCTGTTTATGTCACAGTTACCCTTCTCTGAAGCACTTTTTTCTTTTCTTAGACTTGAGTGTTCTAGACTATTAAAAGGTGACACAAAACAGTGACCTGGACATGAAGAGTTGCCATAGAGCCTGTAGTGTTGGATTTTTTTGTGTGGTTTGGGTTTTTGCTAGTTCTTGCTAAGAATATGACCACATGCTGTTACTGTTACCATCTTTTGACGTAACTGCTCATAACTGATTGACTGATGTATCTCAATAGGCTATGGAAGTAAAAATTCAGAAGTTAGAGAATGTAATACATGAAGTAGGAGAAAGTGTCAAAGAGAAAGATGACAGAATAAGCAAGTTACAAGCACAGATCCGAATAAGAACAGAGACAAGTGAGCTGACCCAACTACATGCCAAACTGAATGAGATGGATAATTGCCTCAGGACTGCCCTAACAGAGAAGCAGAGTCTTCAGGTATGAGCAAAATACTTCACTCCTCTCTTTTTCCCCTGATGAAAGATACAAAGAATGCTTGACAACAGCTGTAGGTGAAATGTAGCTCTCTATAGTCAGCGTACTTGTTCTGTTGGCATTCCTAAAGTAAAACACTCCACTTGCCTGTTTAGCAGGCAGTTTCACATTCTACCAGTGCAACCTTCAGTGGGCAACATTTAGAACTCATATTACAATACTAGAAACTAAATGTGTTGCTTGTATGTGATGTATTTCTGAAACATTTTAAACATTTTAAAACCTTTAAACTGAAGCATGAACTGTTTACTCAGTGTGATATATTTGCACACTACTTTAAAATTCCCAGATTTATATCTGCACAGAAGTCAGCAAAACTTGCTAAAATATGGTTGCATGTAATACAGCAGAGTAGGATACCAACTGCTACTATATTGCTAGTTGGTGATGTGAGCAACCTTAGTGAAAAATAATTTCCTGCTCCTGGTTTTGTACAGCAAAATCTAGCAGATCATAATGAAGATACAAAGGCAAACAACTCTATTTCATTGCTATGTAAAAAGCCCTTATTTGTACTAAATATTTTACATCCAGGCAAAATTAGATAAAGGTGCTGAGCTGTACAAAGAAGAAATTGACCATCTCAAAACACAATTGGTAAAATGTGATCTGGAAAGAATGAAACAATCCAACTCCTTTGAAATGAAGTAAGTTCAAATTTTATCTTCTTGCAATTCTCAACTACTTCATTCTTGGCTTCTACTTCCCTCTTTATTTTTCCCACATAAGAAGTAAGCATTCAGCTTGACGTGTTGTAAGTTTTAATGGTGGTTAGAGAAAGTAAAATCTCTATGTACTCTGGGTTGCTTACAAAACTTCTTCCCTGTACACCCACCAAAATTTCTCAACCACATTCAGCCATAAATTAAATAACTATTCTGACAAAAGAAGGCAAGGGGAAAGCAATAACTGAAAGCACTCTCTACTTCTCTAGAGAGAAGGGATACACCAAAAATAATTAGTCCAATTTTTGGGTGCACTTTACTTAAAATCTAACTGGCAACCAGGTTTATGTAGTTTTTCTTGTGTAACGTGTGTGTCTTGTATTTGATAGATCATTGGAATTCAACTGAAACTGTTAATAACTATTAAACTGAGGTTTTCTGATTTATGTTTTCCCTCCTTTCCTGCCTCATATAGACTTGCTAATTATAAAGCCGTTGCAGAACATCAAGAACAACAGTTAACTAAGCTAAAAGAAGAACTGAGAAGAGCACACCAAGAGCAAGATGTTACTGGTAAATTCAAGATAAATGGAAGGGACTCTCTCATGTTAAACATAGAGTTTTGAGGTTATATGGGTAAAGACCAGATTGAGATGCAGGCCTTGTATTCAAAGGGTATGAGGAGAATTGGGTGCACTGGAACATGAGATGGAAAATTAGCTGCATATGAACTGCATTAGAATCACAGCAGTTCTTGTGTTTTTCTCCAGCCACATTTGCCCTTGTGGAGGGATAATCTGCAGTGGTGGTAGCTCATGTTTCCACTTTTTCCTTGACATAAGAATACCTAGTTCTAATCAAAGCTATGACGTAACTGGAACAATAACTATTTTACCTCTAAATGGGCCAGTGAAGAATCTGTCATGTTAATATCTCCATGGTAGTGTGGATACTGAGAGGTGTGTTTTGTGTCGAAAAAAGAGTAACTGTTGTGACGGCACCTGTAACCCAGTGAGGTTTCACATATAAGACCACAAGAAAGAGTAGGCTTAAAAATGTGTTGGCTTGGTTTTAATCACTCTCCAAATAATGCACACACATATGTATAAATCTGTTTTCTAGTGCTGAAAGAAGCAGATCCTCAGCAGTCCCAAATACCCCTTACTTGTGGTGGTGGCAGTGGTATTGTACAGAGCACACAGATGCTTGTTATAAAATCTGAACAAGCTAAGCTACAGAAAGAGAACTTGCAGCTGAAGAAACAAAAAGACCTTCTACTGAGGTAAGTGGACAGCTGACTAGCAACATATCAAATAATTTGTTTGACATAATCAATATTTATGTACAGCATTAGTGTTTCTTTCTGGGAGACCATGGAAGTGAGTAATCATTAATTTTCGATTTCACATCATAAACTTTTATTTAAAGTAGTTTTATGGCTCATAAAGGCCTTTTTACTTTAAATTGCTTGCTTTCTTAAGAATCTTGTAAATGCTGGAAGATACACTTGAATTGTGTGTTGGAAGAAATTTCAGCTTCAAAAAAATCCTCTGAACCCAAGATACACAGCTATTGTATTGCCATGTCTGTGATATGTCATCTGAAAATACAGGAACTGTCTGTTCTTCAGGAATTTTTCCTTAAGGAAACTGCTTTAAACTTTTCTTAATTGAATGCTGGTGTTCTTTTCTTTGCAGTAATGAACTTCAACTCAAAGAGGAACTCAGGAAATGGAAAGAAAGGGCACTAAAATTGAGAGAACAATCCTCAAGAGAAAGTATTCGAGAGACAATACCAAGGTCTCCTAAGAAGGCAGTGTCATATTTCTTTAAAGAGCAAATGCCTTCACCCTCCAAAGAAACTGCTTCTCAGGAAATAGTGACTCAGGACCTACCAAAGCCTCTGCCTCTGACCTGTCCAACAAATTTCTTTGATAATTCCAACTTGGGTGTGCTAACAGGTATGTAGCACAGTGGTAGTGTCCTATAAGATTTGAAGATGCAAAATGTAAGGGATAGCCTGAGATCTGAAACTTGCATGATAACAGTTTTCCTGAATGATTTGTCATCTGAGTTGTGAGGCTTCTGTATGCTCTACAGAATCAAAATATCAAAATGAATTCTTCACCTGCTGAAAAATATACAAACTTTTTTTTTCCTTTTCTGCAGTGGAAGTGTTGATGAGTGACTTTTAAAAGTGAATCAACAAAATGTTGTCACTAGATAGCTGATGCTCTAAAATATTTTGCTTTTTAACTTTACATTGGTTAAGCAGAGATTTCTAGTAAAACTATATAAAGTTAACTGCTGGTTAACTTCTTTCTCAAGTTTTTCAAGATGGTAGACTTTAGTCTTTGATGTTGCATCTCCTACTCTGCCTGGCTCCAGCTGCAGTAATAGCTGTTTTGATGAGAACTTCTGTTCCTCAGCCTAACTTCAGATTTCTTATATCTGGCCTGCTGACTTTTAGTGACTTCTGCCCTCATGTTTCTCACAGCTTTCAAAAGGCCCCAGCAGACATGTTGAAGAGTAGCCAGTGTTTGAGGTATTAGTAACAGACTTCCAGAAAGAACATGACTCATTGCTGGCTTTGCAATGGCCAACTTGGTTATAGCACAGCTTTCCTCACAACACAAAGCTCCTCAGAGGGAAGCTTTCATAGCTGATGTACAAAACACTAATCAAGATTAAATCACTGCATTTCTGCTGCTTGTCTGACTGAGAAAGGCTTTAATGTTCTTGTCTTCTGTACAGATACAAGACCTGAGGGCACAGAGTCCACAGAAGAACGTCTTAAGCACTTGTTTGGCACTTCAGACAAAGATAAAGCCCCTGATTGTAGCACCCAGTAAAGATGCTCTGTCACAAGCTGCCCTTACAGTAGCTACAGCCAGGATCTGCAAATACAAAAGAAAATTGCTTCAGGTTAAAAACCATCAGCCTCTTCCATCTTTGCTGTCTTGGAGTTTCTACTTCTCACAACTGGGAAAGCTAGAATAGGAGGACAAAAATGGAAAACCAGATGCTACCCCACAACCTGCTAATCTGCTGATGTTCTACTTTGGTGTTGTGGTGTTTTTTGATGACAAAGAGAAGCTAATGTATTGAAAAAAAGAATGGAAAAATGAATGGATCACAAACTAACCTACTGTGAAACTTCTCAATCTCAAACTTTTCATTCTGTCATTCCTAAAACAGCCCTTTTCTGACATGTTGATATTTATATCTTCAGAGTGCTGTTAACTTGGCAAGAAATATTTTTTTTGTTTCTTAGCATGTGGTTTTTATACCATGCTTTCTTTAAGCCAACAGAAATTGCATTTTCACCACAATCTGACCTCTTTGGATACTGCAACCCAAGTGACTGATCTTCTGTTTGTAGAGTACACAATCAAGGGTTCCTCTTAAAGTCCTTCAAAGTTTCTGCAGCTCAATTATGGTACCGTGAGTAACTTTGAATTTTGCATCATTTTTCAGTATACCTGTCTGAAGTTGTGTATAGGGGTTTTTTAATTGTAAGCAATGGACTTAACACTCTTCTGCTTCTCTAGTGAAGGCAAAACAAACCAGATCTTTGGGATCTTTTATTAAACCACTTATCTGTACTGTGAGATCTACATTTTGTATCTTTTATATAAGAATTTTTCACTTGACAATAAAATTTAATGTGTTAAATATGTAAAAATGGTTTTGCTGTTCACTTGTGCTGTGATCCAAGGATGCTGATTACAACATTGTCTGTTACCAAATCATTATCTTTTATACTGATTTCATCACTTCCATCATAATCATCCTTCTTGTCTCTGTCCTCTATAACCTTCTGCAGCAATTACTTGTGCAGAAGTTTATGGTTTTTAGAGTTTTATTGAATTCTTTGAGTCTGTCAGAAAATGGTTGAAGTTTAAAACATAGATCCTCCTCCCTTTCCTCCCCTCCATGCCCTCCACTGCCAACTAAACAGGAATTGGGCACTCAGAACCTGAGATCAACTCCATTAAGGATGAAATCATCATGAGATGAGAAAGTCATACCTAAGAAAGATACCTGCATCAAAAGCATCATCCTTATTTTATAGGAATAAATCCGTCAGTGATGCTAGGTCCTGTTTGGGTCACCCAAACTGAGAAGCAAATGGCTACACTGACATGTTCCTGAGCTTTCAGCAGTTACTGGAACTAGGGGAGTCACACAAGGATTATTTACCTGATGGAGGTACTTCTTCAATAAAGAACCAACCTTTATTTACTTTGAATAGCTGAAAACTGCCAACTACTGTACCTACTAAGAAGGATTTATCTCAGTCTCTGGCCTTGAATGTGTTTTGGGAATCTTTTAAAGGCATGACGAGCCAAATATACAGATTCTATATATCATTACCGAGTTGGGCACTGCAATGTCTTCTTTCTGACCACAGCCACAGGTATTTATTTTCTGACAGGAATAAATGCAGAGTGCTGGTATGTTTGTGGTGGTTTGGTTTTGGTTTTGGTTTCTTTTTTTTTGTTTGTTTTATTTTGTTTTTGAGGTTGGTTGGAAGTTTTCTGGGTTTGTTTAGGTTGTTTTTTTGTTTTTTAGTTTTTTTTTTTGGTTTATTACTTTTTTTTATTTCCCACTATGATGAGATTTCCTTTTGCTACCAGTATTTTGGTGTTCTAAATGAATTCGACTGACTATTTTTCTTCCAGAATCAGGAAAGGTGGTGTATATATAGATCTACCTCTTCTATATACAATTTCCAGTGGTTTTTTTGTTAATTATTACTTGCTTGGAACAACTACATTTGGTGATTTTTCTGGTGATTGAACTAAAAAAGCAGAAACTTAATGCAACAGATCTGTGGCTAAATTTCAGTGGCAAAAGCTTAGGGAGCAGAAGGATAGATGCTTTTAGCAAATTAAGATTTTTTTTTTTACTGGAGAGCTGATCTAGAAAGCCTTAAAAGCTATCATAGTTTAGCAGAAAGACAGGAGAAGCTGAACTTTTGTGTATGTGTGTCCCAGTTTATCCACAGAAGTGGCTTTGCTGAGAACAAACTAATGAAGTTTGGGCAAGACACCAAATTCCTTAATAATACTAGCAGATAGCTTTAAGTCTGGTGTGAGCTTATAGCTAAATTAGTCTGTCCTAGAATTTTTCAGTTTAATTATATTAATTCTGCTTTAACTTATGCAAATTAAACTACTAGAAACAAAAGATATGCTGGTAAATCACCAGTTTTAACAACAACAACAACAAAAAGAATCTCATAAGTTTTGTCCTGGTTTGGAATTCGATAGTTTATATTGCAAAAGGACATTGCTTGGAAAAACATGTTGGTGACCTTTTGGTGGGAATCCTACTGACCTTTTGAATTCCCATTGTAAGAGAGCTCGCTAGTGCTGGTGATATTTGTGTGTCTTTCCTGTGCAGGAGAAAAATCACACTCTTTTTAAAATCCTGAGTTTCACTAGATGGCAGCATCTCAATGTTTCAACAGGAAATTACGTTCGTATAGAGAAACTTAGCAGTTGGACTACAAATCCCAACAAGCACAGTAAAAAAAAAACAACTCTAGAACTTCCTTTTGTACAAGGGTCGGTGAATATAACAAAGCTGTTTGAGATCTCTTGGTGAGTGACTATAGTAACATTTATTTGTAAATATTTCATAGAATCGGTGTGGCAAATAGAACTTTGATTGTTAGATTGAAAAATGTATTTATAATACATTTTGCTTCCCACATGTTAAGGGGAAGTACTTAAACTGATCCAGGTGGCTTTTGGAAAAAATTTTTCCATTACATTGCTTCAGAAATCTAATTTGTTGAGTCTGTAACCTTCAGGAAAACAGTTTTGCTTCAACTTTTGTCGGGACAAACATCTAACAAAACAGAATTTCTGATCAAAATAAGAGAAATTAGTAAAGGATTCAAGAAGTAGGACACTAAATTTGACACAGTAACCTGAGTCACAGCATGGATTTGAGCATCTCTAGAGGACAGCATTGGCTGCTAACGTAGGGAAGATTATGGCACCTTTATCCTAATTTGCCAGAGAAGTACTTGGTGTGCTGGATTTATGTGTATATTTAAAGACTGTGTTCTTATGACACCTTTCTACATTCATATGTACATAGACAAAGTTGCTTGGAGGATTATGAAAATGCGAGAGGTTTTGCTTATGGGGAACCTAATTAACAAATTCCAGATACCACACTGTGACTGGAACACACTGACCTCACTTTTTAGGAACTTCTTTGAGACTTAGCATTTGGTTTTACTTGTTTGTCTGCATTTTTGCATGCTGTATTTAGTTAAACCTAACACAGCACTTGAACAGGGCTGTATTTTGCCTTTTGGCTGCTCCATCCAGACTAAGGTAGCAGCTCCTAGAGGTTCCCTACTGCCCCAAGCACGGTCAGTGTTCCCTGAGAACAGGGAACAGGAGGCAAAACTGGCAGCTTCATTCCCCACACACCTTCCTGCTTCACTGGGGCTGGGAACCTGCTGTGCTGGAAGATTCCTAAGACAACTGAGGGCAGATACCAAGAGCAGGGCATTGTGTGGAATCTATTGCAGTCTAGGACATTGAAAAGTTTGGAGAGAAACAGAAGACACACCTGCTTTCTGAGAATACCATGGACAGTGGAAACACTAGATTACTGCTGTTTCATCCTGGGGTATTTTTGCCTGTTTAAGAAAAAATGAAATCTAATTTCTGTTATAATGAAGCTTAACTTTTGAGCTCAAATGCCTTTTGACTTCTTGAGGTCCTTTATAACCAAAAAAAAAAAGAAAAGGTGGGGCAGCCCTGCCTCTCAGAGCCCTGGATAACTGAAGGTCACACGGCAGCCAAAAAGGACAACTGATGGCAAAGGAACACCTGGATCATGTCCAGTTTTGGGAATGTACTTGCATCTGATTCCCAGGGGTGGTGTTGGCTTATCTTTGTTACATTTCTGTGCCATCCCGTGCCTGCACAGGTCGGCACCATGGGGCGGCTGGATGGGAAGATCATCCTGTTGTCTGCGGCAGCACAGGGCATCGGCCGAGCAGCTGCCATTGTAAGTTGGAAAATGTTTGTTCTGCTGTGCCTGTGCAAGTCTCTCATTCTAGCTTGTCCAATGACACCTGCACCAAACCAATTCCTGAGTTAATAAACCATAGATGAAGCCAGAACTACACAGTGAAAAAAATCAGGGAATAATATAGCCACTGTGCTGTATCATGCAGGCTTTGTGCTGTTTCAATTCATGAAAATCTTCAACTCTGAGTGGAGATGTTAAATAAGGATAAGAGCAAGATTTGAGGACAGCTGCAACAGCTTTTCTAACAATATATGGTTGGTACTCTCTGTACCTTTTATCCAATATCTAATGCTTTGTTCTGGGAGAAAACAAAGATGATAGAGGGAATATTTCCTGGTCTGAGGCTGGATACTGTGAGGATCCCCTACAGCAAACCCAAGGTATTTTACCTATATTCATGATCAACATTACCAAGTTCACATGATACTAGCACATTGTTCACAATGAGCACCTGTAAGAAACCCTTTACAAATTTTGTTTGATTACTGTTAAACAGAATTCAAGGTACATATTAACTTTCCAGTTAGCTTGTAACTACTTTTGACCAGTTCTTCTCCTGTGACTTCCCTTTTCCGTGGCAAATAAAAACCCCAGATTTCTCATTATCTCTGTAATGTAATCAACCACTCAGGAAAAGCTCCTCTGTAGCATTTTTGCCAGACTGGTTAGTTTCTCATTCATGTGGTTGAGAACACAGAAGACTGCTGATCTTAGCTCTTACATAAATCACACGGTCCAAGGAGCAGGTAATCTTCCTGATGGCTTCACCTTGTAAATACCCAACAAGCCATGGAAGGCTGGTATGTTTAATGTCACTATCCTCTTAAGCTGCACTGGGAACACTTACTTTGAAGATTAGGGCTACAGTCCAAGATGTCAGAATACTTTTCACAGACTTTACTTTGTTAGCTGTTGATTTATCAGTAATCACAATAAAAAGACAGAGGCTTTTGAGGAGACTGTCAAGAATGAAGCAATGTCTCTGCTTAAATATCAAAAGTCATGCTGCTTTTAATATTGTTCTATTCCAGTGATTTAGATACAAAGGATTTTGTTCAAAATAAAAAAAAATCCCGTTTTACAACATCTGCCTTTACCTGTCATTTCTCATAATTTCATTTAAATCTAACAATACAGACAATTCTAGCCCTATTGCTTACGAGAGCAGCTAATAAGGGCAATAATAATATCCATTATCTTAGTCTAGTTACTGTTCTTATACTTTATTTATGGGAAAATACCTTAAGTCTGTTTTTTAACACAAAGTTACATAGTTGTGTGCAACTCCCTGATATGCCCAGAATGAAAACTGAGAAATCAGATGCCTTCAGCTTGGCTTGGCTTCTATTTCAAGCTGAAAAGCACCTGAAAAGAGAATAGATTTTATTTCTGGTATGATCTGAAATATGTAAATATAAACTGCTTCTCTTGTATTCTCTAGGCTTTTGCTAAAGAAGGAGCCAAAGTCATTGCTACAGACATCAATGAGTCTAAACTGCAAGAACTGGGGAAATACCCAGGTAAATGGCCCGACAGCAAGTATTAGTTCAGCTCTTACAAGTTTTGTGTAGGCTGTCCAAGATACATTTTGAGGATAGGACTTGAAAAAAGCTTGAAAAAGACAGAAAGAAAGGAAAATATCCAACTATTTCTTTCAATGTTTTCATCGCTTTATTCTGTGGTGTGAAATTGCAGAGGTTTAGCATGTAAAATATTGCAATATCAGCATATCAGAGTATTATTCCAGACATGTGGAACTACTGACTTTCTTGTGTCACAGAGAAGTTGATATTTGATTGCTAGAATAGCACCCATTTCAGTTACCTTTTGGCATCAAGTGCATCGCTCTGGAAGGCATGGTGTGCTTTTCTCTGATCAAGAGAACATCCCACTATACAAAAAGCTAGACCTAGTGTTTTGCATTTCTGTGGTCCATACTTGGCTTATCTTTTTAATGCATTCCTTACTGTCTTGTAGAATCCATATATCTTCAGAAATTTAATTCTAGCAACATTAAATACACCCATTCTGTTTGTACAAAAGTTCAGGAATATTGTTTTTCTATTGACACTACAGGAACATGCTTCAAGGAGCAGGTTTTGCACAGATGTGTTTCTAATCACAGGTGACACAAGTGGGACATTACGTTAAAAAGTATTCTTTCAATATTGAAATAAAAAACAAAACTTCGATATAGTTTACAGCTGAAAATGCTTCTAACTTGGTTTGAGAGAAGAAAGTGGATTTAATGAATTCCTACTAAAGGCTGACAGTAAAATACACAAAACCACAGCTGGCACAGCTTTTGGCGTGAATATCAGTCTGCCAACTGGAATTCACCGCAAGCTTTGCAATTGTTTGGGAACTTGAGGGCTTTTCAGGTTCCTTCTGAGGGTGTTTTGGAAAAGTGTTACATTTTTTCCCTCTGCTAGTATGCTCACGAGGAAAGAAATTATTTCCCGTATACTCAGAGCCATTTCCATCCTTTAGACATATGATTACTCAATCTCCAATTCATCAAGACTTGGCACGTTGAGATCTATGAATTTTATCCAGGAGAGGTAATTCCAATGTGATGTTAATCACCAGCCTGTAGTCTGGTCTAACACACAAATCTCTTCAAAAGTGTCTCTTACCATTTAACTAAAGCAGAGAAAGCCTTGTCGCTTTGGTTTCAAAAAACCCGAGTTTTTAATCCATTTCAAATCAAATTCTCCTTTAAGTTAGACAACACTCAGATGCTTTACAGAGAGCTTTATAGTATTTCATGGAATCATATCTGCTGGGTGAGACTTCCGGAGGCCATGTAGTTCCATCTACTGCTCAAAGTGGCACTGGTTAGAGCAGGTTGCTCAGGGCTCTGCTTAATCCAGTTCTGAACATCTCTAAGGATAGAATTTTCTCAATAACCTAAATAATTTATATAAAGCTCATTCATAATATCATCAACTACATATGAGAATGTGGCATGAAATGGCACTGTACGACACATGTAACCAATTCCAAGTGTTATTCTATGATAATGAGCATGAAAGTTCATTACGATTATACAGGATCTATAATTCTTCAGTGTGAGAGTATAGTGGAATTCAAATTTATTTGAAATGTTTTTATGGTAAATTAAGCTAGCTCATCTGCTTGTGTCATGCTGTATAACAATTAAAACAGTTGATTATAGCACGATATGTTGTCCCAGATTAACCGCTGCACTAACTTAATCATTGAGTGAATTGAATTGTAAGCGCTACCCTCAGCACATCAGAAAAACAGTCAACTAATCCTTAGTCAAATACATTGAAACAAATGCCATGTTTTTTCTAGGCATTCAAATACAGGTTCTGGATGTCACCAAAAAGGAGCAGATAGAAAATCTGGCCAAGGAGATTGAAAAGATTGACGTCCTCTGTAACATTGCAGGGTAACTGGATTCTCTTTGCTACTACTATTTTTTCAGTTTTCCCTGTCTTCCAGAACTACCTTCTACTACTTCAATGCATTTTATTTGTTCTGTTTTAATAGATTTTTTACCCTTAATACTAACTTTCACGTGTTTTCGTCAAAACTGAACTTTTTGTGCATATCCACATAAACCAGGCCAAGACAGAACAGCTCTGGAACTTATGTTTTCCCTACTCTATATGTGTACCCTGTACTGATGGCTTTGACCCTCCGAGCACAACAGTGAACAAAGCTGACAGTCTGCTGGTGCTCTATTTTTTGTTTCTTAATTTCTTCTATTGTCAATCATTTTGTTGCACATATTGAACCTGCTTTGTGTCCTTGATACTTATCAGAAGAACTATACTGCTTGCATTCTGCAGAGCTCTTATCCCCTGCTTTTCAAGCTTAAAAAAAAATTAGAAGTGGAAAAAAGGCCAAAGAAATGTAAACCACAGACAGTAATCCACTTCATGCACTCATTCCAGGTTTGTTCATCATGGAACCATTCTGGAGTGTGAGGAGCAAGACTGGGACTTCACGATGAACCTCAATGTTCGCAGCATGTATCTAATGATCAAGACATTCCTTCCAAAGGCAAGGTTTGGCTGCCCATGACTTTTAGTCTCTGCTGCATTGTTTGAAGTGTGAGAGATCAGAGTTGCTGCCACTGTGACAATATACAAAATACAAGAGTGCCACTTTGGATAGGGGAGCCCTTAGATTACAGTGATCGTACTGTAAAACATTCTCTGCATTGCCTAATATTTCAAATAGAGAATTTATCTGAAGGATATGGTAGAGAAGATTTATTTTGGGAGTTGGCATATGTAAACTAGCTAAAATACTCCAGACTTTATGCAGGGCAGTGAGGGAACCACTGCAATACAGTGCTAGTGTATTATACCATAGCACACAGCTGCACAATACCACTGCTTCAAATTATTTATAAATAATGTATATTAACATTAATTTTATACAGCTCTGGAGACTATTTTGTGAAGAAATTCAGGAATGGTGATGCTAACATGCTGATTAGAGCACAACAATTCAATGAAGGTAGTAGCTTGAAGATGCTTCTTAGCTTTACATTATCACTAGGTTTGGGTCTACAAAAACTTGTGAACTTAATAAGGTGTTTGCATTCCCGTAAATGCAAAGGCCAGATTTGAAAGCTGTGACCATGACTGGATGACAACTACTCTTTTCAGTATTGTTCCAGTTCTTTTTGCTTGGTTGGTTTGGTTTTTAGTTTGTTGGGGGGTGGGTTTTTTCTTAGCTAAACATAATTTTCAAAGTTTGAGGGTTTTTAACAACTTCAGGCATATCAAGTTTTAGGATGCCTAAAAGGGTCATAACTTAAAGAAAATTAGCTACAATTCATAGATGCTAGAGTGTTATGCTTTAGTCTTCCCCATAACAAGAAGAGTTTGAGTGGGATCAGTGAGTTGCTGCATTGGTAGATGGTATCAGCAGATGTCTGTCTGGTGTAACTTACTGTCATGACAAAAGGGCAATGACTGAGAGGTGCTGACCTAGCAAAAAAATCCTTTCCTGGCATAGTTTTCAATCCTGACATGGCTCAGGGGAACTGAGTGAGAATTTCAGACTCTGCTTTACTGCTTCAGTCAATGGCATCTGCCCATGCCAATTAAGCTTTGTTGCCCTGTGTATCAAGTGCATGTAGGGCTGTTCTGCAAGTTGCTGTGGGCTATTTTGCTGAACCGGCAGATGAAAAAATAGTTTGCATTTGAGTGACATAAGTACTCTTTCACAGATGCTTAAACAGAAATCTGGAAATATTATAAATATGTCTTCTGTGGCATCCAGCATCAAAGGTCAGTAGCTTGCTAGAGCTCCTTATATGAATTTTTAAGGTGATGGAGATACAATATAAATATTGTGCAACTTTGAACTCAGAGGACATTATAAATCCAAAGCTATTTCTAAATCCTCTGGAGGGATTAGGGGGAAATAAGTGAACACATTCAACTCAACATAAATGCAAGGACACAGATGGAAAATTGTAGAAACTCCAAGATCCTTATCTCTGACCTTTCTCAATGTTTTTTAACATCCTTTTTACCAGTATTTATTAACTAAAAAGAAATTATTTCCAGTGATATCTTAGTACATATGTTCTTCAGAGATACAATGAAGAAATGACAATTACAGAAGCGCTGTAACTATGCTTTCAAAAGAAGCTTGATCATGATTACCAGATGGATTTCTGCTATTCCTGAATCTTTGCTGCTTGTTACATTTTCTAGACTAGTTGCCAGACTTACCCTAGTGAAAGACTGTGTGCTTTCCTCTGGTGTATACCTGTGTGGAATACTGGCAGCTGGCATTCCAGCTAGCCTGCCTTTATGGAGAGGCTAGAGCTGCTACAGGAAATGCTGGAGTCCAGAAGCAGGTGCATACAATCCTGGCTCTTTCTTTTTTCCCTTTTTGACTATGTTTCTGTGCTGCCTTAACATGGCCCTTCTGTTAGGAGTTGTGAACAGGTGTGTCTACAGTACTTCAAAGGCAGCAGTTATTGGGCTAACAAAGGCTGTGGCTGCTGATTTCATTGAACAAGGCATCAGATGCAACTGCATATGTCCTGGTAAGTGTTCTTACATCATTCTGTGAACTAGGAGCAGATGCTAGAAGGCCAGATTGAGTTTGGCTTTTTTAACAAAGAATAGACTTGCAAGTGGTAACTAAAGTTACCAGCAGTCTGCAAGAACAGAATATGTTTGAAAGGCTTTTAATATAGGACAGTTGTTATCCTGTGGTTAAACTGGACCACTAGTCTGATTAACCTAATATCTGCACTTTACACATACATTACACAGTGTTTGAATGGCTGTTTTCAAAGATGCAGTCTAAGAAGTTAGAAGCAGGTAAGAGCTAGCTAACAGTCTGACCATTGTTTAACCATCTGAAAAGTATTGAATCTAATCCTCAAAACTCTTGCCTTCTACTAAAATTTTAAACTCTATGCTTTATTGGTAGTTTTGCAGCCTTTCTCCTTAATTATATTACAAAGTTACACATAGGTGTTAAGACATAGAAATAGAACAAATAAACTTTTGTCGTGATTGCTCATGCAGTCAATTTTTAACACTGAATTTAAAATTTTGCTTAGGAACTGTTGACACACCATCTTTACAAGAAAGAATCCAAGCCAGACCTAACCCAGAACAGGTGAGAAAGTAATTATTAGCTTGGTCACATGTGCATATATGTTTAACTCTCTTTAAAAAAAGAATATTTAGCTGCACTTCTGCCCATATTAAAGAATGTCCTCCATTTCAGAGTACTGTGGATAACTTAACACTGCTGTCTCCTTTGAAAGTGCTTTGAAAGAGCTTGAACTCGAGACAGAAGACTTAAGGACTGACCAGAACTGAAGTCTCAGAAGGATAATATTGCTTAGTGAATGCAGAGGGTCTTTCATCCATGGAAGCAACTCCAGGTGTTGGTTACAGTACCCAGTGCAAAAGCAGAGGAGATTTTCTATTGTGGCACATGTCAGACACAAGGCAGTGCAAAAAACAGACAGGGCATTCTGGCCTGTGCATTTCAATGTTATTTGGGATGCCTAGCCATCCTTATTAGATAATGGCAAGTTCTCATTTGAAGGACATGGGAATATCTACCACCAAAGGAAGAAAGATTTTATGTTGGCTTTATTCTGGAACCAGAGATTTAGGTGCTTTCTAATAGTCACCTAAATTTTTTCAACCTGAAATTCACATCCCCATTGATTTTATGATTTTCCAGCTTTAATTCCCTACTTGGTGCACTAAAGGAAGTTATGACTAGAGGGCTGTTTCCTATATTGCTCTGCACATGTCAATAGGTTAAAATCTTTTCTATTTTTGATATACCAAATGCTCTTGTATATCCAGGCACTGAAAGACTTTCTAGCCAGACAGAAGACTGGCAGGATGGCTACTGCTGAAGAAGTGGCCCATCTCTTTGTGTACCTGGCCTCTGACGAAGTAAGTATTTTAATAAAATAAAATGTCCTGTCACAGAATCCCATGCTACTTTGCTGCTTCACAGTAGACAGGGTATTTTTTTCAGAACAAATTATATTCTCTTTGAGCTGGCTTATTACAAAAATAAAAACCAAATTATGTTCCTTTTCTGAGTTCACCCTGCAATACAAAAGGTGTTGGGAATATTGACAGTGATTGCAAGGCATTATGTATTTGGTGCCATGGCCTGGTGCTTTCATGTCACCTGAGCAAATTGACTGACCCCAGGTCATCCTGCATGCTGAAGAGAAATGAGCTTGTCAGCCTTACTAAGCTTGCGCCATGGCTAGATCATGTTTTAAGGAGGTAGAATTAGTAGAGCTGCTGGAGATTTTAGCTAATGCTCAGGGTGAATCTGCCATTCCAGCATAAGGAAAACAACAGACTCACTGTGGTTGTTACATACCAGACTCTTGATGACCACTGCAAACAGCACCAGACTCTTGATGACCACTGCAAACAGCACCATCACTAATAAGCACATACCAATGTTATTTCAGCTGCTATAAATTTATTGAGACTAAAAACTGGATTGGATTTGTCTGGACATGTCCAGCAGTTCTAATGTCCATGTCAAAATAGTTCAATGGATTTAGTTCAGCATTAATGTTGCTATCTATCAGTAGTCTGTTTCTCAATTTCATCTTGGTTTTAGTATTTCCATAATGCTAAGAATTTTTTCCAGTCTGCTCACAGGATTTTCAATCATGTATAAACAGAATTCCTATTTTTCAATATACTCAGCATGTTTCAGCAGTGACATAGGGAAGAATGTCAACAGCTCAGTTGCTTACCCCACTATCCATATAATCTAAGTTTCTAGTTAGGTCCCATTATAATTATTGGCTAACCTGATCTGATTCTGCTCAGCTGGACAGACCTAATAACATCACAGTGTGAGGTATTTATTCCTCCAGGTAAGATATCTGAAGACTAGCTTTTGTAAATTTGTACTCTCAGGATGTATTCTCATCTTAATGCCTCTAACAATACTTCTGCCACACTTCCTTGAATTAAGTAAAAAGCTTTAATTTCTACGTTGGTTTCTATTTAGATATTATATTATATTAATTAGGTATTTTTGTAAAACATAAAAAGGTGTACAAAAAGAAAGCAGATGTTTAATTTAAATAAAAAGTGTTTCCCTGTAATCAACAGCCATGAAAAATTACTTGAAATCATTGTTTATTTTATGTAATTTCAGTCTGCCTATGTGACTGGTAATGAACTAATCATCGATGGAGGATGGAGCTTGTGATTGACTCTACCTGCAAATGGAAATTCACACTATCATGGGCAAAAAAATAAGGATGGTGGTTCTTGCAAAGATTGAGATCATGCATATAATGTCTTTCCAAACAAATTTTCTGCTATCTCTCTCTGGATTGATTTTGCTGATTAACTTCTCCTTAAATAGAGAAACACTGGAGTAAAACATACTTCATGTGGCTTCAATTTATGGCAACTCCAAAAACATGAAAGAACAGCAGTTTAATGTTTAAGATTTCAGGAGGCCAAAAATATTATTCAAGTTACAAAATCTGAGTTGTATTTTAAACAAAATCTGAGTGAAAGGAATTAACTATTATCTTTATTCTCATCTTAAAGGTATTTGGAAATTAAATACTCACAATTAGATTTTCATGTACAGGAACCACTATGCAAGGGCAGTACCCTAGCAGGTATGGATGGGGGTATATGTGAGAGGAGGATTCTTAAATACATTGTTGAATCTTCATGAATATGCTTGACTTGTAGCACAAAAGCCAAAGGAGTGGATTTTACCACTCTAGATGGAGCCAATGTATTCCTCTCTGAAACGATGTGCTAATATTGGACAAATTCTGTAAAATCTGTTGCTAGGTGCTACATTTAGGTGCTCTATGCCTTATTCTCAAGTGCCAATACAATTCACACTAAAGCACAAGGCAAAATTTCTCTGAAAAGGACTGTTTCTACATGAGTATATGCTGATGTTTTTATTGTGATAGCACATGGTAGTTTCCATTCATGAAATAGAAACCTATTATTGTCAAGTTTCATACTCTGGGAAAAAACAAAGGTCCTGACCCAGAGATCTAAGGCAATGAATAACATGAATTCACAAAGCATTTGTTTTGCTGACATGCTGCTTAAAACCAACATGAATTACATGGTCTAACTGCCTATAAATATGGTCACCTTTAACATAGCTCCATTTATCTAGTTCATAAATAAAACTCCATGTACTTTAATACATATCTTCATATAAATTATATACATATGTATGTGAGGGAGAAATTAAGGATTAAATGATACTGAATATGATTCATCAGTAATAAAAGCACAGAAAAAAATTTACAATATTGTGTGTGTTTCTGTAACAACTGCCAATGTTTATAAAATTATTGCTTAAGCTTTTCAGTATCAGCCAAAGCATTAAAATAAATTATTTTATTTCAAAGATAATGAAACACATTCAGTTAAAATCTGGCCCCTTATTTTAAAATAATTGTATGTAAATGTAAATTCTACAAATGAGAAAAGTATTGTAGGTATTGATTTCCTTGGGCTCATTATGGGTTTAACATTTACCTTTAATCATGGCTGGAGCATTCTGACCTTGTGTAGTTTGTTTATGGGGTTTTAGAGAATATCTAGTGTTTCAATCAAGTGACCATGGCAGCCAAGCGGGATCAAGTTGGGGCATAAATCCAAAGTTCTCCAAAATGGCTCCAAAAATGTTCACAGACATAAATTCAAAAACTAAAAATTGAGGCTGGCAAGACATGGTTTCTATGGTTTCCGAGTTTCATGTGAAGGCCAAAGTCTTTTTTTTTTTAGTAGGTGCCAAAGGCTAACCTTGAAAAGAGAAAATTTCCCCACTGCAGTAACACAGTGGAACATGTACTGTGTATTCTGAAAATATAATTAAGAATCTGAGAGAAAATTCATTATACTTACTGCATACTGACCATCACTACTTACCTGAAGCTTCTAAGCTCGCTTAGAAGTGACTGTAGGAGATTGTAGTACACAGTATACACCAGATGGCTGCATGCCATTTTGACAAGTGCTTGTCAAAGCACTTGTGCAAGAAAATAAGTATTACTTGCCTTTAAATTGCACTAAAGGCACAAAGGGCTTTTTCAGTGGTAGGCCAAGAATCTGGTGGACCAGACAAATAAAAATCAGCAGAGCTTGCTGCCTCTTGCCTTACTAGCAGCGCTTTTCATGGAGGTGTCAACAGTGTTCCAATGTCATGAGGTTTTTCAGCAGATTTGCAGGACTAATTAAAGGAAAATGCTTCTTAATGCTCTTGTGACCTAATTCCCTGTCTGTTTTTAATGGAACTGGGTAATTCTCTTTGTTTTCCTTCCACCTCAGTGATAACATAAAGAGGCTTTTTGACTTTTCAGATTCTAGGTCAAACTTTTCTCTTGTGGAGGAGGGAGGAATAGACTTCCCTGATTCCAAGTCCTTCTGGAAAATTTAATCTGATCAAAAAATGCTTTCATTTTCTCTTGGATTTGTAGTCAGCTTAGTTCTGTGTGATGATGCCAAGAGCAAAGTAGCAACATGTGGCATTTGACTCAGCTTTCACATGCACTCAGTGCAGTTTGCAAATTTAGGGTTGAGAAAAAGTCTGTCTCATTACCTCATGTGCACTTACAAATGAGGTGGATGAACTTGCTTTATCTTTAAAAAGTTGTAATGCCGGGATGGGAACAACATAAATATGCAAGTTGTGTTTGTTTGGGGTGGTTTTGGGGATTGGTTGGTTGGGGTTTTTTAAATTGTCCTGCCTGGCCCAATGCATTTTGTCTGTACCCAGAGCAGAATGAAGCAACAGCTCCTTACCCTTCCCTTGCACCAAATCTCCAACTCCTCCCGTGCCGTAGCCTGGGTTAAAGGATTGCCTGTAGCTTCCCCATGCGTCTTCCCACAGCCATGGGAAAGGCAGCACAGAAAGCCTTTCCGTGAGTACTGGATGCAGTGACAAAAGTCTTCCTCCTGGCTGCACTGACGGGTATCCAGAGCCTTGGATGGATGGGCTCAGCTCTGCTCCATGGGCTCAGCTCTGCTCCATCGCTCCCCCCAACCCGACAGCTCACACCTCGGCCAGTCTGCAGCCGCCTTTCCCGCCATTCCCAAGGCTTGCGGGAAGCCCTCAGGAGCATCCCAGCTGCAGCTGCTGGCCTGGGGAAGCTGTGGCTGTGGAGGAGGGCCTGTTGCTCCAGCAGCAGCAGCAGCAGCAGCAGCGGAGCAGGAGGAGGAGCCGGAGCCGTTCCCTCAGGCTGCTCCCTCAGGCTGCTCCCTCCCGCTCCCCGCGCTCGGAGGCGCCGGCCCCAGGCTGCGGCGGGAGCGGGTCCTGGCTCGGGCCCTGCCGTGCCCAGGTGAGTGCTCTGCATCCCCGGCTCCTTGTATCCCCTGGCTCCTTGTATGCCCTGGCTCCTTGTATCCCCTGGCTCCTTGCATCCCCTGGCTCCTTGCATCCCAGCCCCTGCAGCGGGAAGGGTGACGGGGCTGGGAGCTGAGAGCGGGCTTGGCAGGCAGGAGGCTGCTCCTGCGCTTACTTAGCGCCTTTTTGTGGGTAATGATGGTTTGGGTGTTTTGATCGTTATTTGTTCTGAGCGCCAGTTGCTCTGTGGTGTTTGTGGAATTTCGTGTGCATCGCATTCTGTACCTTCTGGGGCAGAGCGGGATGCAGGGAGTCACCGAGGTGGCAGAGCTCCTGCCATGGGCTGTCCCTGTCACTCTGCTTTCCCTCATGCCCACTCCAAACAACTGAAATGACAGCATTTCACACAAACCTTTCTGCTTTCAGAACCAGGAAAGTGTATTTTACAGGGAGGTGCTAAAATAGATCTGTTCCTGGCTGGTTTCCATGGGATAGGCCTTAACGCTGAGCTGTAAATTTCACTCCATGATTTCTCAATCACTGATTTTTGTTGGCATAGAAGGTGAAATTGAAAAACCAAAACAGCATCCGTTCCTCAAAAAAGGCAAAAACCTGTGAACTTCCAAAAGACCCATGCTGGCATAAGTACCCTAACTACTCACTTTGGTCCTGTTGATCCAAAGGACTGTTCCTGAAAGAGGGTTCTTGGTCCTGCTGACAGAGTGAAGACCTGCCACAAAACAGGTAAGCACAGCACCATTAGATTCGTGATTCACTCCCTGAAACCATTCCTGTTAAACAGAACATTCAGTATCCCTGCTTAGTCAATCTTTCCTGCTTGCACACAAACCAAGTGCAAAATTAAGTGCAGAAATCCACTCTGGGAAAGTGGTCAGTGAAGGGAAGGAGGGAGGCACTGGTAAGTTGCTGATACTTTCTATTTCACTTAGGAGGACTTGCATTTGTGAATTCCCAGCCCCATGAAAGGTTTAAAAAAAACCAAAACAAAAGTATCACTGATATAATTAGAAAAAAACTCTAAACCCGCAACCATTTGGTTCCACAAGTACTAATTAAAAATACAGAAAAGTACAGAAAATTGAGTAAATAAGCACTTTACCTTTAAAAAGGAAGAAAAAAAAAGCAAAACTATTAACACACTGGAAGTGTTTGCCTATGGCTCTGTATTCTCCTTCTCCTGAGGTCATGCTTCAGGCCAGTTTGATATCAGAACATCTCAAAATCAATAGGGGTTTAGAATGGCCCTTGTCTTTATGGTATCAGCCATTCCCAAATATCAAATATTTAATTTTAAACTGGAACCTTGATAACTGTGAGAATCACAATTCTGACTTACTTCTGACCATTTAGCAAGGAAGGAATTTCTTGGCTCAGAAGTTCTGGCTTAACTTCACTGGTGTTTTATATGGGCAGAGCAATGTGAAAGACTGGAAGGAAATTTAGCTGATGGAGAACATATGCCAGCCTTTGCTGGAAGAGAGAACACTATCAAGCCTTGTCTCCAGAGATGTGCCTGCCCCCCTTGATGGCTCACACTTGTGAAACTGCAGTAAATATGTGCACCAAAAAAATATCTGACATATAAAACAGTGCACTGCCATATTTCGTGTTAGAATCTATGGGACAAAAAGTGGACCAGTTAGAGTGAGCAAGTACAGTGATAATTATCCACAAATTACTTGCATCTTATTTCCCACTCTGAGAAGTATCTTCATGAGATATAATCAGTAAAAAAGAGCCATGTTTAATCAGGCTGCAAGTTGTGAAAAGTCCTGATCTTTATTCAAACAGGTATCTTCACTTTCTTAGATACTCAATGTGTTTGTAACTAGTAGCATCTACAGAAACACGTTCTTAAAATTCCTCTGAAAATCGACCTGAATCAGTCAGACTTAAGTTAGGGGGAAAATATCCCCTCCTGAAGGTTTAGAAACCTCTCAGTTTTAGAAACTATAGCAGTTCTAAGTTTCTTAAATGATCACTTGCACTGACATGTACACAGGGCCTGTGACCCTTTCAGAACTAATGGTCCTGCTAAGTGGTGCGACAGCAAATAACCTTTATTATGTGCTGAAAGGAGGTACAAATGGATAAAGATGTACTACAGCCATACTTTTAAGAAGGAATGAAGAGGTTAGCACAGATAATTGCGATTCTAAAACTCGGATTTTGGTTTTGGGTTTTTTTTATGCTTGAAGTTCTAAACTTAATACTGTTCTGCAGTTAGTTTCTGTCTCTTGTTCTTAGGTACAGCATACAGAGGGACATAAAAACCACTAAACTTGAAATTGGGCTGAGAGGATTTTTCCACCTGGTCTGTGGGGAATAGACAACATCACTGACAAGTCATCCATTTGGAAAACAGTGATTATTTGCTTCTCTTAAACTTTTCCACCTTTATTTATGTCTTTAGGTTTGCAACAATGGTAAAGGAAGATGTAAATGACAGTGAAGATTCTGAACCATCAATATGTGAGAGAAATGGCATGATTCTCATGCATGAGCAAAGTGAGGTAATTAACCAGGATCTCGAAGTATCGTTCTAGTCAGAGAGAGCCCTCCTTTTCCTTCTTTCCTTTTTTAAGAATAAATCTCTTAATGTAAAAGGCACTTAAAAGTAAGCATACAGTGTTGAGAGTATCTCATTTAGATGTCTTTTTGGCACATCGTTATGCATATGATGGTCACAGAATCATGGGGTGAACAAGTGACTCCATGCTGAAAGCTCACGAGATTTGTGTTCCAGTCATGACTCTGAGTAAGGAATATATATATATATTGAGAGAGAGGGAAGAGACAGAAAAATAATCAGAAATGTGGAACTATTACTGGAGAAGGGCCAAACCACATTATAAGCAGAATTCCATGTCTACAGTATGACACTATGCTGACATGAATAATCATACAGGAAGGCAGATGATTAACTTGTCGAAAATAATGCTAAAATTAAGTGAGACATACCCAAAAATGGTCAGAACGTGTTTGGTTATGAATATGGATAAGTAGATGTACCAGGATAAGAGAACAGCTTCAAGGAACTTCAAGGGAATAACTCCCAGGGTAGTATTTCTCCCTCTCTACTTTGACTTAGCAGCTTGAGCCTTCCAGCAATGGATCATGTGAGTAAAGCTTGTGCTGGCCAGCTGTGCTGTTTATTTCATCTTTGTTTTGTTATTTTGGTTCAAGGCTTTGCAACAGAAGTTATTTAGGAGTTACAGTAATAGCACCATCTCACTGGAATGATGCTAATCATTAACTGTATTGTGAAATCCAGTCTGGAAGCAGGACCTTATCAAATTGTAGAAAATATTAATAAATGTTTAGTTTTGTACACAAGACAAGCTGAGCCTGGCCTGCTATTATTTTTTCTTCATCAAATATGGAAATACTGTTACTGCACAGATGCTATATCTGTTAGGACAGGAGCCCTGCCAGTTGCAGATAAAAAGGCAAATGCCCTGCAATTGCTCACATGCAGTTCTTTGTGCCATACAAAAAGCAAACACAGGGCCAGAAACGCCAAAAATACATCAAAGCTGGGCATTCCTAATTCCTGGTTGTTTAGTTAACATAGTCATCTGTAGCCAGTGTGGATCCAGTGCATCTCAGCTGGCTTCAGGTGTTGCACACTACTTCAAATACATACAGTGCCACTTCTGAGGGAGTCTCCTTGTTTGCATTCAGCAGGGACCAACAGCAGATGCCAAAGTTACTGATGGGAATGTACAAACAGAAGAAACTGCTCTCTTGAACCACTGCACTCAGCAACCTCCAGAACCAACAGCAGGGTCTCCAGTACCTGCAAGAACATGGAGGCAAATACTTGCTTGTCCTCCTCAGGGTTTACTGGCCCAAACAGTGACAAATGGTAGGTAAGAGAGACAGAGTTTAATTAAAATGAGAAATGGCAGATGGAATGCTTGTTTCTCTGAATGGGTTGGTATCTGTCCACTGTCCTTGAAAATAATGAATGGAAATACCTGTGTTTTACTTATCACACTCTTGAATGTTTTAGCCAGAGGGAAAAAAAAGATGCAACAAAGGTTTGAATGAACAGCTTTTGTTTCTCCAGTTTCATGTGTTTACTGTGGTAGGTATGGTAGGCACTGCAAACTATTTTTATCAGAAGAAACACTTCCTAATTTTTGTCTCGATGGTTTGTCCTCAATACCACAGGCTTGCAAAGCCAAGAGTCCTCACTACAAGGCAAACTGATCTATTTTGTTTAGAATTTGTCCTAAATTGAAGACTCCCAAAAGAGATGCCTGGCTAGCCAATTATTTAAGATCTTTCCTAACAAAAGGCATTTCATGTGTCTTTGATTGCTTCCACAGCCACCTGGAATTCTTAGACTTTTATGTTTCAAAATCTACTGGTCTACCTTTGCCACCTGTCACACTCAAATAAGGTGAAGAAAGCTTCAATCTGAAAATGCAGGACATTTATTCAACACATTTTTTTCTTCTCCTACAGTCTTCTATTTTGTATGGATGCATGCCTGTTCTCACTGGACAACTGTCAGAACAGATTTATGAACCTTGAAAGAACACAAAGTTTTCACTTATTTTAGAATATTTTCACACACTGTTCTCATAATATTTTTCAGGATTCTTCTCCCCTCTGTATTATCCTGCCTTCATTGCTATATCATTGCTGTATTTTTACTCCAGATGTCCAGAGACATGACCCTCTTCAGAATTTTTTCCCAGGATAACAATGTATTGCACAAACACATTCAACCAAAAATGATGCTTCAATTCTTTTAAAAATTAGACTGGAGCTGAATTCATCAGCTTGAAGATATGCCAGGCTGTTCAGCAGTAGATTTAAGTGTGGTTCTGAAGTAGCTGAAGGAAGATAAGCAAATGCAAGATAAGTTAGTAACTTCGTTTTAAGTTTGGAACCTGTGAAGTGCTTTTCACAGCAGACCAAGGCTCACTAAATTTATTTTATATTTAATTATGTTCCTGTTACCAATTTTAAAGTATTTTAGCATATATAAAATCAGAACATGAGTTTAGGGACCATCAAAGATTAACTGCATTGTTATGATTAAACTAATTTTTAAGGTAAGTAATTTCATTTCTAAAAGTCATGGTTAACTTTTTTCTTTAATAGCAAAACAAATGTGATCTACCAGCAAAGTTGTTTCTGCGAGATGATTAAGTATTAATTATTTTTTGTTTTGTTCCAGTTGCATTTGTGGTCCTGGTTTGGGCTGTGGTTTGGTCCATAACTGGGGCTGAATGTCTCCCAGGTGGAAATCTCTTTGGAATTCTATTTCTTTATTTCTTTGCTGTCATTGGAGGTAAAATTTTTGAATTCATTAAAATAGGAACGCTTCCCCCTCTTCCTGCTCTTCTGGGTAAGATATCCTTCCTTCTTTTCTTCCTGCATATTTTGTATTGCTTAAACCATCAAGTAGTATCTGTATAGTAGACATGTTTGGATTGGGAACAAATAAACTGTGTCACATTCAAAATCTGTAGCTTTTCCAAATGACTTTTTCTGGTCCTTTCTGAAAAAGTGCAAAATTCCTCAGACTGGCCCAGGTGAAATTAACTAAGGCTCTCTGCTTTACTCTTTGTGGGTCAGAGAACTGTATGCCTACAGACTCAAAGTTTATTGTCCATCAGACCTTTCTGTCACAGTTACTTAAAATTTGGGTTTAATAACACCAAACAGGAATCTTAATCCAGATATCATCTTACAGTAGAATAGAAATCTCTTTTCAAAATTCTTGCTGAGCTGTTTCTTTAGTATCTCACACAGTGAATGTGTTTTCTGAAGAAGACATTACAACAATTCCCTACTACTAGTAGTCCAAAGGATTTCTTTCTTCTCCTTTCTTTATATCAAGATAATTGAAACCTGAGAAAATAAATCCACAAGGAATAATTCTTCTGCAGAGAGTTATTCTGATTTAATCATAACATTTTTTTCATATCAACATCCTATTTTATTTTACATAGAAATACAAAATAGAAATTACAGATGAAAATAATGTTAATTCTGACACCTTTAAAATCTGTTCAGGTTTCTTTCCTAGAGAAGGTTTTATACTTGCTTAGATGAGTGCAATATTTTGAAGTGCTGTGATGTCAATGAAGCCAGAAATGAGGCTCCACGTTCTTCTCACCAGCTGTGTCCTGTCCCCTTGCTATGTTTAGTGCATAAATGAGTAAAGCTGTTGACACACAGTAAAACTCCTTTGCAGGGTGGGCCTGCAGTGCCCAGATGTGATTCTGCAGCCTGCACAGCTGGTGCTGTGCCTCACCCAGGAGCTCTACACACAGCTCTGTCCAGGCAGTGTGTGTGAGCTCTTGTGCTGCTTAATTTCACCAGAGAAAAGAAATTCAAATGAGAGGGAGGGAGGTTTTGCATATGGCATGCATGCCTGCAGTATGAACCCGGAATGCCCCACGCAGGGAGTCTGCCCTTTCTAAGTAAACACCCCTCTTAAACAAATAAAAGTATTTCTGACCATTTGGATTCCGCCTCTTTGGGAGGTTTTTTAATTACATCTGTATCCAAAAGTTATGGGTTGAGCATGAAACTGCTTGTCAGACAGGTAATACTGGACACCAGAAACTTCAGCATGACAGCACACGTCTCTTGAGTGGTTTAGGACAGAGTTCATTGTTCCGATCCCTAGTCTTTGAGGAAAATTGGAGAAATCCATGACTCAGAAGACAAGATAGACAATGTCTGTGAATATTCTGTTTTTACATTAAAAATACAAACCTTCTGCTCTTGCATACCTAAAACCCACTTTTGCTAGGTCCAGTAGAGTGTAAGGTGGCTGGCTGAGCACTTAAGCACTTTATTGGAGCCTCTCTTTCTCAGGAAAAAAGGAGTGAAATTGGTACTGAAACAACCACATAATACATTTTATCTGCATGTTACAGAGAGGTTTCTGCAGCAGGAAACTTGGAACAAATCAGTTAAGATATCCTTTGAGGTGGAGATTTTTGCTTTGTTAAGTAGATTTCCAGATCAGGCTAGCTCCAGTGACTTGGACCTCATGCAAGTGTTGCAAAGAGCACGTGATCACAGTGCCATCCTGATACCATTGTCATAAGGTACCACAGATTAATTATGACACTGGTTTTTTTCCAGGAGGGGTAGAAACAATGTCTGAAAGTTTAGAGTGTCCCAGGACAAATCAAGTTCACAGTCAAGGCTCACATTCAGCTGGGACCAACCTGAGTACACTGATGTGTTTACTTTTTGTCTTTTTATAGTTTTCCATTTCTAAACATGACTAATATAAAATTATGCTACAAAAATGTGTCTTTGAATCATCAGGACTCACAATGAATCTCTGTAGGTCCATATTTATAGTCAGCTTTTCCTGTACTTTTCCATATCCTTCCAGAGCTGTGGTTTTGATAGCTTTGCAGTAAGTCTCTGACTGGACAGTTTTACTAATATTTGTAAGAGGTTGTATCTTGCAAATAGCTCAAATAGAGGATAAGACAAAGTTTCTGATTTCCCTTCCCTTTTTTATCCCCTCTTCGTGTAAGAGTCTCATTGCCAGAGCACTTAAAAATGTTTTAAGTTAGTCCATGATGAGCAGGTTTAGATTATATTTCCTAATAAATGCAGCATAATGGTTCCGGTGATACCTGCATTTCTTACAACTAAGAAGATTTTTAACAATTCCCAACTTCTGAGATAAATACACTATATTAGATAATCTTCCTATTTTTGCATTAAAACAAGCTAACAAGAAAAAAATCTAGAGATATCTTTGCTTATGGTAAGTATGACCTGTACTTGGTAAACAAAGCCAAATTCTTCTGACTCAGACTAAAGCTGTGTATCAGCATCCTGCTGATTTATTCATTGGTGACATGCTGTGTTCTTAGGCCACTCTCTCTCCCTTCAAATGTGTTAATCTCTTCTCATGCCTCAGTCCCATTGTTAAAACATGGCTAATAATTCGGAATACAAATAGTTTCTTTTTCTCTCATAAAAACATGATATGGTGTCTGTTTTAAAGAGAGCTGTGCAATCTTTTATTGTGCAATAAAAAAACATAATTTGACAGGACCTTATTTGCTTTGACTTAAGGGATGCTACTTGCTGGTTTCCTAATCCGAAATACCCCGTTCATCAGTGACTTTGTCCAGATAAACCTGCGCTGGTCTGCAGCACTGAGGAATATTGCTCTTTCCGTTATCTTGACCCGAGCAGGACTCGGCCTGGATCCAAAGGTATGGCACCAGCAATTTGTGTGTGGCAGACTGTACAACAGGAATCAAAAAGAATTGAATAATTAAAGAATTAAAAATATTGAACTGCTCAGTCTTGCAGCATCTGCAGATTAGATCATTACAGAAAGCATAGTTTCTATTGTATAATTATATATACATGTATATGTACAGTGTTAATATTGGCAGCTGGATTTTTACATTAGGTAAGCAATCAAAAAAAGAAAAAAACCTGAAGAAAACTGATTTTATGATTATTTTCATTTCCTGAATTTTGTGAGCAGAACAAATTGAGGATGTGTGCGCCGTCACAGTCCATCAGGAAGAGTTTACACTCCCTGACAAACTCCCTGTTACTTTATACTGAAAATTTGAAGTAATGGAAGGGATCTCCAGTCCTTGAAAGAGAATGTTTTTCTATGGCTAGAAATCAAAAAAACCCCAACCAATCACAAAAGTATAAACCCTGTGTAACTTTTTTTTTTAATCATTGCCATTTTAATGCAAATATGTTAATTGCAAAGATGGATCCTGCTGCACTACTGGAACAATTATTCTCATCAACAATTAAGCTGCTAACAGTCCTGTGAACAAAAAATAGTCTCTGCACCCTAGGAAACATGATATTTCATAAGTTGATGAAGTTTTGCTTATTCAAAATGAGCTGGCTGAAGTAAAGCTGTACCATATTGGCCCCTGCCTGTTGAAGGGATCACTCAGAATTTATATAAAACTTAGGTAAAGTATGGGTAGTTTAGAACATCTAAACTGATTTTTCTTAACCAAGAAAAACTAGAGAGTTGTCAGTGCTTCAGTTATTTAGGAAAATAAGGTTTTGTCAATATTGAAAAGTATCTGTTTTTCTATATTATCATAATCTAATTTTCCAAGACATTGAGGCTTGTATGAGCATGAGCTGTGTGTTGTTAGACACAGCTTGGACGCCCAGTTCTGCAAGACTGCATTTCTTTCTATTTCATGACAACTTTTTTGCTTTTCATTTTTGACTCCTTTTTCTTCCATGTGGTAACAGAACTGTCGCTTGGACTCTGTGTGGCAATGCTTTCATGCAGTTACCATTGTTCTTCATGTAACTGAAACTGCAAAGACAAAGAAGTCAGTTTCTCTTCTCAGCCCTGATTATGCTGGGATAAACTGGACTGGTAAAAAGGGGAACTCACTGATTTTTTTATTTCTTTTTTTTTCATTCCATGTCAAAATTAGGTATCCGTCCTAGCAGACTCATGTTTGTGACTAGCTATTAAAGACAGCTGTTAGAAGAAATACACCAATTCAAAGAACATTTTTTTTAAAGCTGCTGTGCCAAAAGGAGCTTCATTTCTGAATATCAAGTGAGAGACAGCCAAAAGATGCTTGGCTCCTTGTGCCGTGTTTATGTAGTTCTACAACTTTTCATGATTTGTTCATAGATTTTGGGGTAATTTTTGGGGGTGCTCATTCAACTTCTGCGATTATAGCAAAATCTTTTGTGGATGGAGCAAATGACAAGAAGCCAAACAATTTTCTGTTACTCTTTCCCATGACATTTGGGAACCCTGTCAAACCTGGATTCACTGCCACACTTGAAATTCTACATCCAAATCTGTTTGGGTTTGGGCTTATCACTAGTTTAGGCCATGTCGTCCTACAGTGCAGCTCAGACAGATTCTTTAGCAAGCCATATCAGTTTGTAAATGTTTTTCCTCTCTGTCAAGCCAAGGGTACTGACACTGTTGTGCCTGTATGATTGCAGGCTCTTAAGAAGCTCAAAGCTGTGTGTGTACGGCTTGCTTTTGGACCGTGCCTCTCAGAAACAGGCACAGCTGCTGTCCTTGCCTACTTGTTCCTGCGTTTGCCATGGCAGTGGGGATTTATATTAGGGTAACGTACTGCCTTTTCTCCTGTCTGACAAAAGTTTTCAGGCTGCAGCTAAATAATCCAAGTGTTGTTCTCTGTGCCAAGCAGAGACCTCAGTTCAATGCCTTTTGGGAAGCTGTGCTTAGTCCTTGTGGTCTTTTGCTTACCGTTTATGTCTGGCTCTGTGGCTAATTTAAAGGTCATATTTTCAGGCTGCGGAGGAGTATTTGCATCGTTACTCTTCTGTGTTTGTGACCTGAGTACTTGAAGGAAGAAGGATAGTGCAATCCCTGAGTCTCAAACCACAACACAGGGGGCTTTTTAGGGACAGAAAATTATACCACAGTTTGGGAAATTTTCATACTGGAACTCAGAACTTCCACACAGAGAGATGCAGATAGGGCAGCCTTCCTGTCACAAATCAAGGATAAGGATATAGCATGGTATATTCTAGAGTAACATGCTTCAAGAGAAGACCTTTTCCATCTAGTCCTGTGTAAATTGGTGGACTTAGGCCAGGCTCATACAGTAGAACAAGATGGGTGAACTCCTTCTCTGACACACACTGAATTTTATGAGAAGGAACTGGCCTACTGAGTCATAAGCACATCCAGACCAGGTTTCCAAATAGGACAATCAAGGCATCTGTCAGGGAGTGTAACTGGCCTGCAGTGGAGATTCCAGTGTCTGTGGAGCCCATTACTTTTAATGTTACTGGGTTGGGCATAAAGTAAGAGCTGATTGCAGATCTGCATAGAAATATCCCTGCTTGTAATTAGAGGGGAAAGGTTAGGAAAATACTTTACATAAAGGTCTACTTATTAATACTTCAAAAGAATTAAGGTCAGAACATTTTGAATTTTTTTTAGTTCAGTGCTTTCTTTTTGAGATGCTGAACCTATGTGTTTTCAGTTTTGTTCTAGGTGCAGTCTCCCCTGCTGTGGTGGTTCCCTCCATGCTGATTTTACAAGCTGGGGGATATGGGGTGGAGAAAGGTGTCCCAACTTTGCTAATGGCAGCTGGCAGCATCGATGACATCCTGGCTATCACAGGCTTCAACACTTGCCTTGGGATGGCTTTCTCTTCTGGTATGCTGGTTAATCTGCACATGATGAAATGCAGAACAATGATGTTTTGGAGAATGTGTGCTCTGTTATGGCTGACTGGTTTGTAACTTAATGGCATCTCATTATAAAATTCACATACAGCCTTAAATACTGAGATGGAAATTGCTCATGTTCAAAAGTTATTGTAACATTGTCATCTCTGAGTTGTGGGTCACAATAACTTTCAGAGAACATTTTTCCCTCACTGCTCTCTTAGCTGCCAAATCTGGGCCCTCCATGCCCAGCATGGTGCTTTGAAATTTCACTTGGGTTTGGCACCATTCTTACAGAGGCTCTTTCTCTGCCTTCTTAAGCACACTTTCTTGGCATGAGCTTCCAGAGAAAGAAAGTTGCACCATCCAGTTCCTTTAGGACCATATGTTCCCTCCTGAACTCCTCTCCCCAAGTAGTTTAAAGCAGACACTGAGGGAATCACCCTCCTAGGTCTAGAGCATGGTTTGAGTGAAGATCTGTGTATGGCTTACTGAACACATTTTTCTTTTGTGAAATAGGTTCTACTCTGTACAATGTGCTCCGTGGAGTGCTCGAGGTTGCTGTTGGCATAGCAGCTGGGGGAATTCTGGGAATCTTCATTCGATATTTCCCAAGCCATGACCAGGTAAAAAAAAGTAGTTTAAAAAAAAATTACAATAAAGTGATTCTTTACTAAGGGATTATTATCTTTAGTTATTAATTTCTAAGCTTCCTGTGAAGCTGGTTTTGGGGAAAGCTTTTTACAGTGCTAGCAGCTTCCAGATTACAAAACCTATCAAGTGAGGATGTGTTTTAAAGGAGATTACTTATTTACTGCACCAACAATAATGTATGATCTCACAGTCCTTCCTGATGGAAGTTTGTAATCCAGCTCACCATCCTGCTCTCATTGAAGGTAGTGGAAATGGAGGAAGGGTCTGATACCCATTGATTACAGTAAAATAATAATTTATTAGATTGATACAGGACACATTTATTTCTTTAAGATGTATCCAGTAGGCCTAAGATTAAAAATCAATAAAGAAGATGTATTAGAGGTTTTAAGTGATTGATCATATCATTAGTATTAATTAAATGTGTTACTTTCCATTAAAATTACATTTATAGAAAGTGGTAGATTAATTTTCTATCAAGGGATAATTAAATGAACAGAAAATTGTGGAAGAATGTAGAAATGCTCTGGACTACCAAAGTCGGTATTCAGAGCATCTATTGCCCTCAGTGGCATCAAGTTTTCTTATTAAACAATGTAAGAAGTGTGATACAAGAGCTAAACAGTTAGGTAGAAATGAGAAACGATGGTAGATAACTGTCTGCTGTGAGACTGAATGAAATAAAACTAGATTATTCCTAGCAAATGTTTGATTTGTCCTTAAAAACATCTGGTGGCAAAGATTTCACCTTTCCTTGGATAAACTGTTGTAACACTTGATTACACAGGTAGCAAATCCTGCTATTGCAGAGTTGAGGCAGAGCTGGTGGAACAGAGCATCATGTTCCTTGTGATAAAAATAGCTTAGTGGCAATAAGAATTTGGATGGGCAATGGAAAAAAAAAATTACATGTTTGAAATTTGTATTCTTAGGAATTAATGTCTGAAAAAAATCCTCAAGTTTCAAGTGAGTTCAAGTCTCACTTGAAAGCTTTGATTCCTTAAAAATTATTAATTTTTAATTTTCTTTTCAAGTTCTTATTTTCAAAATTAACAGGAGTAACTTTTTTCTCCCCTGTCTGAAACAAATTCATTTTTTGTTTGTCTCTTTCCTTGGCTGCAGGCATCTTTGGCATGGAAGAGATCCTATTTTGTACTTGGACTGTCCATGTTTGCTGTTTTTGGCAGCATCTACTTTGGCTTCCCTGGATCAGGAGGGCTCTGCACATTAGTCTTAGCTTTTGTTGCAGGTGTGGGATGGTCTGATGAAAAGGTGAATGTTTACATAAGAACCATACCATATCCAAAGTCTGGTGAATGTACAGCCTGACAGGAGCTTGAATTTCTGTCAGGAGTGGTAATGGTATATTTGTGAAGCATTAGAATGTGTACAGATTCAAGAAACAAACAAACAAGAAAAAAACTCCCACCAAACCAAGCAGCATATTCTACATTTGTTTTGGAAGTCTTTAGTGTGTCCCATGCCATAAAGTTAAAATGTATGTCAGTAGAGCAGTATGTATGCCAATACAAAGCCTGGCATACTGATTGAGAAATGCTCAGCTTTTCTTAGACATCTTAAGCCATATGAAGGAGATTTAGTTGTGAAGGCACTTGACAGTAGCAATCCAAAGCTTTAATTTCCAGCTCTGTGAGTGTCTGTACACAGTCACTTTATGGTAAAATTTACAAGTGGGGTGTCCAAGATTCAGTTGTGGACATGGCCTGAATATCCTCAGGGTTTGTTCCCTGTGGTTTGGAGGGGGTGAAATGAAAAGCAGTGATTAACTATCCTCTGTCATCTTTCCCAAGTCCCAGCCAGTGTAATTTGGATAACTTAGAGAGCAGGGTGCACACAATAAATGATGATGTAAGGCCATAAAATAACGTACAGAAGACTGCTTTTTAGTCACTTTCTCTTAGGTACTAGCCTACTTCATCTCACTGCTGCTGCCCCACTGCCTTTCTGTACCTTGCTATGTCTGACTGCCTCTTTTGCTTGATACCATCTACATTTGATGTTTTGAGGGGATCTTTCTCTCCACAGCTATAGCTTTGTGACATTCAGAGGAGAAGGGAAAGACAAAGGAAAGGGGATTAGATATAGTAGAGTCCATGTTATTATCCCCATCTTGTTCCTGATTTTAGTAAGATCTCAATGTTTGTTATAGCAATGAGAAGAAACTAAGATTGTCCAATTTTAAAGGATGAAAAACTCTTCCTGGGACTTAACTAGTTAAGTACATTACAACTGATCAAGCTCTCTACTGAAAAGCTTTTAAACCATTTCATGAGGAAGGACCCTAAAAGAGTATACGCAGTCTATCTATAAAGGCTTAGTTTAAGTTCTTTTGATCTGTGAATGCAGCTTCATGGCCTTAAGTATATTGATGTCAAATGCCTTAGCTTTTTTTTTTCTCAGATAGAGGTGTCTGTGTACTCAATATGTTACCAAGGTTTTCCTGCTGAGCTTCTCAAATGCCACTGCCTCCCACTGTTCATGATGGAAGGCACTTGACAAACACTGTCTACAGAGAACAGTGAACATTGGACCTATTCCTGGAACAGTCAAATGGGCAGTAAATAGACCGAAATCTGTAAAGAGAGGATTTCTTTCTTTTTTGTTTTGTTTTGTTTTTCATTTTGCCAGAACTGAAAAAGGTGAAATAACAAGGAGAAATGAAGCAAAAATGTTTAGAGATACATACATATATTTCCACCTCATTTTCTTTAAGGTTACAGAAGTTTTTGTATGACTGTAACCTACCATTCCTTTGACAGAAGAGCAAGAGGTGTTGCAGAATCAGTCCCAAAGAGAATACCAAGGATGGGACATGTCAAGGTTCTGAATTGATTATTAAGTGACAGAGCACTGCACTTATATTTTCCACACACTCCAGCCTGAAGGTTAATTTGCTATTGTAGAACCCACTTAATTAAAAGACAAGTGCTGTTTTATATGCTATGTGTACCTTTTCATGTAAGTGGAAGATTCCTGTTTACCCTGGCAGCAGTTATTTTAAGAAAATTGTGTAAAGTTCAAATATGAGGAGAAAAGATGGTTTTGCCTTTATACACTATAATGCAGTGGAAAGTTCAGCACTTGTTCCTGGTATGTGATTTCAGACTTGCTCAGACTGACTTTGCCCCTGCTGACATGGAGAGAGGCCTCTGAGTGAGTGCAGCACGAACAGAGTTAGGTGATGACTGAAACCTGGGAGAGTCTGACTCTGCTCAGCTACAAATGGAAGAGCATGTTTAGGCATGCTGTTCCCAAAGGCTCAGAAACTTCATGGCAAAACTGAAATTGAAGTTGAAATTACATCTTTCTGAATACTGAAAATCAACAATGCTTTATTTTCCTCCTCTTGTCTGCAAACTGCCCTGTTACTGTTCAAACACCAGTGGTTTTTATTTCTCCTCTCAAGACATTAAACATTTATTTACTAGGACAACTAGACCCAGTCTGACCTTCAAAAGTCTGCAACTGATTTTGAATGTTACAGTATTAGGTCAAAGAAAGAGGAGCAATTCTGGACAATCTTTATGAAACATTTTCACTTTGTCCTATGATTACTTAACTTGTTGTGTCTGCTTGGCCATCCTTTTGTGAATTTACAGATTAGTTTTGTTTTTATTGCAGAGGGAAATAGAAAAAATTGTGGCAGTTGCATGGAATATCTTTCAACCTTTTCTTTTTGGTTTAATTGGAGCAGAAGTATCTATTACATCTCTTAGGCCTGAAACTGTTGGTAAGCTCATTCACAAATTATCCAGATTTCATTACTGGCTTTGAAAGAATTTCTATTATAAAGAAATCTAAAATAAAGCAGACTCTAACTGACCCCAAAAAAACCAAAAAGCCAGAAGCACCTATGCACAAAAGTACTGAGAAGTGTTTGTCTGTTGCAGGGCTCTGTGTTGCTATATTAGGCATTGCCCTAGTTGTGCGAATCGTAGCAACGTTCCTGATGGTGTCTTTTGCTGGCTTTAATTTCAAGGAGAAGGTATTTGTCTCACTGGCGTGGATTCCCAAAGCCACTGTCCAGGTAAACAATTCAATGTCACTTTCATTCCAGGCTAAATCTACTTTGTTTAGCAAAGCTCCCTGTAACTAGCACGGCAGTAAGCAGGGAAAGGTTCAGGCTCAATGACAGCTGAGTGTAGTATATTGACTGTTCATACTCTAAAACACTCTAACTGCTTGAAAAGTGTGTGGAGAACCTTCTATGTGCAGGTGGTTTGCTTGCATCCTGGGTTTACTCTTAATAATGACAGTGATTTGTTCATATACCAGAGGAAATTTAACAGTTTCTCAGCCATTGCTGATTATTGTGCCTTCATATACAGATTCTGAGAACTCTCAAAGGTAAAAGCATTTCCCTTTTACACATGAAGTGTCTGCAAGGACAGTCACATCAGGACTCAGAATGGGTTTCAGTCTGGGATTATTTTGATAAGGAGTAGTGTGAGAGCCATATTTATAGAGATGCCTCAGGCTGGCTACATTTCTACTCCTTTATTTCAGTGATTGTCAAGTCATTTAGACTTTGCCTCAATAGCATGATTACTTGCAAACAAAAGTTAATAATCAAAACAGGTAAGGCTTATTACATGGTCAGTGAATTAAATGTTCAGAAGCTGCCACTGGTTGACTATTGTCAGGATACATTCTCCAACTGTGGCATTTTAACAGCTGCAGTAAACAATATACTGGCCTATTTCATTAATCACATATTCTCCAGAAATGTGGATAAAATGGCAGCTAAGCAATGTTCTTCACAGGAGGAAACCACACAGATAAACTCATTAGCTTAGGAAATTCCAAGCATAGTCAAATGAAAATTGTTCTCATAGGTGTAATATAATGTATACTTTTCTTTGTACAGCCTAGAAACAAATGGGTTGAATGTACTAAAAATGTCAAATGTATGTGAAATGTTCACTAATGATAGGTTCCCTTTTTTCCTCATTCAATGCTAAAGATTACTTGCTCCATCTCAGCAATGTTTTCTTCCCTGCAGGCTGCAATAGGTTCTCTTGCCCTGGATACAGCCAGACGACATCAAGATGAGCAACTGGAAAAGTATGGAATGGATGTACTGACAGTTGCTTTCTTGGCTATCTTGATCACTGCTCCAATTGGAGCCCTGGTTATTGGCTTGGCAGGGCCCAGGCTTTTGCAGAAGGCTCAGACAAATAGCAAAGAGGATGAGGAAGGTGCAGAGGTTGGAGAAGAGGCAGAGGCCTGTGAACCTTCATAAGACAGACAACTACAGCAGTCTGCTCCTTCAACCCTGACACTTCTGTTGAGTAAAGATGGCACGTCTCTAATCTTGCTGGAGGAACCCAAAACTATCAGATACCCCTGCTATTTTTAAAGCAGCCCTGATGGAGTTCTATAAAATATTTTTATGTGATGATCGTGCCTTTAGATGAAATAGCTGAACATACAGTGAATAAGATGACCTGGCAGTGAGTCACTGAGAAGTTAGCAGTCAAGAGTTGCTTGAAATGTGTGGGTGGTGAGGCCAGAGGGAGGGTCAGGATTGTTGAGGCATGGAGTGGAGTCGTGAGGTAGAATATAAACAGAAAAAAATGGAGACTAATGTGAGTAACTTCTTGATGGTTGAAACTGGGCTGTGAGATGACAAGTTCCAGAACTCAAAGCAACTTCCAAGTAAGAGATTGCTGACACATGGTGAACAAGTCCTGCCATGGGTTGGTGATTCCCTCTCCTTCCTCATTTGAACTAAAACTTGCCTTTTCCTATTGCTGTTCTTCCTCATGGATGAGGCACTCATTTGTGCCTTCAAGGACTGTCAGCTCTGGTCGTAGCAAGGAACAGCAAGTGGCACTTACATGCTCAAGGAGACAGCTGGGGCCATCATAGACTGTGGTAATAGAGATGTTGGTGCCAGCAGAAAAAAGGAGAGAGCCTGAAAATGAGATGAGAGTTGTGGGATGGCTATAAGGACTGGGGGAAGGTTGTATGGGATTGGGATGGCTGCTTCTTCACATGTGTACCTCTGCCTTCACACAACATGATGTCCTGTTCTACAGCCAGGAGTAACCTCTGTTGATCAAAATCCTGCTCTTGCCTTTTAGATTTGGTACCACTTGACAGATACCTGTAAATCTGTCTGCCTCTGCTATGTTTTGTACAAGCAACTAGCTCAAAGTACATTGGGAGGTATGGGGTCAGTACAGCATCCCTTAGAAACTGGAAGTTACTTTGTTATTTTTTGGAAAGTCTATTAGATTGTGCTTATAACTGAGGCAGACAATACCCTCGTGCAGATTTCTACACTATAGTTCACTGAACTCATTTTACAGGATACTGTGTAGAATACATTTGATGGTGTCTAGATTTTGGCATTAGTAAGAACTCATAATTTCTATTTTAGCTTTTAAATTTTTAATATGCAAAACAAAAAATGTACAAAAATGCTTTTAACTACTTAAATACTTCTAATGTTGACACTGTACTATTTGCAGAAAGTCATATGTCATACAGATGAGCTATATATAGCTCAATATGTATGCCTTTGTATAAGCCTTACTCTCCAAGCAAAAAGAAAGCTTCCTGAGAAATACTTAAATTTCATAGCCTGCAGTTTCAGCACAATGATAAACATACCAGGAAATTCTTTGGTAAGTTTTCCCTTAACAGTTGTCATGTACATTATATTTTTCTAACTATGCACACTGCTGTTCTCTCTGCTTCCTCGGGAATGTACCATCTTTAGTTCAGTTCGTCTCCTGACCTGAAGGGAAGATGCTTTCAAATGGCACCTGATGGGTTTGAAGCTGGAGCAGTGGTTAAGGGTGCTATGCTTGGTTGTTATTGTGACATACCTGGACTTCTGTGCCTGTTCTACTTCACGTGCACTCCTGCTGTTCCCCTGGCCCACTCCTGTTCAGCATCTTTATTGATGATCTGGATAAGGGGATTGAGTGCACCCCCAATAAATTCATGGACAACACAGAGCTGGCTGGCAATGTCAATCTGCTGGAGGGCAGGAAGGCTCTGCAGGGGATCTGGACAGGCTGGATCATGGGCCAAGGCCAGTTGTGTGAGGTGCCAAGTCCTATCCTTGGGTCACAGCAGCCCCAGGCAGTGCCACAGGCTGGGGACAGAGTGGCTGGGGAGCTGTCCATGGAAAAGGACCTGGGGGTGCTGGTCAGTGGCTGAACATGAGCCAGCTGTGCCCAGGGGGCCAAGAAGGCCAATGGATTCCTGGCCTGGATCAGTAACAGTGTGGCCAGCAGGAGCAGGGCAGTGACTGTCCCCTGTACTGGGCACAGGTGAGGGCACCCTGAGAGCTGTGCCCAGCTCTGGGCCCCTCACTGCAAGGACACTGAGGGGCTGCAGCGTGTCCAGAGAAGGGCAGTGGGGCTGGGGAAGGGTCTGGAGCACAAGTGCTGTGAGGAGTGGCTGAGGGAGCTGGGGGTGTTGAGGCTGGAGAAGAGGCAGCTCAGGGGCACAGCCCTGCTCTACAGCTGCCTGGAGGAGGGGGTAGCCACATCGGGGTCAGCCTCTTCTCCCACACAACCAGTGACAGGATGAGAGGACTTAGGCTTTACCAGGGGAGGTTTAAGTTGGACATTAGGAGGAATTTCATCACAGAAAGGGTTGTTAAACAGTGGAATGGACTGCCCAGGAAGGTGGTGGAATCATCTTCCGTGGAGGTTTTAAAGCAAAGACTGGACACGGTCTGGTTGACATGGTGGTCTTAGGTTGGATTCAGTGATCTCAGAGGTCTTTTCCAACCTCACTGATTCTATGATTTTGTGAAATACATGTAGTTTTAATAGGAGGTTAAGTATTTGGAAATTGCTAACTGACAAGATGAGGAAATAGTGTTCAGTTCATCAGTGACTGTCTATAAAATAGTTCTACTTGAGTAGAACTTACAGGAGTTCACTTTTTTGTAAAATTTTATAAAAAGCAGAATCCTCCCACGGGGATTACTATGTCAAATTTGGAATCTGTTCAATAACAGAAGTGTGATGTTATAAGGATTACAACCCTTCAAATTTGGACACAACCCTAAGTACAAAAGCAAACCTCTGATGAAGAGCTTTTGTTTGTGATAGCCTCTAATACTTCCTCACCAGCAAAACAGCATCTCATAAATGGGATTTACCTGTTCCCTTAACCTCAGTGCACCCTCAGTTATACATTAGGTCTCTTCCACAATTCTGAGTGCCTGAATAAGCTATACCAATGAAAACTTGTAATCTTTTTTGCTAATCTAAGTGAGATTGAATCAATTTTTCTTTCCCTGCCATTTTATGTGGGTATTTCTCATGAGACCCCTTTCCCCCAGCTTTTATTAAATCTTCAAAAAGTATCAGGTTGGAGTTATTACATAGACCTGCAGATCTAAAATTAAAAGCTTTAATGCTGTATAATGTTCCCTCTCCTTGTCTTCCAGAAGGGAAGACATCTTTTCATTAAACAATATATCAGGACTAAGAATTTAAGAGACTGTGTTTTTTAGTATCATTTTCAGCTATTTTTAAATAGCAACTAACTTTGAGAGATTCAATTTCAGTTTTTATCAGAGTATGGATGAAGCATGACATTAAGACCACCTCCCTTTTAACAAAATGCCATGAAAATCATCACTGAATAAGGCATAAATTCAAGCCAATAAAATAATTATGCCACAGTAGTCTCTTATTTGCAGGAAATAAAATTAGAGCACGATGTACAGTAACTGATAACCAGAGAGTCCTGCTGCCATGCAGACATAATCAGAGGCATAGTGTGGAGGAACTCTGAGCATGCTGTTCCAGAAGGTTCACAAGAACCTCTGCAGCAGAAAGGTCTGACAGCAGAGTGTTCCCAGCAGCCAGCATGTGCAATTTACAGCAGGCAGCATATGGGAAAAGACAGAAATTGTCTATCTGCAAGCAGGGAGTCGCACAGGCCAGGGGATGTGGTGATCATGATGTGATTATAATCACAGCTTACCCTCTTTTATTCAGCCAAACTGAGTTTTTTATGGAATTTAAATTGAAGTCTAAAATTAACTGTGAAACAGTCATGGTGTAATACAGACACAAAATGGATGATAGATTCTGCATCTTGCTTTTGAAATAAGGAGTGCAAGAGATGAAATTTTTGGTCAATTGCACTTCAATTACATTTACTTTGTGTAGTAGTTGCCCCAAGTCAGACACCTTTCTCTAAACCTGTTTTACAAGTTTATTTGTAGTCTATTATAACCATGTTCAAATCAATTATGAAAAGAAAGGAAAAAATTGCTGTTCTTGTAGAGCAAATAAGTGTCACAATATGCTGATTTCAGTTTCCCAGATTTTGCATCAAGACTGAAGACCTGGTCCTAACAAACTCAGTTCTGGTCTTTATTAGCATTTAGGGCAAATTTATTCCTGTGTATGAGCTTCCCAATTAGATTAGAAAAGTTAGGTAACGGGTTCAACTTCTCAGTTGCTGGTGATACAGAGCTGTACAGGCACTTCAGCTTTTAGCTATCTCTCTCTGTAGACTTTAGATAAAACAGATTAGTAAATTCTTTGAGATTTTCTATATAAAGTTCTGTGGACATGAGACAGTATTACCTCAACAGGTTTTGAAATGCAAGGAAATGATGATTTATCTTGCTTGTGATTCTCATTATATTATTATCTTGTGGAAATCACTAAAATGTCCTTTCTACAGAAGAACTGTGACTTGTTCTTGCAACACTACAAATTTGTTCCGTTCCCTTATAGATACAAGCACAAACAAAAAAACTGTCTATCCTATAGCCATGTTTGTAGATTGCTGTTAAACTATTTCATCTAAGACCAAATAGGGAGAAAAAAAATATTTCATCACACTGTGTTAAAGATGGAGTGAAGAGGTTAAAACTTACACTGTTCTTCTCTTCAAGGAGCTTTTTGGGAGAAACAAAACCTTGTTGCTGTATTACTCACTTTAACAAGGTTTGTCTTAATTTAACAAGTTTGGTTGTGATTTCGGAGGAAACCAAACTGTTTGAATACAAAAGTATCCTGATAAAAGCTGGAAGCACATATGCACCTGTGTCTAATAAGTCTGCTACAGGAGACTGGTTTTTAAAGCCTGAAGAAAAAGTCAAAGACAGGGCTTTACATTTCACGGTAATTTCTTCACCAAATCCAAAATTGGGGCTTGGGATTCTATATACATCTGTAAGTGAAAACTGACTATAAGACACTTAAATCTATATATTTTTCTCTATTATAAATGTTTATATCCTAATGCATTTATGGTTTGCTCATCCGTTAAGGTAAGACCACCATGAAGTGTTTAAACAATAAACATTATACCATGGTTCTGTTGCACACTTTGTAAAAGCAGTCATTTAGCACAAAGTCACATCCTAATCTGCCATCTTTTGCTGCCAGGCAAGAGGTTTTGGAACTTAGAACTGCAACTGTCACAAATGGAGGAGGAATGATCTATCTTAATTCTGCTGCTGCTGCAAGAGCCCTTATGTGAGAACAGCTTTCTGACTCGCTTTCTGTTTCAGCACTGTGGTCATCAGCTTTGGCAACAGCTCTGGGGCTTCCCACCTTACAAACAAAATGCTGTTAAGGAATGGGTGAGATCTGTCATGGTACCATTGTCTAAAACTGTAGCATGGACCAAATTTTTATTTTTGAACTGACGGATACACTATTTCATGGGAGAATGAAGCACTTAAGAATAATTAATTAGAAATCTAGCAGTTAGGTAAGTAGTAATTATCTACATCTGAAATTAAGCCTCACCACAGCAACGTTCTGACTTGCATAAATCATAATTCTGAATGGGTAACAAGCCAAGAGAACAGCTCAGCTCAGCATCCTCTGTTCTGTCTCTTAACCCATTCATCCCTTGAAAATTCCCATTGCAAGAAGTAGTGACTACAGTGCAAGTGAACTTGCAGGCAGCAAATTTGTGTTTCCTTACCATCAATACAGGGCCCAAAATAAAGGGGTAACATTGGTGGCTGACCTGCTCAATAGTTTGGTTTATATATGGCCTGGAACTGCCAGCACTCCACCTGGGATGCTGTGTGAAACCTTCCAGCAGTGTGGGGCTCGTCTAAGCTGGGCTGCTTTGTGTAAGACCAACCAACTGCCCACTTAGGCACCATGCAGGCCAGACCTTCAGCTTGCATGATTTAACACTGATCTGCTGCCTGAACATATATTCACAAAGGAGGAAGTTGGTATCTTTTTCTCTCCCACTTAAGTACACTTAAATTTAAATACGCCTAAAAAGCAAAGTAAAACATGATTTCTCAGCAGAACAAACTCAACAGAAAAGTGCATTTACATCACTTGAAATAGTGACAGTTTTATAATTCTATGTTCATACAAAAAAGGCTTAGTTGTAGAAAGTCAATTTATTACTGAAATAAACGACTTATTTACAGGGATAGGTACTTTACAGTTTTACAAAGCAGGCAAAATTCTTCTCAGAATAAGGTACCAATACAGTGACAAATTCATCACTGTCTAAATGCAGTTTATTCCAAAAAGAAATCTACAGCAATCATGAAACTAAATCATACCAATCACATAATAAAATGCTGTCCCTTGCAACTACAACAGTATAAAAGACTTTTTATCAGTCATGATCTAGATCAAGCATCTGCTATACTTCTTTCTTCTTGAGTATTAGTGGACCTACATTATCTCCTGTTAATTCATTGTGCTTGTTGTGGGAGCCATCACAGACCGGGAACTGAAAAAAAACCATACACAAGGAATTAGCATCATTCTGTACAGCAGTTGCATAGTGATTTCCGAATTTCTTCCTATGCCCTGAGTGCTCTGATAATGTTGCTAGTTCCTCCTGTGATGTCCTGGTTCATGGTCAAACTCCCTGCCTCCTATCAGACACAGGATACTAAGGAAAACAAACACAGTTAATGTGTAACTAAGTTTGTGAGGTCCTAAAATAGCTGTTCTTAGACACAAAGTCAGGGACAAAGCCTTTTCCATGAAAGAACAGCAAACAAAGCCATGAGAGCTACAAATTGATTTATCGTGGAACTAGTAAGAGTCTCTTAATAGATTTAGTCCTTTGCAACCAGAAAGTATGTACTGAACCAAGCTGAAGTACTTTGCTGAAGTGCTTAGTCCAAAGTGAGAATAGCTGGGTAAGCTTCTTCAGTTCAAGACAGACTTTTTTGTTTTTATTGAAGAAGGAAAGCATTTGGTCCAGAGAGAACAAAACCAGAGTGTGGTCAGGACATTCAAAATTGAATCACAAAATGAAAATTGAGGCGAGATGAAATACACTCACTTACATCTAGTTGATTTGGGGGATATGGAATATCCCACCCAGTCATCTCACTGCTCTGGACCAGAGGGGAATCTCCCTCACCAACACAGGCCCAGCCTTATTTTCATTCTAATATGAACAACCTTCTAAGCATTGTTTTTTGCAAAAGAAGAGTACTCATCTTTTAATTAGTTGCAACGTATTTTGAAATAGTAAAACAGGTTTGCTTGGTTTTATTTTACTCACATGTGGTCACCCTCTAAACATTTATAGAAAAACCCTAGATTTCTTTCAAGTTTCTATAGTTGCTTTCTTTGTGTAGATAGGTTTGTGCCATTCTACAAAGTTCAGGAACATGTTCCAACTCCAGATAAAGGCAACAGCTCAACACAGAGCAATCCACCACCAAAGCACCGATAAAAATATTTAATCTCTAATCCTACAGTGGCACAATGTCTTACCGTCTTCGAACGCCAACACCTGCAGTAAGCTTTAGTGAGGCACAGATCTTCAATGTTTATCTCGTTCACTACTTTGGGATTTTCCTTCTGGATCTTCAGGTTAATCAAGCTATCCTTCTGCTGTTTCTTCTTGGGGAGGAAGGGACGAACAGCAAGGTAACCGAGCAAGGCCAGCACGCCCAGGAAAGGCAGTAACCGCAGCCATTCTGAAACTGAAGATAAGGTGGGATTTAGGGTGGCTGCTGACACCACTCCAGGATGGTGCAGCATCAGCTACTTTCAAATGGCTTAGGCTGAGGGTACGGAACAGAGCTGCTCAGTCAGCAGGACCCTCAGGGCAAAGCAGATTCCACTGGTGAGTCTCAAAGGAAAAAAAAAAAGACACAGATTAAGTCCTAGGATTTACTCCAGCCAAAGTAAAAAACTGACTCCTAGAATTTAATCTGAAATTGAATTTTATCACTCTAGAAGATGATTCAATGGAAGATAATAAATACAAAATCAATAAAAAATGTACTGAAATAGGCAACCCTAAAGCACTGGCAAAACCTTCATCAATCTTTTCATTTTATTTTTCAGACCTCTGTTTGTTCAGGGATCAGCAACCAGTTTCTACAACACAGAGAAAGAAAGACACCTAAGATCAGTAGGTCAAGTCACAGGAAATTACTTTTTACCAAGGTAAGGAACTTCTTTCAAGTACAGGTAAAAAATAAAAGTATCCACTGCAGATCTGGCTGCCCTGCTCCATCATTATAAATCTTCTAGGCATACTGGTGAGAGAAGACTTATTGGACTTTTTAAGAATGCATGAATGATTGGCAGATAGATAGATAGATAGATAGACAGACAGACAGATAGACAGATAGATAGATAGACAGTCTGTCTATCTATCTATAAGGTGGATCCATCTTGCCAGCAAAACATGCTACAGATTGTTTTATACTGTGGAATACTCCAATGCTATTTAAATACCATGGTGCACTAAAGGTTGAAAGCATTTTTCTAAGTTTCTGGAGAATATATTAAATCTAAACACTCATATATAGAAGGGAGTTTAAAAATATTTTAGAAAAGAAAAAAAAATATAACGCGCTGGAGCACAAATAACTGCACAAGCACTTTTTAAGGCAAGACTCTAATCAACTTACTCTTCTAAATTATTTAGGATCAGAATATAGCAAGATTTTGTTATACAATTTGTTTTTTGAAATTAAGATGTACAAGAAAGAAAACACAACAGAGCAGGGTAAGGCTGCCCGGTGGGTTGTAGCCCTGAGAAAATACATTATTCTGTATAGCTTGATTTTATTTGTACTAGTAAAACATACATTTATGCTAATACTTCTTCAGTTAGAATCCAGTGGTTTTTTCTTAAAGATCTGAATTTTCTGGAACCAGACTATGTAATGAAAATAATTTGTGGGATTAATTTTTTGTTCTTTGCTGCCCTTGATGTGACAGCCACATCAAATGCATTTATCTGGAAATGTATCTTTAGCATAAATGCTAAAGGCACTGCAAGAAGTCTCAGTAATCATTTCCCAACTGCACCTGCAGCAGTCCCTACACACCACAATTCACAACTGAGACTCACTGCAATACATTCATCTCTGCTGCTCTTCTCTCAGTTCCTCCAACAAGCTGCAAGCCCTAAATAATAACTGACACTGAGATACCTCCATGTTTTCACCTACACAGAAACCTGAGTTTCCTGGACAGCAGTGCCTGTTTGCCTTTTCTATCATTAATTTTCCAGAACACTCCATAAATTCCATAAGGAATCCAAATGCACTTTCTGACCTTAGCTGAAGGACTGACTTATGAATGTATTTCAAAGATGAAGAAAAATATTTGGTCACTGAAAAAAAAAAAAATTCAAACCTTTATTTAACCTGACTGTTGGCAAAAATGTGGATCTCTACAAAGCTACTCCTCTGAACTCCAAGACAGAACAGACAATCCAAGAGGCACACCAGGACCAGGGCATCTATCAAGTGTATGGTGAATATAACTGGGCTAAGATTGACACACAAAAAGGACACATCTCACACTCTGATAAGAGCATGAAAATCAGAACAGTTCTCATGTCTACGGATGACTCACAGCCAGTAGGGTTCATTCAAGTGGAAGAGGAACATGACAGCTGTAACCTCTGAGAAAGGAAATCAGAAATAAACATGAATAGCATGTACAAGGCTATTATTTAGGATGGTTATTATTTAATATTTGTACCAAGATAACTGCTGATAAATAGTTTTGTCCTCACTGGCCAGTAAATTCTGTGCTTACTTCTAATCTGGGAATCTCTGGAAAGCCCCTGATTACACTCATGGATACACTAATCATAAACTGGCTTGTTATTGCCAAAACACTGCCTGAAGCTCCTATGTTTAAACTGAAAAATCAGTATGACCATGTTCTAAGGCATGAGATACAAGACACAGTCAGAGATCTTTAGGCTAGGTGAGCAGGAATGGGAAAACCCTTCATCCAAACTAATGCAATGATGTGTAGACTGCTCTGGTTTTGAAGCCACTCATACCTTTCTGAAGCAGATTGTAGGACAATTCACAAGACTATTTTCACAGCTGGCAACTCAGAACTCAGCCATTATACTGATTCTGGAGATGCTTATTCGGTTCTGCTGCATGGGGAGAGGCAGACTTTGGACACAGAAATGAAGAGTAGTATATGGAACAGGTCAGTCTTCAGACTTGTGTTTGATAGAGACCAATCCCAAAGATAAGTCCTGGAAAGTATCAGAAACCAGAGAATTCCAAAAAGCTTAAGCCGCGGATATTTTCAAGGAGAGGATTTCTTAATTTTTAGTCCAACAGTAATACATCCAAAAACAAAAGAAACACATACACTGTGAACAAAGGTACAGACCAGCCACTGAGAGGAAAATCAAAGCAGGTATTCCCTGCTTTATCTTCCATCAACTACTCCTTTGGTACCTTTGACTTATGTTTCAGCTACTTTTTGTGGAAATAACCCCGTGCAGATCCAAAAGCAGCTTCTTACAGTAACAGCTCAACCATATTCTCTAAACTGATGAGATTCTTCATGCAAAGTCAAAGTACTTACTAATTACATTCTCTTCAGAACCAATAAGCAGATCTATCCTGGTTTTGGTTGTTTGCTATTTTGAGGTGAATGTCTATGCCATTTTAATGACATCTTCCAGGGCAAAAAGCAACACTGGCATGAGACAACACTGTTCATTTCATTGAACTTCAGAAGGGAAGGCTAAAGAAGCAATGACAAGACACTGAAAGAGGCTTCTGAGCAGCACAGTGTGATAATTTAGATAGCCACTTTCAAACCCAAGGTCAAACATTCTTTCCTTCCTCCCTCACTGCTTTTACCTTCAGGAGGTACGCACTGGATGTCAACAGTCTTTCTCTTCAAACAAGCAGTTTTTCATTCTGGTTTTGTAAGGTCACAACAGACAACAGGTGTCCAGATCTTTAACCAGCACACTATACAACATCCTATTAAAAACCCAAAGCGCTCCACATACTTTTAGTCTGTTGTTTCTGCAACTGATGCACTACAGGAACTGAAGTGGCATCTGCCTGCAAGCTAATGAGAGTTAGAGAAGCAATGAAAGAGTTAAGAAAAGACTGCACTGTTACAAATCTGGATTCTGGCCTGCATTTGCAAACAAGGTCTATGTTGCCCAGTGTTTCATAGTGCTGGTCCCTGATTAAGTTCAATAGATGACACCAAAGGGCAAATATTAATGCACTTTAAATGTTTTTAGACCAATGTTGCTTCTCACTTTTCAAAAAGAAGCAAAGAATGCCATTTGCCAAAGAATATACCCGGTCATTTGTAATAGTAGCAAACACAAAAGGGAACATTAATTTTCTCTATTGTCTAATAGGCTTTCCGTAATGATAATTCACTGCAAAATAACCCCAGGACTGGGAATCCTCTGCTCTTAAAAGATTTTAACTTTAGGACAGGACAAAGACCACAACAACACAGAAGAGGCAGCACTTGCTCAAGCAATCATTTGCTCAAATGAAACTTAAGACTGACAGCAGCTCTGCATGCAAGTAAGCACACGACTCTTCAATGAGCAATGACGTTTCAATGACTTTCAATAACCTTTACACACTAAGAGAGGATAATTTTTTCATTTAGGTGCTTAGGATGCAGTGTCCTACAATATCCTTCTCAGAAGTTTTACTGTGTTGCATTTACCCTATGCCATAACTCGGAGCACCTTGTATAGTTTTGCTTTTTTCCCTCCATTTTCATTCATATTCACCCTGGAAGGAAGATGTATAAGCATAGCAGCAGATACTAGTCTAGCCTACTATTGAAAAAAATATTTAAACTATAAAAATGTTCTCTCTATAGCCATGTATTTTTAAATATACCTTTGTCTCCAGTTTTCAGAATGCATCAAAAAAATTGCTAAGAACTAGAGGCAGTGGATTTTTCAGGTATTCTCATTAAATCCTACCAGTTCTCAAAGCAGTTTCTGACTCAGCTCCTTCTTTTACTTTTGTTTAATATTTTGGAACTGACATTTCACATGTTTGGTCTACACTTAGGAAGTCAGTTGTTTGCTTCTTGCCCTCCCTCCAAATTCAATGAAATACATTGAAGTCAATGGGGTAAACAATGTGACAACAAAACAGTTCTCCCCCACTGACCACATTATGTAAAAACTCCAAAGTCCTGATTTTGGTCTACAGACCAAACCTTCCAGAGGTTTTTAGAAAAAATCATATTACTGCTATAGATTGTGAATACAGAGACTGGACAAAAAATCCTGTTACAGAAAGACATGGTTAAAAAAGTGAAGCAGTAAGATACTAAAATATTACTAAGCTTAACAAATTTTAAGTCAACTTGTGGTTACAAGGGCAAGGGCTTCATTAGGAAACTGCCAAATACTAGAATAGGAGAAGCTGCATTGTTCTCCAGTTTTTTATCCCCCACCTCCCAATTTTGTAGCACCTGAATTTCTCTATTTGGTAAATAGAAAGAATAGCTTTTCCTTATGAGAGTGTAGTTGTGAAAGAAGAACAGTTAATTTAAACTGATTTACAATTAATTTAAAAGAGATTTACTTGTTCCTACTTTCTGTGGAGAGCATTCCTTGATTCTCGTCAGCGAGCTACTCCCGTCACTGGACACTGCCCGGGGCCCGGCTGTGCCGCCGGCGTGCGCAGAGCGCCCACAGGAGCCGCCACTGCTCACTTCTCCTTCTTGTCCACGCGTGACAGGGCTACAATCAATGAACTGCTGTTCCTCCTGCCTCACGCGGAACACACTCGCAAAACGCACGAAATTAAAAAAAGACCCTAACTTTATGTACGCGGCGGGTTCCCAAAAAGACACTTTTTTGGTTTAACTCGGTACAGATGCTGTCTTTGACCTGTGAAAAAGAGGAAGAGGCCGTGCTTTAGGCCTCCGGCTAAATCCCAACCCATCCCGGCGCACGGCCTCTGGCCCACCGGTGGCTCCCAGAGGAGTTTCAGACGCCAAGGTTTTACTCTGTCCCTGCACCTCACCCTGGCAGCTGCCCCTGCCCCACAGGGCACCCACAGCTCCTGCCGGGCCATCCTCCTGCTGCAACAGTTCAAGGCTCGGGTTCCCCCTCTGTGACGTTCGGGAGACAGCGAGCGGTGCCTGCAGCGAGAGCCGGATCCCACGATCCCGGGCAGGACCGACCGCGCCGCCGGGGGAAGGAGGTCCCGCTCCCCCCGCCTACCTGTCAGGCGGATGAAGCCGCCGACGCTCTCGGGCAGCGGCAGGCGCTTGAGGTACGCGGGCAGCTGGACCTTGACGATGCGGGCCAGAGTCTCCAGCACCATCGCCAGCCTCTCCCGCCGCGGCCCCGCGCGCCGACCCGGGTGCGCCCGCCGCGCACGCGCCAAGGGGCGGAGCCGCGCACGCGCCCCGGCA